>CM068375.1:154396655-155646655 GCA_034769895.1 Magicicada septendecula
TGTTTTAATTGTTGTGTAATATATTACACATTATATAATGTAATAATATGCAATACGAATTTATTATTATTGAACTTAAGTGTATTGAATATGTAAGGTAATTCTTATCGGTTTGTTACGTAACCGCTCTTAAAAGTAATGTTTCTGTTGCGTATGCAATTTGTTATTTCGAATTACGTCTTTAGACAACAAACGTTTAGGTCTATATAAGCCTTCACTTAGCAAAGACTGTTTCCGTGTAAGCCTTTTTATTTTGCATTACTTATTAATATGCCATTTGCATTTGCAAAATATATAAGTATAAAAGAGATCCCTCTGGAAAACTTCCGCGTGTAAGTTCTCAGAACGTAAACAAAACAATAGAGCCCTCATGAGGCAGACGCACACTGTTCCTGAAAATTTCGTTTCTGTGTTTATAGCTCTTGTTTGACTGAACAATAGGGAGCAATAAAGTCTTTAGGCATTAGGCCTATTTTCCTTTTGATGGGTGGATCAGGGAAAAAATTGTAGGCTTCAAATTACACTGTCATTTACATTTTGTCAGTAATTTGATATTTTGAAGAGACTAATTTCTTTTTGATACAACGAATTTGTCCATTGGTATTAAATCGTTTCGTATTTAATTTCTGTAACAAATTACGTCAATGTTTTTAATATTTACGAGCAAAGCAATTTAAGAAAATTCCTTTCATTTCAGTGAATAAGTATGAGTACGTTTTATTATGATAACACTAAACACAGGTAAATTTATTTATTATCTTAATAAAAGATCGCCCTGTTAACAGTAAATCTGATATGAAGTTGATACCAAACAATCATAATGACCACATATATTTTTAACGGCAACTTGTTACTCACGTTATGAATAATATCCCGAAAATCCTAATAATCAACTCACAAAATTGTTTTACACAAATTGTACACAAGTGAAATAATAGTGATAAATTACTTAATGGAATATAAAAATTAAGAGATTGGAGTCTAATGGTTTACTAAACTTTATATAAAATTGTATAACGAATACTTACTCTAATGCGATTCATATAGAATTAGAGTTGTGTACATAACGTGTGTTGTAAATTAAAATTTTAGGTGCATTTTCGTATGATATATTTCATGATCGACGTAGTAATTAAACTGTCAAATAAAATTAAACACCGTTAGTTTTTATGTCCAGTTATATGGAAACAAAACGTCAGTAGGAATAACAACAAAACCATCAATTCTCGCATCGGCAATACATACAGGAGTGATTTTGTTTTTGTTTGCAGTAATCTCTCCTACACATTCACTGTTTTGTACCGTTGTTTTTAATAGGTCTACTCATTCACGTAACCCATATCTTCCCGTATACTAATGTCGGTATCTTTCTTCAAGAGTAAAGAACAATTTATGAGGTTCGCTCCGTAAAGTCCTCTTAAATCTAATTGAAACTCCAATACAACGCAACGTTTTAACTACATTAAAGATTATAATACAAGTAACAATAGTTTATGCTTCAAAATGCTGACCTGTTCTGTCCCCTATAACAAAAAATTTCTTCACACACACACACACACACGCGCGCGTGTGTGTGTGTGTGTAATATTTTGTAACACTTTAATGTAAGTTGCTAAATCTATACTGTTATCTGGTACGTAATTCTGTAACGTATGTGAGGAGGATAGTGTAAATAGAGATGGTGAGAGTTTTAGAGTGTCATTGCAGAAAGTGACAAAGTGAGAGAGAGAGAGAGAGAGAGAGAGAGAGAGAGAGAGAGAGAGAGAGAGAGAGAGAGAGAGAGAGAGATTGAGTGAGAGGGAGAATGGGTAAGAGAGAGGGCGTGATTGCTGGCTTATACATAATTTTACAATATTCTATAGTACTCTGTATATACTTAGTTCTCGATAAATAATAAATTACAACAATATGATTATAAGTATTATCCATTATCACTTGATAGATAGGTTTACCATACACCAGTGTTTGCAATATTGTGTAAATTCTCTTATGTATGTTCATAAAGTTCTACAGTTATTGTGTAATTTAGAATTCTCTAAATTAATGACGGCGTTTTTATACCAGTAGTGAGTGAAACATGATAAAAATAATTTTTAATAACTATATAATTGAACAGCCATATAATCTGTATTTAGCTATAATGTATTTTACTATGCTACATGTTGACAGGTATATGTATAAACGTTTTCTGTACCAATTCTAATATTTAATTGTTGATTACTCCTTTTATATTAATCACAAGAAGCATTACATTATGAGTAATTTGAATTGCATTATTGTATAAATTAAGTTCTGTGATATTATAATTTTCTCGTTGTCTTTAAAGAAAACATTTGATGATATAAAACAAACTGTCTCAACTCCTTTACATATACAAGGATACACACACACGCACACACTCACATACACAAACACGTTCACTCAAATAATTGTTCTGTTGTGTTTGACATTTCTTTTATATTCATACACAAGTCCTGATGATGACAATAAACATTATCGAAACGTCGAGACAAATAAGTTAAAATTTCTGATATAATTTTTGTCCGATTCTCAGAAACCCTTCACCGGAAAAATAATTATTATTATTACATATGGATTATAAATCCGCAGAAATCCACACCTAAGATGGTTTGGATTGGATGTCTCGTGAGGGACGGGCAACAGCTGTCACTCTTCAGCTGGCTAACAGAGCAATTGTAATTGAGACTTAACAAAGACGTGTGATACTCTGTAAATTATACTGTAAGGTCTGGTGGGAGCGATCGTGACAATGGATGATTGATAATAAGTCGGTGGGTCGCGTATGATAGGCTCTGGGTACCAAGACTTATCCTGTTGTATTTATCTCTTGCTGCAGTACTTGAGGGCCCGGTCTCAGTGATCCCCGTAACTTGTAAAATCCCGAAACTCGTCAGTTTTTTTTTTTTTTTTTTTTTTTACTTTCAGTCCTTTGAATGAGAGACCCCCCTAAAAGCTCTCATCATAAAAATTCTTCTCCTCGGAGAACGAAAAACTTAGGAACAACAGAATTATTCTTTTGGCAGCGACTAAAACTATTCAGGTGCCTATATATAAACCTATATAATTGTAAACATGACAGAAGTTGACTTTAGTAAAGTGAGCACATTTCTTGTCTGTAAAACAATTCCTTCATGATTGGATCGCAAAGTTAAAGAAATAAATGAAACTGAGGCAGGACTCATAGCTGAAACGCAATCAGACGATCAAACGAAGCGGCTATTAACAGCGTATTGGTGATACTCATACTGAAGTGATTTCTCAAGAAACACTAAACACCACTAAAGGCGTAATGGTCTGCAGGGAGTAGGACCTAAATTGCTCCAAGTTCAAAATAGTCATTAGATTGTCCTCTTAGGTTGGCTGAGCTTGTCGGAGGTTGATAATGAGAAGAGATAAACAAAACATTTCTATCTCCTTCACATGTTGTAACATTAAAGTAGACAACGTTACTATAGAAAATGAAAGTTGGTATTTACAGCCTGCTTTTGAGGGCTTTCATATCCCAATCTATGCAGTACTACCAGTTTTTTAGTTTGAACACACAGCCTCTAGTTGTACGAAAGGTGATGGCCTATGCTATGAGGCAGTGATGTGCCTGAATTGTAGTCTACAGTATTAAACAATGCTCAGATCTAATTAATAAATCTTTTTAATCTATTTACTACCTATCAGCTAAAGTATCATATCTATGAAATCATAATATGCCTGTTCTGATTGGGGAGTAACGACTGTGGGTAGTAAGAAAGCAGTTCTTAGGTGAATACTTAACTTAGACAAATGCCATTACGAGTTTCAGTCGATATTAGCACAGTACTAACTAGCATAACTTGAGAAAATCCTAGTCACGGCTTTCTTCAGGTCGTTGCATATATTTCAATAAATTTAAGAGCATTCGTAGCCCTAGATTTTGTTATTATATCGTCGTCTACCTTCTTCCCACTTTAACGATTTAAGTCGTGAAAGTTTAAGGTAATCCTCGGTTTTCAACATAATGCCTTGGTTATTTTTGAAGTCTTGCATCGCACGGTTAATAGCAGTTAGTGTAATCTTGATTACTGTTAATTAATTGATCTTTCTCCAGTTGCTATATTCGATGTCCACAGATTTGGCGTCGTCCATGGGACCGAACAGCGCCTTTAGACCAAATCTTCTTCCTTGCTCCAACAATATCATACAGCCGCTTAACCTTTGTAGTTGTGCGCTTGATAGAGTTTCTGAATTTTTTTAAATAAGGTGCTACCCAAGTTGTTAAGTCACTGACATAGCGCAGAATTACCGTGTCGTTCCATTTTTAAATAATCTCATTGAATCTGGTATAAGTCTGTGTGTGTGTGTGTGTGTGTGTGTTTGTGTACTGTGTATGGTCCAGTGCTCAGTAGATGTTAGTAAACATTTTAGTTTCTCAATTTGAAAGGTCTTATCCTATTTACAAGCACTTTTTGCGTACATTTACCACGTTTTACTGAAACATTTATAATACTATTTATTTCTACAGTGGTGGTCTATAGGGTCCTAGGCAAGGTTTTGTTCATTCCTTGATACGGATACATTCACGTCGTCTATGCTCTATTTCGAAGTCGAATTTCCTCAGTTTTATTATTCACCTAATCAGTATACTACCTGAAGGCTTCATAATAATTAGTCACTTTAGCGGTCGATGATCGGTGATTATGGTGAAATATCAATCCCATAAATACAGGCGGATTTGTTAGTTGTCCACACAATCGCCAATATTTTTTGGTCAGTTGTTGAATAAATAATGATAATGGTAATACTAAAATATAAAAATATAAATATAAACATTTTATAAACATTAAACTTTAATAAACAAAGCACATTTCTTTCTATAAATTACAAATTTTGGTTGGTTTTTTTCTACTATTGTGTTTAGCAGACTACAGAAAAATATGAGTTGTGTTATTCATATTAAGTGTTTCTGTTACTGGACGCTGTCCAAGTGGGTACACTTGTGTCTCCGTTTTGCCATAAACATGTCTCTGTGGATACAATACAGGTCTCTGGCAACTGGTCAAATAATGTTGTTTGATTCCAAAGATGTATTATATTTTAATGGTAGAATAAAGAATAAGTGCGGTTGAAAATCTTCTCGTAGTTACATGTTTTGCTTGAAAATAAATTTTAAGCTGAAACGATTCTTTATTATGTGACGTTAACTGACACAATTTGTTACTGAATCCTCGATATAAAAACATTGTGTTATTGTAGACTGCAATTTTTATATGTACAAACAATTTTCTTACTCTTTATTTCTGCATTAACTGACTTCTCATAGTATTTGATTGTAAAAAAATATTGAAATTAAAACTTACCTGATACTGTAACAATAGTTTTTCACAATTGTTGCAATTTTCATAACACAAAATATTGGTGTAACAATCCAATTTTCCAAGGTTTACATTAAAGAAATGATTTAGGAACCGGTTAGTAATACTCTGGGTTTCAATGTTTGGATTGTTTCCACAACCACCGGCCAACAATACTGTCACATCATAAACAATTAAAAATTAAAAGATATACGGTTTTACAAGTAGGAAACTATGAAGGCCTAGACCTTTTCTGGCGAATGGTTACAATAATTTAGTCTCATTAAATTTTACTGTTTAAGTTTAAGTTTAAGTTTCAACAGCACAAAAGAAAGTATTAATATTTTTATTAATTCCTTTCTCTTGTTGTATATTTCTCGCAGGCGGGGTCTGCTACTTTATCCCCATGGACGACAGGATACAGGCCTACATCGCTAATGACCGGAGGTTTCCCTTCATTGCCGATATGATGATGAGCTTGAAAGCGCTAATCGGAATAAATGTTCTATAGTGGTGTGCAACAGTGTTAGTTCTATTTGTGATTATATCCACTAACAGAACTTTATTAACTAAATTTTCAAAATTGATACACATAAGCGATTCTTCATAATAGAATTTTGGATATCATGTAGCATTTTCCGACTTGATGTCAAACACTACGTAAGGACACAATTTGTTACTTGGAAGTGGTAATTTTTTTTATTTTTTTATAAGTTGAATAAGTTTTATGTAAGTCTTAAAGTTGCAGTTTCATATCTGACACATAAGATTGTATAATTTCAGTACTTCTGTTAGGTTTTTTCTTGTGTTCTTCTTTAAATACTATTTACAAGGAAATGGCGTTTTTTAAACGCCCACACCCTGATTTTTCTTCTTACCACATGACTAAACTTTATATAGGGTGGCTAAGCATCTCATTTCTAAGACCAAGTAATTTATTGTCAGTGTGATACTAATTACCAGTGCGATACTTTCATCAACATTATCCCGTGGTTCAACTTTCTTAGAGAATGCATCTAATCTAGTCTCTAGTAATTCATAAACGGTAATTTTTCGCATTTGTTCGCATTTCATTTCATAATTCATTCGAATTTCTAGTTACTACTTTTACATTTTCCAGCCCCACGATTTTCTTTCAATTTTGTATTTAAACTTCCAAAGCTAACGCCGTTTACTTCATTTCCTCGCCCAGTCATATGTTTTATGACATTTGTTATGCAACCTCCGCTTGCCTCTTCAGTCCACAAGTCATTTAAAAGAGTAAACGGTGAAATAATAGCTTTGTTGTCGATTTACATTAATAACTAATATATTCTACTCTTGTAGAGAGACTGATAAAACTCCACGAAGAATAACTAAATATTAAATACCTACGTTTATCGATATTATGATATTAACTAGTAATATCCTTGTATTATTAAATAACAATAACAAACATTATTAACGGAAAAATTTATTATTGATACTTAATAGCAATATGTTAATAAATTATGATAATGACATATATGGGTACTCAAGGTTATGAGGTGATATTAATAATTGATACAATTTTTTAAGAATTACAAGTTAATTAAAGAAAAAATGTCAATAAATTTATAATTTTTGTAATATTAAAAACAGATACTAAATAGGAGCTACGTGAAGCTAAGAAAGGTAAGCGATATAGTTATAATTTCCTATATAAGATAAGATGCTTCTATCTTACTATGTAAGTTACATGTGTTGCGTAATAATACACTGTAAGGATAACATATTGTGTTACAACCGTGTGAATCGTAAAAAAACGATATCGTTGGAACAGACAGTTATTTTGTCTTTCACTCGCGTAAGTGTCCATATTTTGTAATAACAATATTTTCTTTAATAAAAAAGATTGATTCATTTCATTAGCCGAGCTAATAATAAGAAACAAATCATACGTTTTAACAACAAAAGGTAATTATTTTAATATTTGACACCATAAATGTCTGTAGGATTCTCGGGAATTTGTTACACATTAATTAAGAAAACCTTTTAAAAATATGGATCATTATTATTATTTTGTGTCATCACGTTACTGTTCAGTATTAAGACTATTTTCTTGCTGTAAAAAATATTTATAATATAGCAGTATTTGGTTTGTTACTTTAAACAAAAAAAACAAACAAATAGTCTAAATACTGAAAAAAAAAGTTTGTCCTTTGTAAGGAAGCAATCAAATACCCACAATGAATATAGGATTCATAATTGGAAAGTTTAACAATAAGATAAAATGCAATAAGACATTAATTACCAATATACTAACAGATTATAATCTAACAATTTCTTTATATAAAACAAGAGTTATGGCTTTTTCTGGGAAAAATCATATTAGAAGAAAACGTTTCATGCAGGCCCGCCAATATAACAAGTGTTATTTACTAAACAATTAATAATTAATAAAATTATAATAATTAACTAATTCATTCATTAGAGAAGTAAACAAGAAAATGGAGGCACCTGAAGTATTTTAATTTACTGGCCATACCTAAACTACTTCGTGGTAATACAACGAATTAGAAAGGCAAAAGATATGTCTAGAGTACAATGGTCAGAAATAAAGTTCTTGAGAGTTGTAAAGGGTTATACCAGCAGGTAGCTTAGTAGAAAGGATCATTTGAAAATGGATCTAGTCATAGCTGAAAGCTTAAAAGATATAACGATAAAATGATAAATATTCTCCCGGTACAACACTGAGTGGCGCTTAAACGTGGAGACATCGGAAATTCAACTCGATTTCTAAGAAACGCATATGGCCGTTATCAAGAGGGAAAAGAAGTGTGTAAAGGTCACGTAAACGATGGCTGGATGAATTCCATTGAGAGTGGAACAGGATAACGACGGCGACGATTCATCAAGAATGTAGGCTGCCAAATGTTCCAAAGGCATATAAAGGATTATAATTTATTTTTTAATATAGTCTATTTTTACCGTACTTCATTGGGTAAGTTAAGAAATTAGAATAGTTTGCAGTTTATGTTTCCTAGATTGGCTAAAAATTATTTACGTGTGTAAGTTGTTTTGAATGAAATATTCAGACGCAGGTTCCACACACAGGTTTGTTCTATCAGAATTAACCATAATGATAAAACCATATTAAGCATTAACCATAATTCCCAAGGGCGATGAAGTTAACGCAATGGAATGGCACCGGTAGGCATAGTGTTCGTAATAAGAGAAAGATTATCGACATTAAATACTTGACTCCATTTTCATGAGTGAACCATAATTAATTTATTAGCAACGTGAATACATTACATATAATACAGTTTAAAATTAAATTAAAATTAAATTTTTATACCTCTTATAGTAGTAAATATATTACTTTTCTAGGTTTCTTAAATTTAACATTGGTAACTAGTTTTAGAATTACGTTTTATCTGCAGCAGTGTTATGTAGAAAGACATTAATGATCTTGCTACCTGAAAATAGAAAACATGCGTTAAGAATGAGTATGAGCTAAATGTGCAAACATAATATGATAAATATTTTTTGACACTAAAGACCAAAATATGATCTGGAAGTCGACACAAACTTGATTATTAACTTCCCGCTTACAACAAAACAATATCGTGTTGCACTGTTATAAAATGATTCACTTAAAGTCAATTATTTTCAGTTTACTAACATAGAATTACAAAGTTTCTAATTATACTGATATGGTTGTTGGAACACGCTAGAGTAACAAATAAAATTACATCAATTATCAATTCGATACTATAAATACTCACTACCTTTATTTACATACATTTTATAAAATGTAAAAGTATATATTTACAAGGTTTTGTGTGTGTGTGTGTGTGTGTGTGTTGAAATAGGTCAATTTTGCATATGAATTAATAATTTAACTCTGACCGTATTATAGCGTGTTGCCATGAAAATTTGTAAAGACTGCAGGCTTAGACATTGTATTATAGACAATAAGATACATGTTAAATTATGTAAAATTTGTCAGTTTAAGTAACATTTCGACAGAAAAAAATTAGTGTTGTGAAGTGGTGCGAAAATATGTGTAGGCACATGGCGAGTGCGCGTGTTCGAGAATATGAAACTTGGTTACGGGATAATTATAAAAATTTATTAAATTTAATAACTCTCATTTTTTCATGAAAAGCATAAAAAAATGTATTAGATTTAATAATTATTGTATTTCGTTTTTGTATTACTGGAGCGGAATTTATTTCTTAAGACACTTTCTTACATAAAGTGTTGTTTTGATTCTCATTACTGTCTTTACCAAGAAACTTGCTGCCTTTGGAACTCACGGACACCAAAAATTTCAACATACTTCTGTCAAAATACTTGAACAAACGTCAGGAGTGAAATCTTTCTGAAAACCGTCTTCATTTTTCAACATCAAAGTTATTACACATCCATGAATTTAGGAGATTGCCTAAAGTATAACTATTGTAAGTGATGAAGTTTATATAGCTATAATAATTTGGAAAAATTAACTCACAATAATTAAGATCTCAATTGTTAAAGTCTGTAATGTAACTAACAATTTATAAGTTTATTAAAATTTTGTTAAAAGAACACAGTAGCAGATTTTTATTTGAAAGCTGAAAAGACTTTCTTTTCATTGAAAAAAAGCTTTCAAAAGAGAACGTTTTGTCCATAGTGTCTATCTTTTGAAAAATAAACGCTACATTTGATACTCCTCATGTCGGATTTGAATTGCTCTGTATATCAGATTTATTGTACTACACAATTTTAAGGACAGTTGTTTCTCTGGCTTAATGTGGTTTAGATAAATAAGGCACGACGATTGATTCTAATGAGAATATTATATTACAAATATTATAGTACCTTTATTAATAAGTACCTAACATAACATAACCTAACCTACACAGATTTTTAGTTAGTAATTTATTTAAATAAAATTAAAAATCCAGTAGCTGTTAGTTAGTCTCATTAATAGAGACTGTAGTGATGCAGTTACTAATTTTCATATTTTATACTAATTCATTACTTTTGGAAATATCTTCTTTGATGTTAAGTGTACTGGGAAAGTAACTTTGCGTGTCCTAAACGATTCAGAATATCTTTTGGTTTATTTAATTTCTATATGTAATTTCTATGAGAGTACAAAAACATAACTGTATGCCCAACAAAGATGGATAGACTTGACGAATCACTAAAGCCTGAAGTATATGTTAAAGAAAACTAAGATTTGGAATGCTTTAATGCAGGCAGTTTCCTTTTATCACATGGGATACACGAAAGTTTTCTGTTCTATTTATTTTCGTGTCGTTGGCTTTAAAATTGATAGGTTTCACTACAAAGGCAATGGCAAAACATTCATTAATTTGTTGTACATAATATAACTCACTAAATTGGTTTCATAATACACAGTGGACTTAATGTTAACCGTTCAGCTATCTCAAACTTTATCGTTACTGTAGGACGTAAACGCTATACTAGATTTATCAAACACCTGTTAAAATTGTTTTTGCTTAAAATTAATCATTATACATATTAAAATTAGAAGAAAAGCTAGAATATGATACATACAACTGATGTTCAATTTTTAATTTTGATGTAAACAAAAATATAAAAAGTTACTTTTTCAATAATGCGATACATGCCCACCGAGTCTTGATTAATTGCAAGGAACACAATATTGTTAGTCTAGTACTGCGTGCCATAACGTCAAACAATAGAAAAGTCGATTCAGACTCAGAACTTACTAACACTTACCCATAAAAATGTGCTGTTCGATAAATCGAAATGTTTCGATCCAAGGACGCACACACTGTCTGCTTTCTGTAATCTCAGCCAAATTATAAGCAAAGACGTCTTAATTTCCTTTGCGCTACTGTACCAGCTACTTTGATATAAAATTTTGGATAGGTATTCGTTCTGAAAAATATTTTAAATTACTTTTGCTGCAATCAAAGACGCAAATACTTGAATATTTCTTCAAAAGAAGCAAAGTTGTTCAAACTTTAAATTTTGAAGTTACTTTTTAAGTGTAATTACTAGAAGATTATTTGTAAACATGGATTATATATTATGAAGAAAATACTTGCAAATCATACATAGACTACACAATAATTAATTTTGGAATTTTTGGATTCGCTAAATAATTATTAGTCCACGTTCCAAATCGACATTTAGTTACGCACAGAAGACAGAGGGTAACTAGGTAGTGGAATACTGACGCCCTCCATCCCTTACACACACACACACACACAACATCTAGTAAGACGAAACACTCCTTGATCTTAGGAACTTTCCTAAATTTTAGTCGAATTCTTGAGTAATGAATTAGGGATCATAAATGCACTAGGTTGATGATCGGGGATAAATTTGTCAAACGTAAGCTTCTATCTAAACAAATTCAATTTTAATTTGAAATGCGTTAGTATTATTGTGAGGCATAAATGACGTATACATTACTTAGGAAAAATTATTAGGTCGTAGTTTGTGAACGCGCTTCCACTAGTTTGAGTTTTAGAAATATTTGCATAAAAACTTTAATATTGAGTGTTTGTGTGATGAAGAATACGGCGTAATGATGAGATATATATTGTCTACTTCAACGAAACAACTGTAGTCGTGCACGTAAAACTGAGGAGGCTGCAATGGGCTGGCCATGTCGTAAGAATGGACAACAAACGAACACCTAAAACAGTCCTTGTGTGGAGTAAGGGTAGAAAAAGACCCAGAGGCCGTTTAAGGAAAAGATGGGATGGGAAGATGTTGTCGCTGTGGATGAGGAGGAGGAGATTGTTTCAGTGTTTATTTTCTTTAATTATTAGTGATTTTATCTTTAATTCTATTTTCTAATTTATTAAAGACAAAATCACTAATAAAATACCCAAGAATACTACATTTAAAAATTCACATACTAACAATAGTATAATATATACAACCTTCACTTATTACGGAAATATAACTCAAAAACTAAATAAAATATTTAAAGATATTAATTTAAAATATCTTATAATACAGATAATATAATTTTTAATAAAATAAAACCTGAAACTAAATGCAATATTCACAATTAAAAATGGAATATATAAAACAGAATGTCCAGATTTCAATATATTTTACGTGGGCCATACAAAGGAAAAACTACTAGATAGATCCCTTCAACACCGCAATTAATATTTAAAACCAAATATTTAAAAATCTAATTTAGCCATACATTGTCTAAATAATAACCACCAATTTCCAAACATAAACATTGAAAATATAAATTAATTAAAACATACAAAAAGGTCAAAAAATGAAATATGGGAAAATCTTAATATTTACAAACACAATAACAATAATTTATTAATTAAAGAACAAACCCAAATAAAACAGAACAAGACGATCTATTTAAATTAGTTTACTAAAAAATAAAAATGAATAAAATATAAACAATAAATATTTCAAATGTAACCGAGAAAACAGCTGCTGAAGAAGATAAACATTAAAACAATCGTTAACTACTCGACCATCATCGGTTATCAGTTATTTTACATTAAAATCAATACAAATTCGATTATTCGTTAATTTTTATATTAACAGAATTATTTCGATTGTTATTAATTTACTTATAAACCTCTGATGATACTGATATTTTTCGGTGAAACGTGCGTCAGATATTAAAATAAAATACGAAATTACACTACATGCAGAAGAAACAAATTGATTAACATCAAAACATTATATAATTACTGCAAGAAACTTTGAGTTGCGTATATAGAAAAAATGTATATATATATATATATATATATATATATATATATATATATAAAGGCCTGGTTTAGTTTATAAATTTATAGTTGATACCAAGAAATAAGTGAAAACTATGAGTACTTTCAGCACATCCTTGTAACATAGTAATTAATAAAGAATTAGCGTTTATTGCTGTAACAATTTATTATATAGCGTTTTTCTGTATTATGTTTTGAATTACTCCTCAGACGGACAGATATAATGGTTAAAGAGTGATGCACTTGTGGCTGTTTTATTTCGACACGAGAAAGGAGAATATGTTCCATAATTTAGCCCTAGATATTTTCTGCTAGGAAAATACTTCATTCTAGGTAATTAAAAAATATTGTTGACAAATATTTTTACTAAAAGTAAGTGTGCATTATTCCAAAGTGAATATGCATACATACATACACTATATACGCACGCTTCCACACACACACACACACACACACACACACACACACACGTACGATGAACATAGGTTACCTGATACATGATTTTCGTTCCAACAGTAGAGAAGCCTAGAAACAGACCAAGAGTCATAGACCACAACATGCCAAGTGTTAAATACTCAGGTAACATATAACAGCCAGTATTCTGTAAAGTATAAATAAGATGTAATCTCTACAAACAAAGTTTAAGAAAGGCTCGTTTAATCATATATTTTCTTCATAAGAAAATATTTCTTCAATGTTAGGAACGCAATCTACTAGAATTCTACGTAAATAGGAGTTCTTAAGATTATACATACAAAATTACTGTATGTATAAGACACATACATACGTATTACTGTATAAGATTATACATAATACTTATAAATGTAGCATTGTCTCTCAATGTAGAAGCATTACTGGTACGCTTTTATCTTTTCTGTTATATAAAATGTTTATACCTGTGCACAAACTAAGTGCGTTACGTGTAGTCCTCGAGAAATCTATAAGCCGTTTATGGGATGTTGATATTAAATAATATTTAGACTCATGAATAATATTCACATATTAATAGGTTAAAACAGTATATTTTGTTTAACATACAAGATGTCTGTTTTATAGTATATTTGATTTCCTTCGTCGGAGTAGAACAGTGAAGTCAACAAAACAACAAAAAAGAGAAGCAGGAGAGTATGATGGCCAGTTTCAAAATCAACTAGAATTTATTATAATGAACACACTTTAAATCCACACTCCCAGATTGATTAAACGTAGAACAAAGTATGTTGCTGCAAATGTGACCTTCAGCAGTACACTTACAAAATGGAGAGACGGCTTCCTGTTTTATAAAGGGTGATCGTGGTATATTCAAAAGTTAGTGGTATCGGTCTGTTGAATAGAGCTTAGAAGGGTTACTCAAAACTTCTTAATTAAACGTTAACAGCCATAGCATAAGTAATGTTTGTAGAAAAATAGACCAAGTGTTTAGTATATTGGTACGACAGCATAGAACAATCTAGGCGTTTATCGAATGTGCCAGAAAGATCTCGACGTAAGCGTGTGGTGTACGTGCTACTAAACGCATGTTGCGAGAATTTTATCGACTTCGCTCGGGCGCTCGGACTGTGTCAAGGCCGCAGCAATTATGTAGTTCGCGAGAGATAAGACGCAGTTTGGAAGCTTCTGGTGTGTGTAGCGTAACTATAAATACATCGCGTCGCGGCCTTAGTTTTTCAGTTCAATGCGAGATTTTTGACTGTGCGGTTCGAGAGTATTAGTGCGATATATTTACAGAGCGGTTCGGGTTATTACGGTGTACGTTCAAGTAGTTATTAGTGAAGTGTTGCGTTTTATATTCGGACGGTATAATTGTAATACAGTTGAGTTTTAATATTAGTGGACATTTTATTGCGTATGAACAATTTTCATTTGATTTGTTGTAGACACTGTGCTGTTAAATACGAACTGTTTTACTAGAACAATTAAAGGTGTGATTAGTGACTTAATTGGTGTCTTGTACTTATTTTGTTTCCACTGTACCTACGACGATCGAGTAGACCGTCGTAACAGTGGTGTCAGAACTGGGATAGAACGGTTAACAGTGGAAACAGTCGACGCTTTGTACAAGACGTGTGTGATTCGTAATTAATCAGTAAACATGGATCCCAGTCAGATGATGGAAGCTTTACAAACACTGCTGCGGCAGACACAGGAAGAAGCAGAAAGACGACAGAAAGAAGAACGAATACAAGAAAGAGAAGAAGCAGAGAAACGACAGGATGAGAAACGCAGACAGGAGGCGGAAGAAACAGAAAGACGACAGGATGAAAAACGCAAGCTGGAGGCAGATGACATCAAGGAGTTAATACAGCAGCAAAAGCAGACACAAGAACAAACCGCTGCAGAGTTGGGTCTCCTACGAGGTGAGCTTAATAAGCAAGTAACTAAAATATCGCAGGTACAAGAATCAATGACATTAAAAATAGCTGAAGTAGAAAAATCTGTCTTGACTGTGGAGGAATCGATGTCTACAAAAATATCTGTTATAGAAGAATCTGTGTCAAATAAAATATCTGCAGTAGAAAACTCAATGGCAAACATAAGAGAACAAATTAAAACTGAAGTTGAACAGTGCATGAAGATTCAACCAAAACAAATTTCTGAACAGACTGTACCAGTGATCAAGACAGAAAATAAGTTAACAGAGAAAGTCACTTTGCCTGCAGTAGGGACAGTTCATGTCAAAGCTCCAACCTTTGACGGAAGCACTCACTGGGCAACGTACCTCCGCCAATTTGAAGCTGCTGCATGCGCAAATAATTGGACAGAAAAAGACAAGGCTGTTTCACTTGTTCTTGCATTAAAAGGACCCGCGGTAGAACTACTACAGAAAGTGCCACCTGACAGCCAGAACACCTATGCCGAGTTGATAAAAGCTCTGGAATTACGGTATGGTGATAAACATTTGCGAGATGTGTACTGCACCCTGTTGAGAGCAAGGCGACTGCATTCCGGGGAAAGTCTTCAAGAGTTTGAAGCAAGTATCGACAGACTAATTAGACTGGCCTATCCTGAAGCGCCAGAAGATTTTCGAACGCGTTTTGCGATGCAGACATTTACTGCCGGTGTCCGAGATAACGAACTACAGCAACTGTTACGAATGGCAAGACACCAGAACAGTGCGTACGCCCTGGTACATGCTTTGCAATTTGAGGCCGCCAAATCAGCGTCTGGTTGGACAAGTCATAAAGTGCGCGAGCTAAAAGATCGCGACGGCGCAGACGATGAGGAAGAAGAACAAGGAACAGAGACTCGACGGTCGGCGCCACAGAACAAAATAAGAAAGGATGGAAGACCGAAGTGTTATCGATGTGGGAAACCTGGACGACATCTACAACGAGATTGTCGGGTTAGAATTCAGCAGCAGGGAAACGAGCAATAGTCGGTGCAACGGGGCGTGTGCTGACTAACTGGAGGAACGAAGCCCCTAGAGAATACGCAATTTCTACGCTTCAGAAAAACACCGGGAGCTTGGTAGTTACCGGATTTGTTCAAGAAAGGCCAACCTCGATTACAGTTGACACAGGCGCAACAGTTTCTATTGTGCGCCCCGACGTGGTGAAAGATCTCAAGCCAATCTGGTGCTCTTGCAGCTTGCGAACAGCTACTGGACGACCTGTAAAAGTGTATGGAAAAGTGGAGATACACCTACGCCTCGGTAGACTTGAGTTTAATCATCAAGTACTTGTTGCAGACATTGTGGATGAAGCAATTCTTGGTGTGGACGTTATGAAGGCATACGGATTTATAGTCGACTTCAAAAACAATGTCTTGAGAATTGGAGGCGAAGAGGTAATGCTATCAACAATGACGACAACAGAAAAATCGATGGACGTCATAAACCAAGTGGCCGTAACTGTTCCGCCAAACTCCGAAAAGATCATCACGGTTAGAACTGCGGTAGATACTAGGGGCAATCAGTGCTCTATATTCGAACCCCAGGTAGTCAGCACACCGGGCATACTAATTGCCAGAAGTTTAGTAAAACCTGACGAAACCGGAAATGTACCTATTAGAGTGGCGAATATTTTGGATCAAGCTATCACTTTACAAAGCAATACGCTCCTAGGCAAATTGACTCCTGTGGCCTGGGTAGCCGGAATAACGCAACGAAGACCCAGTTCTTCGGATACTTCTAAATTACCAGAGGAACTGCAAGAATTATTGAACAGATCTTCTAACGACCTCTCAAGTGGTGAGGTAAAAGAAATCGGACAGTTTTTACACGAATTCAAAGATTGTTTTGCAGTTCGGGGACAGTCACTGGGAAGAACCTCTCTTGTGCAACATCGCATCAATACTGGGGACACAACACCGATACGCCAACCTCCTCGAAGGCCTCCATTATCTAAACAAGAGGAGATGGCTCGGTTAGTACAGGACATGTTGACAGAGGGAGTAATTGAAACTTCGTCAAGTGCTTGGTCTTCCCCTGTAGTGCTGGTAGCGAAGAAGGATGGTGGATTGCGTTTCTGCGTAGACTACCGGAGTTTAAATGATGTTACAAAGAAAGACTGCTATCCATTACCTCGCGTTGACGATACACTCGACACGTTGTCCGGAGCACAGTGGTTTTCCACATTGGACCTGAAGAGTGGATATTGGCAAGTGGGTCTCCATCAAGAAGACAAGGAAAAGACCGCTTTCTCGACCCCAAGTGGCTTATTCCAATTTAACGTCATGCCATTTGGACTCTGTAATGCACCGGCAACATTTGAGAGATTGATGGACCTGATACTCCGAGGCCTGACGTGGAAAACTTGCCTTGTTTACTTAGACGATGTCATAGTGATCGGGAAGACTTTCGAAGATCATTTGGAAAACCTTAAGGAAGTTCTAACTAGAATTCACGGTGCACAACTGAAGCTGAGCCCGAAGAAGTGTTCTCTATTCCAGAAGGAAGTACAGTATTTGGGCCATCTAGTTTCGGCAGCGGGCGTTAGCATGGATCCTAATAAAGTAGACACCGTAAGAGACTGGCCAGTTCCAAAGAATAAACACGAAGTTCGGAGTTTCCTGGGGTTATGCTCATATTACCGACGTTTTGTGAAAGGCTTCGCTACTATTGCTAAACCACTACATGAGCTAACGGAAAATAAACGAAACTTCCAATGGTCGAGAGAGTGTGAACAAGCATTTAGAACGTTGAAGATTGCATTATGTTCGCAGCCAATTCTCGCTTTTCCATCTTCCGAAGGGAAGTACATCGTAGACACAGACGCAAGCAATACTGGTCTAGGAGCAGTTTTGTCTCAAGTGCAGAACGGTGAAGAACGAGTAATAGCGTATTACAGCAAGACGCTTTCTAAACCAGAGAGAAATTATTGTGTTACAAGAAGAGAGTTGTTGGCAATTGTCAGAGCTTTGGAGCACTTCCATAAATACCTCTATGGGAGAGAGTTTTCACTACGTACTGACCATGCTGCACTTGCATGGCTCTTGAGATTTAAAAATCCGGAAGGACAGTTTGCAAGGTGGCTCGAACGTCTGCAAGAGTACAACTTCAAGGTACAACATCGGCGGGGGCGCCTGCACGGTAATGCAGATGGCTTATCACGAAGACCGTGCCCGGAAGACTGCCGACATTGCCACAGAAAGGAAGAACAAAACTCAAGCGAACATGTTGAAGCCATCACTCTAGATTTCCTGGCTGACGGCTGGACAACACAAGACTGTAGACAAGAACAGATGACTGATGAAGACATTGGACCGATCTTGACAGCAAAAGAGGAAGGTCGCCGCCCGGATTGGCAAGATATCTGCCATGGTTCCGAAGTTCTGAAGGGCTACTGGGCACAATGGGAATCTCTCACCTTAGATAACGGATTGCTGAGAAGGGCTTGGGAAAGTGCAGATGGACGAGACGTGGTCATGCAGTTGATAGTTCCCCGAAGTAAAGTGCAGTCTGTTTTGAAGGAGATGCATGATGGAACATCTGGAGGCCATCTTGGCGTTAACAAAACCCTTGACAAAATACGGAAGCGATTCTATTGGCTTCATCTTCGCCACGACGTAGAGGAATGGGTTCGGACGTGTGAAATATGTGCTGCAAGCAAGGGCCCACAAACCAGAAGCAGGGGAAAAATGAGACAGTATAACGTTGGACAACCTTTTGAGAGAATTGCCATAGACATTGCTGGACCATTCCCAGTTACTGACGATGGAAACCGGTATATCATGGTTGTAGGTGACTACTTTACTAAGTGGGTGGAAGCCTACGCAATTCCAAATCAGGAGGTTACCACTGTGGCAAAGCAGTTTGTTCACAACTTCTGTTGCCGTTATGGAGCCCCTATGGAAATCCATACGGATCAAGGGAGAAATTTCGAATCAGGAGTGTTTAAAGAATTATGCCGTCTACTTGGAATTCGAAAGACCAGGACAACGCCTCTGCATCCTCAGTCGGACGGGATGGTTGAGAGATTCAACAGGACACTTGAGCAGCATCTTTCGAAAGTTGTTGACGAGAACCAAACAGACTGGGACCAACGTATACCACTATTCCTTATGGCGTATAGATCATCAGTACATGACACAACCGGCATGACTACAGCAAAATTGGTGTTTGGGCGGGAGATTCGTCTTCCTGGGGACTTGATGTTTGGATCACCTGAGACTCAGTCCCAAGAGCCAAAGAACTATTCCTCGCAATTAGAAAACCAACTGCGAGAAATGAATCGCTTGGTAAGAGGACGGCTCAAGATTGCCAGTGATAAAATGAAAACTCGGTATGACATTCGCAGCAATAGTGTGGGTTTCCAAGAAGGAGATCAGGTCTGGTTGTTCAATCCAAAGCGCCGTCGTGGTCGCTCACCTCAGCTTCAGTCTAACTGGGAAGGACCCTACACTGTAAAAAAAAGGATTAACGATGTTGTTTATCGGATTCAACAGGAAGGACAGCGAAAGTTCAAGGTCGTCCACCTAGATCGCCTGGCGAAATACAAATTTAGAGACGCTTTGCCAGTTCGGGACGAACAGGCTTAAGGAGGGGTCAGTGCTACGACAGCATAGAACAATCTAGGCGTTTATCGAATGTGCCAGAAAGATCTCGACGTAAGCGTGTGGTGTACGTGCGACTAAACGCATGTTGCGAGAATTTTCTCGACTTCGCTCGGGCGCTCGGACTGTGTCAAGGCCGCAGCAATTATGTAGTTCGCGAGAGATAAGACGCAGTTTGGAAGCTTCTGGTGTGTGTAGCGTAACTATAAATACATCGCGTCGCGGCCTTAGTTTTTCAGTTCAATGCGAGATTTTTGACTGTGCGGTTCGAGAGTATTAGTGCGATATATTTACAGAGCGGTTCGGGTTATTACGGTGTACGTTCAAGTAGTTATTAGTGAAGTGTTGCGTTTTATATTCGGACGGTATAATTGTAATACAGTTGAGTTTTAATATTAGTGGACATTTTATTGCGTATGAACAATTTTCATTTGATTTGTTGTAGACACTGTGCTGTTAATTACGAACTGTTTTACTAGAACAATTAAAGGTGTGATTAGTGACTTAATTGGTGTCTTGTACTTATTTTGTTTCCACTGTACCTACGACGATCGAGTAGACCGTCGTAACAATATAATCATTGCTTTTCCGCATATGCAACACCGACGTATTGGAAAGTGGAAATCGGAATACGATTATGGAATTTAGTTGGTCCACACCTGATTTATCTTGTTGTTTGTAGAAGATCTAATAAATTTTCAAGGCAGCCAAAGCAAAGTAGCGCGTACAATTTAAATCAGAAGTCTAATAAATCAACAAATAAATATTGCTACGACAATTACAGAACGGTCTGGAAGAGTCGAGAGCCCGGACACGTAACGGACACGTCATGGATCATGGACAACGAAATCCAAGAATTTAATAATTATAATTATAATATTTTACACAATAATGAAAATCAAATTACAATGGAGGAAACTATTAACTTAGAGACCATAAATTAGTGAAATGTTTGAGGAACCGTATGCTTCCACTGAGTATTTAAAATGATACACTCGTCCACTTGTCATACGTTTTAGAAATATTCAGCACTCGGATATTATTTCGGGGAAGTAAACTTCACCATTTTAAAACCCTGCCATACACCTTTACGCATGATTTCATTACAACAATTGGATGTAATCGTAGTTATTAACAGTCAACAAGGGTGCACAAAACCCATCTACAATTCATATACCCCCCCGCACGCACACACACACACACACACACACACACACACACACACACACGCACACACAGTCACAGCAGTTTCGTACATTGTGATGCAAAAAGTTATATTTTTTCATTATAGGAGATACAATGTAGTTATTTTATTTACTGACAAGTTTTATTTAACTTATTTACCTGCGTAGCTGAGAAAATTGTAAACGTAATAGCACCGAATAGATGTATAAAATACATAATCAGGCATGGTGAATACAGATGAATTAGGTCTTCAGTGAGTCTGAAAAATAAATAAATAACAATTTTACCAATTAATTAACGTGTAATAATGAATTCAAATTTCTATTAACGTATTTTAGAAACAGATACGCATCCATAGAGAGTTGTCAAGGTTTAGTGATTTCTTTTTAATTGCGGAAAAAAGTGAGACGACATTTTTAATACAATATTATATACTGCTGACAGTTATTTTGTGACCCCACCATTTAGAGCTCAAACCTCTAATCGACATTCACATCTGACACTAAATTTGTAGCCCTAAATCATATCGAATATACTTAGTATCTGACCTAAACGTGTATTATGAAAGAGCTGTCGCCGGGCATTTCTGTCGTCATATCTGGTGAAGGTCGCAGTGAGCGAAAGCTGGCTTCGGCTTCAAACGTTTAAAGAAAACATTTTATCTAAAAATTAGTGTTTTGTAGTCATAAATGTGCAATATATGTTACTAAAACTCCGAGACGGCATAGTGAACACAAACAATAAGAAGAAAATTTCGTTATAGACCTTCTTGGAAAATTTAATAATTTTATTCAAGTTTATTAAAAGAGTTCAGTTTAGTTTTAAATCGATACTATTTTCTAGTTATTAAGTAATGTTTACCAGTCGAAAATTACATTGAAATAGATTTATGTAGAAAAGAAAGTATTGCGAAATACAGAATATGCTAGTGACATTACCTTTGAAACTGTTGATGAATTTGTATCCACAACTTAAGTCTGTTTGCATTGTTAAAATGTATATCGTTTTTACGAATAATTTCTTTAAAAATACCGCATACCTGTATAAAACACAAATGTAAATAAAGGAAAAGTATCGAGAAAAGAAACTCACTGGCCGCAAGTTTTACGAGACAAAAGAGACCCGTAAATACTTGGTAAAATAGAGTTATGTCGTACAAAGGGAAAGTGGTAGGTTTGAAAGGGTACTGAAATGTGAGTTCAATTTCTTCACTCGAACTAAGCCAATAGCTTATGTAGCGTGACCCCATACCGATCACACTCATACCGACACCTAATGCAACATAACAATAACTTAGTTTACTTATTTTAACCATAACTTTTTCCAGTGAAACTAAAAATAATCTATTTCTGAAAAGTGGATTCTCTTGAAGCATTACGGCCGCAACAATAATTCTCCTCAAAAATGCATCAATTGTATTCCTCTTAAAGTAAAAGTATACCGTTATAAATAAAGTATACAAAAACTGCAGTAATATAAGGACGGAAAGAGTAGGATCTCTGATAGAATTCCATCGAAAGGCGACCAGGTAAACTAACAGAACAATGTTTGAACAATGTGTGATAACTGTTATCAAAGAAATAGATTTTAGTACTGTCTGAGGCAAAATTCCTATCTCTGGTGATACTGGCACGCATAACCCTGCTACCGAAGTTAACAAAAACATGTATTTAAACATTACTGTGAATTATAACAAACTGTACTAAAAATGCTTATGGCAAACGACAAACTCCTACACACTCCTAAACACAGGAAACATTGCTACTACAATTAAGCAACAATAATACTGAGCACAACATCGTCTCATAGCCGCTAATCAGAAATAATATAATAACAACACAACATTTCGTAAAACTATTCAATAGAAAGTATTCATATTCACAGTCGTTGCAGTTATATTATAGAGGCAATAATGCTTGTAGAACGTTTCCAAGAAGGAGGTAACTATTTAGTTTCTTCTTATACGTTTTTTCTTGTCTACTGAAATATAAATGAATGAGACTGAATTTTCTATTTACATTATTTACAAATACATCTTTGAATAATGAAGTATATTACAGCGTGTCAAATTGCATGAGTTCGTAATGCATAATTCTCGTTTATTAATAACCGTATCATAGAATTTGTTCGTCTTATTCACTGTATTAAAATTTACGTTTTACTGTGATTTAATTTTAAAACTAATACAGAGTTAGCTTACTTTCAAGCCACATCTAAGGGTGCTAAATTTGTATAATGAATTGAGATAGGAATATTACTAATTGCAAATCTTGTATACGATATTTATTTTAAGGAGCTAAAGTGTGTTGAACTTACATACATACATACACGTACATACCGTGCCAATAGAACAGATATTTAGGTTCCATTTCTTTATATTTCAAATTTAATTATAACAGATAAAGTGAAAGTTACGCTACACTTAATTACTTTTGTATATTTATATTTCCTTCAAAAAATTATTTGCGAGTACAAAAATTCATATTTAACAATTACAGAAATTAATAGAAACGACGTCAACCCTGATATACAATCAATTGAAAAATTAAAAAAATTATATACATTACAGTAAACATATAAGTTATAAACTTAAAGATGACGTTGTCGTTATGAACTTAATAATTCACATCGTCTTTAGTGAGTCATCCAAATAAATAAGCATTCTAGGTAATTACATATTCATTGTTTCTATAGGATATACAGCAGACAGAAAAGACATAATAATATTATGTAATATTAAATGAAATTATACTTCATTTTTTATACAGGGGTTCCAAAATTATTAACAAACGTATTTTGTTTATGGATGATAAATATTTATAATAATTACTAGCATGAAATATCCGCCAGGTATTTGTTTTTTTTTTTCAAAAATGGTATCGTTATAGGAATTTATGTGTCTGTAATAGCTGAAGGTATGTAAATGTCTTTCATTTTAGATATGAATTAATAAATCTATGTTGCATGCGTAACATGCTTTATCGTATACTAGCTGCTGATTTACTTATTGGTGAAAAATAGATGTTATTGTGCTCCCGTAATGACAAAATCTAGGTTAACTGAAGTTGTCTTCCACGTGTTAATAAATATGTTCCTTTGCGATTACAGTGTTTGTAAAAATTCTGACGTAGTAAACTTTGTATTTAGGCTATATTTTTTAGTATTGTTATGACATCGCAGAACAATCTACGTGTTTGTCGAATTTGCCAGAAGAATCTCGCTCTAATGAGGTGGCCTACGTGACACTTGACATGTGAGGCAGTATTACGTAATGCGGCACGTCTCGTGCGTTCTGGAACGATCTCAATTAGCCCAGCGGTGCGTATTTCTGCGAAGGTCGCGCTGAAGTGTCCTCTAGAATTTTTGATGGCTTGTTAAGGACGCATGTTATGGAACACAGTAGACTATAAATAGCCCATACCTGCTGCTTAGTTTTCAGTAATTCTCGTGCGATTACAAGCGATATTACTGTGTGAGTTCAAGTGGTTATTAGTGAAGTGTTGTGTTTTATAATCAGGCGGTATAGTGTAATACACTTGTGTTTTAATATTAGTTAACATTTTATTGCGTGTGAACAATTTTCATTTGTGTTGATAATTACGAACTGTTTAGCTGTAAAAATTAAAGCTGGTGATTAGTGATTTAATTGGTGTCTTGTATTTTGTTTCCACTGTACCTACGACGATCAAGTAGACCGTCGTAACAGTGGTGTCAGAAGTGGGATAGAACGGTTAACAGTGGAAACAGTGGACACTTTGTACAAGACGAGTGTAATTCGCAATTAATTGGAAAACAATGAATGCCAGTCAGATGATGGAAGCTTTCCAAGCGTTGCTGCGGCAGACACGGGAAGAGACAAAAGAAGACCGAAGACAAGAGAGGGAGGAAACAGAGGAACAACGTAAACGTGAAACAGAAGACAAACGATTTAATACAGGAGCAAACGCAGACACAAGAACAAACCGGTGCAGAGTTGGGTCTCTTAAGAGGTGAGCTTAATAAGCATGTTACTATAATATCGGAGGTACAAGAATCAATGACATTAAAAATAGCTGAAGTAGAAAAATCTGTCTCGATTGTTGAAGAATCGATGTCTACAAAAATATCTGTCATAGAAGAATTTGTGTCAAATAAATCTGCAGTAGAAAACTCAATGGCAAACATAAGAGAACAAATTAAAAGTGAATTTGAGCAGTGCCTGAAGATGCAACCAAACAATTTTATGAACAGACTGTACCAATGATAAAGACAGAAAAAGATGCAGAAAATAAGTTAATAGGGGAAGACACTTTACCTGCAGTAGGGACAGTTCATGTCAAAGCTCCAACCTTTGACGGAAGCAGTCACTGGGCAACGTAACTCCGCCAATTTGAAGCTGCTTCATGCGCAAATAATTGGACAGAGAAAGACAAAGCAGTCTCACTCGTTCTCGCATTAAAAGGATCTGCGGCAGAACTACTACAGAAAGTCTTACCTAACAGCCAGTACATCTATGCCGAGTTGATAAAAGCTCTAGAATTACGGTATGATGATAAACATTTGCGAGATGTGTACTGCACCCAGTTGAGAGCAACGCGACAGTATTCCGGGGAGAGCCTTCAAGAGTTTGAAGCAAGTATCGACAGACTAATTACAGTAGACTGTCTTATCCTGAAGCGTCAGACGATTTTCGAACGAGGTTTGCGATGAAGACATTTACTGCCGGTGTCCGAGATAACGAACTAAGTGTTACGAATGGCAAGACACCAGAACAGTGCGGACGCCCTGGTACATGCTTTGCAATTCGAGGCCGCCAAATCAGCGTCTGGTTGGACCAGTCATAAAGTGCGCGCTAAAAGATCGCGACGGCACAGATAATGAGGAAGAAGAAGAACAAAGAAGCGAACTCGACCGTCGGCGTCACAGAATAAAATAAGAAAGGATGGAAGAACAAAGTGTTATAGATGTGGGAAACCTGGACATCTACAACGAGATTGTCGGTTTAGAATTCAGCAGCAGGGAAACGAGAAATAGTTGGTACAACGGGGCGTGTGCTGACTAACTGGAGGAATGAAGCCCCTAGACAATACGCAATTTTTACACTTCAGAAACACAGCGGGAGCTTGGTAGTTACCGGATTTGTTCAAGAAAGGCCAACCTCGATTACAGTTGACACAGGCGCAACAGTTTCTATTGTGCGCCCCATGCCCATGGTGAAAGATCTCAAGCCAATCTGGTGCTCTTGCAGCTTGCGAACAGCTACTGGATGGCCTGTAAAGTGTATGGAAAGTGGAGATACACCTACGCCTCTGTCGACTTGAGTTTAATCATCAAGTACTTGTTGCAGACATTGTGGGTGAAGAATTCTTGGTGTAGACGTTATGAACGCATACGGATTTATAGTCCACTTCAAGAACAATGTCCTGAGAATCGGAGGCGAAGAGGTAATGCTACCAACAATGACGACAGCAGAAAAATCGATGGACGCCATAAACCAAGTGGCCGTAACTGTTCCGCCAAACTACGAAAAGATCATCATGGTTAGAGCCTAGGTAGATACTAGTGGCAACCAGTGCTCTATATTCGAACCCCAGGTAGTCAGCACACCGGGCATACTAATTGCCAGAAGTTTACTAAAACCTGACGAAACCGGAAATGTACCTATTAGAGTGGTGAATATTTTGGATCAAGCTATCACTTTCCAAAGCAATACGCTCCTAGCCAAATTGACTCACGTGGCCTGGGTAGCCGGAATGACGCAACGAAGATCCAGTGCTTCGGATAATTCCAAATTACCAGCGGAACTGCAAGAATTATTGAACAGATCTTCTAACGACCTCTCAAGTCGTGACGTAAAAGAACTCAGACAGCTTTTACTTGAATTCAAAGAGTGTTTTGCAGTTCGGGGACAGTCACTGGGAAGAACTTCTCTTGTGCAACATCGCATCAATACCGAGGACACAACACCGATACGCCAACCTCCTCGAAGGCCTCCATTATCTAAACAAGAGGAAGTGTCTCGGTTAGTACAGGGCATGTTGACAGAGGGAGTAATAGAACCTTCGTCAAGTGCCTGGTCTTCTCCTGTAGTGCTGGTAGCGAAGAAGGATGGAGGACTGCGTTTCTGCGTAGACTACCGGAGGTTAAATGACGTTACAAAGAAAGACTGCTATCCATTACCTCGCGTTGACGATACACTCGACACGTTGTCCGGAGCACAGTGGTTTTCCACATTGGACCTGAAGAATGGATACTGGCAAGTGGGTCTTCATCAAGAAGACAAGGAAAAGACCACTATCTCGATCTCAAGTGGCTTATTCCAATTTAACGTCATGCCATTTGGACTCTGTAATGCACCGGCAACATTTGAAAGATTGATGGACCTGGTACTCCGAGGCCTGACATGAAAAACTTGCCTTGTTTATTTAGACGATGTCATAGTCATCGGGAAGACTTTCAAAGACCATTTTGAAAACCTTAAAGAGGTTCTAACTAGAATTCACGGTCCACAACTGAAGCTGAGCCCGAAGAAGTGTTCTCTATTCCAAAAGGAAGTACAGTATCTGGGCCATCTGGTTTCGGCAGCGGGTGTTAGCATGGATCCTAATAAAGTAGACACCGTAAGAGACTGGCCAGTGCCGAAGAGTAAACACGAAGTTCGGAGTTTCCTGAGGTTATGCTCATATTACAGACGTTTTGTGAAAGGCTTCGCTACTATTGCTAAACAACTACATGAGCTAACGGAAAATAAACGAAACTTCCAGTGGTCGAGAGAGTGTGATCAAGCATTTAGGACTTTGAAAATTGCATTATGTTCGCAGCCAATTCTCGCTTTCCCAGCTTCCGAAGGGAAGTACATTGTGGACACAGACGCAAGCAATACTGGTCTAGGAGCAGTTTTGTCTCAAGTGCAAAACGGTGAAGAACGAGTAATAGCGTATTACAGCAAGACACTTTATAAACCGGAGAGAAATTATTGCGTTACAAGGAGAGAGTTGCTGGCAATCGTCCGAGCGTTGGAGCACTTACATAAATGGAAGTGAGAAGTGAGTCTATGGAAGAGAGTTTTCACTACGTACCGACCATGCCGCGCTTGCATGGCAAGATTTTAAAATCCAGAAGGACAGTTGGCAAGGTGGGTTAAACGTCTCCAAGAGTGTAACCGCTACGGCCGTTACATTCAGTATTTAAAACTAGACACATGGTCTAGACGGAAGCATAAAATGGCTGGAGCCCATAGTGACAGGACTTGCAATAATACGCTTGCTTCAACAGTAACAATCCCTTTTATTAGTGTTTTATAATTATCGGTTTACATTACGTTTATGACAATGATTCTTGTAATATATATGTGTATAAACATGTAATATATTAAGAATTCAAAACTGTAATAATGATTGTACAGTAATAATTCTTGCAGTTATTTTTTGTTATATCTTTTATTTTAAAACATAAATAAATATATATATATATATATTTTGACTGCACATGTATGGTAATCACCACTAGCAACCATAAGATTCAATGCCCAGCATCACGAGTGGATACTCTTAATTAATGTAATAATACATGATAGTCAGTAATGAGTGGACATGTTCGGACAAAATATCAGATCATTAAAAGAAGAAAAAAAATACTGATTATAACAAAACTTTTCTACTGAAACTCATGAATGTAATTAAGAAAATTAATCAACCGCCTGACATACACGGGTTCCCATACAGTTAACAATACAACTCAACATATATATATATTTTTACAGGGCTAGTTCTAACAAGTTGATCTGTTTCATTGCTTAATGCCTTTAACATTCATCGTTTTCCATTTTCTAGAAAATATATGTATATATATTCAATGTGCTGTTATAACAGAAATGAAAGTAATTTTAACAGTGTAAATAAGCAGAGAACATAAAAGCGAATGCCCTTTTTAACACAGGCTAAGTGAAACAAAATTATGCATTGATTAGGCTTGTTCTCACACAATTCTGGCAATTATAAATTGAAAATATAGTCGATATATTGAATAAGCATGTTCATGTTTGCTTCGAGCACCAAAAGTGTAGTAATTGTTGAAAATGTATAATCGGAAATTTCCCACCTATATTTTAACACTGGTTGATGTTACCGCCTGTGATAATAATGACTAGCAAGGTTGTTGGTGAGCTGGAAACTGTGGTTCACTTTCCTTAGGGCGACTGTCCTCCTACTGTTCTGGAGCTTGTGTGTGTATGTGTGTGTCCGACGGCGTTGGGGAGCTCTCGGTCGGCGTCCCTGCCGATGATGATAGATGGTCAGGTCACCATTTCAGCCTCTCCCTTCCTCCTGGCGGATCAAGGACCCTGCAACGTTTAGGTATTCAGTAGTCGTCATGACATATAACTGGCTCAATATCGGTTACCAAGACCACACACACACACTGTCACGATTTTACACACCCCCAATATTGTACACCAGCAACCTGGTTTCATGCAATTAGAGAAACTAAATGTTCACGTTTTATTTTCAAAAAAATATCTCAAAAAATCTCAACTCAACTTGCCATTACAACCACTTTCACTTTTGGTGTTACTTATTTTGTATTACCTTTACATTTGAGTTCTAAAACATTCGGGTGCAAAATCACCACGTGCCCACACCCAAATATGCATACCGGAAGTAGCCTGCTGAATGCACACACACACACACACACACACACACACACACACACACACACACACACACACACACACACATGTACTCGTTCTTACACAATTAATAAATAACCCCCACAATTCTCATTTATTTATTTAACACCTAAGACTTAATCAAATGAAAAGAATAAGTAATGATTTTTACCTGAGACACCTTCGATCAGCGACACATAATAAAGAAAGAATGTAGAGGTGGCTAATCGAATGTAACGACAGCCACTGCCTCGGTTAGCCTCGGCGCGATTTTTAAATTATGCCGAACACTTCGGCACAAGAGTACAACTTCAAGGTACAACATCGACGGGAGGGCCTGCATGGTAATGCAGATGGCTTATCACGAAGACCGTGCCCAGAAGACTGCCGACATTGCCACAGAAATGAAGAACAAAAGTCAAGCGAACATGTTCATGCCATTACTGTAGATTTCCTGGCAGACGGCTGGACAACACAAGACTGTCGAAAAGAACAGATAACTGATGAAGACATTGGACCGATCTTGACAGCAAAAGAGGAAGGTCGCCGCCCGGATTGGCAAGATATCTGCCATGGTTCTGAGGTGCTGAAGGGCTACTAGGCACAATGGGAATCTCTCACCTTAGAAAACGGATTGCTGTAAAGGTCTTGGGAAAGTGCAGATGGACTAGACGTGGTCATGCAGTTGATAGTTCCCCGAAGTAAAGTGCAGTCTGTTTTGAAGGAGATGCATGATGGAACATCTGGAGGCCATCTTGGCGTTAACAAAACCCTTGACAAAATACGAAAGCGACTCTGTTGGCTTCATCTTCGCCACGAAGTAGAGGAATGGGTTCGGACGTGTGAAATATGTGCTGCAAGCAAGGTCCCACAAACCAGAAGCAGGGGTAAAATGAGACAGTATAACGTTGGACTGCCTTTCGAGAGAATTGCAATAGATATTGCTGGACCACTCCCTGTTACTGACGATGGAAACCGGTATATCATGGTTGTAGGTGACTATTTTACTAAGTGGTGGAAGCCTACGCAATTCCAAATCAAGGGGTTACCACTGTGGCAAAGCAGTTAGTTCACAACTTCTGTTGCCGTTATGGAGCCCCTATGGAAATCCATACGGGTCAAGGGAGAAATTTCAAATCAGGAGTGTTTAAAGAATTATGCTGTTACTCGGAGTTCGAAAGACCAAGACAACGCTCTGCATCCTCAGTCGGACGGGATGTTGTGAGACTCAATAGGACACTTGAGCAGCATCTTTCGAAGGTTGTTGTCCAAACAGACTGGGACCAACTTATACCACTATTCCTCATGGCGTATAGATCATCAGTACACGACACAACCTGCATGACTCCAGCAAAATTGGTGTTTGGGCGGGAGATTCCTCTTCCTGGGGACTTAATGTTCGGATCACCTGAGACTCAGTTCCAAGAGCCGCATAACTATTCCTCGCAATTAGAAAACCAACTGCTAGAAATGAATCGCTTGGTAAGAGGACGGCTGAAGATTGCTAGTGATAAAATGAAAACTCGGTATGACATTCGCAGCAATAGTGTGGGCTTCAAGAAGGAGATCAGGTCTGGTTATTCAATCCAAAACGCCGTCGTGGTCGCTCAACTAAGCTTCAGTCTAACTGGGAAAGACCATACACTGTGAAAAAAAGAATCAACGACGTTGTTTATCAGATTCAACAAGAAGGACAGCGAAAGTTCAAGGTCGTCCACCTAGATCAACTGGCTAAGTACTACTTCAGAGACGGTTTGCCAGTTCAGGACAAACAGCCTTAAGGAGGGGGCAGTGTTATGACATCACAGTACATACTACGTGTTTGTCAAATGTGCCAGAAGAATCTCGCTCTAATGCGGTTGCCTACGTGACACTTGACATGTGAGGCATTATTACGTAATGCGGCACGTCTCGTGCGTTCTGGAACAATCTCAATTAGCCCAGCGATGCGTGTTTCTGCGAAGGTCGCGCTTAAGTGTCCTCTAGAATTTTTTGATGGCTTGTTAAGGACGCATGTTATGGAACACAATAGACTATAAATAGCCCATACCTGCTGCTTATTTTTCAGTTATTGTCGCGCGATTACAAGCGATATTACTGTGTAAGTTCAAGTGGTAATTAGTGAAGTGTTGTGTTTTATAATCAAGCGGTAGGCTATATTGTAATACAATTGTGTTTTAATATTTGTTAACATTTTATTGCGTGTGAACAATTTTAATGTATTGTAATAATTATTACATTGCGTTCTGATTAATTATTATTAAATTTTTATCTGATTTGTTGTACGAGACTCTGTTGTTAATTACGAACTGTTTAGCTGTAAAAATTAAAGCTGATGGTTAGTGACTTAATTGGTGTCTTGTATTTTGTTTCCACTGTAACTTACAATGATCAAGTAGACCGTTGTAACAGTATATAGCTCTGAATATATATGCATTCTCTGCAACAGTAGGAACTCAATAGGATTCGTTGAGCGTTGACTAATAGTAAATTTTGTAAACATTTTGAGCTCAAATTAGTGACTACTGAATTATTTTCTGCAATACTACGAACGGCTGTTATCTATTAATATAATAAATGTTGTTTCGCTATTCAGAATGGTCCTCATGTTGATTTTGCTGTAGTTTACTTTATTTTTCAGCAACGCGCACAAAAATAACTTAAATTTAGCTACATACGTATAGTCAAAATGCAAATAACCTAATAATAATTCTAAGTAGTTTTCGCAGTTGTACTTTGAATTGATCGGGATACCACATTTATTGACAAATTGCATATAAGCGTACACTTCTATGGTGAAAATAATTTGATGGAATCATAACTTACAATTCCACATTATTTTTATCTAGGTTACGTTGTGTTGGGGTAACATTATATTTTGCACTTTTTTTCATTGGGACTCTGCAAATAAAATTCTGATAAAAATTTAAACAAAGTTTTTTTAATTTTACTGTTTACAAAAATTTTAAAAATATATAATGAAAGTTTATAATAACTTTCATACTATATGAAAGTTTGTATTGCAAGAAATAGGGATCTGATTTTACAAGTTGTTGCAAGAAAAAATATAATAAGTGTTTTATTTTGCATAGTATTAAAAGTTAATGGACGTTGATAAGTTAAATTACAGGTCATAACAAAATGTGATGTTTTGTTGTGAGTGGCGTACCTGCGTCGGTCATCACGTAGACTACCTGTTTACCTGACTACTTGTTTGTTCGTGAGTGACCTACCTGACTAACTGAGTACTAGCTGTTTCAGACAAATTCAAGTAAATCGTAAAGAAACCGTCTCATGTTAAAAGCCGTCTACGTTAATGTATTTCCGAATTAAAATTTCATTCATACAGTGGAAGCAATACGAAAAAAAGGACGCGACTAGGACCAGGTCACGCGTTCGTGTTATCTCTACTGTTTCCGCTAAACTCTGTTATTGATTGCTACATCCAATACTGTTTCCTATCAACTGTGGGATACTGGATAATGTAGCTTATTCAGGTGAAAATGCGATAGACTGAGCTACATTGTATCGTTGCAAAAATTTTAATTTAACGTAGCGAAATATCTGTAAGCGAAAACCATAGTCAAACGTGTCTTTAGTTTTTACGGAAATTACAGAATCATAGAACTTACAACGGCCTAATAATTTTATTTTAAGTGAAACAAGAAAATACAGGAAATTTTATAGTTATTTTTAAACATTTAGTTATTTTGTAAATTGGTAATCAACGTAATTAACACAAACATATTGTTACAACGGTGTAACTGAACGTCGTATGGTACAGTGGAAAACAAAATACAAGACATCGATGAAAACATTAATAACTAGCTTTAATTATTACACTTAATAATTTGTGATCAACTCGTACAATAATTCTAGTTAGATTTGTCCACACGCAATACTAATGTCCAATAATAGAGTTCCACACAATACCATTTTACTTCGACAAACACTCGATCCGCGCTAAGAAAAATCGCTCACCTAACTGGCCTCTAAGCTTCAGCTGACGTTGTTTAAATAAGTAGCACAAGTTTTCCATAATAATCCTTAATTCACATCAAAAAGAACTCGAAAATTCTAGAGAACACTTAAGCGTGACTTTGGCAGAAACACACACCTGCTCGGCTGGCCGGGAAACACGTACAACGACACTCTTGATTGTTCGAGGCGTTTCGTTGTTGCACGCCCCTCCTTAAGCCTGTTCGTCCCAAACTTATAATATTTGGTCAGGCGACTAGGCAGTTGCTCTACTTGCGAAGAATAATTCTCTGGCTTTTCAAATTCAGTCTCGTGTGATCCGAACATTAAGTTCCCAGGAAGATAAATCTTCCGCACGACTACTAGTTTTGCTATAATCACTCCCGTTGTGTCGTGTCCTGATGACCTGTATTCTTTTAGCTGGTCCATGTCTGATTGGTTCTCGTCAACAACCCCTTGCGTAACTTTATCTTCAGCAACATTTCTCCTGGGCGCATCCATTAACTCGATCAAGCAAAAGACTTTCCTCGACACACTTAGTTGGCTTTCTATTCACTTTTTTGTCGTTTTACACATTGATATTTTCTGTGCTCGTTCTTCTTCAATTTCCGCTTGCAATAGGAAGTGTTTCTCTTGACCACACTTGTTAACCTTTTTCTCGGCGAATGCCACTTGCTTGATCAAATTGTTGGCGGTTCCTGCCATTTGAGATATGCAAAGCTGTATCTTCTCTTGGTCAAACTTCAAAACATTCTTCCTTAGGTTCACAAAGAATTCGTAGGCATTCATAATGTCCATGCCAAAAATCATTTTATTGACAATGTGTGCAACAAGGATGTGGTGGCTAAACTTGAGGAGACCCAGGCGTACTCGTACGTCTACCGTTCTTAACACTTTCACGGGGCTTCCAGTTACAGTATGTATTGTACAAGATCTACATTACGGTTGGCAGTTGCTGACTATGTCAGGGCGGACAATGGACATTGTAGCGCCCGTGTCAATTGTAAATGCTGCAGGCTTGTCTTCAGTTAATCCTTTGACAATCAGGTTACCTGTAGTTTTATAAAGCGTGGAGACTGTTTGCAGTTCCGTATCTTTACATATCTAGTTGGTGCACTCACGAACTTTTCTCCGATTTTTTGTCTTCCAACAATTTATTTACAGATAGCCACTTTTCCCACAATTGTAACACTTAGGTCTTTTGTTTTTATTCTTTAGTTCAAAAGATCGTTGTGGCGCTACTAACTTCTTAAACTTCTTGAGCTGTCTCTTTATTCCGTCCATTATGACGATTCTGTGATATTGGATCCCTTTAGCTACAACGTGATGATATACTTTGAATAATGTACGTCGCCGACTTGACAGCTTCAAAACGGAGAACATAAACAAAACCGTCTGAGCTATTATCATGCAGTACCATTCTTAACACTTGTTGTAACTGACTGTCTCTGATACCGTCAATAAAAACAATGAAAGCAATCCACTTTTAGAAATCCTCCGATTCTTCGGGAAAAGCCAATTTTGTCAGCCGGTCAACATTTGCTTCAAACTCTTAAAGGTCCTCTCCTGAATGCCATCGTCTCCCTTTAAGTTGAACACGGTACTCTTCGAAAAAATTCTGGTCACCGTTCAGTAATTCAAGAGGCTTTGTTAATTCGGCATATTTGTTCTGGCTGTCAGATGGTGTTTTCTGTGTTAACTCTACGGCAGGTCCTTTTAAAGTAAGAATAAGTGAAAGACCCTTTTCTTCTTTTTTTCAATTATTTAACAAAACGGCAGCTTCAAATTGGCAAAAATAAGTTGCCCAACGATTACTTCCATCAAACGTTGTGGCCTTGAAATGAACTGTCCAAACCGCAGGCAAGGTGAATTTCTTTATTGTCTTTTCTGTCTTTATCATTGGTGCAGTCTGTTCAGAAATTGTTTTGGTTGTATCTTCATGAACTGCTTAACTTCCCTTTTAATTTGTTCTCTTATGTTTGTAAATGAGTCTTCTACTGCAGATATTTTATTTGATATGGTTTCTTCTATGACAGTTGTTTTTGTAGACATCTATTCTTTAAAACTCAAGACAGATTTTTCTACTTCAGCTATTTTTATTTCATTGCTTCATGTACCTCCCATATTCTAGTAACTTGTTTATTAAGTTCATCTCGTAATTTACCCAAGTCACAACGTAGAAGACCCAATTCTGCGGTACTATATTCTTGCATCAGTTTCTGCACAGCTTCAAAAGAGCTTCTGTTTTATCCACTTCTTTCTTACGTTTCTCGTCTTGCCGTTGTTCCGACTCGAGCAACAGTGCTTCCTGCCGTTTTTCAGCCTCTTTTTTTTCGTGCCTGCTTTTTTCTGTTTGTCGTCTTTCTGCTTCTTCCGCCTCCTGTCATCGTCGTTCCTCAGTCTGCAACAGCAGCGCCTGAAAATTTGCTACCATCTGACTGGGATCCATTGTTCACAGATTAATTACAAAAAACACTAGTCTTGTACAAAGTGTCCACTGTTTCCACTGTTAACGGTTCTGTCGCACTTCTGACCCACTGTTACGACGGTCTGACCGATCGTCGTAAGGTACAGTGGAAAACAAAATAAGTACAAGACACCGATGAAATCACTAATAACCAAATTTAATTATTACAATTAATAATTTGTAATCAAATCCTACAATAATTCCATTTGTATTTGTCCACACGCAATAATAATGTCAAATAATAGAGTTCCACACAATATCATTTCACTTCGACAAACACTCGATCTGCGCTAAGAAAATCGCTCACGTAACTGACCCCTAAGCGGCAGCTGTCGTTGTTTAAATAAGTAGCACAAGTGTTCCAGAATATTCCTTAATACGCATCAACAAGCACTCGAAAATTCTAGAGGACACTTGAGCAGAAACACACATCTGCTCGGCTGGCCGGAAAAACGTATACAACTACACTCTCCATTGTTCAAGGTGTTTAGTCGTTGCAACACCTATACGTGTATATATATATATATATATATATATATATATATATGTTTATACATACATATGTAGAAGTAATACGGACAAGATAAGATTTCCGTTGATTATTGAAGCTACAATCAAATTGTTATGAAATTAATGCATGCGTTACGTAAAGCTGGTAAGACATTTAGGTCATTCGATTCTGTTCCTTTCAAATAGGCTAGCCAGTACGCAGAGAGTTGATCCCATTGGGGATTATACAGTGGTTGTGTGTAATCGTTCGTCCAATACTGCGGACACCACGTAGTCAGGTATTATGTACTACTGTTGCTAGCGTCACAGTTTGTACTACTTTTGTGATGCACACAAAGTGAAGCGTTTTTCCATTAAACGCAAAACATCGCACGTTATTAGATATTTTATAAAGCAGCTACCAAGATGCGCGTGGTTAGTTTGTATTTTGTTTTTTTACTTTTGTATTATGTTTTTATTAAAACACACTAAGGATGCTGCGAATGTATACGGTTTAATTTTTGTTTTTTATATCTTTTTTGCAATATTTATTCCATTAATACTTTTGTTCCACTATTTCGTATTGTACGTTAATAACTATATTTAGTTATTTATTTTGTTTAACACATAAATGTTTCCATACATAAAATCATCAAGGACATAGTTGTCAGAAAAAAGGATGACGATACAAGTTGTGTTTGAGATAATAGGCCTACAACTTAATTTCAGTTATAATTCTTGAAGAATGTATAATTCATATTTACCCTGTTTTTCAATTAACATATTTATGATATCATTATGTTTTATTATTGCCGTTAAACTTGTGTAAGTTTATTAACGTTTCCCCAGTTGACGTTTATTAATTAGGCCTATATTGGAAGAAGCTAAAAATATAACTCGAGCTCTTGCAATGCTAAAGTTTAGCAGCTCTCCGCTTTCAGTATATGCCTAATTGTAATGTTGTGGATCACCAAGGAACAAAAATTTAAAATAATGTAGAAAACTAGATAAGATTGTATGTACATAATTACAGCTTGTCTATGGCTGGAGGTATCTGACGTCATTCGGCTCAGGAATCTTTCTCTTCGTCCCTTTCTTAAGCAGTAATGTCTGCAGACACAAAAACTGTATCACATTATGCCTACAGTACCAAATAATTTAACTTTTAAATAATGTATCCCAAGCTTTTCCAGGCATCCTACAATGCTGTGTGTGTCAACTTGCAGTTGTAGGCCTATACGTTTCGTAAACAGTTGGTTATCAACAAAGACACAAATACAATGTCTTTCGCTAGTCACCTTTCGTGGTTTTCGTTAATAAGAATTCTGTTTTTCAGTTCTAACACACGTCATTACTATTCCAGATTGTAATATGTCTTATTTGCTTGCCCCATGTGAATTGACGGTTATGTGTGAAATTTTTTTATTGTTTGTTGATATTAGTATTACTTACAAGTTTCGTTAAAATTTATCCAAACTAACTGCCACTAACGGGTTATAAAGTTATATTTGTGTAAGTAAGGGTCATCTAGAGTTCTAAGAACGATTTAGAATGAGGAAACATAAGAACTTTCAGAGCAGTGTAAGGAAATAATAAGAAAATAATCGATTTCATAAAAAAAATATGAATCTCTGATTAAAAATTTTGATTAATCTAAAAAAGATGCTGCTGCAATAGCTACAAAAATTATCCGTGTTCACGTTGAAAAAGATTAAGTTTGCGGCAAGAAATCTGGCGAAATTCTTTGTTTTCTTTGCTTTATAGGAATGATGTGCTAAGAAAGTAATCGGTTTAAACAATTTTGACAAGTCATAAGAACCACGCTTGCGAAGGTAATTAGACCTATAATTAAAATTGCTTCACATCATTCAATGGTGCATTTCTATTCTTAGGAAAATAGTATTAATAGTAAAGTCAGTCGAAACCAAAGAATTCATTTAGAACCTATGCTACCTATAAACGGTGTTTATTTCCAAATAAAATAGAACTTGAATTTCTTTTACAAAATTTTGACAGACACTTGACGTGGAATGCGCATGTGGAAGATGTGGATACTAGGTGCATAGCATTGTTTAATGCAATTAAGTGCATCTAATATGCACTGGGGGGCTAATAAGGAAATTTTTAATGCGCCTGTTCACCGCATTAGTGCTTTAAAAACAGAGTATGGATGTACCGTCTACTTTTCAGGCAGGACGTCGTGCTTAAAAGAGCTAGCTCCTGTACACAATGCTGGTGTGCGCTATGCTACTGCGACATTCCGCCATATCACAACAAAAGTTTATATTGTGAAGCAGGGATAGCGTCTTTTCACTTCATACGTTAGATACTGTTTCTGATATATATGGTTAAATTTCATCTTTATCGAGCAACATAAACCACGTGTTGACTGCAAAACACAGACTCGCAAAAACATACAACGGCCTTTGTACGTTAACTCGACCATCCAGCGTCCGCACGACCGATGTTACAATATCTCAGTCTAAGCGCATCTCAGTCCATATGCAAGGAGCACTCTGGCTGCTTCCCAAACCACATTGCCGGCTGGATGCTGCTGGTACAAGCAAGCAGTTGTGCAACCGAAATGAGCTGAAACTTTTTTTCAGTTCAACTTTCCTGGAGGAATACGTTGAAGAGCATTGTTGTCGAGAGTGCCTCCCACTCCTGGACACTGACCAGGGCGACGAGTGTATGCACTGTCGAACTTTATGCAGTGTAGTAAGCTTTTAGATACTCTGGACATTGATATTTAAGATAAGTTTCTGTCTGTAGGCGTACACATTCGCAGAGTTTTCTATCTGCCTTGAACAATGTGGGAACAATGAGCCCGCCATTGCAGCGAATAATAGCTCAAGCTATGCGTTAGATAACCTATCGCTTGGACAAGCTTGCTTTATCTGTTACTTCAGTTGGCATCCGTCCATGTAGCGAGTTGAAGGTAATTAAGAAGCTGACGCCACAGCGAGACATGCTACTGACAACACGTAGTCGTTGCGATTGCCGTCGACGTGGGGATGATAAGGCGACAGTCATTAGTAATGTATGCGTGCATATGTAGAACTCACGGCACAGCAAACATTTTGTAGTAAGCAGCGCATCTGTAAATGACTAATGGGAGGTGATCTTAGTCGTCGTGATCAAATTTGCATTTCCAGACAGCGAATTGTGGGACGCAAACCTTACGTGTTCCTCCCTGCTTGGCCCAAGAGCTCCTACTGGACCAAAAACGACCCGAATGCATGTTTGGCGGAGAACTTAGGGTGAAACATATAACTGAAGACTGTAGTTTCCTTGTCGAACTCAAACAAAGATACGGGATACAAGGTAACCTGAAACAAGACCTTGGAAAGGAACAGTTAGCGATAGAGAGAACTCGTCTGGTCAGTTGAAAAGTTCGCGGAGCGACAACTGTAGCTTAGCGGTAAAACTAAAATTTTTCGTGTGCTCCAAGATTTGTATTTTATGTAAACCCCTGTTAATTTCAAATTTATCTATTATTTTATTCATTGTTTAGAAGCTGTTTAAAACTAACGTGTCATGCGTGTTTGCTTGACGTGTCATGCGTGTTTTTAAAAACGGACAAAATAAAACATCGTGATGTGATTCAATATTAAAAATTGTTTAGCACCAGTGGAAAATCAAAACCAAATTGTAAACGTGTCAGGAGATGCTGCGACTTGAAAATCAGCGGTTTGTAAGTAGGCACCTGAGGTAAAACGTGGTCGTACGAACATTAAAATCGTGGTCGCACTGGACGCCCAAAAATGCAACAACTCCAGATGCGGCAGCCATCTTGCACAACGCTTTTTCACACCAAGTTCTTGAGTTAAAGTATGATTACACGCCTATGATTTCAGCAAAGATATCCACTCCACAATCTGCGGTTTTCCAACATCCTATGAAATTTTCTCAATAATGCCATATTTATTGAATTGTTTGAACGTCCACTGCTGGGATAGTCTTCAATGCTTGTACGACCACGTTTTAAGTCGAGTGTGTACCGTTTACCATTGTTTCTGAAGTGGCAGCATCTCCAAACACATTTACAATATTGTTTTGATTTTCATTGGCGCTAAAACGTTTCTAACAGAGAATTCATTACAACACGTTTGATTTTGTAAATTTTAAAAACACGCGTGACAGAAAAATTTCAAACAGCTGGTAAAAAATGAATAAATTGACAGATATATCTGGAAATTAACAAGTGTTCACGAGAAATATACGTCTTGCAGGTCACGAAAGATTTTAGTTCTACCACTGAGGTATAGATGTCGCTCCGCGAACTTTTCAACTGCCCCTCGTACTAGAAGCAGTAAGATTACTGTATCGGCATTGACCCGATTGTTTTGCGCCTTCGTGTGTATGAATTTCCATTTTCATTGTTAATTTAGAATGTAGATTACAACCAATCGAGATCTCAAACATTAGTCTTGGGCTAGTGGTCTTCTTTGTAAGCGTTCCCCGCCCCCTAAAAAACAAATATGTATATATTGTTAAAAAACCGGGATCCTTCCCTTCTTAATTTTTATTTATTGTTTGTGGTTATATGGTAGCTGCTGCTGGAATTCGGTTATTCTTCTTTATATTTCTAATTAATTTAGTGTTTTTTATCTAATTCAAGCCATTCAGGTTGGTGCGCCAATTTTATAACTTATTATCAAATTGTTATTGTTATTGTTGTTGTTATTTAATTGATTTCTTTTAATTGAACGAAATGGTTAACTTCTCCAGCTGGCATGAGTTAATCTGAACTGACGTTGTACTAACTGGATAGCATCCAGTGTAACCGTCGTCCGACGTAACCGTCACTCTATGTTGCTTCCGAATTATTTGTTTTATTAATCAAATGAATTAGGTTGATTATATAATTAAGTACTCACTTTGATTGGAGAGTCTTCATTCTTGATTACCATGTCAATAAGTTGCTGCTGATAATGAAATTTAAAACATTTGAATAATTTCCCTCCCGCCGGTGATGAGTGTTACCAACTGCTCTCAGCTCTATACATAACCTGAATTCGTATCTCTAAAATCGTATTGTCTAAATAAATAAATTCATAATCCCTTTTTGGTTAAACTTCATTTTGTACATTTGATAATCCTCATGGATTTATTTTTTCTAATCATTAAATTGATTGTCTTCCTTTACAATACAAAGTAACTTGATAAAACATTTTACTCAGGGTGGTCAATCTGGTTTTAGAAACCGTATTAGTGAAAAATTGGTTAAGTTATTCTAATCTAAAGTAGGTCCTTTCAACTGCAATATACGCAACCAGAAGTCTATTACTACCATAACAATCGAGTAATAGGAGAGTGATTTCATTAAATAAAGAAAATCTTAATTTAATTTCATTAAGTTCAAAAGACCACTGGCGTCAACATTTTTAGGTTAACCCTGGTTTCGAGGTTATACACTAATAACCTTGATTTGTGAATAAATATTTTTTAACACTGAATAAATTTACAATGTTGATAATGTTCAAAGTTCTTTTTAGTGCTCATAATAATTCATATTGTTCAAAAGGTTATACAAATTTATCGTATAAGTTGATAAATCTAGTAAGTATAAATAATTGTCATTATACTTTCCTTAATTCACTTAATTGCAATTTATTATACACTATGCAATTGTCCGTACGCTGTTAAACCTTCACTACCTTCGTTGCTTTATTATTAATAACACTGTATAATACTTTGACTAACTTCGTTGAATTTGGTTAGAATGCCCCGTGTTTACATTCGCAATCCGCACTGCATGATGTGTAATCCTCGATTTAATTTAGCGCGGAGCTATCCATCCGTCTGGCGTTACTAACAATGATGAACTGTCAAATATTTTCGGCGTCTCTCTCGCTGTTCTCTAAACGTTCCCCCCACAAATCTTGATATAGGTGATCTGGTTGGCCAAAATAGATGACATTCCTGGGTGGACGCATCCTCCCCGCTTTATTAAAACTATTTAATTTTGTTTAAAGCGTGGGTCTTCGGGTTCGAGAGTTCAAAAGTGACGCCAACTTTTTCCACAAGTATATTAAAATAATTAATATCTGATATTACTTCCTTATGCTACTGGTGAACGATTGTATGTTACTACCATTGTGTGGCATTTGTTTTGATGTAAATTTTGACATCCCACAAGACATAGTTCAGTTTACAATTAACAAAGCTAATATTACTTACTTATTACTTAATACAATATTTTGTGTATTATCCTTCTTATCATTATTAGATTAACAATTTGTTATGATATAATTTGAATAGAATTACTACAGATTCCTTATCTGTGATGATTTAGTAATATAAACATATAATTATGCCATAAATACAGAATCCTTGGCTAGGCTTTGTGAGGCCTAAGCACCATGAGTTATTTTAACTAATTACACTCTACTGGTTTTATTTTCATGGTTTATTACCTTTGATATATACTCTGAATTAATTACATCAACTTTTGGTTAACTTTTTCCTTCTTAAGACATGCCTTGTTTCTTGTATATTACTACTTAAATTGCATGAGTTCTTGTACAAGCAGGCGGCTTTCTATTTCTACTTAATTCTAATTAACACACTTGTTATATTACTAACATTCTATACCTAATTTATCATTTGAGCTTCTTGGAAGTTTTACAATGGTTTATGACCTCTCCTTAATCTTATTTGCTGGTTAATTTATCCACAATGAACCCTGTATGTAAGTGTATCAGGTCCTGTTCACTATAAACGATTAACTGATTATTCTCTTTAACTATTATTGATTGGTATTTTGACCCATAGTTAGTTGAATTATCACTGGTTGTTTTAATACTAGTTACATGCATTAATTCTTGGTATTTCTTTGGTTTTTTAATGTATCATGTGAGTTCAGTATGCCTTCTCACATTTCATCATGTTGTTTCCTATTAATTATAATAATTACACTATTGTAGTGATATACTGTCTTTACTAGAATCATCATTATGTGATCTAGTTACTTCTAGGTACAACCTTTAACGGTTTTACATTGATTTTACTACATATTTTGTTATTTATAAGTTGAAAATTCCTACTACTTAGGTTAGGTTGCTTCCCTTCCCCTTTACTGATGGTATATAGTTTACATGGTTTGTCTTATCTAGTCATTTTACTCATTTATTACAGATTACAACATTTTACATTTACTTATAACTAATAACACCAACTTGTGCTCAACATAGGTTTAATTAATGGATGTTTGTTTGATTGTATTTGATCATAAAACCCACATGGTTTATTGGTACAGCTAGGCATCTGATTATTTATATTTAAACATATTTAAAGCGGTCCAGGTCACTGTATGATAATTATATATAATTTACCTTGTATTTCCGTCCAGTGACGTCGAGCGTAATTTGTATTTGGTTACGCGTTTCAGGCCATGTGGCCCATCATCAGACCATCACTCCGAGAGGAGCTCGTTAAAAAATAAAAAAATCCACATAAAACAAACACATCATAAATAAATACAAAAATATATTAAAACATATAAAGGCGTTCTCTTACACGAACACGGTGCACCGCGTGTACCCTGTCTGAACTGCGTCAGTGGAACCTGTTATCTATTATTATCTGTAATCGATCGCAGCGCGGTATCATACAGTGGGTTGGACCTGAAGTTAAGTTTATCATTAAGTATGTCGTCACACACACCAGGGTTATTATGACCTCTATATATCTCGAATTCTTCAAGTGCATCCATATAAACGGCCTTTGGCACAATAATGTAGGGGTATGAAGTTATTGTTGAAATTTGTATAAGAATGATTACATGAAATCAGATGCCTTGTAAAGTTAGATTTAATATTATCTATGGACAAATCACCCCTGTTAAAATGGCTTTGTGGTGTGTGTTCGCGGAATCTTCTGATGAACGGTCTACCCGTTTGGCCGATATAACATCGGTCACAATCGTCACATATAAGCTTATAAATACCGGTTTTGGATTCAATGTTTATCGACTGACTCATATGTAAAATCATTAGATAATACTATTAACAATTGTACCAATTTATTTAACGATCGCACTCGACGTTCCTTAAAACCTATCAACGCGCGCGCCCCAAAACTTACCGGCTTACCCAAGATCCATAAAGTGACATTCCTATCAGGCCATTAGTCAATTTTACTACAGCCCCGGGTTTCAAAACGGCCAAAAAACTTGTCACACTAATTAAAGACAACATCTTTCTCAAAAACAACCATATTATCGTCAACAATATTGATTTCATAAACAAGGTCAACGACATAAAATTACAAGCCAGTTACAAACTAGCCTCCTTTGAAATCATCAATTTATACACAAATATACCCGTGAACCAAACTTTAGATATTTTGAATGACAATCTCCATGACACTAACAAATTGGACACACAACTCATTAAAGAACTAATTATCATACTAAGACTCATCCTTCAACAAAACTATTTTACTTTCAACGGTAATTATTATATTCAAAATGACGGCCTGGCCATGGGTTCACCGTTATCCGGTCTGTTGGCTGATATATATCTTGACTTTTATGAGAACAATTATATCCTTAAAAATAATATCTTCGCCAATAATATTATCTTTTATGGCCGATACGTTGATGATACTTTTCTAATTTTTAACGGTACTTTATGCCAAATCAGTAATCTTAAAAATCATATGAATACTGTTACCCACAATATTCAATTTACTATGGAAACTGAAACCAATAATGAACTCAGCTTTCTTGATCTTACTGTCACCAGGCAACTTAACAGCTTAAACTTTAAAATTTACAGAAAACATACCACCACAAACGTGACCGTACATGCAGACTCACACCACCCTTTCTCTAAAAAATTAGCGGCCTACAACAGTTTTATTCACAGACTTTTGATGATCCTCCTAAATAATGATGATTTTGAGTGTGAACTCAACATAATTAAACACATAGCCCTGGCCAACGGATATGAATCCCAAATGATTGACAATATTCTTAGAAAACACAAATCCCGTCGTTCCAAACAGACACATGATAATACATGATAACACATGATAATACATACAGAGTCGACTGCCCTTTCCTCTGCTCAGGGATCTCCAGCGTGAAAACAAGCCGCACACTAATGTAGATACTACAGTTTGCGCACTGCCATAACTAAAATATTTAGTTTAATCACGTAAAACTTGATTTGGTTTTTGTAATGAAATGTAAATTCCCATTTCCTATTTCCTAGAAGTTAAACAGTAGGCAAATAACTGCAATATTTTTTCAACTTGCAAGTCTAACACCTACGTAACACTGATTCCAATAAGTGAAAGTGATTTCCATTTAACGGAATTTGAACGATAACAAGCTTCAATAAAACAAATGTAATTAGATTTTTCAATTATTTGTACATTCTCTAAATTACAATTTTTATAAACATTGTTTAGGAATATGCACAGTATTAATTAGTGGTGTTTGGAGAAACAGAATTTAGATAAATAAATACTTCCTCCAGTAAATACCCTAAAACAGACTTACTTGTAAATGGTAATTTTTGTCACTTGAGATATTTAACTGTTTTTTATCTAAAGTTTTCCCCAAACGACAAAGTGTATACAGGAAAGTACGTTATTGTTAGATTTGAAAGGCTGTTAAAGTTAAAGGGATTACTATTCATATTGCTAAAGAAGCACGTAACGCGTCGAAGTATGTGGTGTGTGTGTGTGTGTGTGTGTGTGTGTGTGTGTGTGTGTGTGTGTGTGTGTGTGTGTGTGTTACGTTACTACCTTATCGTCTTTGCAATGTGTGGGTAAATGAAAACAGTAGACAGATGTTTATTGTACAATTGTACATCCCTCACAGGTAGCTTTTCAAGTCCGCATTGTTCTCTGCCTTACTCCATTACATGTTTGTGATACAATTTGCCTGTTTGTTTTACAGAATTTGGAAGTCCCACATCATTGGGCGCTGCTATTGCTGTTGGTTATGATGTTGATAATGATGATGTCATTAATGATGATCGTGTTGATGATGAAGAACATTTCAGAGTGTAGTCTAGCACAAATGGAGGGAGTGATTGATTTATATATTATATTTAAGCGTATGAACGACTGTATAAAACGAGAAATTTATACCTTAGTTGCTGAAATATGATTGAGAAATGTTACCTATTCTTTTTTTGCTTTAAGTAAAAACATTTACATTGGAGAGGTGATGACAAAACTTTGGATGGTCGGCCCTAAGTAACCTATAAACAAGTATGGAGAATGTAGGAAAGGACCAGTGCTGTGAAATTAATAAAGTCATCATATTTCCTTGGTCAACTTATTAAAACTTTAGAATATTCTTCTCAGAGGAATAGTTTTCGAAACCATTTTCTACAATGGTAGAGAGTATCACGGTAGTTTTATAGAAAACGGATCATTATTGGCTCAAGCCTTTACTGTCTTTAAAATATGGAAAACCCCTTTCTACAAAATAACATTTGAAGTGTTCAGAGGAATAACTTTATCCCCACCATTTTAGAAGTTTTACAGGAGATCAAATGTAAAGTTTGAAAACTTATAATTTATCCAAAACCAAACAATGTTTCCTTAAAATTCCTTAACAATATGAAACAACTAAATTATGCGATCAACCGGATTTATATGGAATTATTTAACACTTGTTACAATACACAAAATGGCGGTCACGAGACTCTACTGTCAACGCCAAAGATAGTCAACAAAACAAACCTTGAGACTGTCTTGGATGTAAAAAACTAAAAAATATAAAATTGTTCGTTTATAAAATCTTAGATAAATAACGTCAAGGTTTTTCATATATTTTTACAAAAAATATGGGGAAACCAGAGAGTTCCGGTTGTGCTATTATAAAATTGATGAAAAAAAATATATAAGGCTATCATGAAATTCCAATAAATGGCTCAGAAATATAACAAGCCAAACACCCTGTCTTAAAACATTGGTTTCCAAGTCAATATGCTACGTTCTTAGTAGGATAGATAGTATGAAAAGTGATTTCTAACAGGAGTAGTGAAACATCAGTGACAACTTCAAATAAAAGAACGCAGTTTGATCTACACCTTATGATGAATCGCCTTATAATTATTGTACTACAATAAATGTCCTTCGTAAATGCGCACAATTCACAACACACAATAGCTTTATAAAAACCTAATCTAACAATAGCTGCCTAAACAATACACAATGTAAGTTGACAAACCTAATAGGTCGCAATCACTTAAAAAATACCAATCCTTAATATTACTCTTAACGCCCCACTGTACAGATTTGGCAGTAATCACTTATGACTCAACTCATCACTAACCCAGCTACAGTCTTGTTCTGCATTATAAACAAATAACACACAGGTCACGTTAATAATGGGAAACTACTCTAGAAGGAATCTGAATGGTGGATACAGAATAACTAACTCAAGCTACTTAGAGCTGTAATTAGATCTTGTATAAATAAAGGAACCATACGCATTCGTATACAAGCTTATGATTAGTCAGCACACAATGACACAACGCACCACAAGTGTCACTTATTTGATAGTGACACACTCGTATAAACAAGTCTCCAATTACAGATGTCCACAGACAGTATGTCACAAGTCACGGGTAAGAAATAGGAAACGGGTAAATCGGTAGTATTACGTATGGCGCCACAACTCGGGGCTTAAAAATAGTTCAACGTAATTCAATATTAGCAAGAAAGGGAAGATAGAACAAAAAGTTACAATATTCATGCTGTGTCAAAACTAGCTGAATGTTCCTCTACAAAACTGTTACGGAGCAGGAACTTATCTGGCGTTACTGGCTACGTATATCACACAAGGTATAGTATTTTATTTTTATTATAGTGCAGATCCCCCTTTATGTGCACATTGTTATTACTTTCAGTACCTGCCCTTACATCTTACAAATCAGAATTTTTTCTCGCAGCTTCCAGTTTTTTGCTTTAACATTTGTATGATTATAATAACTTTGTTCATGTTTTAGCTAATCATATCGATATACTTTATATCCGTAAAGACTGCTTATTTTATCCTCCTCACTTATACTCTCTCTCTCTCTCTCTCTCTCTCTCTCTCTCTCTCTCTCTCTCTCTCTCAAACATTCTGTCTCATTATTTTGAATTTATTTAAATTGATTTAGTTATTTATGTGCATGTTATGTAGACACATTGAACTATTTTTATTAATATCTGAAAGGCTTTATTCTATAACAACATAGCAATAATGCACATTTTGCATACAATATATTTGTTAAATTTTTTACTTATAGATGCAGTGGTGTAGATGATCTATTATTGGTTGGGGCGAGGAACAGACTAGTGTGAAAATAAAAACCATAAATTTCTCCAAAACAAATGAGATGTTTAAGATTATTACCGTTTAATTTTGTAAACCGACAAGACGTTTGCTGCAAATACGAAAGTAATTTACCAATTAGTGAGTGTTTGTCATTGTTAAGAGGACTCTAGCTTTATTTTACTACTTTAAAAATATTATATTTTGTTTATTTCTAGTTATTGACAAGGGTTATTTGAACACACGCAATTAGCTTATAATTAGGCCTGCGTGAAGCGACTATGTAATTTTTCTGAAAATTTCAAAACTCCGGGAAGATCCCCTGAGCCTCCGTTGATAGACTACTAATGCAAACCATCAATTAGTTTCATTCATACATATTGTACTCAACATATAGTATGTTTTCCTTAAGATATATTCACACAAAAATGAACTACTGTTTTATGCACATGAAACAAATGTTTTTCTGGAATTTAATTCCCTCTATATTCTGTATAGCTTATGATTTAACTACCTTCCTTAATGATGATGACAGCCGTAATGTGTTGGTAACATTTCGTTTCAAGAAAAGTAGTGGAAGAGTTGTTTAGATTGTTATAGTATCGTCATTTTCCCTCAAGTACAGATGCGTAGCCTGTTCCACTCTTTAGCTGTGGAGTAGCTCAAAACAAACTGACGCCAGAGAAAAACTTGCTTATACTTAACCATGTGTAGTGAGGAGCTGCAAGGCGGGAAACGTATTGTATGTGTTTTCTCGTGTAAGTGTCTCGTTGTTACTCGCTAGGCCCGTTAATCTTAGATATACTTTTGTATTGCCCCGACAGTAGGTAACCGGGGCATGTAAAGAACAACATGACGGATGAGCGCAATTCAAAGCTAGCTCCTAATTCATTCAGTTACTTCAGTTTTTTCAGGATGTAGGGCCTAAATATTTTTAAAATTTTGCAACAATTGGGTAGAAAAAAATATAAAGTATCTTAAATTGCAGAGGGTTTATAGTTACTTCTACGTGTAAGATATATGTTGTGGGCGCTGGTCATTAAGGTTTTGAAGACACAGTCTTTACCTTGTACATTATATGCGTAAGATATATGTTCAAGTCCATGATCAGACATAAACTCGAGACGGTTGTTAAAGTAAAGACTCGTATAAACAAACTGGCCAGCGTACTAGCGAGGTCAAACAGTTTTGTCACAACTAATACCCCATAACACGTAGTCTGTGGATATAAGAGCAGTATTATATACAATGGAAACCGCTGTTTTGACTATTAACAAGACACAACATATGATGTGCGACGTTTACATTAATTCAATAATATTTGTGTTGATACGTAATGCGGAAAAAGTGTTGCACCATTACAAAACATTCTACGTGTTTCTCGGCTATTCCAGTGGAATCCGGCTGTAATGTGTGTTTGCGTACATATTGCTGCTACTTTGAGATGAAGAAAAATTACGTGACACTTGACACGCGTCCACGGGGACTAATCCAGATTCCACTAGTCCGCGCGCGCTGTATGCAAGGCCACAGTTAATTACGTTCTGTTGTTTCTAGTAGCGTTCTTGACGAGTAGTATGGAATATTCTGGTATTTCGGCGGGGTATAAATACAAGTACTTAGCGACGCCTAGTTTCAGTTATTTTCGGGCGATTTACACAGTGCAGTTCGAAGCATTGTGACGAAGTGTTATGTGTTTTATAATTGTGCGAGACAATTGTAATTCAATTGTGTTTTACATTAGTTGACATTATTATTGCATATGAACAATTTTTATTTGATTTGTGTAAAAGACTATTTTGTTGGTTACAAACTGTTTAATTGTGATAATTAAAGCTGGCGATTAGTGATGTAATTGGTGTCTTGTATTTTGTTTCCCACTGTACCATACGACGATCAGTGACATCGAAATAACAGTATTAATATTTAGTAGTACAACATTGCCTGTATACACTACACTTTCTAATTTGTATAGTCTTACAGATTACAATGCACTCCTGTCTTGATTTGAAGTAATTTGTAATTAAGCAGCCCTTCTTTACTGACAAAGATACAGAGACAAAATTTTCATTGTTTACAATGGCATGGTTTAAAATTGTAATAATGCTTATTATTCAGAATTTGTTAATGAACTTTTGGACAAGTAGCGTTTAAGTTATTTGGTATTTTCATTTACTGGCTATTAGATATATATCCTATAACCTAATTTGTAGATTATTTAAATATAGGCCTACTGAGGCTGCAAAATATTATTTGTTGCCTATATTCAAAATTAGTAATGGTCAACTATCATTGAAGTATGAAGTGAAAAATGAGTTTTTATTACAGATGAGCGGTTTTAGATTTTCTTTGTTTAAAACTGTAGTTTTCTTTACTGGTAAATTTCACTATACGTAATTTCTGATAACACTGATTTAGGCGATATAGCTGTTGCCTCTTCTTCTCTTCAGAGTAAACGGACTTACTTACTCTCTTTTGCCCAATCTAAAACAGACTAAGAAGTGTCATAAAGCTTAGATTTTTCTAATCACTGATTTAGAGTGTACTCTTTACACCAATATATGGAAGAAAACTTATATTTTAAATTCATTGTTATTGTTACGACGACCTCCTTGATCGTCGTATGGTACAATGACAAACAAAATACAAGACTCCATTTAAGTCATTAATATCCAGCTTGAATTATCACGACTAAACAGTCTCTAATCAACAAGATAGTCTCTTACAACAAATCAAATACAAATTGTTCACAGGCAATAATAATGTCAACGAGCCTCTCACAATTATGAAACACGTAACACTTCGCCACAATACTTCGAACTGCCCTGGGTTAAATCGCAACTCAAACTGAAACTAAGCGCCTCTAAACGCCTATATTTATACCCCGCTGAAATTCCAAAATCATCCACAATACGCATCGGCGCTACACTAGAGCGTAATTGATTGTGGCCTTGACACAGTGCGAGAGGCCGGCGAAGTCTAGAAAAATCTCGCTAACGCATGTTGAGATCACGAACGCACACAACATTACAGCCGGATTCCACTGGAACAGCCAAGAAACACTTACAGAATGTGCTGTAATGGTGTAGCACTTTTTCCGCATTACGTAACATTATTAAGAAACTTACGAGTAGGATAGCTGTAGAAACGGTCTTGAGTTAGTTGAATAAACATTTAGGATTTTTATTTTCGATTTTACTAACTTGTTAATTGTTGTAAGAAAATGCAATTTATTGATTTGTGTACGAAGTCTTATTTTAATGCAATGTCGTATTTAGATTGTATTTTAACTTAGTTTAAAAGTATTTAATTATTTTATTATAGATTTGTGAATACGGTTTACTAAGGGAAAATGTATGTCATAAAATGCCTCTAACGCGACCATCAACTTACCTGTCAGGTACAGGAAAAATATTTAACGTTCTGATACTTAATTTTCTTAAAATTAAAATGCAAAGCATAATTAGATTTACATAAACCTTACATTTACAGTGTGTATCATCAAAACGTTATTTACAAGTGTTGGATTTTAGTCCCTTCTGCACAAAATACACTTTAGATTAATACGTTTAACTAGTTACAAATACAAATTGGTGTAATAAACCCCGAGATTTCTTAGAATATTCATAAGTTATGTGTCAATGAAAATTTCTGTGGGATATCATGCAAGTGCGCGTGGGCGTAAAAGGGCGGCTGACAATGTGTAAGTGAACAGTTTGTATTCACAATAGTCACACAACTGTGCAAACGTGACTGTGTATTAAGTCCTGCCTACCAAATTACCCCTGAAAGGTGATATATGTAGATACTTCCCTCCCTATGGGAATAGTTCTATTTATTCTGTCTGTGTAGTAAGGTTAGGTAATATGTGCAATTAACATAAATCGTGCAATTTACATTCAGCATTTAATTTATACATGTTCCATTTCAATGACAAATCGAACGATAAATCTGTAGATTACAAATTGCGATAAGGCTTAAGGTGACGTGTTGAGAGTTGGCAAAGAGATGATTTGTTATGTGACACACTTCTATGCACACCAGAAAAAGTAAAAAATATAAGGTAAACACTGAAGACGAAACTTCAAATAATTTTATAAGAACGAATACTGTTGGAAAACAAGTACAGAACAGAATTAACTTAAAGTACAGATCAGAAAGTGTACGAAAATAATGTTGACGTAATTCGTTATGAGAAATAAAGTAAACTGTAAGTAAATTACGAGGGTAGGGTGAAACGTATCCGGCACAGTAGAGTTAGCGCTACTGTGCTCGTTATTTTGACCGTGTTGTATGATTTCATCTTTTGTAAGCTTAGTTTCGTTTATTTCAAATCAGTTAGTTGTTTTTATTAGCGGCACAGTCCACCATTGTAAGCGTCTCAAGCATCATTGGATAGACTAGAAATTTGTGCTGTAATTATTTTGCTTGAAAAACGTAACTGCTTGGGATTGAAAAAAAGAGCTCGATTGAACGTTGGGCCTCTTCTCTGTTGAATACAACTGTTAGGTGATGTGTTGCTGAAATTAAAATGGGTTAAACAAGCATACCTGATGACCCACGTGTTAGAAGTTCCAATGAAGTAACTACGCCAGAAAGAAATTTTAAAAATCCATAAAATCGTTTTGGTAGACCGTAGAATGGAAGTGAGTCTGGTAGTTGAGACTGTTGGTATACCAGCGGAATGTGTACTCAATATGTTACACAAACAAAGCTAAATGGTTTCCGCGTTTGCTAACACTTGACCAAAAACAGTGTAAAAAATACGTTCCAACCAATTGTTTACAAATCTATACGCGCAATCCAACTAAATTTTTGCGTTGATTCATAACATTTGGTGATGTTAACCACAACACTCCTGATGCCAAATAACAGTTTTAACAATGGACCACCAAACCAACTCTAAAGAAGGGAAAGACAATTTCTTCTGCTGGTAACGTTGTGGCAACAGGTTTTGGGGACAACCGTAATCAATGAGTAATCTTCATTGACTAGCTTATAAAGGGAAAAACAATTAATGGCTAGTACTATGCAAATGGCTGCATTTGGGAAACGTCGAAATTAAGAGATAACGGCCACATTTAGCGAAAAACAAAGAGCTGTTCTACCAAGACAATGGACCATCTCACGCGCCAATTTTTTGCGATAGCAAAAGTCAAAGAATTGAATGTCGAATTGCTACTTCACCCACTATACACGCTCTACTTAGTCCCAAGTTATATCTAACCTTTTCCTCACCTCAAAAATGCCTCGCTGGAAAACGATTTACTGACGAAAATCAAGTCACCGATGCATTAAATGTCCACATTGAGTACCTTAAAAAATCGCGCTTATCAATCTGGCAAAACCACTTAAGAACTCTTTGGAAAAAGTGTATAGATATAAATAGAGATCACGTTAAAAAGTAAATGCAAATTAATCAAAAATATGTTGTTTTTTTAGTCAGGCACGGAACTTTTTACCCAACCCTCGTATATCATAATTAATAATCAAATGACAACCTGATAATTAAATTTACTACCTGTGTTAAATATAATTTAAATAGATTAGTTTTAACGCATAAGAAAACGCAAATTTAGTATCAAAAATATTACAACTATCTCATGTATGTGAATGATTCTGTGACAACTGATTATTGATCTTTTAACGTTTGCTAATTCACTGTTATACACTTTTTTATTGACTCCTAAATAGACAAGTGTAAAAGAAGTAAAATTAATTATTATTTAGTGGTACTTTCACTTGTGAAACTTACTTGTTGATATTCCCTCAAACGCCGTTTCGGAGTTGCATTCTCCTTCTTCAGTGAGGTTTGAATACGGAATAACAATCAACAAAACAAAGAATAAGCACACATATAAAATCTACAGAAAACCAACCACAACTGACATGGTCATCCACAACACATCAAATTATCCAACACAACATAAACATGCAGCCTTCAACCATATGCTACAAAGACTCACAAAAATACCGCTAAATAAGCAAGATTACAATGAAGAACTAAACACAATAAAATACATAGCACTAAAAAACGGGTACAACCCTGAGTTAATAAACAAATTACATAGACAAATCCTATACAAAGCAACTAAACAACAAAAAATACAAACAACACACAACAAAACAAATACATCACACTCACATACTACAACTCTACACACACAGTATTGCCAACACATTCAGAAAACACAATTACAAAATAGCATACAGAACCAACAATAACATCAAAAGACACGTTAACGGCACAAACAAAGACATAGACATACACAACAAAACAGGCGTATGGAAATTAAACTGTAACGATTGCAATAAATTCTATATAGGCCAGAGAGAAGATCTTTTTCCTCCAGATTTTCTGAACATACAAAAGCACTAACCAATAACAAAATACAATCCACATTTGCCACACACATCCAGACAGAAAACCACAGTTACACCAATATAAAAAAAATCTTGAAATTTTACACTACCTACCCAAAAGTCAACACCCAAAAAACTCAACACGGCAGAACAATACGAAATATACAAACACAACCAAACAACATACTCAATGACCATTTACAATTTAAATAAAACACACTGTTCGACACAATAATACACAACACATACAACAATTCAGAATCCCGCGCCAAACCCCTTCCATCTCCACACCCCTACACACAACCAGTCACCTAAAAGACCCTTACAAATTACCGACTACTTGACACATTCCGTATTCAAACCTCACTGAAGAAGGAGAATACAACTCCGAAACGGCGTTTGAGGGAATAGCAACAAGTAAGTTTCACAAGTAAAAGTACCATTAAATAATAATTATTAAGTGCTGTGAATAAAGTAGTGATGAACATTCAAAATAATAAGTAAAATTAAAATAGATATTATGAACTGAAGTAGAAAATTTTTTTACGCTTTTTGGTTCTGTTATTGTCTAAGGTAATCTATTACTAAATTTTAATAAATAACCTCATATGTTTCATTTTTTTATACCTCGCTATGAATTTATCAATATTTAAATAATGTACAATGACTTAACTGTAACAAGAAAAGTTTTATTTGAGAGCTCATTAATTTTTTTCAAATAAGAAAACCAATGTGAGCTTTCTACGTCAGAATCTGGTGGTCCCTGTATTACAAAGTGATGGAACAAAGCAGAATGTTACGGATTTAAAGTAGTTTAAGCAAAACGTTATAGAAATCTAAGTTTATTAGGAAAAATAATTAGCTTTACTACGTTAGAGACTAAATAAACAATATGTAACTTTATAAATTAACATAAAGACTTTTTTGTATGAGTAAACATATAAAGAACAATCTATTATAGAGACAAATATATTATAGAGAAAAAATCTATTAAAATATACCTTCCTACACTTTAATCTGCAAACACTTTAATCTAACCTGCAAATTGGATGTTCATTTTACTATCATTTAGCACTTCAATAAACAGTTTTTCTTCGGTTACACAACTATGAAACTATAGGTAGACCCTACAAACATAACATATAGGTTTGCTACAAAAATATAAAAAATAAAGCTTAAAATAAATTAAGAATTATATTGAAATAAGAAAGACTAGAAAAGGATAAAGTTTAATTAACGGATGAGAGATTAAAGACAACTGCAATAAGATGTAATAAAATTTTATTAAACTATTATTTGTGAAACTGATAACAGTGTTTTGTGTTTCTTAGATCTGTTCTAGTAATTCGTGATATACGCGTACTAAAAAATCAATAGTATTTTGACATAGTTATTAACACGGTAATTACAATTATTATTGTCTATATATAAATGTAAACGAAGCAGGCATGCCTTGAATAGGTTTTTGGTATTACGAAGTAGGGGTATTAAACAAACATAAAAGAAGTATATCTATACAAATATACAAAGACTAGCAAAATACCCGTGCTTCGCTACGGAGTTTCACGTTGTACGTAATGAAAATCTTATTTAATTAATAAAGTTCAATTAAAGTAGGTTTCTTATAAATAAATAATTAAACCCTCTTATGTATTTTATTTAAAATAAACATTAAACACTTTTGTTATATGAAGTTGTGTTGAGTATGAAAACATTTCAGATTTTTCTTCAATTTATGAACTTGTAATGAAGAACTAATCATCGGATCCTTAAAGAACTTCTTTGTACACAAAGTTTTTAGTTTTTCCTTCGGGATGAAGCATAACCAGACTGTCAGGAGTGCTAACTCTTGAACAGGCAACGTACAACTGGCCATGAGAGAAACAGTCTTCCCTCAGATCTACGCCAGCCATTTTCAAAGACTGTTCTTGAGCTTTGTTGATTGTCATTGCAAAACAGACTTTGATGGGAAATTGTAGTCTTTTAAACTGAAAATGGAAGTCTGACGGGATCAAAGGAATGCGAGGTATGAAAACTGTTTCTCCAGAACCACAGCCAGTGAATATAGTTGCCTCAACAACGCGCGAGGTTCGTTATTTGTGTATTAAATAATGACTAATTATTTTATTTTATTTTAATTATTTATTTTAAAACTTCCATGTAAACAATATTTTTTTTTCTGGCTGGAGCATAACTAAGCCGTTAGGTGAGGTAACCCTGGAACACGCCACATATAACTGGCCATGTGAAAAACAATCATTCCTGAGATCAACACCAACTATTTTCAATGTTTGAACTTGCGCTTTTTTAATTGTCATTGCGTAACATAACTTAACTGGATATTGCAAACGTTTAAATTCAAACTGGTAATTCGAAGGTATCAAAGGAATTCGCGGAATGAAAACCGTTTCTCCTTGATAAATACCAGTAAAAATGGTGGCTTCGATTACGTGTTTATGTAAAGCCTTCACCTGTAGCCTAGTGCCGTTGCATAGTTTCGGAGGGTTGAGATTGCGCAATAAAATAATTGGAGCGCCAACTTTGAGGTACAATATGTGAGGGGGTACTCCTGGTGGGTGGAGGGTGTTAAGGAACTCTACGGGATAATTTACAGCATCATCGACCTGCAGTACAGTGTCCACGGATTCATATTTTACCTCAGCAGTGAGGAACTTTTTAAGTAAAATGTTGTTGATGCTGTTGGCGTCATCGTTTCTTGCAGTAAGAATTGCTCTTTCTCGCAGCCATGATGCACAATTTTCTTCAGTTTAGTAAACGTTAGGGTAAATTCTATCAGTTAAACTGTTCAGATCTACCACGACATCGCCCAGATTATTAGGAATGTTTATTTTACCTTCTTCCCCCGAAACATGTCCATTACCTATATCGAGCAACAATTTAGAGAACTGTTTTGCCCTTGAATCATGTTGGACGCGCATATTGAATCTCAATGTCAGAATATTAACTTTCGGCCATAGAAATGACGACTTTAAGCAGGCTTTCACTTCGTCTGCACGTGTCCCTCGCGGTACAACAGGCAATGTTTGTCTGAAGTCACCTGATGACAAAATTGTTACTCCACCCATCAATCGGTTGCAACTTCGAATGTCTTGGAGCGTTCTATCTAAAGCCTCAATATATTTTTTGTGAGCCATTGTGCACTCGTCCCAAACTATAATTTTGGCTTTTCGAAGCACTTCCGCCATGTCACTCTGTTTAGATATATTACACAATGGAATTTCGGAATAATTTAGATTCAAAGGTAATCTGAAAGCAGAGTGAGCAGTTTTGCCTCCATCGATTAAAGTAGCTGCAATTCCTGAGGAAGCTACTGCAATGGCAACATTTCTCCGACTTCTAATAGTAGCCAACAACAAATTAAATTAAAACGTTTTGCCAGTTCCACCTGGGGCATCCAGAAAGAACAACTTGCCAGATTCAGTAGTAACACTGTTCATTATATCTTCGTAGACTTTCTTCTGGTCGTCATTTAATTTCGGAAGATTTGCTGCCACTTCTTTGTTGAGATGAACGGTGTCGTAAGATATTTCACTATGGTATATTCGGTTGCTGACAACAGGTTCCTGATCTCGTGAAGGTGACGGTAGTCCAAATTGCGTGAGTGTTTTTTTGTGACATAGATATGACAATATCCTCAATAAGAATGAGACATCGGTTAAAAATATAGTCTTGTACCAGTTGTACGTTACCGCGCTCTCTCTCAATTTCCCTCTTAATGTCCTCTGCAAGACTACCACGGTGTTTCTTCCACAGATTCTCTGGATCACCAACTTGACAGAAAACCAATATTACGGCGAATAGGTCACGAATTCTATTAGGAGAGTGAAACAATAAGGCTTCCTCCAACGTGTGGTCCCAGTTCGCATCATCTTCTAGCAAGCCAAGCGATTTGCATGCCGAATGAAACGTCGGATGAACAATTCCTGCAACAGTTTTAAGAGTAGTGAAGGACGTGGGGCCACGAACTTCGTGCAAGAGCAGACGTAGGTAGTAGCACTCGGAGTTGTTGGGATATACAGTGTAAACTCGACCTAATACTTTATCTTTCTTCACACCTGGATAACCTGTCACAGGTTGCCCTTGCTTCCTGCGATGAAATTTTTGGTTTTTCCAAATGTAGTAAGCCGGAACCTCACAATACAAAAGCGTCCGTGCGAAAGCATCGACTTGGCACAGCTCGAAAAAGCCGAGAAGATTGGTATTTGAAGGATTAATTATTTTATTAACAACGTTGCTTTCTGTGAAATAAACTCTTTGGCCATTTTCAAGGTGCACTGCCAGCTGCACAATAGGAGGGTACCTTTCATGTATAGAGAAGCAGAAAATACGCCAAGCCGCCTCAGAGCTACTTATGTAACGTCCTGTCTCGTACCTGGTCACTTCATCTAGATCTCCAACTTTAAAAGTTGCTTGGTCAGAACCTTTGTTTACGTACTTGCAGATGTATTTTATTGATTTTACAGAATTGCATAGTTCAACGTTTATATGGGCCGAGAAGATGCGAGACAGAACGGGACTATAAGGCACTACCCAACGATTCTCAAGATCAAGTCCACCAACTTTGGCAGTAAACCCACCGTCTGCCACAGACCTCCTACGATACTAAGGATAGCCGTAATCTCCTGTTTGTGTCTCCTTTAAAAGAGGTCGTGGGTATTACTTTGAGCACGCACCATTCACCATGCACGGCGAGTTTCTGTTAAGAGTTCCACATGGGCCATGTATCATAGTTGTCTTAACAATCTCATGAAGGGCTGGATCTAACTCAGGATCTGGTATTTCTGCGCTTATGACTTTGTCGATTGATTCTGGTCTTATTTTTTGTTCAAGCCACAGAAGAATATGAATGTGAGGGAGACCACGTTTCTGCCACTCTACGGTGTACATTTGGCAATGGACATTTCCAAATATACAACTTTTAGTGAGGAGCTTCATAATATTTTTAACCTTTAGATGGAAAACACGCGCTATCAGGTCATGTCGGTCATGAGATTTTTGGCCTTGTTTTAAAAGCTCTACGATTTCTGTCCATTTCGGGTTGCAAGTAAACGTTATGAATAGATCTGGTCGCCCAAAATGGCGGACATACGTCATCGCGTCCTGAGTCCGTTCGTGCATATACCGAGCTCCTCCAGTAAAAGAGGACGGTAATACAACCATTTTGCCAAAATCTTTAATTTGTGTGTCAGCTCTTGACGTAGCATCCTTTAAATGAACATACTCTTCGCTTCTTAGCTTTTTCTGATTGTTTCGTATCCAACTAAGTCGCTCCGTTTCTATTTTTGCGTACATGTCGACCAAATATTGATTGAGTAGGTTGCGAAATGATAGTATGTAGTTTTCTCCGCTGTCACGCTTCATTAATCTGTAGCTGTAGACGTTAGCAGCAGACACGGTCTTTTTAAGAGGCGCATTAGTCTTTGGGTCACGTTGAGGGATATCAATTTGATAGCCATCTTCCCCGCGGCAAAACATCAGAGGGTATTGAAGTGCGTCATAAGCACGGTGTGTCTCACTGATTTCTGCACTCTGTTATTTCTGCTATGGAGAACGATGTCTCTCTTTTCAAACTCCTGACCTGCAATCAGAACTGCGACTTCCTTACACGTTGGAGCGTTGAAACGACCTTGGTGTTCCCCAAACGGCTTTCTATTTGCATTGATAATTACTTTGTAATTCTTTTGACCCTTAGGTACAGAGTCAATAGCGGCTTTAAAACCTAAAATATATTTATTATTTTCATGCAGTAACTTTTGCAATCGGTCAACCAGTTCTCGGTTGACGCCAGAGTAAATTCCACAGCGAATGTCCCTCTCACTTTCATTATCACCGACAAAATATATTTGTAAAAACGAAGGTTCATGTTGAGGGGCAACCGTAATGCTCCCTATCTGGTGCTATACCTGGCCTTGTACTTTAAAATTTGGCATAAAGTTACCCTCATTTACCTTTCTAGCTCCAAAAGATGTCATTTGAAAACATCCGTTGTATTTTCGTATGGAAGACAGAAAATGCTCGCCTTTTACATGCTGATTCGTCAAAAGACTGTGTAATGGTTCCGGGAAACGTTCAATGGAATCCAGCTGCACTTTCCCGCCACTGCAACACATTCCATTAGGCTCTTCCCGCCATTTCAAAGCATGACACCAGGTACAGGGTAACCATATTCCGAGCTCAACAATTTTGTCCTTGGAATAATCAATATTAGGATTGTATTCAAAACCAGACATATGTTTAATTTTCCAAGCCAGCAACCTCATTTCTGTTCTCTTTTTATTATACTTAGTTGCAGATGCCTGATTAACATGGGGATTATTAGTTGAATATTTTTTGAAAGCCTTTCTATTGCCCTCGGGATGATTCTTAGTGTATTTCTTAACAGCAACTCTATGGCTTTTGGGGTTATTTTTTTGTGTTTTTGAACAGCTTCCTTTACTTGTTTTTTTCTAATCACGTCCGTGAACCTTTTTCGACGCTTTTTTCCTCTTTTAGTGGTGAGTTGCGACTCAATAGCAGAAGAGGATGAATCTAGTTCACTATTTATTGTCTCAGAGATGGTCGGTGTATGCTGGAAATTATCGTTCTCATCTGTATTTTTCGTTTCAACCAAATGAATCAAAGCACCAAAATGTCCTCCGCTAAAAGATCCTGAGAATCGGATTCTTTTTATCTCCTGTTCTGCCTCTCCAAATGTTGCAATAAGTATACCGTCTTGAAACAGTTGAAACTCAAACAGAAATATTTCTCCAGCTGCTTTGAGTTCGCACGTAGTCCCATAGGTATACGGTCTAGACGTTTCTGCAACGTACAGCCTCTTAGTACCGTAAGCAGCTCCATGACGATCCATACTGAAATATTTGAATCTCTGCCATTCGTTCGATACATGTCCTACAATGTCTGCTCGAATTTGAGCAGCCACTGACACGTCGCCGTGCACCAAATAAGCCAGAGACGAAAATAAACAGGCCCCATCTCCTGGTATTGTAATTACTCGGCATAGGATGTCTGACCCGTTTGCGGTTATAATATCTTCGCCCATAATTTTTATGAAGTATACTATATCTGTGAACAAAAAGCTATTACAATATTGACATGATAGTAACTGTAATTGTTCTAGCTCTTGCTCGCTGCTTTGTTTGCATTAACTCCATAACTGCTAGAAAACAAAAGAAATATGTAGAACCTACCTGAAAATAATTGAGCACAACTGCAATTAACTTGAATAAGAACATAAATAAAATATGTAGGTACCTTGAGAAAACCAAGAACAACTAACTAAAGCATTGTTGTCAAAGAAAATGACACTATTGAAAATGTTATTACTTACTTACTTAAATACTATTGTTATTATTATTACAATAACTAATGACACTCACATATCACATTTATAATATTGAGTATATAGAAGGGATAATATCTGGCTTATGTCCCATGAAATTTTAATCACCACAGTTTTACATAGGAATTAACCAAAATATTTGAATGAAGCTATTTTATTTCAAATTCATAAAGTTTATTCATTAACTGTTTAAGTTACTTAATTAAATAAAATTTCGTAAATAGATTTCTATTTTATTATTTACAACTATATACTAAAATGACGGGCCATAGAAAAACTTTATATAATGTTTACCAGCAGCAGGTAAATAATAAAATTTCGAAAAACTTTGGATGCGATTTTTTTTATATAGGCCTAATATCAAGTGCCTTAATATGAATTTTCATGTTTGTAACTTTACAAACGACGATCCATTTAAACATCATCTCCTATTTTTCACCTTCAGGGGACAAATTTCCAAAAACTTTGAATGACTTAATTCAAAATTTGATTTTGCAAAATTCCAACCACTTTTTTACCATTTTAATACCCGTGCTTCGCTACGGAGTTTCACGTTGTACATAATGAAAATCTTATTTAATTAATAAAGTTCAATTAAAGTAGGTTTCTTATAAATAAATAATTAAAACCTCTTATATATTTTATTTAAAATAAACATTAAACTTTTTTGTTATATGAAGTTGTGTTGAGTATGAAAACATTTCAGATTTTTCTTCAATTTATGAACTTGTAAGAAGAACTAATCCTCGGATCATTAAAGAACTTCTTTGTACACAAAGTTTTTAGTTTTTCCTTCTGGGTGAAGAATAACCAGACTGTCAGGAGAGCTAACTCTTGAACAGGCAACGTACAACTGGCCATGAGAGAAACAGTCTTCCCTCAGAAGGCTGTGGAGAGGTTCTGGTAGTTCTTTAATGAGAGGAAGATGGACTTTTCCGTTGCTACAACATAACCCAGGACTTTCCTCTTACCACTTTTTAGCATTACACCATTTACACTGTATAAAGTCACCAATAGATAAAATCTTGTCATTGTTGTAGTCAGTATTACAGTCATATTTAAAGCCCGACAAAGATTTTACCTTCCAGGGAATAAGTAACCTCTTTTCATTGTATTTTCTCACCGCTTTCCATACACCACCTTTGATATCATAACCCATATCTTTATTTATAAGAACCGTGGACTCTGGCCCCGACGCCTTTCGTGGGATCCGACCTAAGACTCCCCGGGTTCCGTGGATGGACTCCCTGGAAGGCCCGTCGGACGACTCCCGCACTACTTCCTACGCGGGAGACTTCCACCGATGCTATGGTAACCAGAATCTATTCTATTGGGTTGCCATAGTAACCAGATCTAATAGATTTTTAACACCCAAAGGACCCTCCCAGAGGATCGTATCGAAAAAACACCTGTCCTATGTTGGTTCTCCCGTTGCGTAAAATATTTGTGCCAAGTTTGGTTGAAATCGGTCCAGTGGCTTCGGAGTAGATGTGGAAGACCCCAAAGAACCCCCCAAAGGACCCCATCGAAGAAAACACCTATCCTATATTGGTTCTCCCGTTGCGTAAAATATTTGTGCCAAGTTTGGTTGAAATCGGTCCAGTGGTTTAGGAGGAGATGTGAAAGACCCCAAAGAACCCCCCAAAGGACCCCATCGAAAAAACACCTATCCTATGTTGGTTCTCCCGTTGCGTAAAATATTTGTGCCAAGGTTGGTTGAAATCGGTCCAGTGATTTAGGAGGAGATGTAGAAGACCCCAAAGAACCCCCCAAAGGACCCCATCGAAAAAAGCACCTCTCCTATGTTGGTTCTCCCGTCGCGTAAAATATTTGTGCCAAGTTTGGTTGAAATCGGTCCAGTGGTTTAGGAGGAGATGTGTAACATACATATATAGATACATACAAAAAGTGCGGGGGGGGTTGCCCCTTAGGAGTGAAAGTTTTTAAAACCGTTTCTTAGTGATCACCTAAGACCTATGATGAAGCTATGTTCAAAGTTTCATTGATATCCATTCAGTAGTTTTTGCTCTACGTTGATTCGATGTCAGTCAGTCAGGCAAAGGTTCCTCCCCTTTTTCCCCCTTTAAAGGTCGAATTTCCAAAAATCCCTTCTTAGCGGATACCTACTCCCTATCAGGAATCTACCTGCCAAATTTCAAGTTTGTAGCATTTATACTTTCTGAGATTTCGTGATTAATCAGTGAGTGGTATTTCGCTTTTATATATATAGATTATACAAACATTCTAAATAAGGATATACGATGTAAGCTAGTAAGGATATATTTTGTGATACTATACTATAGATTTTACTATAGTGAGTAACGAAAAAATTAAAGCACATAACGAGACAAAGAGAAGAAACCAGGTGATTGATATCCAACCGAACGTGGTGGTGTTGACATAACTGGCAGGACAAGCTCCACATTTAACGGTAACAAAAACAAACACATAAGGACAGAGGCAATACATTACGGCGATCGATCGATAGCTGTTTACTTCAAAGCAAGGTAACTAAAGCAATAACACTGGACCTAAAAGTAAAATTTTTATTATTTTTTCCCTAATCCGATGTACAATGCTAAACAAAGACATACCTAAAATATTCAAAAATAAATCGTATTACAAAATCAACCCGGATTTTTAGTGCAAATTTAATATTCGAAAAATTAAATTATGTTAAATACTTTTATTTATGTTACACATTTCGTAGAAAAACGAATCGTCCTTACGCACAAATCACAAGAAACAGTAATGATCATACAAGTGATGGAGGTTATTAAATTTTAGTTAAAGACAAACAAGTGATTAACCAACTTTTTTGACGTAGAATACGTCATACCTTTCAGGCCAGCAATAGGCACCTCCAACCAGAAAATGGAGCGTTACGTTTTCACGTCACGTTTGAAATTGAAATATTATCTAAATGACAAACGATTTACGCTTATATGAGGTACCATTCAACAGATAAAGGAACAAAGATAATAAATAGCACAATATAAACGGGCTATTGCATTATCTAGCGCGGGGTGAGCGGGGAGAGAAATAGAAATGTTTTGCGCCGATCGGCGCGCACTTTAATTAGTATTTCCCCGGTTTCCGATGCGATAGAACATTAAGTGATGTGTCGTTAAATTGTCTCATCGAGTACTATCCACATAGTGTACCGTAATAGCGGTGATATTAAGAGGTTTGAATAATCGTAATTCAAATTTTAAAAATCGTGAGTTCGGACAAAATGTCGCGGTATATGGATGCTAAACGTGCTCAAAACTATCGTAAGCGTTACAGGAGAGTAGAGAAAATCATGGGGAATTCAAAAAACCCAAAATGATTAATGCCGAACGTCAGAGGATTTACCGACAACGCTTAAAAAAGAAGGAAATAAATACTGAAGTCGAGTTGGATAAGGAAGAGCGCCCGACTTCACAAGTGTATCAGCCGATCGAATTCAGCAAAACGTGGCAGTTAGCTACAAAGCACATCCACAAATCATTCTTTAATAATGAATTTGGACACGCCTGTGACATTTGTGACAGACTGTGGTTCCTGATGGACGTAAAGATAGTTGCTGTTAAAGTGATGCCGTTGCAACACCATGGAGACCAGGATTAATTACCATAGTAACAAGTAAATAAACAAATGATATTTAGCGACATCGGAACTATACCTTTATCCGTTCCTGCAGTTTTGTGGTGAATGTGGTGACAGAAATATACGCAGTCCCACCGAATGTCGAGTCATTGACATCAACTTGAACAACAAGAAACAAATGATCTTTACCGATGTTGGAGACATGTGTCTTGTGGACATCACGCTAAATGGGAAATCGAGATTCGTACTCGGGTGCGCTTACAACCACCCGAACGTCACCATTTCCAATCTCAAGATGTTTCTATTCGGTAATATGATTAAATATTCTGAAAGAACGAAGAAAATATTTGATGGTGTGAGCGTAGACACCAAAGTGCCAATGGTGATCATGGGGGATTACAACGTCGACGCACAGACTAATTAAACTGCGCTGGACTTCACGAAGGAACAATTCAATTTAGACCACGTGCCGTCGCCACCGACTACGCTGGGTAACACCACCATCGATTTGACTCTCACCAGAAACATCAGCGTTGATATCTTACCTTATATCAGCTACTTCTCCAATCATAGGCCCATTATAAATAAAGTCTTGCTTGAACCAACTAATTAACTTATGTGATGATTTTGCAAATAAAATTTTGTACTTTGTAAAACTAAATATGTGTTTGTTCATTTTATTCATAACACATTAGCGACCCTAAAGCACACAGAAGTATTCTACGCTCAGAAAATTTCCGGCCGTGGCTCCGACACAGCCCCCGCCGACTTTTGTTCCAGTTATTCACTTTCGAAATTTTTTGATTTACGTCGGAAACAGTAAACATATATTTTTTTTTTAAGCCAGCTGTGTGACTGTAGGTACAAACACGCGCGGAACATATAGAGATTCGTGGTGACACATTTACAAAAAAACCTTAATAGTCGCGAGTTTTTGTTACTATTAGAAATAATGTTCGTGGGTTGGCTGCACCGTCGCTGATAACAACAATTCTTTTTCTAACTTCAGTACACCATCGTAACACTATAAGAAAAACTATAAAATTTAGTTGTTTCTTACGATTTCTGCATAGTTGTTTATCGCCGAATTGTTATCTGCATCTTATTACCTTGTAACAAACTTCGATTTAACAACTTACAAGATCCACTGACACACTTGTTCCGCCCATATGAAATTGTCTTCGTTACTACACTGATGAATATTAAATATGTATACTGCTTTGTAATGTGCATTATACGGTGATGTGCCTGGACATCAAAACGATAATGCGAAAACAGTATAAAATGTGCTTTACAAATTCAAAGTCAAAATTTATTATGAAACAGATCCAATGTAAGCCTATACTAATTAAATTAATTTTGTAGGGATTTTATGCTGATACAAATTATTCTTTAAATACATGAGTTTATTTGTTTAACTCTACCAGAATGATTATAGTTTTTACATTTTAGCATTAAACTATCTCGTTTTAATATTTTAAAATTAATAATTTAAAATCCTTGAAACAAATTTTTATTTCAAATATTGTAGCGTGACAGAAAATCCACTACTTATTAAGTCATATAAAATCATAAAAATTAATTACACCACATATGTTAAAAGAATATCCTGAAACCTTTAGAGAAGAGCAAGGTCCGTGTCAGTAAATAAATTAGATGCTCCAAACTAAACATCAGTCGAGATAACACAATGTACCTTGGTTTACCCAAGAATGAAGAAGGAAGACAAGAAGACCAGAAGAATGAAGACTAGAAGAAGACAAGAAAGAAGATAAGAAGAAAGACAAGAATGAAGACCAGAAGGAGGACAAGAATGAAGACAAGACAGAAGATAAGAAGAAAGACAAGAAAGAAGACAGGAGGAGAGGAAGAAATAGTATGAAAGAAACACAGTTGTAAAACCTATTATTATTATTAACTACCATCAACCCCAAACCCATTAAAACGATTAAAAAGAAAGTATAACAGACCAAAATCCTATAAAAATGTAATTATTTAGAAAACTAAAGTGTTGTATAGTATTATAAGAAGTGAACTGACTAAAGCTATTGTGTGATAAGAAAATAAACAAGTCTTAACAGTCCATGATTACTAAAGGTCTGGTCTGAGATAGTGAGACTCAAAATATCAGAACCACCGATGAAAGTGAATTTGTGTAAGTGTTTTTTGGAAATGCAATAAACTTAAAGTTAGCGATACTATGACTTATCAATATGCTATATAACAACTTTAATATCCAATAATAAACAGCATAATAAAATAATAAAATGGAAGATTTCCAATATTTTATTATTTTAATGTAACTCTTTATTTACAAGACATTTGTAAAAAATGCTAATAACTAGAGTATGGGTGGTCATGTTTACTGATGAAGGGGATCATAAATAATAGTGGTTTAGACCAGAAAGGACTGGCATTAATTTAGTATTCATAGGTTTAAAATGTTTAAATAGACTGTTTGTTCACAACCATAAAATTAATGTTTTTGTAAGAGTTATTAGAAAATAAGATTTATATTATGTGTTTAAAATGAATTATGTTTGCTAAATAACAGCATAATAAATAATGTTTCAGCATAATAAATAATTAATAATGTTTCAGTAGGTATGCTGTGTTAATTCAAAAGGAGTTAAATGTATATGTTCAAACCATGTCAGCAATATGTTCAATTGTACAGATGGCTAAATCATGTTCATAATTATTTTTTTATAACAGTAGTGTTAATTAAATACTACACCTCACAATAAGTTATAAACCATTTTATTTTCATGTAATAGTAACTATGTAAAGTCAGAGGAGTGGTGGGATTAAATTTATTTGAGAAAGACAGAAATGTAAAATTCTAAACTCTAGGCCATTTGGTGAATTCACAGAAACCATATAAACCAGTATAATTCACTTATAAATCCTGTAAACTAGCAAGATTTAGATAAGGTAAATCAGTTAACCACTACTGGGAATGATCCTATGAGTTAAAATGATAATAAGGAAATATACTTTAAATTTTGTAAATTTTCAAAATATATAAATTAATTAATTTTAAAGAGCAATGTCAAATTCAGAGACTAACACAAAAAACCAGTTCAAAGGTTTAATTTATATGTATTTAAGGAAAGGAAGAGAAATATGACTAATTAAAATTTATTATAATAGTGTTAATAACAATTAAAATGGAAGAAAAATTGTATGAAGGCGGAAATCAAATTTTGAGCCTATATTTCAAAAAAGGAAAGAATTTTGGTGATTTCCACAAAATGTCTACAGATATGGACTGTAATATATCAATTTAAAAGGAATGAGATGATTAAACCAATGATAAGGTTCATCATTCATGAAAGTGATGAATAAAATAAATAAATTCCATATATAATATAATTTTGTATCATGTGTATGGGTAATCGAAATATGTTAACAATATTTTTTCAAAGATTAACTGGGCCAGATTTTGACCAAGTTAAAATAGTCTTTTGTTGAAAATCAAGCTGTATAGTTGTGTGAAAAAACGTTCCTTATAACCGAGTCGAAAATGGTATTACGGTTAGCCATTCATATAAGTGAATCGAGAGTTAAATGAAATAAACACTTTTTTAACTAAATTTACCAAAACGTTGACGACAATAGTGAAAACTAACACCTAACTTCATTATGCAAGTGATCTAAAACAGTAAAACAATATATTTGATCTAATTCATGCTACAAATCGTAACCACATTTTGAGCAACTTAACCCACAGAAGTGAACACATACTAAATAACATAATTAACACAAGTATACACGGAACACTTCTTCAGAACACACCAAACAACCTAATAGACCAATTACACCAGTGCAGGGACATTTCAAACATTCATGAAGGTAATTTTGCTGTGATTTTTTGACTCGACAACATCGCAGTAACTTCGCAAGATCTAGTAGCGGCCATCTTTGAATTTACTAAGCCTGCCTACCTTATCCAGTGACGTCAGTCTACATATGGTTCGACTTCAACTTTCTTAAACATTATATATCAGAATTATTTAAATACTGTTAAATAATAATTATTGATTTTACTTTAATTGTTAATGTTATACTTTCTCGTCACCCTTCTCTGACTATTAATTTAATCGCTCAAAGAACCTGTCCTTTTTATAATACTTATAATAATTTTTCTGCTGTATGCACAATCGATAATTCCCTGAGACGGAGTCGATAATTGTTCTCAATCGATAAAAAATCGATTATTATTTAAATTGTTTAATAAATCCATTTACTTCAATTGTATTTATCTGTTATTATTTCACAGGCTAATTTAAGGTTATTTATTAAGGCAAAGAGACTTTAAGAAGAAGAAAATATTTTTTTCAGTGAGATATTGGACTAGCAAGAAAAATCATCAATCGATTGCTGACTGGAGTTAATCTAGTTAACTCCAGACTTGGTTCAGATCTTCCAGAAGTGCTCGATAATTAATAAATACCTTCCTAATTCTTAAAATTTTTACAGAACATTTAAAACAGTATTATTTCTTAATTACTGACCTTGATTAAACATAAACAAAATTTTTTTTATTTGAAAATTTTTTTTTATAAAATTTTCCATCTACTATTTTATTTTTGTAAAGACCGGCATACAACGGCCTATTACAAAGTGGCGTCCAACTTAGAGGGCTTGATAAGATAAGCCTGGCAGCGGTTAATTAATAGAAGAGAGAGAAATGCAAAGACGAGCTACTTCGAAAAAAGGGCGGCAGAGGCCGAAAAAGAGGTTGACATGGGGGATAAGGAGGCAACACCCGTTGAAGATCCAGAAGTGTTAGTGGTCCGGGTGGAACCGAAACAACCCGCACCACCCGAGGAACAACCTGAAGTAACAACACAGACGGGGGAAATCAATGTCCCAGAGAAGGAGAAACAGAAATCCCAAACAACAGAAGGTCCCATTTTAGACAAGATGATGGAATTGTTCCAACAGATGAATCAGAATATGGAGTCTCAAATGGAAGAAAGCAGCAAGAAAATGGAAAAGAAAATGGATTCCACCACGGAAAGTAACAAGAAGATGGAGGAAAATTTAAGCAAGGAAATGGAGGAAACCAGCAAAAAGTTAGAAGATCTGAAGGAAGACAACCGATCCACAAAGGAAGAATTGGGCCGGAAGATAGAAAATACTAATAGGAGGATCGAAGAGACCAGTAAGAATTTGAATAAGAAGATGGAAGATCTGAAAGAGGACAATCAATCTTTGAGTAAGAAGATGGAAGAGAAAATGGAGGAAACAAGTAGGAAAATGGAAAGCGACAATCAGCAACTGAGGGAAAAGTTGGAGGAAAATAATCAGAAAATGGAGGAGAAAATGGACGAGAATAATCAAAGGTTGAGAGAAGAACTAAGGGAAGTTGTGACGATTTTAAAAGAGGAAAAAATGAAATAAAAGAAATTTAAAATAATTTAAAATCTCACATTAAAACAGAACATAAACCCCTAAAGAAAATGATAATGTAACCCCGCCATAATACCCAAAATAAATAGTTTTAAAACCAAAAAGAATTCTATAATAAATTTCGATAACACCCCTTAATAATTAACCCGGCTTTAACCTGCCGAAACCGGAATCAACACGCATAATTACCCGTGAATATGACTAATAATTGTATTAAATCGGAACTTGATAAAAAACATAATGATGTACAATAATAAAATAATAAGTAAGAGATACCGTAGTATAATTAAATATAGTTAAATATGTCAGAGAATAAACGAGTAAATATTAATCGAATATGGAACTACTTTTATGCTGAATAGTAAGTGAAGCGAGATTACTACTCTAACCCCTTAACTAATAACACACTTGCAATGGAGCGGTCGAAGCGTAAACTGCATACTGCCGAGATGCGGTATAATAATTATATTTTCAAAAGTAAATAAACTCACAGTTGAGATGTAGCGGCACTAAACATAAATTTAAACAACATGTGAACCGCGAATATAATCTACAAGTATAATTAAAGTAAATATGTAGTGAACAAGTGAGTGTGAATGAGAATTGCGCGTCTATGACATCTCTGGGAATCTAAACAATAAAGTGTATGTAATTAGAAATATGGTGAAATTATAATGTGAAACTCAATAACTAAATCAACATGTGACGTGATTACCAGTGAATAAAACTTTTGTGTAAAAGTCCAAAACAACAAGCGATTACTACAACTTATTAAAAAAGGAGAGAACCAGGACTCACCATGACTAAAATGACTTCCAAACTTCACCAACAACAGAAACCTGATCTTCAGAAGAAAACTACAAGACACCAGGACAACCGAGAGAGTCGCCGATTCGCCGAGGATGATACCCACAGGTGACACTGAACTTTGAATTCAGTGGTTCAAAACTTGAAGTATAATATTGTATGATAAACACTAAATAGATAAAAACTGAACGTTAAGTAAAACAAGAAAGACTGATTTAATTGAATTAAATGTAATTTCATGTTTAGCAATAACATGCGTTAATTTAAATAATTTTTGGTTAAACAAAGCAGTATTTAAGATAACACAAGAATAAATATTATAAATGTAATATCATATGCTGAAACGAAGTACTCGGATCCGAGGGTATTAATAAAAGAAAAACTATGCTAACTCAGTACTAAATTACTCTAATTCTCTTTGTACAAGAGGTACAAATGTTTTATCTTTAATATACTCATTGCTAAATTTATGTAATAAAGAGATGTCATGGTTATCCAAAAGGTGAGTGAATATATCTACCAAATCCCTTGTCAATATCCCTCAATTCACGGGACCCTATTTAACATTTGTGTACTTAATAGTTATTTATGATTTTGTAAGGATTATGGCAGCCTGTTTAATTGACCTGATCCAATTAACCAGGTTCCCGAATTGTAACGTGTGCAAAACGTTACAAAGTGAACCAGGAGAGCATGAATAAGGTAGACGAGAGAATAGAGTTGGCAAAAGAAGAGTTAAATAAAAGGATAACAGAGACAAAAAAATCCGTAGTCAAGAAGTTAGAACAGGAAGTCGTGGTTGTTAACCAGCAGATCAGAGAAGTAGACGAAAGATGTCGTCAAACAGAAAACGAAGTGATGGAAGTCCGGGAAGTAATAACTAAGGAGATTACTCAGGTCCAAGAACAACAGAAAACGAAAATTGAGGAGACCAAGAAATTTGCCTTGGAAGAAGTGAATAAAGTGCGGAAAGAGGTAACCGAAAGATGAGACGGCGTGGAAGCCGCTATGTCGAACATAACCGGACAGGTGCGTCAGAGCCAGGAGGAGATAGAATTGATAAGGAACAGACCATCTGGATATCATAATTTCCCCATGTCAGAAAACAGAGAATGGCTCAATTTCCGGCAATATAAACGGAAGCCTATGGAGTTCTTGGCACGCATAGAGGAATACCTAGAAAAACACAGAGGTAACCGATGGGTCCAGATCAGGGAAATCCTTGACGAGTCGTTTCGGGAGGTGAATGACCATTGGTGGATGGCCAATCGGAGCGACATCGACAATTATCAGCAATTTAAGAGCCTTTTCAAGGCCAAGTACTGGTCGGAGACAACTCAAAATTTGATAAGAGACAATATCTGCCACGGCCACTACAAGCCACAAGTCGGTAGTTCGATGACAGCTTATTTCCTCGGCAAGGTATGTATGGCCAAGCACTTAGAACCGGCCATACCTGAGGAGTGCCTAATAAATAAGTTGTCATATCATTATGATGAAGAAGTAATTCGTGCGAGGAGGGGCAGCCAAATAAAAACCATCCAGGCAATGACCGAACTCCTCGAAAACTATGAAAATGAAGACTACTACCGACAGAGTCGTAGAAGAAGTGATGGGCCCGAACCAAGGACGTATCAGAACAACAACCAGGGTACGAACAACATAAACACTGGGTACCAAGGAGGCAGGGCATACCCGCAAAATAACAGTTTTAATAATAGCAATAATAACGTTAATAATTCTAGTTACAATAATAATAATAATACGGGTCCAAACCATCCAAACCCGAGTCGACCCTCTAATGGTTATCAGGGTAACCGCAATCCCTACCCTAATAACACAAACAGTCAGAGAAGCCCCAATTATGGTATGATCGGTACCATAATAATAATAATCGTGCGGGTTCAAATAATGGTAATCCCGTTAATAATAGGTTTCCTCGCCCTCGAGTGAATTTCATACGAGCCACAGATGGACGACAGCGAAGGTACAACAACAGTCGAAGAAACAGCTACCGCGGATATGAAGAAAGGCGGAGGAGCCTAGAACGGGACCAACCAATTGTACTATCCGGCAAGGAGGAGTAATAATTTAGATGATGCTGAACGGAGGTCTAACCACGAAAGACCGGAAGACCATAGGACAGATCGACAGGGAACCACTCCAAGCATCCCAAATGAGGCATCAACTAGTATGGCTCAAAGGAACAATGATGCCGAGCCTTTAAACGGGCACAGGCAGTAATAAATCGCCAGAACCCGTTACTGCTCCTAAACATTGGGTATAATCATAATAATGAGTGTAATCATATGTATAATAACAATCGTATCACAGTCATAGGGTGCAACTACCTAAAGGACATCAGACATGAGTTATTGGAAGAGGATAACAGGAATCCCACCAATAACTTCAATAATGAAATAATACATGTCGACGCCGAGGTAGAAGGCATCCCAGCCAAGTTAATGATCGATACTGGTTCGAACGTGTCAATCATAAGTATGACGGAGTTGGAGAGGATACAGCAAGAGTGCGGGAGAACTTTACCAACGTTGAATAATATTATTTTGTTGGGTGCAACCGGCCGACAAAATAAAACAATACGTAGGCAAGTCTCCGCCAGTGTGATGAGCGGTGGTATAGCAATTGATATGGAATTCTTGGTGGCGAGCGGTCTGCCATTTAATATACTGGTCGGGTGCGATGTGCTCAGGAGGAATTCCGCCATCATTGATCTGAGAACTGAAACATTGTCGCTGTGTACTAACGGACATCCTTGGACGGCGAACTTGGTGGGTAGTGACCAAGTCATTCCCGATAGTATCCACCAGCAAATCCGCAAAATTAACTACATCCATCCAACATCTATAATTGAACAAAGGATAGACGACACCTCCAATGAAGATTTATGGTCACAAAAAATCCAGGAGATCAGGGATTTCCGGAGCGGTATAACTGGTGAAAAGTTAACAATAAACCAAGCGAACAAATTAATAAACATCTATAACAAATATAAATCAGTCTTTTCTGATGAGCCCGGTAAAGTGAAAAACTTCCAGTGTACTCTACAGTTCCGAGACACATTGGACTTTAACCGGAAGTCTTACCCCATTGCGCAATCACGAAAGCAAGCAGTAAGAGCTGAAATAGAGCAAATGATTAACCGTGACATTATAGAGAGTAGCCATTCCCCATATACAAGTCCTATCGTGGCTATTCCTAAGAAAAACGGACAAGTCCGTTTGTGTTTAGATGCGCGCGAAATAAATAAAATGATCATTAATGACAGGACTTCACCCGGTGAGATTGAGGAGATTTTAAAACGGTTCCACGGCACCAAGTACTTCAGTACCTGGGATACGGTGTGCGGGTACTGGCAGGTGGAATTACATCCACAGAGTCGCCAGTATCTGGCCTTTATTTTCGAAGGACGGAACTACCAGTTTAAGAGGTTGCCCTTCGGACTGGTAAACTCAGTCGCAGTCTTCGTGCACTGCATGGACCAGATACTTGGCCAAGAAGCACTAAAATTCACCACCGTATATGTCGATGACTTACTAGTGTCCTCAGAAACTTGGGAGGAACACTGCTACCGTGTGGAACACGTATTACAGAAGCTAGCGACAAATAATATTACGCTAAAATTAGCAAAATCTTTTTTGCATTGCTAAGGAAATACAATTCTTAGGCTTCATCTTAAATGATCAGGGAATCTCACCGTCGGCTGAAAAGGTCGAAGCGATTCAGAACTTTCCTACACCTAAGAATCGAATGCAGTTACAGTCGTTCCTGGGACTCTATAATTACTACCGAAAGTTCCAGGAAAAGTACTCAGAACTGACTTCCAGATTTCAGCCGCAACTGTCATCCAAAAATAAATGGATCTCGGGTAATGAACAACAGAATATATTATCTTTAATAAAACAAAAATTCCTTGAACCCATTATACTTCGCCATCCAGATTTTAACAAGCCTTTCTTTCTTAATTGTGATGCCAGTGACATCAGCCTCGGCACTACCTTATATCAAGAGGATGAGGAGGGCGAACATCTTGTGATCTGCTTTGCCAGCCGAGCATTGAATCAATGTGAGAAAAACTACCACGTTACAGAAAAGGAATTATTGAGTGTCGTGTTCGTGTGCGGAAAGTTCCGCACTTATATTCTTGGTTATTCCGTTACCGTCCGGACAGACCATAAGTCTATCTCGTTCCTTAAGAAATGTAAGTTAAGCCATGGAAGGTTAACGCGGTGGATACTATTGCTGCAAGAATACGACCTTAAGTGGGAGTATATCCCCGGAAAGAAGAATGTCGTAGCGGACGTATTGTCTAGAGTAGACATTGATAAACAGACGTTCGAGGGGGAGAAGGAGAGTATTCTTAAAGTATACCATATTCTAAGCAGCAGCGCCGGTCTACAATCAATTTTGGAACACCTGAGCACACACCAACAAGCTGACCCGAAGTTAATCTCTGTTATCACAAGATTGGAAGCAGGGGATGAGACAATCTCCCAATATTATAAAATCCGTAATGGAATCCTGTTTTCAAGACCATGTTTATATAAGGAGGAATGTAAGGTTACTATTCCGACCCATATCGAGAAGGAGATCGTGTTTAATTATCATGTTCGATATGGGCATATGTTCGCCTTAAAGGTGGTAAAGGCCCTGGAAGAGAGCTGCCATATCAAAGACATAAATCGGAAAGTACGAAGGTACATAAGAAACTGTCGCATTTGCCAACTCGTAAAAACCAACAACGAGAAAAAAAAGGGGCAAATGATTCCGATAACCTCTCAGTCGAAACTTGAGAAGGTATTCCTGGATATCTGTGGGCCATTTCCCCGCAGTGGAGGCCGCCACCGATACAAATATCTCGTCATCATAATGGACCATTATACCAAGTTCGTTAAGCTATACCCAGCGAATCGGGCGACTACGAATAAAGTTCTTGAAATCCTGATCAACCAGTACTTCCCAACAGTCGGAAAACCGGTATCGATCATAACCGACCACGGAACACAATTCAAGGGGAGGAAATGGCGGGATACACTGCTGTCAATGGGGGTTCATACATACAAGACATCAGTATACCACCCGAGCAGTAACCCGGCCGAAAGAGTCTTGCGAGAGGTGGGGCGCTTATTAAGAACGTATTGCCACGATCAGCAGAGGAGGTGGCAAGAATACTTGGAGGCCACTGAAGAATTCCTCAACCTGGCATACCATCCAGCCATAGGAATAACCCCTTACTCCGCAATGTACGAAAGACAACCTCCTGGGGAGATCGAGGATATCTTGGAGTTCCCCAGAGAGCATAAATATATATTTAATAGAGTTCAATTTCATAATAAGGTGGCCGAAGATCAGGAGAAACGGCGGAATAAGTACGATAAAAGCATGGGTAAGGTTATTAATTATACCGTTGGAGAGAACGTGTTGTTGAAGAATAGGGAATTACCCAGTTCCTTAGAGGGGATAACAAAACAATTATTGCTTCTGTACACTGGCCCCTATATTGTCTCTAAGAACAATAACAACAACACATACGAAATAAAGGAGATGAATTCAAATAAAATTAAGGGTGTCTTTAAGACCTTACATACCAAAGATTTAAGAAATAAACTATTTGGAAGGAATATAATAAACGGAATTTAGAAATCAATCATCTAAATTCTAAAAAGACTGTAAGATCACCTTACATACTATTTATGAAAGAAATCTTGTGGCAATAATATAAGAAGAAAAAATTTTATGAATAAACACAACGAAATTTAAAAACATAGTAAGCACATCTTACAACCAAGTATAAGAAGACAATTTTGAAGTTAGAGAAAAAGAATTTATTTTAATGAATAAATTCAAAAATAAGTAAGTCCAGCTTTCTAACTAATTATTTAAAAGAAACTATTTGGAAAGAAGAATATAACAAGAAGAATTTTGAACAAACCCTCAAAATTTAAAAACAATGTAATACCAAATTACATACAATTATTTAAAACAAACATTTTGGAAAGAGAAGAAAAAGAATTTAGAAAACCCTCAAATTTCTAAAAAAATAATGTAATACCAAATTACATACAACTATTTGAAGAAAACTTTATGGCAAGAATATAAAAAAGAATTTAGAATGAGAAATCATCTAAATTTAAAAAGATTGTAAGTTCACATTACTAACCAAGAATTTGAGAAAAAACATTTTGAAGAGATAAAAATAAAAAAGAATTTAGATTGAAATAATATAAATTCTAAAAAGAAAAGTAAGCGCATATTACATACAATTATTTGAAAACTTTATGGAAATATAAAAAGAGTGAATTTTGAATGTGTATAAGTCAAGTTTCCAAACCAAGGGTAAGAACAATTTACCAACCAATTATTAATAAAACACTTTGGTGAGATAAACAGAAGAGATTTAATACCATATTTATGGTAAGCATAAAATATATTTACCATGTTTATAAAGGATAATAATGGGATGAATAAAGGAAACAGACTTTAGAATTAAAACAAATAATTCTGGAAAGTATGATCATGTCTAATTTCAATATAAAGAGTAAAAACTTTCAATAAAATGATGCCAAAGGAAATAAAATAAAAATAATGTAATACGATTTGAGTTGATACGATTTGAGTTGATACGATTTGAGTGGTTGAATATAATAAAATACAAAAACTTATATGGAATTATGAGATAATGAAACTTTGAAGTGGTATGAGGAGAAATTATGACCTCATTATAAAATTAATAAAAAACATTCATTCGAAAGTATAATAACCATGACAGGAATAATGTGAGAATAATATCAAAGATATGTGTAATTAAACGAATTAATATAAAATGATTTACGAATTAAATGTCAATTGTGATAATGACAGTTATAAAAAGTTCTAGAAAATAGAACAAGTGGAAATAATAAGAACAAAGAAACAGTCTAAAAATGTCATAAAGATATGCTACAATAAACAATGCAGATTATAATAAAAAAACCCAGAAGGTAATAAAGAATTTATAACCAAAAGCTTTATATGATAAGAAAAGTTGAAAAATGTAATAATAGAAGAGCTTCCTACCATAATATCAAATGAATGAAACATCCAGTTAACGAGTCAGAAGAACAACTGAGATAGGAATATTAAAATCTCTGAGAAATATAATGAGTAATAAGTGAAGTATCCCAAAGATATTTTTTAAATAGTAACAAATGTGTACTATTCTAAATAATTTTTTAATCTGTCTGTAGATAATTCCAGCAGTATTAATATGTTTTTTGAGGAGAGATGATTTGCCTCTGTACTCAAATATGTGTGAAGTATTGGACAGCAGAGGAAGTAGCGTACAGTGCCTCTCTGAACTTAACCAGCTTACAAAGTAGGGAATGATAGGGAGGAAATATCCCAAGGAGAAAATATTAAGAAAAAATATGAAAATGAAATATTAAATATGAAACTCAGATGACTATTACTATCAAGGAAGATCAAGTGAGAATGAGAAGGATATAAACTCAAATATAAATAAGAAAATTTTTAAAATGGAAGGAAGTTCAGAATAATAGCAAACCTAGAATAATTATCATAAGCAATTGTTTCAGACAAAGCAAGTATAGTCTGAAAATATTATTTCTGGAGAAGGGCATTCTGTAGCGTGACAGAAAATCCACTACTTATTAAGTCATATAAAATCATAAAAATTAATTACACCACATACGTTAAAAGAATATTGAATGAGATTTAATGAAATCAAAGGAATGAACCACGATAAAATAAAAATCCTCATTACATTATATAAAAACCACTGTTTAAATATCAAAGAAAGTATTGAAAGCAACTCATATTATAAGATCAGTAATTTACCCAGGAAGCTAGGAGCAGTAAGCAAATTAAATAACACAATATCAAGAAGAAAGAGAATCAGTTTAAGAGTGGTGAACACCAAAATACCCCAAAGATAAGAAGAAGGAAGAATAAATTTTGTGATCAGGAAGAAAACAATACCCTGAAACCTTTAGAGAAGAGCAAGGTCCGTGTCAGTAAATAAATTAGATGCTCCAAACTAAACATCAGTCGAGATAACACAATGTACCTTGGTTTACCCAAGAATGAAGAAGGAAGACAAGAAGACCAGAAGAATGAAGACTAGAAGAAGACAAGAAAGAAGATAAGAAGAAAGACAAGAATGAAGACCAGAAGAAGGACAAGAATGAAGACAAGACAGAAGATAAGAAGAAAGACAAGAAAGAAGACAGGAGGAGAGGAAGAAATAGTATGAAAGAAACACCGTTGTAAAACCTATTATTATTATTAACTACCATCAACCCCAAACCCACTAAAACGATTAAAAAGAAAGTATAACATACCAAAATCCTATAAAAATGTAATTATTTAGAAAACTAAAGTGTTGTATAGTATTATAAGAAGTGAACTGACTAAAGCTATTGTGTGATAAGAAAATAAACAAGTCTTAACAGTCCATGATTACTAAAGGTCTGGTCTGAGATAGTGAGACTCAAAATATCAGAACCACCAATGAAAGTGAATTTGTGTAAGTGTTTTTTGGAAATGCAATAAACTAAAAATTAGTGATACTATGACTTATCAATATGCTATATAACAACTTTAATATCCAATAATAAACAGCATAATAAAATAATAAAATGGAAGATTTCCAATATTTTATTATTTTAATGTAACTCTTTATTTACAAGACATTTGTAAAAAATGCTAATAACTAGAGTATGGGTGGTCATGTTTACTGATGAAGGGGATCATAAATAATAATGGTTTAGACCAGAAAGGACTGGCATTAATTTAGTATTCATAGGTTTAAAATGTTTAAATAGACTGTTTGTTCACAGCCATAAAATCAATGTATTTGTAAGAGTTATTAGAAAATAAGATTTATATTATGTGTTTAAAATGAATTATGTTTGCTAAATAACAGCATACATACCATTAACAATGTTTCAGTAGGTATGCTGTGTTAATTCAAAAGGAGTTAAATGTATATGTTCAAACCATGTCAGCAATATGTTCAATTGTACAGATGGCTAAATCATGTTCATAATTATTTTTTTATAACAGTAGTGTTAATTAAATACTACACCTCACAATAAGTTATAAACCATTTTATTTTCATGTAATAGTAACTATGTAAAGTCAGAGGAGTGGTGGGATTAAATTTATTTGAGAAAGACAGAAATGTAAAATTCTAAACTCTAGGCCATTTGGTGAATTCACAGAAACCATATAAACCAGTATAATTCACTTATAAATCCTGTAAACTAGCAAGATTTAGATAAGGTAAATCAGTTAACCACTACTGGGAATGATCCTATGAGTTAAAATGATAATAAGGAAATATACTTTAAATATTGTAAATTTTCAAAATATATAAATTAATTAATTTTAAAGAGCAATGTCAAATTCAGAGACTAACACAAAAAACCAGTTCAAAGGTTTAATTTATATGTATTTAAGGAAAGAAAGAGAAATATGACTAATTAAAATTTATTATAATAGTATTAATAACAATTAAAATGGAAGAAAAATTGTATGAAGGCGGAAATCAAATTTTGAGCCTATATTTCAAAAAAGGAAAGAATTTTGGTGATTTCCACAAAATGTCTACAGGTATGGACTGTAATATATCAATTTGAAAGGAATGAGATGATTAAACCAATGATAAGGTTCATCATTCATGAAAGTGATGAATAAAATAAATAAATTCCATATATAATGTAATTTTGTATCATGTGTATGGGTAATCGAAATATGTTAACAATACTTTTTCAAAGATTAACTGGGCCAGATTTTGACCAAGTTAAAATAGTCTTTTGTTGAAAATCAAGCTGTATAGTTGTGTGAAAAAACGTTCCTTATAACCGAGTCGAAAATGGTATTACGGTTAGCCATTCATATAAGTGAATCGAGAGTTAAATAAAATAAACACTTTTTTAACTAAATTTACCAAAACGTTGACGACAATAGTGAAAACTAACACCTAACTTCATTATACAAGTGATCTAAAACAGTAAAACAATATATTTGATCTAATTCATGCTACAAATCGTAACCACATTTTGAGCAACTTAACCCACAGAAGTGAACACATACTAAATAACATAATTAACACAAGTATACACGGAACACTTCTTCAGAACACACCAAACAACCTAATAGACCAATTACACCAGTGCGGGGACATTTCAAACATTCATGAAGGTAATTTTGCTGTGATTTTTTGACTCGACAACATCGCAGTAACTTCGCAAGATCTAGTAGCGGCCACCTTTGAATTTACTAAGCCTGCCTACCTTATCCAGTGACGTCAGTCTACATATGGTTAGACTTCAACTTTCTTAAACATTATATATCAGAATTATTTAAATACTGTTAAATAATAATTATTGAATTTACTTTAATTGTTAATGTTATACTTTCTCGTCACCCTTCTCTGACTATTAATTTAATCGCTCAAAGAACCTGTCCTTTTTATAATACTTATAATAATTTTTCTTATGTATGCACAATCGATAATTCCCTGAGACGGAGTCGATAATTGTTCTCAATCGATAAAAAATCGATTATTATTTAAATTGTTTAATAAATCCATTTATTTCAATTGTATTTATCTGTTATTATTTCACACGCTAATTTAAGGTTATTTATTAAGGCAAAGAGACTTTAAGAAGAAGAAAATATTTTTTTCAGTGAGATATTGGACTAGCAAGAAAAATCATCAATCGATTGCTGACTGGAGTTAATCTAGTTAACTCCAGACTTGGTTCAGATCTTCCAGAAGTGCTCGATAATTAATAAATACCTTCCTAATTCTTAAAATTTTTACAGAACATTTAAACAGTATTATTTCTTAATTACTGACCTTGATTAAAAATAAACAAATTTTTTTTATTTGAAAATTTTATTTTTTATAAAATTTTCCATCTACTATTTTATTTTTGTAAAAACCGGCATACAACGGCCTATTACAATATATATCATTTAACAATATGTACATAATAATATAATTTTGGCGTATATTATCATTATAATGTCATTATTATTTTTATGGACCAATCCAAGTTAATGGGATATGAAGAATGCGTCACAATGAGGAACTATACAGTACAAGCTTTATAAAGACAATGATCTGGCCACCACCATCCGACTGCATAGATTGCAATGGGCAGGGCACATGATTAGGATGGAAGGCGACCGAATACCTAGGAAGGTACTGTTTGTCAAATCGAGGGTTAGAGGCCTGTCGGAAGACCCAAGCATCGCTGGATTGATGCAGTGGCGAGGGATGCTGATACTTTACTGAACATAACACGATGGACATTGATCGTCAAGAACAGGGAAAAATGTAGGCGGATGATTATGGAGGCTAAGGTTTGACTCCAAACTGTGACACCATAGAAAAATTAGAAGAAAAAAGAATATAATTTTGGAGTATTTAATTATTTTTATTACTATAATTTTGTATATTATTTCATTTTATTCAGCATTTGTTATAAATTACGGATATAAGTTTATTATGTTCCAGGCATTTGCAACACATGTTCATAAATATTCCTCCTCTAATGTTAAGTGTATGGGTAAATTAAAGTGAGTCGTTTCGTTCGTTTCCTGTTCCGTCGTGGACACAATTTGTTGCTTGCACTACACTCGAGATAGTGTGCAAAACGTTGGCTGACAACGGGTATTGGTATATTGACGGTGACTGCCCATTCTGTAATGAGGAACCCTCAAAGGAAGACGTAAACCCAAATTTCTCTACACAAACATTATAATGTACAATCTAAATTATGTTATTTTGCATATGGTGACATGCGTCCATAAACGGATGATGTAAGAAGAAGACAAAATTCATATTTTACAATTAAAATTAGTATTTTACAATAAATTAGTATTTAACAATTTAATTAATATTTATAATTTAAATTACGTTTCGAATAACACAAAGAACTGTAGATACACTAAACCAACAGTTACATTAATGCTAACGGTTTGATATTATATGGACAGTAAGAATCATATGACTCCGTTTGGCCTTTCCTCATGTGGTGTTAGTAAAATGAAAGAGTAAAAGATTTAATTGACAGTTTCTGATGAAAACATAACAGTTTCTCTATAACTGGCACATTACAGTTATATGTAGTTTGCATGAAATAAATATACTCTGTCTCCCTGTCCTTCTCTCTCTCTCTCTCTCTCTCTCTCTCTCTCTCTCTCTCTCTCTCTCTCTCTCTCTCTCTCTCTCTCTCACGCAGATTTCAGAAAATTATAAAATACCTACCTTACCGACAATCTTGCCATATTGACTACTCAATTGCTCGTTTTTCCTTTCGATGTATTAATTTTATCTCGCTTTACCTAGAAATACTGTACTACATTCAAGTTTGTCTTGAGTCTCAGAATACGCGTATAATGATTTTTTTTTTTTAAACAATGCCGATAATATATTTTCCCTTTTGTCTTAGTATTTGAACTACCTGATAGACTATTATATAAGGTCTATAGTATTGTATACTATAATACAACGTAATAATGTTTCCAACCTATCTTCAGATATCACTTAACACAGTGAATATTACAATATTAATTTCAGTTCTTTAATTATGTCGAGAGGATTTAATTTTAACAACAAATCTGTTTGTTTCGGTTCTTCAGTGGACTAACAAAAATAAGTTCATCATGTTTTCTAGTGTGTAGTACAACTTTTAAAAATATTAAAACAATATAATGATAAAATGTATTTTATTTTCTACTTTGAAAACAAGTATTTGCCACTATAATACTGTAAAATTAACAAGAAAACTGTCCATGACTTTTTGTGTCCAATATTTTTCAAAATGTAGTGGAAAAAATGTAATAGTATTGATATTTTTTGTAATTTACAATTTAACAAAATCGTAATTTTTACTGCAGAATGGATTAAAAGTAATTATTTCTTACGTATTGTTAATAATTCTTTCAAAAAATAAAAGGTGTTCATTAAGTATACAGTCGTCGTCAAGCCGATTAAATGTTAATTTTCAGAATCTTTTAGAATTAAAGTGAAGTAAAAACATGCTCGACTTTTCACGATATTAATTGATGACTCGTTGGGCACTTGGTGAAACATAATAATACAAAGTTTTTTTTTTAATATATAAACAGTTGGTACGTTCCAGAGTTTTTTTTTATTTAACTCTGACAGTTGTTTAAACTTCTTAAGCCATTGTCAAAGAGATGAGTGAAAACTAAACAGAGGATGTAAAGGTAGTTGACATCTGTTTAGGGCGTGTATCGGAAAATGTGTGAGGTGTAAAGATAGAAAAGGGGGTTGAGGAGATAAGGGAAGGTCAAGTGTCTGTAAAAACTAAATATAATCTGAATACAAACGCCCTAAACAGATGTCAACCACCCTCACATCTTCTGTTTAGTCTTCACTCATCTCTTTGACAATGTCTTAAGAAGTCGAAGCAGCTGTCAGGGTTAAATAAAAAAAACTGTGAAACGTACCAAGTATTTACATGTTGTTAAAAAAATGTTTGTATGATTAACTTTGATATAGATAAATTAGTACGGTATGATTCCATTATATTTTATGATTTCTGATACGGTCATTGAATTGTCAATCGGAATGTAAGCAGAACTTCGAACACAATAGGTAAATCCAACTGTACTATAGGTGTTTCGATACTACTAGACAATATGTGATGGTGTGAGTGGGCGTCATTGTAATTAAAATTCTGATTTTAAGACAGAATGTTGTAACAGGCGACCGAAAGGTAGTTTAGGCCATAAAACTTTTTAATGGCTTATAACTAAAATTGTCAGTCTATCTTCCCATGGCTATATATTTTAATGGTACTGTATAGTAACTAGTGTACTATTTATTCGGTAGGAGTATCATTAATATTTGTTTTCTTGAGTTCGTAATATAGGCTTTGTTAAATTTTATATATCAGGTTTATCAAAGAAATAACACAAACATATTCACACAGTAAATATAGCATAATATTCGGCTTCTGATGTGGACCGCAGTAATTTGTGTTGTAAATAGACCTAGTCAAACCGACACGTGCAAGTCTCTATATGTGCAAATAAACTACCGCTGTTTACTGCATGTACACGGCGCGGAACGAATGTACTATTCACTACCCACGGCAAACCGATCTGCCCACTAACGTAATCTACGTAAAAATACATAGATCCTAGCCTGTCAATTTTTACATCTGTACTCTACGATATTTTGTAATGGTTGGAAATGTGTAGACAATTTCACGACGCCATACGTACACAAAAACACATTTCGAAAGTTGAGTAAAATCCGAATTATAAAGTAAGCGTATATGAAAATATCTTTAAATCGTTAAAAAAAGTAACTTATGAACATTTAAAAATGCATTCAGCTGTAGCGGAATTAAATTTTGCATGCTGACATACATAAAATTTATTTGCCATAGAATTTTTAGAAGGCAGTATTGCTTTCCCTTAAACGTGTTTTGCGTGCGTGCGTGCGTGCCTGTGTGTGTGTGTGTGTGTGTGTGTGTGTGTGTGTGTGTGTGTGTGTGTGTGTGTGTGTGTGTGTGTGTGTGTGTGTGTGTGCAGAAACGAAAGGGAATTAAATTAAATATTATCAAACAATGAGTTTAAATAAACTTGAAATTACTTTGTTATTAATTAAATATTATTTATGACAGAAACACAAGGTAAAGGGAAGAAAGTGCACAAATAAGACGCAATTTTATGACTCAAAAGCAAATACAAAGTTCGCATTCATTAAATCTACGATATTTTACAAATTTGTATTTTACAATTAAAAAATTAAATATTATACTACAGCAGTTAATAGAGTTTGACTTGCTCACAGCTCGGCAGTTTGCAATCTGCGTAAGAAGGTTTTAAGAATAACATTAGACGGGCCAAGAGCATAAAAGTAATGGTAGGCCTATTGCCAAAGGAATTATTTGGTAGTTGAAGTATGTGTATAATTATACTAGGCATTCTATACAGCATATAGCATCCTCACGTATGCCAAAAGTTACTTATTTACTGGACACCAATAGAAGAAAACACACACACACACACACACACACACACACACACACACACACACACATACATACTCATTAACATTTCAGTTTTGTTTAGGAAGCAAGGTTGACATTTGATTAGGTACTTCTGTTTTTCTTTTTTTTTCAATAAATGGAGTTAAGAAATTATTTATTATTTAATATTTAGAGTTAGTAGATTCATATTTTTAAACCTTCTGGAAATCTTGGAAAACAGATATTAGTGGTGCTTTAAACTATTATGTTATATTAATAAAAGTATAATAATAATAATAATAATAATAGTAATAATAATAGGTAGTAGTGGTAGTAGTAGTAGTAGTAGTAGTAGTAGTAGTAGTAGTAGTAGTAGTAGTAGTAGTATGAAAAATAACAACAACAACAAAAACTACAGTCTTACTACAGTATATGAACGCCGTTCTACTTTCACCAGCCGGCATTCGTGCGCTCAAAACAAGTTCGGCGCTACAACATCCAGGCCCGGATGGTCCAAGCGTGTTTCGTGCGAAGTGTTCTCAGGGCTGCTTTGCTAACTCCGGCTACATGTTGCCAGTTGAAGCAGGCAATCGTGCCACCCAACTGAACTGAGACTTCAGTTTAGATCAGTCCTGGAGGAAACGTCGAAGAACACACCATTGTGTACACTGATGGGTTGATGATGGAGAGCGGAGTAGATGTGTGTTTGCCATCGAGGGCATGTCCCACTCCAGACACTGCCGAAGGCGACAAGTAGATAGAACGCCGAACTGTATGCGGCGTGGCAGGCTCTTGGATGCGCTAATCAGCTCTCTTCTTGTTCTTCATTCAACCGTTGCCGCAGGAGGCTATGTCAGTCAGAAACGCTGTCTCGAATCTACAGTAAGCGTCACAGGATAGACTGAAAGCCAAAGCAGAGGTTCTATGGACACACCTACAGCCCATGATGTGAGGAGAGACAACAAGTATGGAATACATGCAGTGGAATCCTGGAAGAGGACCCGAGGACCCGAAGGACACGGACCGAGGACCGAAGTAGGACACACCGATAATGTACCACATCAAACGAGGTGATAAAAAGCCATATAATTACCTACAACTGAAAGACAATAATTAAAAACTATACTGAGAGACATTCGAACTGTGGCTGTAAGTAATTAAATTGTACATAGTAGTATAAAGACAGATTGTTAATTTAGAATAATATTTCGTTTATGTCAATTAGAATTTCAATATAACGTAAATGCTATAAGATCGATATTTTATTTGAAATTGAAATAATTTAAAGTAATTAATAAAATCTTTATTTGAAAAAATGCATATGCATTAGTAAAATAAAAACTAATCAAATCAAAGTAAGATTAAAGAAATTGAAAAAAAAGTAAATTCTTTGTTGAAATAAATTGATAAGCAATTGCAAAGATAACCACACTGAATGAGTAAGCCGAGAGCAAAATATTTGATAGTTAAGATTAGATAATAAGATTTCTGTATACCATATTTAATGTAAATTGTCAACCAGAAGTCGCATACATAAGATTCGCACAAGCGAAGAATAATGATTTTTATATTGCCGAAATAAGTAAAGATGTTGTTCAATAAATAATGTAAATATTAAAAACGTATTACACATTCTTGTTATTACGATTACACCTAACATCATTGTTATTTTATATATGACACATACAAATTAAAGTAAATAAATTTATTATGTGTGTTATATAAATTTGGCGCTCCAAAGCGTGGGGCTCCCAAATTAAATAACACATTGAATCTGTGTTTTTGTAGTATTGAATATAACGAAGAAGAAACGAGAAACGCTGCTGTCAGCCCACGAGTGTCGATGCGATTGCCATACATTGCCATACGACGCAAAACTGATTGCCACAACCGCCATTACTAATATGGCGGCAGCAGTGCCACATTACTATGTGGCAGCAGCTGTGGAACACACGCCAGAGCAAACTTTCTGAAGCAGAGCGTCCGTAAATGGTAAGTAGCATTTACTATCCCAGTCGTCCTGATCAAGTTTCCATCAGGGGGCTGGGCATTGGGCACACGAACATGACGCCTTTGTATCTCCTACGAGGACAAAAACGACCCATCTGCACTTTTGACGGATCATTTACAGTGAAACACATAACCAAAGAGTATAGTGCTATTGCGGTTTTGAGGCAGAGCCACAGAGTTTAAAGTAACTTGAAAAAAGACCTCGGAAACAAATAGCTAGAGATAAACAGAACTCTGTCCTCCCTAAAAACAGCAAGATTACCCTCTGAAAATGTCGTTTTGCGTCTTAGCGTGTACGAGTTTCCACCTTCGGTGAGTCAACTAAAATGTGGATAGAAGATGAAAACTTCCCGTCGAGCAACGCTCCTGGTAGACGTTGTTGGGCTAAAGGCCTTAGTTGCCGTACCCCAAAAACATTAAAAAGACAACAACAACAATGCCAATCAAAAGACAACAAAACTGGTGGTTGTTTATTATCACTGAAAACTACGCTAACCATAAAAATCTACAAGCCTGTCAATCAATTAAATTATAAAACAGAAGAAACTTTACATACACTATATATGATTTTAAAAGCCAATCAAGGGAAGGTTATAAACGTTAATTAATATATGTGGAAAGTTATTTGTCAATCTAAGCAAAGCGCGTATGCAGCCAACCATGAATAAATGATTATGTATCTGCTGGATAACTAGAGCGTGCTTAGTTATATTCCATGTATACGTTTTGCTTAGCAAAACAAATTTTGTATTTAAAAAGGCAACACATGTCTGACGGCGTTTATTTATCAGAGTAGTGATACATGCAATTGAGCTACACAGCAAAAAGCGCCCTTGGATTTTAATTATTTCAGCAAAACTGCAGATCTGTTGCTGACGCATTTCATTCTTCATAAAGCGGGATGTTGTAAAGTATTCATTTCGTTTACTCGCTCTACCCTACAGTTGACAACATGAAAATGTTGCTTACCTGACTAAGGAATGCAATTACTTAAAACGAGTCATCAGATCATTACTTTACAATTGTCATACACACGTGATGATTTTTGTAAACAAAACAAACGCAACGTTTAAACTCGGTCCAAGACGTAATGAGTTGTTTGACGTCTCATTTTACTTTTACAATTTCTTAGTCTTCCAAAGGATTAACAAACTTATGGTTGTCTTCTATGAAATGTCTTGCATATAACGAATTCGTTGTTCTATTACCTTCACCAAGTTTGTGGTCAGACAATCTACATACGAATTTTCGTCCTGTCTCACCTAGGTACAATTTGTTGCAGTCTTTACATTTTAATTTATAAATTCCGCTTTTCTGTAATACTGGGATTTTTCTATATTTTTATTCCTTATCTTGTCAAATACCGTTTCACATTTTTTAATAGCTATATCTACTCCGAATTTATTAAAACATTTACAGAAGACTACGAAATTGTAAAAGTAGTAAATAACACAGTTGAAAGGAAGCTTAGGGAGGAGTTAGAAATATTGAAAGAAAGAGAAAAAGGGTTAGACAATTTAATTAATACTAAAATTAAATTTGATAATGAAGAAATCTTTTATAACATAATTAAGAAGTAAGTGATAGAGGACAGATAGATAAGATTAAGAATTAAATTGCATGATTATTTGGATGTTTTTAAAATAAGGGTGTGTGACTGGCCCACAAGTGTGAATGAAAAAAAAACTGTTAGGTTTAAAAGGAATGTACACACACACACCACTGAAACAAAAGGAATTTGTTCGAAAATTATGTAACTGTCCAGATCGAGGTGACAGGGCTCAGAGGGTGGGGGAGGGACATTTGAATTATAGCTTGCTATGTGTGAGCAGGATGATGTGGGGTGAGGGTGAAGGGTTTGTTTTCATGTCTGTTTGTTCGTTTCCGATCTGACGATTAGCTGTGAAGCTTGAAAGCGCTAATCGGAATAATTTTTATATAGTGTTGTGCAACAGTGATAATTCTGCTTTTGATTTTAACCACTAACACAACTTTCTTCATTAAACTTCTGTTGAGATGGGCAATCGACGACAGGTAATGGACATCAACAATGAGGTAATAAACGATGACAATAAGGTAAGTAAAGTTTTTAAATATCTTAAGTTAAAAGTTAAATTGAAGAAGGTTTTAAGTAAAATATGGTTCAATAAACAATGTCTGGATAATAATGTCATCCCAAAATACGCGCAAGTTAAAATTAAATATCGGTATGGAGAACCATACATGACTTCCATGTTCTAAGATTTATATTTAAAATCATTTACTAAATGAAATATTTCCATAGAAACTACTACTTTCCACTTATTGCTTTAGCCTTAACCACAGTATTGTGGTCACTAACGTATACCACCACACGTTATCGCACTCGATTTTCACTGATGATGGCAGTCGACGCCACTGCCGAATCGTCTGGTTTTGCAGAAAACATTGGACTACGGCCAAACAGCCCGGGAAGGAATTTTAACAACAAACTACTACTTTGTTGCCGATAACGTAGTACACATATGAAAATTATCCCCTCCCCCTTCAACAATAATTTTCATTTATAGAAAATTACCCCCACCCCGTTCAACTAGCCTCTTCATTTATAGATATTTCATCTACGTTTCTACAGTGGATTATTAAGATCTTCTTGTCAGGATAATTTATTTATCATAATTAAGTACTTTACTCTTTTTACAACAATAATTTTTCTGGTAAACTACCCTTTCCCCGTTACCGATCTTCACCAACATCAATAGGCCTTGAGTCTTCTACAACTCAGGCACATATAAAAAAAATTATTTGATTCTGTTTGAATTTACGGCAGTTATCGTTCGTCACGAAAAAATTTCTCTTGTTACAAAATAAAATGTTTCTGGTAAACTACCCTTTCCCCGTAACCGATGTTCACCAAAATCAACAGGCCTTTCGTTCTCTACAATATAGGGACATATGCAAAACATTATTTGATTATGGTTGAATTTACGGCAGTTATCGTTTGTCATAAACAAAATTAACCTTCTTATCACATAAAATGTTGCAGGTAAACTACCTCTTCCTCACAACAGATCTTCGCCAAAATCAATAGATCTTGAGTCCCCTACAATTCAGGGATGCATGCAAAACATTATTTGATTTCGTTTGAATGTGCGGCAGTTATCGTTCGTCATATAAATAATTACTGTTTGTTAAAACATTAATGGTGGCAGGTAAACTACCCCTTTCCCATAACCGATCTTCACCAAAAACAATATGTCTTGAGAACTCTACAAATCAGGGCGGTATGCAAATAATTATTTGATTCTGCTTGAATTTGCGGCTGTTATCGTTTGCCATAGAAAATACCGTTTTAAAACATAAAATGTTGCTGGTAAACTACCCCTTTCCCTTAACCGATCGTCACCAACAACAATATGTACTGAGAACTCTACAATTCAGGGGCGCATGCAAAAAATTGTTTGATTCTGTTTGAATTTGCGGCTGTTATCATTTGCCAAAAAAGTACCCTTGTTAAAACATAAAATGTTGCTGGTGAACTACCCCTTTCCCTTAACCGATCTTCACCTAAAACAATAGGTCTTGAGAACTCTACAATTCAGGCTGTGTGCAAAACATTATTTGATTCTCTTTGAATTTACGGCAGTTATCGTTCGTCATAGAAAAAATTACCCTCGTTAAAACATAAAACGTTGCTGGTAAACTACCCCTTTCCCTTAACCGATCTTCAACAAAATCAACAGACCTTGCGTTCTGTATAATTCAAAAAGGTATGCGAAAAAGTAGTTGATTATGTTTGAATTTACAGCAGTTATCGTTCGTCATAAAAAAAATTACACTTGTTAAAGCATAAAATGTTGCTGGTAAACTACCCCTTTCCCTTAACCGATCTTCACCAAAACTAACAGTTCTTGAGAACTCTATAATTCAGGGCTGTATTCAAAATATTATTTGATTCTGTTTGAATTTGCGGCTGTTATCGTTTGCCATAGAAAAAAATTACCCTTGATAAAAAAACGTTGCCGTAAACTATCCCTTTATTTCACCGATCTTTACCAAAAACAATAGGTCTTGAGTACTCTACAAGTAAGGACTGTATGCAAATAATTATTTGATTCTGTTTGAATTTGCGGCTGTTATCGTTTGCCATAGGAAATACCCTTTTAAAACATAAAACGTTGCAGGTAAACTACCCCTTTCCCTTAACCGATCTTTACCAAAAACAACAGGTACTGAAAACTGTACAAATCAGGCGCATGCAAAAAATTATTTGATTCTGTTTGAATTTGCGGCTGTTATCGTTTGCCATAGAATATACACTTGTTAAAACATAAAATGTTGCAGGTAAGCTACCCCTTTCCCTTAACCGATCTTCACCAAAACCAATAGGCCTTGAGAACTCTATAATTCAGGGCTATAAGAGTAGTTGATTCTGTTTGAATTTGCGGCTGTTATCGTTTGCCATAGAAAAAATATCGGTATGGAGAACCATACATGACTTCCATATTCTAAGATTTATATTTAAAATCATTTTCGAAATGAAATATTACCATAGAAACTACTTCTTTCTACTTACTGCTTCAGCCTTAACCACAGTACTGTGGTCACTAACCACCAACCACCTCACGTTATCGCACTCGATTTTCACTGATGATGGAAGTTGATGGCATTGCCGAAACGTCTGGCTTTGTAGAAAACATTGGACTACGGCCAAATATCCCGGGAAGGAATTTTAACAAAAACTACTTCTTTCTTGCCGATAACGTTGTACACATATATATAAAAAATATGCATAAAATTAATGGCTTGTATAAGTTAATAATTGATCTCCATTAAGTAGCGCTCAAGTTTCCAAAGTTTTAATATTATGATGTCCGTAATTAAAACATCAGAGCAGGTTTAGTGTGTATGAGGGTACACCGTGGACAAAAATTTTCAACAATTCCTATTGAGCGTTGCTTAGAGTAAAGCTGCGAATCTACAGTGTACGTTTCACAGAACAAACACGCGGAAAAGAAGGAGCGCTCCGAAGTCACTCATGGACCCTTAGCATCTTGCAGAGGGTTCATTCCCTAAAGACGAAAAGTCTGTCTATGAATCGTTCCTCTGTAAACACGTGCAGTTACACTGCCCAGCGATCCACAGGAAGCAAATCGCTATCCACGCTGGACACTTTTTCAGCTTCCACGCGTTATGTTGGTATGGGTTTCGGCACTTTCCATTTAAAAAGCGTGCAAATGTAAGAAAATAAACATGAATGAGGCCAGAAATAACGCGAATTTTGTGTGTGTGTGCGCGCGCGCGCGCGTGTGTTTCTCCCTGCCTTTTTATTGAGGTAGTCATAATAATAAAATGGAAACGTAAACATTACATAACTGAGATATGCTTGCCTGCCACGAACGATGTAATTTCTCTCATACATGATTTACATTAAAATGAAAAAATTATAATTTTATTGCCTGGCAGCAAAATTACTTTATTTTTAACAATTATCATTGTTTGAAAATGTTTAAATGAATTTTCAAGTACTTTACTGTTGTTAAAACGTAAAAGGTTGCAGGTAAACTACCCCTTCCCCTTAACCGATCTTCACCAAAATCGAAAGTCCTTGAGACCTCTACAATTCAGGGACGTATGCAAAAAAGTATTTGATTCTGTTTGAATTTGCGGCTGTTATCGTTTGCCATATAAAATACCCTTGTTAAAACATAAAACGTTGCTGGTAAACTACCCCTTTCCCTCAACCGATCTTCACCAAAAACAATAGGTCGTCAGACCTCTACAATTTAGGGCTGTATGCAAATAATCTTTTGATTCTGTTTGAATTTGCGGCTGTTATCGTTTGCCTTAGAAAATACACTTGTTAAAACATAAAACGTTGCTGGTAAACTACCCGTTTCCCTTAACCGATCTTCACCAAAAACAAAAGGTCTTGAGAACTCCATAATTCAGGGCTGTATGCGAAACATTATTTGATTCTGTTTGAATTTGCGGCTGTTATCGTTTGCCAAAAAAAAATTACCCTTGATAAAAAACCGTTGCCGGTAAACTACCCCTTTCTCTCAACCGATCTTCACCAAAAAAAAATAGGTCGTGAGTACTCTACAAATCAGGGCTGTACGCAAAAAATTATATGATTCTGTTTGAATTTGCGGCATTTATCGTTTGCCATAGAAAAAAAATCTAAGACAGACAGACACACACACAGACACTTTTCGAAAAACGACTTTTTTTCATGTTTTGAGTAGTACATTCAGAATCTGCAATAATCTCGAACACGATTTTCTTTGCCATCACCATACTTCCATTTCCTTAAGGAATATGGAAATAAAATTACCCTTGATTAAAAAAAACCGTTGCCGGTAAACTACCCCTTTCCCTTAACCGATCTTCACCAAAATCAATAGGTCTTGAGTACTCTACAAGTCAGGGCAGTATGCAAAAAATTATTTGATTCTGTTTGAATTTGCGGCTCTTATCTTTTGCCACAGAAAATACCCTTTTTAAACATAAAACGTTGCAGGTAAACTACCCCTTTCCTATAACCGATCTTCACCAAAACAATAGGCCATGAGAACTCTACAATTCGGCGCTGTATGCAAAAAATTATTTGATTCTGTTTACATTTGCGGCTTTTATTATTTGTCTTAAAAAATACCCTTGTTAAAATATAGAATGTTGCTGGTAAACTACCCCTTTCCCTTAACCGATCTTCACCAAAACCAATAGGTCTTGAGAACTCTATAATTCAGGGCTGTATGCAAAAGAGTAGTTGATTCTGTTTGAATTTGCGGCTGTTATCGTTTGCCATAGGAAAAAATTACCCTTGATTTAAAAAAAACCGTTGCCGGTAAACTACCCCTTTCCATTAACCGATCTTCACCAAAAAGAATAGGTCTTGAGTACTCTACAAATCAGGGCTGTATGCAAAAAATTATTGGATTCTGTTTGAATTTGCGGCTGTTATCGTTTGCCATAGAAAAAAATCTACAGACAGACAGACAGACACACAGACACACAGATAGACGGACAGACAGACAGACAGACACACACACACACACACACACACACATTTTTCGAAAAATTACTTTTTTTCATGTTTTGAGTGTAGTACAATCAGAATCTTCAATAATCTCGAACACGATTTTTTTTGCCATCACCATACCTCCATTTCCTTAAGGAACATGGAAGTAAAAATAAGAACACTGTAGCTAAAAAAGTAAAAGAACAAAGCCAGAAGTTGTGGATAGAATTATAAATAAGGTCACATTACGGCTTAATCAATAGATGTACTAGGAAATTATATGACAGACATATAGAATTGTTATGAATATACTCGTATGTAGCGATAGAAGAATTATTATATAATTTTGGTTTGGGGTACGTAGAAAAGAAATTGGAAAATAAAAAAAAGTGGTAGATAAGTCAAATAAATTAATAAGAAAAAAGAAATAAAAAAGGAACACCTCTCTAAGAACAACTATGAAAAAGAGTAATAAACCTTACAGAGGTAACTTTCAATACAGAAGAAAAAGAAATGTTAGCAAAAGGCTTAAAATACGCGCCGACACCGGAATTAAATCAAGGTAAAACGATTATTGAATGCGAAAGCATAACACAAAAACTAGGAAATACAAATGATAAAAAAAGAATAAGGTGGGAAGTAGGGAATGTAGTAGATAAAATATTTAAGAAAAATTTGTATCATTCAAAAAATGAACAAAAAATCAAATCAACTGTAACTAAACTAAAAAATAAAATGAAAAAGAATTATATTATAGTTACGAAGGCAGAAAAAGGAAATACAATGGTGCTACTGAGAAAGGACGAATACAAAAAGAAAACGGAAGAATTTATAAGTGAAGGACCATATGAAGAAATAAAGTATGATTATACAAGTAAGTACCAGTCAAGGATAAAACAAATGATGAAACAGGTAACATTTATAGAAGAAATTAAGAAAAATTATTTATTGGAAAGTAATCCAACAGCTCCAACTTTTAAAAGTCAGGTTAAGATACATAAAGAAGGAAAACCAATTAGACCGATTGTTCCTTTTATAAATGCACCTATTTATAATTATTATTATCAAAAAAATTTAGCAGAGTACTGAAAGAGAAATATGAATTTGGGACAAAATACAACATAGAGAATAATGTAAAATTGATAGAAAAATTAGGAAATATTAGAATTAATGAAAATACAAAATTGATATCACTGGATGTTAAGGACATGTTTACCAATATCACAGTAAATAAAGTTATTCAATTAATAAACGATTATAATATGGGAGAATACAGGTATAAAAAGCAGTTGATTAAAGTAATTAAAGAATGTGTAAATCAGAACCATTTTAGGTTTAATAACAAGTTTTATACACAGAAAAAAGTATTACCTATGGGATCTTCATTATCCCCTATTCTTGCAGAAATATACATGAATGATTCTGAAAAGCAATTAATAAGTTCCACTAAGTATAAAGATAATATAAAATTATGGACTAGATATGTTGACGATGTATTAGTAATTTGGGAATGAAGCATAGAAGAAGTGCATGAGCTTTTTAAATGAGGTAAATAATAAGGATAAAATCTTACAATTTGCAGAAGGGATAGGAGGTAAGAAAGTAAGTTACTTAGATTTAAACATAGAAATTAAAGATAATGAGAAACTACAGTTTGTGATATTTAGGAAAGAATCGTGTTCTGATATAATTATACAAAGAGAGTCTAACCACCCTTATAGATATAAAATGGCGGCAATCAATTCATTTTGTTATAGAGCTCAGAAGTGTTTAAAAGAAACCGAATCAAAAGGTGGGCAGTTAAAAACGATAAAGGGAATTGTAAGGAATAATAACTATAACACCAACATAGCGGATAAAGTTATGAAAAGTGTTAACATACAAAAAGATAAAACAGAACCAGAACAAAAGAATTATGCAGGGTCATTGACATACATAGGTTCACATACTAGAAAAATTATAAAATGTTTTAATAAATACGGAGTAGATATAGCTATTAAAAATGTGAAACGGTATTTGATAAGATAAGGAATAATAATATTAAAAAAATCCCAGTTTTACAAAAAAGCGGAATTTATAATTTAAAATGTAAATACTGCAACAAAGTGTACCTAGGTGAGACAGGACGAAAATTCGTATGCAGGTTGTCTGACCACAAACGTGGAGAAGGTAATAGAACAACGAATTCGTTATATGCAAGACATTCCATAGAAGACAACCATAAGTTTGTTAATTCTTTGGAAGACTACGAAATTGTAAAAGTAGTAAATAACACAGTTGAAAGGAAGCTTAGGGAGGAGTTAGAAATATTGAAAGAAAGAGAAAAAAGTTAGACAATTTAATTAATACTAAAATTAAATTTGATAATGAAGAAATATTTTATACCATAATTAAGAAGTAAATGATAGAGGACAGATAGATAATATGAAGAATTAAATTGCATAGGACTAATTGGATGTTTTTAAAATAAGGTTGTGTGACTGGCCCACAAGTGTGAATGAAAAAAAGGCGGTTAGGTTTAAAAGGAATGTACACACACACACACACACACACACACACACACACACACACACACACCACTGAAACACAAGGAATTTTTTTGAAAAATATGTAACTGTCCAGATGGAGGTGACGGGGCTCAGAGTGTGGGGGATAGACTTTTGAATTATAGCTTGTTGTGTGAGCATGGTGGGGTGGGGTGTGGGTGAAGGGTTTGTTTTCATGTCTGTTTGTTCATTTCCGATCTGACGATTAGCTGTGAAGCTTGAAAGCGCTAATCGGAATAATTTGTATGATTCTGCTTATTTTATTAGTTTAAACAAATCTTTATTTATTCTATGAGGCTAGATATGAATTATTCCACATCTTAAATTTATCTTTTGTTACTGAAACCATGGCACTGACTTTCCTTGTTTTTCTTAAAATATGAGGTTTCTACTTATATATTCTACAAATGTTATGCAAATATTACTACATTTTAGTATGCCTATTAGCTTTTCATTTTTTGTTTAGCCAAAGGAATATTCTATCCTAACCTTTTTAGTATAGTCGTCTTGTTTTACTATCGTGTACCAGAATCAATTTTAGCCCGCATAGTATCTAATCCTGGTAATGTTGTAACCAAGTTTACTTGGAGGTCCGTGTAATGTCAGTCATGTAAACATTGAATGCCACCATGTACTATCATCCATTCAATCGTTTATTAGACTATTTCGCTTGGAAATTTGATTCAAACACACTATGCGTGTTTTATCACATTTTATAAATGTATTAATTAAAAAACATATTTATCATTTGGATTTTAACGTTCTTGCTGTATAAATAAATGTCTATTCGATAAGGCAATGGTCGTGATATTTTAATGAAGAAAGAATTTGTAGATCCAGCTACAAGAAAAATAGAATCCTACTTTTAGTCGGCCTATACTAATTATGAAAGCAATGACGTTGCCTGTAATTCAGGAGTGTCTTTGTGAGAATGTTTAAACACTGTTAACTGCTGAGAAGCGGAGCACGAAAACTAAAAGAAAATGATCACTATATGTTAACACCTGGTTAACGACATCTGGTTAGCGCGTACTTAATAAAACATGTGGAAACAATACTATGTCACTTTACTTACAGCTTGTGCAAATAAAGTTCATTACGTGCACACACACGGAAAGGAATGCAACTTTGAAATGGTAACATAATTCAAAGAACCGTTGTACAGCAGGTGTTAATAGAAATCTCTATCACAAGAGACGGAACATACCGTGTAGCATATATAATTAAATTCTTAAAGTAAATACTTTATTCTAACTTGAACAATATTGACTTCCAAATACAACTTGCAGTTCGAGAAAATTGAAAGAATTACAATAAGTTGTTAGCTTTCACTGCTAAACGTATAAATTTATCTACACGTGGGTAAACTTTATTTGTAGTATCTACCTCTCACATTAGTCTAGTGAGACTATTTTCTTTTCTAATTATATTATCATTAACCTTGTGACTGATATTAGCAAATGAATATTTTTGTATGTTTGAGAAAATGTACGTATGAATAGACCACTGTTTCAATTGGGGAATTAGGGTCTCAATACTTATTGTGTTAATTGCCATCTTACAATTTTGATTGTACTAAATAAGATATTAGGTACAATAAAACACATTAATGCGACAAATGTCTAGAAATGACTAGGTATTTTGGTTGTCAGGGTGCACTTTCTGTAGTAGCTCTTCGGCAGGTCCTTTTAAAGCGAGAACGACTGAAACTGCCTTGTCTTTCTCCGTCCAATTATTTTCGCTGCCAGCGGCTTCAAATTGTCGCAGATACGTCGTCCAGTGTGTGCTTCCATTAAATCTTGGGGCCTTGACATGGATTGCCCCACCTGCAGGCGAAGTAAAATTCTCTGTTGTCTCTCATTTTTCATGTATTTTTCTGTCTCTACCCATGGCTGCATTTTCATTAACATGCAATATGCCTATTGTATCATATTTTATAAATAAATTCTTTAAAAAAAATATTATCATATAAATTTTTACTTACTTGTTAGATAAATAAATGTCCATTTGATAAGGATGATGGTTCTGATATTATAATAAAGAAAGTATTTGTCGATCCACCCACACGAAAAATAGAATTCCACTTTTAGTCGGCCTGTCCCAATTCTGAAAGGAATGACGTTGCTTCTTCTACCACAGACATTTTTGTAGACATCGTTTATTCAATATTTTATATAGATTTTTCGACTGCAGACAATCTTACCTCTTGATCATTCAGATCACTGAGTAATTTACCCAAGTCACCACGTAGAAGACCCAACTCTGCGTATAACTGTACGGCAGTATGTTCTTGCAACTGTTTTGCATAGCCTTTCGTTAATCTGTTTCCTGCTTACGTTCTTGTTTCTGTCAATCTTCTGACTAGAGCAACAGAGTTTTTGTCTGTTTTCTGTTTCTTCTCTTTCCTGCCTGCGTTTTTCTTCCTGTCGTTTTTCTGCTCCTTCCGCCCCCTGTCTGCGTTTCTCATCTTGTCTGCAACAGTATGCCTGAAAATTTTCTAGCATCTGACTGGCATCCATTGTTTACCGATTAATTACATATTACACTAGTCTTGTACAAGGTGTCTACTGTTTCTACTGTTAACTGTACTGTCCCACTTCTGACCCACTGTTCGTCGTATGGTACAGTGGAGAACAAAATAAAAGACACCTATTAAGTCACTAATCACTATCTTTAATTAATCACAAATGACAGTTCGTAATAAACAATCACTCTTCACTAACAGCCACTTGAAACGCACTGAGTGACCCGAACTAAACTGACTCCCAAGCGGCAGGTGTTGGCTATTTCTTGTCTACAGGGTTCTATAATATCCGTCCTTAACAAGTACTTGAAAACTGTACAGGATACTTCAGCGCGGCCTTGGCAGAAAGACGCAGCGGCTGGGCTAGTCGAGAAGCTTTTAGAACGTCACTATCGAATGTACGAGAATGTTCCGTATTACGTAACAGTATACTCACTTTGTCCTGTTGCAGTACTTAAGTTAAAATCTGCTGAAGCAACATTAAGATCTTTAATTAAATATAAACCCAATATGTCTAATTTTGAGATAAAATTAAATATAAATAATTTATGTTTACTTGACGTAATACTTATGGAAAAGCATGTAAAAGACGATGTTTCTTTAATGCATTTAAAACCCATCGATATTTACGCCGTAGAATACAGAGAATAATACACAGACGGTACTGTACAGAACAAAGTTATACGTAATTATACAATTGTATGTACTAACGTTTGAACATTTTGTATTGCCAGTTTGCGAATTTAATTTATCTGCCTCCGTGTTGTAATTTACTAAACCACTTATCTCGTGTGTTCCGTCGAGAGAAAGGAAACAATATTTCGTAAGCGCTCACCGAAGCAAAGCAGATGTTATTAGTGAGGGAATATTCGTGAAATAGAGAATGTAGCATACCAAATACCATAATAATAAGCCACTTTGTGTCATACAAACCTGTCTCACTCTATGTTATTTTTATATTGGGTACGTTTTTGTATATTTAAGCCTATATCTAAAACACTCTGAACCTATATCTAAAGCAAATGTCATATTTCAAATTTTGAAAGACCTCTTGAAAGCATTAAGTTTTATACTGTAAATTTCACTCAAAATTACAGATCAGATTATTTTTCTACAACGAGAAGAGGACCTTCACTGCAGCATTACTTGATTCTACATGTTAAATTTATTGTATGATTACCTTGTACATATAAATGAGCACTTAAGTTTTCAATATACTCTGCAATCGACCACTGTCGTATTAAGCAGTAAGGCACGATCCGTGATTATTGAGGAAAACAATAGAAGCTCCTAGACAACGTAAATAGATCATCGTAAGGCAGATCTAATACCTCTGCACTACGAAATGTATAACTGGCTCATCAGACAAGAGTGGACAAAATTACTGATTTTATGTGTGTTTTTTGTGTGTGGACCTATATGTATATAAATTATGATGTCCAATATTTCGATGAAAATATTTAGCTGTTAGTTTCCGAAATTCTTTAAACTCAAAATTAACGGTGTGATCATTATCAGAGAATTATACATCATTAACACATAACATGAAACTAATACACTAATACACCGCACATATGGATGATATCTCTTATTGAATTTCATTTTTTCGTATATTAGCTGTCATACTTCATTATATACTGTTCCCGTCATACAGTATTGTGCATCATTAGGTGTTAATATAGTCTATATGACACACTTCCATACCTGTAGTTGTGTAATGTGTTAGAGTCGTTACGAGTGTCTCTTTTAACATACTATTCATAGTTTCCAAGGTATAGTATCTTACCACCTCCTTATACGCTCAGGGAATAAACTACTACTACTACTACTACTCTCCAGCACTACAGCCCATGGTGAGCCTTGGCTTCCGCTACGACCCGTCTCCACTCATCTCTGTCCATTGCCTTCACTCTCCAGTTCCTAATGCCCATCTTTCTCAGATCTTCTTCCACATCCTGCTGCCATCTTCTTCGAGGCCTGCCTCTTCTTCTTTTGCCCAGTATCGTTCCACTTAATATAGTTTTGGGCATCTTCGTAACATTCATACGGGATACGTGTCCCAGCCATCTAATTCTAGCTGATTTTATGTGCCTCACCAGGTCTTGTCCACCAATCAACTCATTTATTTCACCGTCATTTCGGATCCTATACATATTCCCTTCCTTCACTGGTCCAAATATCTGTCTCAATATTCTTCTATCAAAAATTCTTAGAGCGCTTATGTCCTTATTTACGAGAGTCCATGTCTCGGATGCATAAGTAACAACAGGTCTGATCAGTGTTTTATCAGGGAATAAACATCACTAAAAAAATAATTGACCAGCATTTCTTCCTGAATTTTCTCCTTCTCAAGCAGCAAAAACGGTATTACTAAAACAGTCTGAAGGTTAACATTCGGAAGCCTTTGATGTATTAATATGTTCTTAAATCCGCAGCACCTACCGGAACTGTCTGTGTGCACCACTCGCATCGCACCGCACACCGATCAGATGAGATTACTGTTTTCAGTCCCAAGACGTCACAATTAGTATTCATGGACGGTGGCTTATCAACATAAATAAAACCGACCCTCATATGCAGAAACGTGTCAGCAACATATTTTTTAATAACTGCTGCGAGAAAAAATTAACTAACACAATAACAGTTGTTTTGACGCCGACTTGTAACGCTTTAAATGAACGAGCTGTAAGAGATATATTTCAGAGCGCGTCTGTGCAAACTGACAAAAATAATTAGTAATTAGTCCCACCGGTATCGCCCGCATTGTTTTCACACGCATATCCAAATTAGTGTTAGAATAAACACAAGCCCCTCGATTAGTCATTCCCCTGATATTCGAGGGCTAGCCTAGCCTGGAAACATTGTACCAGTGTTTTGTATACTTCTTGTCGTAAATTATAAACCTATTACCAAGAATCCGTTGGCCGAGGTTTAAAAAAGCAAGTAGACCAACAATTGTGTTTCAAATCATACCATGAAACATTATCACATATGTTGAAGTAGCAGATCGGACTACAATTGTTTTGGCACTGACTTTTAACAAATATGAAAATTGCTTTCAGCCGTACTAGAGTTGAATAATAGCATTCAACGATCGCGTATTATTTATGATTCCTATGTGGACAAAAAGCATTCATTTACGACCTATGTGGTTCGTGTATACACTATATTGTTGCGACGTTCGGATGGATTGTTGCATTTGAACAGTGAAAGACACCAGATAAAACGTTACTTATAACAAGAAGTGCGATAATGCGTATCATGTCGTGCAGCTTAACTAATTCTGCTTCTGAATCCTGTAATTACACTCCAGGTAAGTGGTGTAATATGTGACCAGTACGGCCTGAATGCCGGCACATTCTGTCGCTCACACAACACAGTGACACTTCAGCATGGCAATATTAACACTTCACAATTAAACACTTGTAAAGGAAACTCTACTAGACAGTAATGGTTTGTTACTGATTTGATAAAACAGCTAAAGCTTTTTGAACAAGCTTTTTTATCAGGAAAAGGACTTTAATTTCTTTTTTAATTATTTCTTAAAAATTAATAATTAATTTAATAACACATATAAATTCTTTCTTTACTACAAATATTTCTGAATCTCATTTACTACTGAACACCGTTAAAGATTACAAAATAATAATTTATATTTTTTTGTACCTTTATAGGTATAAAATAGGAACATACAAAATTCATAAAACGGTAATGTTACAAATACTCCTATTAATGTCTTGTGAACTACCGTAAACAATAATTATACTATAATAGAATATAAAAGAATATAATATAATAAAACTATAATAGAATATAATATACCTGTAATATACCTTTGTGATAACGCGGATACCATTGACGTGACGTTCAAATGAAAATAATTGGAAATCATACTGTGTAAAATTTTCTTAATTATAACTGCATATCTGAATCGAAAATTTGAATTGTTTTTGTTATTTCAGTACTGACAGCATCCATATATTGTTGTGTTTTTTATTTAAGCAAAAGTGTTATCAGTATTTTTTAATTCAAAATTAATAGCTTTACAAGTATTTTTATTATTTTGTTATGTATATCAATAGCCATAAATTATCAAGGCTGTCGAGTAGTGTCTAACCAAGTTAGCAATATATTAAGAGTTTATTTCTCCTATAAACGTAATACATTTTTATACTGTAGGAAAGAAAATATCGACAAACGTCTATGGTTAAGCAGTTAACCTACTTTACATACTATCGGTTGTAACATTTTATATTCAATATAATCATAAAATAGGATAGACCATTGCCGTCCGTGTTACGCGCGCGCGCCCGCGTGTGTGTTTGTATGTAAACAGTAAAATATTCTCGACTATGACTTCTAAACTTTTCTCATACACTCTCGGATATTAAACAAATTGGCAGATGTAGGCAGTACCTTTGTTCATAAATTAGTTAATATTTTTTATCCACTGAATAAACGTGTTTTTTTAATGATATTTAGAACAATGTTTGAAGTTTCAACAATTATGTATTATTTGGCCATCTGAAATACGAGAATTTAGGTTTCCATAAAACGATTTTATCTGGCAATATCCTGTGCTACACAAAACACGTTTTGTCCAACTGGTACAAATATAGTACAACGGGAATCAGACGCATATGGTATAGGCATGTGTCAGCTTTCTACAAGAGCTCCACAAAAAAAAAGAAAGAAAAAGATGAAAGATCTTCATCTTTTGCTATTGTAATATTTTACTAGCATAATGATGGAATACAGCACTCAACTTTACAAACTACTCAAATAATATCTTTAACCTTTCTGTCTACTAAGGTAGACACATAGATATTGAAACTTTTAATCCTTTTAACAATGATACTACACGTCTTTAGGTAATGCACATACAAATGCGTTACAAATAATACTTTACAAAAATAAGAATAGAGTGATCTGTGATTCAATTTTGATTATAGTGCCTTTAGCTTGTTTAATCCAGTACTTCAGAAATACAGTACTGTCAAGGTGATACGATCTAAGGTGCATAGATTCTGCCATCTTAATATTAAAATTGAAAAAAATTGAAATTATTTCTAAAGATTTTCAAATTCGTGATATAATTAACAGAGTCTACTGATAATACATGTTCGTTTTTCCAAACACAACAGGTATGTTTACCTGAATTTAGAGATATACATAAGCACATGGAAGTAATCCCTTACTTCTAGAATTATTGTTGCTTTTTCTGGATGCTTCTAATTTTTCAAACGTGTCTACTATATTGTAATGTAGCCATTGTAGTTGTTGAATAGTTTACGGTATGTAAAGATTAATTAGTATAATTTGTCAAAACAAATTAATATTTCAAGTCAAATGAGTCATCTTTGGTGTTGATACCACATGCTTCTTGCGGTAAGTTTAATTGGTACATTCTGCTTCCTTCTTTACTTGACTCAGTTGTGTGTTGTAAGATGTAACACCGCAGATAAACAAACTGTGAACAAAGTTGATTTTACGTTAAAAAATACGTGTGTAAATGTGAAGAAGTAGAGTACTAACCACTCTATGAATTACTTAATTAAAACTCTAATCAGGTAAGTAGACGGTTGCAGCTTTAAGAGGTTATATGTGTTTTGTAACAGGCTTATCTAAGTGCAAATAAATGATGTCTACAATACGAGTAGTACGAAGTCGTATTACGGTAGATAAGTAATGTTATTTAATATTTTAATATGTTTGCATTTTTAATTCGAGCTTTTTTGTGTTTTATTAGATCTAAAAACATTCTCCACGTAGCTGGGCTGCTTAACTATATGGCCGCGTTCCTTTACTATATACTACATTAAATATACACTTAATATTAAGTGTGTTCTATGTATACTGTATGACCGTGGGGCATAAACTGTTCTGTGGGTTTGCATTTGCAGCCTCTGATGAATATATGATGCCCAAATATTTTATTTTATTTCCCTTAGGGCAAACACATATCACTTCATAATAATTTTATAATTTATCTATTTAAGTGTCTGTCAACCTGTTGTCTTCTAGGATCGTTCGATCTTTCCTTCCGTCTCTTTTCTTCATGTCCTTAGCCTTGTTCCCATATCTATTAACTTATCGTCCCTTAACACCTTTCAGTTTTCTAATTTCCTTCCTTACACAAATTTTTTAAGTGTTCTTAGCATTGTTTCCATCATGTTTTTTATACGTCCAGTGCACTCCAATCTTTCTTTTGGTAGTTAATCACCATCAATCTTGTCATCAACTACTTTCCGAAACACCTTGCTATCACCATCACCTACATATTCAACGTAACGAAAATCAAAATTCACTGAATTTTAAAAAAGTTTTTAACTACTCCAAGAAAGTATGTCCCTCCACATGACGATTCGTAATTTCTTGTACGAATGTGTTATGTATTTCCATTTGAAGTAGCACGTGTATGGCAGCATTTTGATGTTTGATGAATGACACACACTGAAAAACAATTCAGCCAGGTAAGTCTACGTTTTTGCCATCTACCACTTATGGTTACTGCCAAACGAGTGCCTTAATTATTTTCTGAAACGGCTTTAGAAGTAGCCCTTATGACATTGTCGTAAGCACACTTTTCCACTGCTGAAGATGACGCTTTAATGTAGGCCTCGTAATTTTGTACAAGGAAGAGTAACTCAAATACAGAACATTACTATCAGTAAGACCATTGTTTATCATTTTCATTGGATACATAAATTTCATATTTGTATCAAATGTTCTACTAGGAATCATGTAAAAAAAATTATAGAGTAACCCCTTTACTAAAAAAAAGGACATGCCATTTCAAGATTTACAGTTAAGCCATATTTGAGTGTGTCAAACAATTTCAATTTAACACTCTTTTGCTTTACCTAGCAAATATACATTAAAAGTACAGTTACATACATACAAATTATCTCCACAAACATGATCATAGCCACTCAAAGAATTGTTTCGGAAGATAAAGTTTTTACTTCACCTTAGGGCATTACTTTAATTGTAGGCCAAGATTGTATTACAGCAAAAGGACTAGGATCGTTTTCATTAAGGAGTGCTAAAACATTTGTACTATTACAAGAGAATTCATGGTAAAGAAGTAAATACGAACTAATAACTGAAATGAGAAGGATTACCGAATAGTATATTTATTTAAATATGAAAGCTATACTTTATTTATTTAAATACATCATAAATGATTTTAGTATTCTAAAACTATTGAGTACTTATGCATGCTATTCACCGTCTCCTGTCTAACAAAAGGTCGTGCTTATCGTGCGGTTGTCTCGTAGTTCTTGAAAGCATTTTAACCGGTTTTTACTGTAGTTTATTATCCGATTTTCAGTTACAGATACTGTGAGCAGCGCCTTTCATCTTCTTTTGTTTCCTTGTGCCTGAAAATTAAGATTAGCTTTATTTTTGGTTTTCCAGGTATTTGGCCGTCGTCTATTGTTATTTGATCTCCAACAAGCTTTTCATTAAAACGAAAAACGTAAAGCATTTCTGTATCTGCGCTTTCTAATGGTACTTAATGCAAGTGAATATCTTATTAACACGGTAAATATTTATGGAAATATTAAATACATTTATTTGTCAGAAACTCTGTACTGAAATGTGTGAGTCTACAAAAGTTTATGAAAACAATACAAATATGCACGAACTGGGATTCAAATACCTGTGCTCTAAGTATATTTGAATTTATTTTGAAAAATAGATTCTTTGACGGTATCAGTAATTCAAAGAACATTTGAATGCGACGTTTCGGCAACATTACAGTGAAGCTAAAGCAGATTCCTAGTGTATGCGTATTTAAATAATGAACTCTGCGCTTTTGACATACTGTACACATGAGCATATACGTGTATCCAGTGAAATTATTTTGCTACGCTTATGTCGTGCGGTGATGCTTCTTGCTTTGTACGTTGGTTGAGTGTAATACTTGGAACAAAATATTCGAATCGCTATGCAAAGTGTAATTTGGAAAGAACATGGTTGTACCGTTTTGTAGAACACTTCGTTAAAAGCAAAGTGCACACATATACTGCACACACACAGCATGGAATGCACTTAAGTGTAATTACCACTTTCATAAATCATACTTTTTTTATTAAAACATGCACTGAATCCTCTGTAATTATACACACCTAAAAATTTTATTTTACGCATGGCAGTACTTCAGTATACAACAGACGAATTTATATTTTATAAAATGATCCTTTTTAGCTTTACAATACATAGCTCAATATTTGCGGATTGTGTACAAGTTAAATATTTTTCGTAATGAAGTTCCCACTTGTCTAGTGCATAACGCTTAGTCAGGTTATTATGTGTATATTTAGGTTACTGAATTCTGTTTAAATATTGGACAAGGTACCTTGGTAATTACTTTCTTTAAGCAAGAAAAGAGGCTCGCGCAAGCACACACACACACACACACACACACACACACACACACAAACGCTACCATTTCAAGTAGTATTTATAGGTGCTCAGAGTACCACTTAATTTTTAACTAATCGTTCCAAACACCCTTCGGAGATTATATCTTGTTCGCATCTAATCGGTGAGGGCAGCTCCACTATATCTTTTCCTTCTTTAATTTTTTATTCATTACTTTAATTTGTCCGCCTTGCTAATCGCTGTCATTTTGTGAATTCAGTTCTTGAGCTCTTTCTTAATTTAATTTTTTCTTTTAAATTTATTCATTAATACTAATAATATTAACAATGCCATTGGGGTTTATTTATTTTACTCATTATTCTTCCCGATTAAATAAATAATTACCTTAATTTTATCCACTAAGTGATCTTCTTTTAACAAAATTACAACATGTTTCAGGGCTTATATCCCCATCTTCAGGTAAAAACAAAATCTACCCTATTGTTAGGGTTTCGTTAAAAAGTTCACGAAGACACAAACACATAACACACTTAAATAAATTAACACAGAACATCGAGTTTGTATCGGAACGCGCTACAACCGAACCAGTGGACTGGCCGAAGTCCGACTTCCAACTGATCCGTACACGCTATTCACGGTTTATTTTCATTGCTGTGTCAGATAGTTTATTTGACTTGAATGACAATTGTTCATTAAGTACCTGACTTTTATTCATTCTTAAGGCCTTGTAAATTTCAAATTCTTCTAGGGCATCTAGTAGTTGACCCTTTTTACATATATACACGGATTTAGTCTAACACGGATTTAGTCTAATCAATTAAATCTATAAACACAACTACAATTTTTATAATTTAAATAAGCAATTTATGACTATTGTTAAAAACCTGTACTCAAAAATATTGAGAAGAATTATAAAATATTTATGAGGTTTTTCCAACCTGTATAAGAATGTCGTTTACTTTAATTCAGGATGCAAACATTTTTGTTTCTTTTTTAACATGATAATGTTTTTAGGCGGGGGGTCATTCCACAAAAATGTAACGTCATCGAAAAATATAACGCTTCCACCCGTTCGATTCCCCACAGTCTAGAAACCTTCGGTCTCTGTCGTTTTAACATGATACATATGTCGTTTTACATATTTACATATGTAAAGGTTCCAGATTCTCTTTAAATCCAGTGTATGTATGATTCTCATTTATTAGGTGTTGTGCGTAATGGGATACATTAGTATTGGGGAACTTCTTAGGTAAATGTTCTTTGAATCTCTCGGAAAATTTTCTCCCCGTCTGGCCTATATAGATTTTATCGCATTCATTACACCGGATCCTATAAACACCTGAACAATCCTCTAGTAATGCTGTGGTATGAGGCTTAAGTATATTTGTTAATTTATTCGTGGTCCTGAACGAGACAATAATCCCTAGCTTTTTTAGTTCATTATGTATTATATGAGGTAGTATGTTCGTATACCTAGCGGCAACATATTGGGTTTTAGCTTTAATTTTGTCCGATCTTTTTAATTTATTAGCGTGTTTATACATTATTCTATCAATGATTTTACTATTGTAACCATTCACTATTGTTATATGTTTTATTATATCAATTTCATCGTTATAGTCTTCTATGTCCATCGGTATATTCGTCAATCTATGTGCCAGTGCGTTAAAAGTTGCCATTTTTTGTGTATAAGGATGATTGGAACTAGCATGTATGGCTACATCAGTTGTCGTTGGCTTTCTATATATTTTAAAGCTAAGGAGGTTATTACGTTTATATGTAGTTATGTCCAGGAAATTCAACATATTGTTATACTCTACTTCCATAGTGAATTTAATATTACTGTTTATGCCGTTCAAAACAGTAAGCAATCCGTCTAGGAGTGCCACCAAAAATTAAGAATGTGTCGTCTACGTACCGGATTTTATTTATCAAAAATTTGTCAGAATGTATGTACTTGTTCTCAAAAGGATTCATGTAAATTTCCGCTAAAAGTCCACTCACCGGTGAACCCATGGCGAGTCTATCTTCTTGGATAAAAAATTTGTTGTCGTGTGTAAAGTAATTCTGTTGTATAACGATTTTCAATAAAAATATAAGTTCTTCAATTTATACCTGTTTTAAGATTTTTGTCTTGATTAAAAGTCTCTCGAGGATGTTTACCGTCTCTAACACGGGTATGTTCGTATACAAATTCACTATGTCCATAGAGATCAGTTTATGGTTAGGCAGTACTTCAATGTTTTTAACTTTGTTTATAAATTCTATTGTATTTTTTACAGTATGCATGTTGTCCATTACTAAGCTGTTTTTGATAATTATTTGTAGCTTTTTGGCTACATTATAGCTTGGGACAGTTGTATAATTTATTAATGGACGTATTGGTATATTAGGTTTATGTAACTTTGGTAGTCCTCTGAAAGCAGGCGCTTTCGGATTTATATTTTTGATACGTCGTCTAATTTGAGCATCGAATAAATTAACACATTTATTCACCGCTGAATTTATGGCTTTTGTATATTTAATGGTGGGGTCATTATTTAGGGTCTTAATTTCCTGGTTTTTATTTGTTTAATGACGGCTTCTGCATTTACTCGTTTTCCAAAAGTACATGTACATGTTAGAAAAAAATGTAAACAAATCGAAGTAAGGCAGGGTGGCCTAAAAGGGCTACCCCTACATATTCCTATACATGTCTCCTTTTTGTGGCAGAACTCGTTTTCCACTAATAGTCATTTTTCACTAATACTCGGCTTCTGCTTTGCACAAAATTTGCTTCCAATTACGTTTTAAAGGTTTCACTGAATAACATAAAGGAATATTGACTATCTAACGGATAACAAATCTTGTTTTTATTTGTAAATAGGTTGTTTTTTTATGCTTACTATTCACAAATATTTAATGAAGAAATTTGTGTTAGTGGTTGAAATCACAAGCAGAATGATCACTGTTGCACACCACTATATAAAAGTTACCCCGATTAGCGCTTTCAAGCTTCACAGCTCATCGTCAGATCGGAATGATATATGAAATCTGTTCCGATCTGACGATGAGCTGTGCAGCTTGAAAGCGCTAATCGGGATAATTTTTATGTAGTGGTGTGCAACAGTGATCATTCTGCTTATTCACAAATAATTTTTATTTTATATTCTTTGTTGTTGTTGTTGTTAAAGTACGTTATGTTGTTTGTTTTATTCCTTCTCTCTCCCAAGGATTGTGTAGACACATTAAACTTCATATATTTGCTAACCATGGCTTTTATTTCTTGAAACTGTAAGCTAAAAAAGAAAACCCATCATTATCTAACCTCACAAATGACAACAACACGGATTTGTGTCTTACATTAAAAAATAGAACAATTTACAATTACTACATTTCTTCTTCTTCACATCGTAGTATATCGATACGATCACATATTGAAAACGTCGAAAATGTAGTGCGTCTACGGACATTAGGAATCTTTCTCGAAGTGAAACGACGTCAACAACCTTCTTGAAAGTAACTACTGTAAGCCTGAAAAGATTTATTTATATCTGCTCTGTAGTTTATAAGATTAGTGCGGCCAAAATGCTTACGGCCACAATTTTATTAATAGAGAAGATAATAGTATAGAGAGGTATCACATTCCCGCTATCTTAGTTGTGACATTATCAATTATAAAATGGATCATTACGTTAATCATAAGTTGGCCACGTTTCAGTCAACATGTGGCACAAATCGTCAAGCGTTATTGAGGAAAAAAGGAAAGAAAATCGACTAAACGTTTATAAAGTAACGTCTGTGCAGGGGCGGATTTACGCACAGGCAGACTAGGCACTTGCCTGGGGCGGCAAATTTTGGGGTGCGGCAAAATTTGAATTAGGAAATGATATTTTTAGATTCAAACAAATTTATAAGTATAAAAACTAGTTCAATTGAGCACACACAAATATAAAAATTATCTCAGATAAATTTGTCTACAATAAAATTAATTGAGTTGCATATATAACTGTACCAGTATTTTCCGTTTGTCCTTTAATAAATAATGTTTGTACCCATATTTTATGTGATTTTATTTACGTTTCCCTTAATTTCTGACTAAAATTAATTATTTTCTTCTGACAAGTAAATATTTATATTATCAATGTTTATTTATTTTTACATGAAATATAATTCACCTGACAGTCAAAGGAAACGAAGCAGACAATCAAACTGGGGGGAAAGGGGATGTGAAATCGAAGAGGAGAAGGGAGGGGGAATGAGGGAGAGATATACGAGAGGGTGCAGGGGGGAATTATCTGCCATGCCTGGGGGCGGTAGTACAGCAAATCCGCCCCTGCGTCTGTGCCAGTGTTAGGCCTACTGTATGGTTTAAAACTTGGGCCCCTGTGAGAATGGTAAAAACATTGGAGATGAGATTCTTGCGACCTGATAAAGACTCCACATGAAGAAAGACTCTACAATGAAGACGCACACAAATATTAAAATATAAGGAAGTTAGGCAATAGAAACCTATTTCACAAAAAAGTGTAGGAAGACATAGGAAGCTTTAGTGAATTGGATGTATTTCCTTTGGCACCGGAACAGACGATTCACCCTGACGGAAGAAACATCAGCAGCAGCAGCCGGGAAAGAAGAAAAAGAAGAAGAAGAAGAAGAAGAAGAAGAAGAAGAAGAAGAAGAAGAAGAAGAAGAAGAAGAAGAAGAAGAAGAAGAAGAAGAAGAAGAAGAAGAAGAAAAAGGAAATATTCATTATCTGATATGAACATTTTCCTATCAGGCTTCCAAAACGATAGACCTACGAATTTTTCTGTTATTTTAATAAAGAAAAATGTCGTTTTTGTGTACGTGAATGTAAATATGTGCGTCGTTGTTAATAGAAGAAAAATGTTTTACGTGTCTAAATTTTGGTCGTAGGTGTCACTGTACATTTTGATATTCTGACTTCATGCATCTCTCTCTCTCTCTCCTTCTCTCTTTGTTTCTCCCTCTCCCTCACACACAAGCACATACGCACTCACAAAGCAGTTACCTTTCGTACCCATTTATTTATATATTCCAAGATATTTTGTATACGTAACAAAGATTCTTTGTTGTACAGAAAAAATCAAACAACACCGATATTATCTAACGTCAAATAACAAACAGCGATCTCTTCTCAAAGAAAAGATAGTTTATTACGCTTTAAATATTTAAAAATAAATGTGAATAGAGGGATGAAACAAAATCAGTATAAAAGAATTAATATTTGTTTATTTTATTATACATTGTAGATTCAGTATCTGAGTACTTGCAACTTTCTACAAAGTAAAGATCCTACATTTACACACACTTATTTATTTTAAATTTATTTTTATTCATGCCTCTAAAGGCATAGGTATGTACACTTACTGGTTCTATAGGTGTAGGAAACATGAATAGTAGGACTGAGTTTTGTGGATATGAGTACGCGCGCGGGGGTGTGTGTGGATTCAAACATGCAGATATGTATTAATTTTATAAGTAATATGAAAAATATTGACTCTATTTCCTTTAGAGTCAGTGAAATATTACGTTTTAAAGAGTGATTGCAATATTATTTTGTGTTTATGTGTGTGTAGACATGTGTGTGGCGGGTACCCCCCCCCCCCGCCGCTCGGTTGGCTGTGTGAGTTTGGTGCCTGTTCTATGTGTGTGAAATAGGGTTGAAGGCTCTGGTGTGAGTGATTTGTACGAATGCTACAAACTTGCAATTTCATGGTTCAAAGACTTTACTCCGAGTTCTAATATAAACTACACTCTGGAGAGGAAAGTTTAAGTTTACATTCAGTAGCTAACCACTGGGTAGAGGAACAACAAAACATTAGTTTACAATTTGTCAGAGACTCTTAACACAAACGCTACAGAACATGACAGTTTTTGGAAGTGAGAAATTCGTCACATGTGGTCTGTATCTGCGTGGCTACCTGCCTTCCCATCTGTCTGTCTATCTGTCTGTCTGTCTGTCTGTTTCTCTCTCTCTCTCTCTCTCCCGTTTCCACACTGTCATTCTGTTTCATTTTTAAATATTCTCTCTACCTATCTTTTTATCTCTGCTAATATCAGACAGTGACGTAATCACATTTTACTAAGTCATATTTTCCTATTCCGTTTGCTCACGTACGTGTTGGGTTTTGTGTGTGTGTGTGTGTGTGTGTGTGTGTGTGTGTGTGTGTGTGTGTGTGTGTGTGTAATATTTTTATGTAAATATAATATACTTATTAATTATGCAGTATAATATTTATGCCTCTTGGAACTGTTTTTATAGCAGTACCCAATGTTGCCAAAAGTAAACCTACAGTTTTTTGTATTCTAGCCTCCATTTTAATATATCACCTTTAAAAATAGAGTAGAGGGTGTTTACAATAAAGTTTTACTAGTAAACGTGAATTTTGCAACTTGCAAAATTGTTTGTATAAACAAATTAATTTCATTTCGTTGACTATAATACTTAATTGAGGTATAAACTTATATGTAACTAGCTACTAAAGTGCAGACATACATTTCAATAAATGTTCTGCATCATGTTTATTTTGAGCAGTCACTTATTTCGTCAGCCTGACAATCCTGACCGTGCACAAATGAAGGTTTAAGTACGTTAAGGAGAAGGTTTAGGTTTGCAAACCTACACAGTCACGTTCGACAACAAAATCCTACAAACTGTTAAACACATGCAACGTACCCCACATATTCACCTTGAATAAAAATATATACACATTTGATCATTTACTTAAATCAACGTGTCTATGTAAACATAAATGGGTAAAGCGGATTATGGTTTAACGTTGTGTTCACGACAGACGTTAATGGCGTAACTTTTGTTTTTATTTAACTTCATTGCAACTAGTTACAAACTTTCTAGCAATAATTATATTCTAATACATAAGTTAACACTGTGTAGGATAAGCTCACACTGGAGCATTACTTACTACTCTTACACTGTGTTCATGTGATAAGAATTACTATACATAGTTCACTAGTTCAAATGGTTTTAATTATGTACTATCAAAATAACAGCAGTAGATTATTCAACGTATTATTTACGTATATAGTTTTGTATGTTGGAAATTAGAATGTGGTCGTAAACTTTGCAGATAGCAATGGGACATAATCTAACGTACATGTTCAAAGCCGAACCAGAGTTTTTAATTTCAACATCTTTGTCTATTACGTAGAAAGGAATCTTCACAAATCAGACCGTTGGGTATGTCACTCGGATCTTGAGTTTGTGTTGTGAGGACAGAGGCGTCTATAGTAAACGTCTGCCAGTGCAAAGATGGCCTTGTGTGCGAAATTCCCGTGTGATGTACAGCAAGCGTACGCGTCACGCTGTGAGCCCTATCGTCCGTGTATATTTTCAAATACCGGTCTGATATCGGCAGAAAATTTGCAAGTTGTATGTAAACATTTTAATTATTGTTGGAACAATGATAATAAAATTATTAATACAAGTCAGTGTGATTAGAGCTGCCCTTGTGAGTGGATAATGTCCGCTTAGGTAAGTAGTATCCCACACTGGGTTGTAAACTGAACACTCTAGTAAACCAGAACACTTCAATATTGTGATAAGTGCAAATTCAGCACACTTTAGTAATTAAAGTTAATAAGCACGTAGAATCGAATTCTGAGATAACATAGTTAACTAAATGTTTATCGGAACAAACGAATAGAGTACAAAGTCGAGTGAACCCACGCCGTCTTGCAGATAGAGTGTCCAGTATCAACGCACTCAAGCATAAAGGGCAAATTGTTCCATAAAGCTGAATCGTTAAAAACAATTGTAAACAATTTGATAAAAAAATTGAAAACCCTTTACATCTAAGTTCTCTGTGCCAAAGAGAATATTTTATTTTGATTTATGTATGATTAGTACTGAGTAAATAAGAGAATTTAGTTTAGTTTGTTTTCAGTAAATATCAAACTCCATAGTAACAGATTATCATTTCTCTATGCAACCTATATGTATCACACTCGCGCGCGGTCAAGAATGACTTCTGACTATACACATATTGAGTTGTTTACAAGTTCAAAAAAGAGTGATTATTTTTCCTTATAACATCGTGAAATTTGATTATACAATTTTAAGATCATAAGACCATCTTCGAAGCGAGAATAACATTCGGAATTAGATGAGACCCCTTCGAGAGATATAATACCATTTAACTTATGGGAAAGGCTAAATGTAATCTTTAAAGTCCATACACGGATTTAGTCTAATCAATTAAATCTATAAACGCAACTACAATTTTTATAATTCAAATAAGCAATTTATGACTATTGTTAAAAACCTGTACTCAAAAATGTTGAGAAGAATTATAAAATATTTATGAGGTTTTTCCAACCTGTATAAGAATGTCGTTTACTTTAATTCAGGATGCAAACATTTTTGTTTCTTTTTTAACATGATAATGTTTTTAGGCGGGGGGTCATTCCACAAAAATGTAACGTCATCGAAAAATGTAACGCTTCCACCCTTTCGATTCCCCACAGTCTAGAAACCTGTCTCTGTCGTTTTAACATGATAATGTTCGACATATAGTAAATAAATTTGTCATATAGTAAATATTTTTTATATGCATATTATACGTTTCAAAAGTCTAAAAACATTATCATGCTTCGATGTTTCGGTTACGTCGAAATTTCTTTAAATTTTTTACTACACGCCTCTATAATTATCTTAAACTTGTTATTAAAATAGCCAGTATTCGTTACAGTAAGGTAGTTCAGTAATATAATTTAAATATTCTTCTTAAGCGTTGTTTTATTTAAAATAAATCGGTCTGTAAGACGTATGTACAAAAATAGCTTCTGAAAGCTGATTAAATAAACAGTTCTTTGGAGCTTTTACTAAAGTGTACTTTCCATTGCCACGTGGTATCGATTCCAATACAGACGCTATTTTAAACACGAACAAAACACTGTTGTCTTCGATACGCTCAACTTCTATAAGCGGATTTTGTCAGAATTTGTTCGTTTTTCTCTCTCGTTAGACGAAACAACAAGACGGCCTACGGCCTATGTAGCCCTCCACTCCAACTGAAAGTTTTCTTGCTGCAAGTTACACCGTTTGTTACTTTAACAAAACTCTGTGCTGAAGGGACTTAATAATATTGGTAGAAGTAGTTAGTTCTTACTCCGATACTACTTAAATGAGTATTGTTTAATATGGTATACTGAGAGTTAAATAATACGTTTGTCTTGCAGAATTAAAATGCCACTTTGGCACAGTCCGTTATGGCATTAGCAAACGCCATTATAGCACATATGGCGTATTTTAGCACGTACAAAACGGTATTGAATAATCTACATTAGTTTTATTAAATTGTACATATTTCTAATAAATTATCAACCGCGTTTATAAACACAAGGTTTTCTAAATGCAACCTAAAGCAACACGTATTTTATGAAAACTACAATCAGCATTTCTTAAAGTGGTCCAGGTTTTGTGATAACTTTATCCCTACTTTTCTGTGCTATTATTTGCTTTATTTTGTTACCTTGTGTTTAAAAAAAAAACGTTTCTGTAAAATTTGCTGTATATATCTGTTTAAATATTTTTATTGATTTGTAACTTGATACCAGCTTGCAATTTCTCTATCACTTCCGCTACATAGTTGATAAGCTCATTGTTTTAACGAAAGTTATTAAATTTTACCTCATACTTTAAAATAGAATAATAATGTTGTTTCAATTTAGTTATATAAATACTTAAAATACTTGACGTAATATAAAAGTTAAGATAATTTAAGCTACAGCTTTACGGTTTTCTGTTGGAACACTTACAAATGTAGAAGTCTATAATTTTAAAATTTTTACAAATGTGTACGTACTTCAAGTCATTTGTGTACATATGAATTATTATTCGATAAAGTAAAAAAATCACTAAAAAATTTATAGTGGAACAGCAAGAAGCGACTGTGGTATTAAACAGCTGCAAAGACCCTTTCGGTATAGTGCACCGCCAATAATCACATTATAATCCTCTTAATAGCCTTATCATGTTCAATGTAAATAATCTTATTCATACGGCTGCTCTGAATACCGTAGTTTTAAATATTGATTAAAAAGTCACACCACAGTTTAAACTACTTAAGAGTCCATTAATTTCATAGAATGGTTGGGGCGCGTGTGTGGGTGGGAGGAGGTTTTAATTTTTCATCAGCCCATAATAATTTTCCATATTGTTCGCTTTCGAGATGCGTCTACTTTCATAGTCAACATTCCTTTTTCTACTGTTAGACAGTCACTGGACTAATTCAGCAGTGGCAAACTCAGCGTTAAGAAAATAGTCGAGATGTTAAATTCTCCTATGATGGTTTTACATTAAGATAATTGAACCTTTAAATGAGTATTTTACAAGAAATGTCAGTATGCCTAAAATTGTTTTAAAGTGATAAGGTTAAACAAATATGTGTCTATCTATCTATCTCTTTGCTTATCTATCTATCTTTCTATCTATCTATCTATCCATCCATATAGGCCTGTGTGTGTGTGTGTGTGTGTGTGTGTGTGTGTGTGTGTGTGTGTGTGTGTGTGTGTGTGTGTGTGTGTGTGTGTGTGTGTGTGTGAGAGAGAGAGAGTTTTAGCCAAATTATTTAGCCAGGTGAACTAAAAGCACAACTTGTCGTTTATAATAGGCTTGTCAGTTATAGGAGAGACCATATACTGTATTGTAATTAAATAATCCATCATATTTTAATTATTTGGGATGTGATATCTCATATAGGGAAGTCAACGATATCGAGAAAATGTTAAATAAATTTAGTTACTTGTGAGAAGTGGAGTGGAAGAACGCAGTGGGTAAAACAAACAGCACACACACACACACGCGCGCGCGCGCGCGCGACGAAAAACTTGCCGTTCATCCTCCTTCTTCCTCAATAGTACAGACAAATTAGACGAAAAATGGGCGATCAGTGGAAATAATTCGGAACAAGCTGAAATTTGGTATACGTGTTTGGGTTAGGCCTAGAAATAATCCAGCAAAACTCAATTAAAATCAATATCCGGGAACGGCCGCCATAATGAAAAATATTTCCGGTATGTACTTTTTAGTATTTTTTAATTTTTTGTGCAAAAACTATTCAAGCTAGTATAAAATTGTATTGGACCTTTTTTGTAGAGCATAAAATTACTTCTTATTTAGACTGTGGGTCTTAGACTTTATGGCTGGGAACGGCCGCCGTCTTGAGAAATATATCTCCGGCACGTGTTTTCAACATATTTTTGTTTTTTGTGCAAAAACCGTTTAAGATAGGATACAATTGCACTGGAACTTTTTTGTAGAGCATGCAATTTTACATAAATGAGAAAATTTGCATTTATGCATTGAAAAATGTGTTGTAGTTTAGCAAGTTTTCCTAAATTAACTTTGTTTTAGTTATTTACGTTTCACAAGTTTATATTATGATATAATCTTTTTCATCCGAGCTGCTCGCATATGCGACTGGGATCTGCATCTTCAATGTATGCGGCACATGATCCCTTTGTTTCATGCTGCTGCACATTTACATTATGCAAAAGCAGTGCACTTATATTTGCAGGAAATGGTTGAGCTCGAAGACAAACTGACTCCTTTTGAATATGAAGAATTCGTTGAAAAGGGATACTTCTCAATACGTATGTCAGTACAGGCTTGGGCAGTTATATGGTCAGATATGACTATAGACCAGACTCTAGTGAGATCTATGAAGACTTCAAGGGGGTTGACTCATGGTAGAGGAGTATCGTCATCCACTTTAGCACAATGGATACTGGAAATGCCAGTGTGTGTCTAAATATGCTCTCAATTAGAAGTCTTCGTCAGTATGAGTACACTGGGAGTGGTCAACAGTCTTCTGCATGCCACCCTTCTGTCAAACGTGATGTAAAAGATCTGGAGATTTTCGATAAGTAGCTTAAAGATCACCATCCACTGGTTCCCAGAAATAATAACGTTATGTCCCTAACAACAGGTAACAACTTTGGGGATGAAAGCATCAACTGTCATTGCAGTGAAGACGTTGACACAGATCTTGTCAAAATAAATGATGGAAACAATCTTTCATGATGTCACTCTCTGCAGTTAACCCACACTCTCGAGTAAACGATACTGTGTTACCTTTGACATCTACCGCCCTGTATCAAAAAATGATAAGAACTGTGAAAGACAAAAGTAAAATATGTTCACATTTTGAATATGAGTTATCGCCAGTGCCATTGTCATTGTTTGATGAAAGCGGTATGAGGAAGACCCGCAAATCTGCTCTTTACTCTATTTTCAGACCGATTTTCAATCCTTAGTTCCAGTTACCACCTTAAACCCTCCCGCACCTGAAAAACCTTTTAAAGTAAGTTGTATGCAGCTGTATTAAAGGTTGCCACTCAGGATGTGGCTGTGTGAAAGCAGGTTTAAGGTTCACCTTAGCATGCTCTCATTCTAAGGGGATTGGTTGCCAAAACTCACCACAGCCTGTGGCAGAAATGGAAGAAGAAAACCTTGAAGAAGATTATGATGAAGATTTGAACCAACCTGAGGATGCAACAGCAAAGGAATATGAAGGGGTGTCGGCCATTGAAATGACTTCTAACTTTGATCGGCCGAGCACATCAATAGTAACAATACAAATTTTGTTTTGACTTAATTTTTTTACTTATTTGACTTTATATTTTTTTTAGCCAATGACTTATTATATATATTTTGACTTATTTAAAAACATTGTCACATATTATTTCATTTAAACTACTAAATGTTTGTACTTAACACCAATAAATGTATTGAATATCTACATTTTTGTTCATTTATTCTTTGCCAGAATGCTCAAATAATGCTAGTATGTAGTACAATAACTAAAAATAAGCCAGACAAACATGGCAGCAATATAATATGTAAATAACATAATATTACAGTACATCTTTCATGTAAATTTTAAATTTGATCACTTAAGTGTTGTAGAGATTTATTTGTGCTAGAACAGCTTGATTTTTCCTTTTTACTTTTTTGTAAAATATCTATGATATCAACTAAATATAAAAAGAAGAGGAATTAGTTAAGTAAGAAAGCGTTCAATATTAACAAAACATGAAATTTGATATTTTCAGACCCCTTTTTTCCCTTTATAAAAAACAGTAATCAAACCTTAAACCCCTAATAGGCTATATTATAAACATTTGTATGTTTAATTTCTTTATTATTATTTTTTTAACCATTCAATTTTTCCTCACCTTATAGCTTAAAAAATGTCTTCTTTGATTATGTGAAACAGTAATTTAAGGTGCCCAGTTCATTTTTAAAACTTGAAGTCTAGCAGACTCAATGGTGATTTATTGCGGCGCATTGAACCGCACAGGTTCACTAGTTTAATAATAAAAGACCCTTTGGCCCACAGACACAAAAATTTACAGTTTGATAGAAAATTGTATGCTCTATAAAAAAGGTTTAGAGCAATGTTATTTTATTTAGAGATATATTTCAGAGAAACACAAAAGTTTACTGGAAAACACGAAACCAGAAATATATTACTCAAGATGGCGGCCGTTCCCAGCCGTAAAGTCTATGGTCCACAGAGATGATTTTTTTCTTTACATAGGAAAGTTTATGTTCTACAAAAAAGTCCAGTACAATTTTATTTTATCTTGAATGGTTTTTGCACAAAAAACAAAAATATGCTGAAAAACACATACCAGAAATAGATTTTTCAAGATGGCGGCCGTTCCAACCAAATTGATTTTAATTGAGTTTTGCTGGGTTATATCTAGGCCTAACTCTGACATGTGTACCAAATTTCAGCTTGATCCGAATTATTCCCACTGATAATTCTAATTTGCCTCTACTGCAATCGAACGTAAGGGATTATTGCTACATCTAGCACAAAATTTCAATACTAATTTTGACAAAGGTTTTGTAAAATATATAAAAACACTTGGTAAGTTTCACAAATTTTTGAATTAACTCTGACAGCTGTTTCGACTAACTAAGCCATTGTCAAAGAGGCGAGTGAATAAAAATTACTGAACACAGGATGTTAGTGGAGTGTAGGTGGTGAAGATCTGTTTAGGGCGTATCTGGAACATCTTTGTTGTGAAGGCGATTAATATTGACGACTATTGAAGAATAAAACGCAGAGGGAGACACAGCTAAAGTTCTATAAGTCATGGCTGTGCTAACTGTAATGTACTGACGTAAAACATGGACTCTCCTGCAAAAAGATATTTGAAAAATTCACGCCTCGGAAATGAAATTTTTAAGATTAGTTAAGGGATGCACATTGGCAAATCATCTACGAAGCGACGACATAAGAACGGACCTGATGTTACAGTCGTTTCTGAATAGAATAAAGGAATACGGGCAGAACTGGAAGTTCCATGTAGAACGCATGGTAGACACGCGTATTCCTAAACATGTGTTTGAATGTAGGCCAGTGGGAACGAGAGATAGTGGAAACAATGGTAAGAGACTCTGTGAAGTCGGAACTGGTTATAGCCCAAGCCGTGTAGTGAAGAAAAAGACGGTTTATTCTGGTCAGAGCAGGTCACACCCATCCTTTGGACACCCTACACCTCTCAGTTCTTTCTGCTTATAATTCCATCGTTGTCTGGTGACGCGGCAGTCATCCAATCGGTTAAGATATTCCAACCATTTAACCGATATTGGGTAATTCAATCAAGTATGCTCATTATTCAGCTCCTGCTGTACATTTCTTCTGCGATCTTGAAGAGTACATCATGCCACGTGCCTGTGAAATTTCATTTCGGCCGCTTGAATACGACTGGTTTCGGACTACGTTAGAGTCCAATTCTTCAATTGAGAAGAGTGGGAGGGCCATTATCGTTTAAAACGTCAGGCGTGTTTCTTAGAGTTTTCCAGATTTAAAGTGAGTTAGGACAAGGCATTGATTTTAGAGTTCTCCTGATGGCCCACGCATATGGTTGAACTTTTTCAATTTTTTCACCACATCACTGTGTGTAATGTAAGTACATTACAGCGCAGATATTCAGAATTACTGACCTGCTCGAGAACACTACAATCTCCAAAAATGTTTTGTCGTTTGTGATAAGCTCCATGAAAAACCATCACTTTAATCATGAAGATCTGTAAACCGAAATACTCGCTGATTTGACTCAGTGAATGTACAGCTATTTGCAAGCTGCTTTCAAAGTTTGTCGGGATAGCATGGTTATCAGCAAATAACATATGTCAACTGCAGAGTTACCGATCATAACATTTTCTGAAGGTTCACCTGCCAATTGTGTATGCCATCGTGTATACATAAATTAAAAGAGAATGTGACAATGAGCAGCCTTGTCGTACTCAACATATTTTCTCAATTAAAAGTCTTTGTATTTTTTTGCCACGTACATAGAGTCCACATTTTTTCTACATAAAGTCTTTTTGTATGACTATAATTACGTGTTGCGGGATCCCTTTCTTTGCCATTAATGCCCACAGCCTGCCCCTACTTACATATGCTCAACTCATATATAAGCTACCGCTATCGCGATCGCTATGTTTTGTAACATATGTTCTTAGCATATATTGGTAACTATTGCATTGCTAAGTATATATGTGGTCGGTGAAAGCTATGTATGTGGGCATCTGATATTCTCTGAGCTTTTCGATGACCTCGGCTATTGTGAAGATGCAATATGAACATGCTCTATCTTTCCTGAAACCATGCTGGGTCTCTGAGACAACTGACTCTGTTATTGCATTCAGTCATCTTGCAAGAATATATGCATATTAGGGGCTAAAATTTGTAGTTCTATAGTTATTACAGTCATTACGATCTCCTTTTGAATATGGGGGATTACTTTTTCCATCTGCCAATCTTTGGGAATATGACCAGTGGTCCAGTTTTTGATTATTAAAGTTCAATAATAGATCATGCAGCAAGGCTGGCCCATACTTTACAAGCACGTAATTCAACCCCGCGGCGGTTTTCTATCCGGTCTAGCCTTGTGAGCTTTGTCATGTCTACCCTGGCACATTGTGTTCTATATGAGTCAGCTTTTTTTCAATTTTCTTATTTCTCTTCTGGCAATGGCTCAACGGAGTTTATATTTAGATCTTGTCGTATTAATTTTTAAAGCTAGATGTTTCAAATATGCCCGTTTCTTAGCATCTATTATTTGGGTACTATCATCATCACATATACCCAGGCCTCGGTTTCCGTATTTATGTGTCTAGATCCCAGTGCTTGTAATGCTGCGTGAGATATGATTGTGCTGATGTTACATCATACTCGGTTTATAATGTTACAGAAATAATAATTCTTATAGAAATGCTGTATACTATCACAATAGAGTAGATGTACTTTAAAAGTTTGATGCACTGGTGCTCTATGGATAGCACTTTCCTCCACCTACTAGCAATACTTATCTTTGATATGAGAAAAAAATTAATAGCAAATTTCACTAACAATATTATGCAATGGTGAAACGTTGGATAAGTATTTTGTTTAGTACAAAGTTTAGTTACTTGTTAAATGTATTAATTATTTGTTACAACGAACACCATCATCATCATCATCATCATCACCACTCAAAGGACTAGGCTTTAGACCTGTTCCGGAACCCATCTCCTCTTTGATCCACCGATATCTTCCCAGTAGGGTGATAACCCAAGACAGCCACAGGTGACGGATATCAGGCATGTGATTCAAGTGTTCACGCCATCTCCTTCTGTGGTCTTCAGTATTCTAGTGCAATGATCCAATGTTTAAATCGCATCTCATATCCTCGTTCCTTAACCGATCCAAGAGAGAACAACCTCTTAGAAATATCATTTCGTCTGTCTGAATCCTCTGCACGTCCCTTTTACTAAAAGCCCATGTCTCACTAGAATACAGGAATCTGGCGACAGCCACAGTTTTATAAAATTTAATTCGAATATCCTTCCCTGTTTTATTTTTCATCTACCGATGAATCGTTCCACTGATGTGTTTCAATGTTTCAATTTTGTTAGCTTACTATCCCAATTAATATCAGTTCCATATGAGATATTACAACCCAGGTAATTAAAATGACTAACCTAAACCAAAATATGTGTTGCAACAAACACACAATTATAAATATTCACAGACACACACACAAACACACACACATACACACACAAAGTTAAAGATATCACCGAATATTATACATAATATTTTTTGTCAATTTTATTCTTGTGCTATCACTATACTCTTGCATGAGGACTGTGTGGGTCATCTAGCAATCTACTACGTGTAACTTACGTGTTTCCTTCCATCTGTATGCGAGTCATGCTAGTTTGACCTGTCAGTCCATTTTGTCTAGAGTAAAAGTCAACCCAGAATACGAACCGTCGGATACTTACGTCACTATGCTTCCGACAACACTTATAGACCACACAACGTTTCTAAAAGATGACAGAATGAGTTCAGAATGACACAGACAGGAACACTCTCGTGGGTCTGAATTTGTTGTTTATTACTTAGGATATCGATTACTTTGGTAACAGGTTTATTACACATGACTTAAAGGATCTAAACTAGTAGCGTGAATTTTCTAAACTAATAGAGAATATAAAAAAGCGGACGATTGCATTAGACTCATTTACGCGACCTTCCTGGAGTTATATACAACCTTGAAGTAACTCGTTACACCGCAGAAAGCTCTTCTTTACTCACGCAACGCAAGCTTGTGTGAATAACAACTCTACTATGCATCTGGCTGCATGTATGCGTTTAAGGAGCAACGTTGTAAAAAACCTTCGCCGTAGAAAACATTAGGGAATACATAACAGTTTGAGTAATAAAAAATTCCGTGTTCTTTCTGATCTGAATGATCAGATCAGAGATTAAAAATTTTGTTTATTAATTTCAATGAATAAGTTAACTGAAACGGTTGGGATTAATAGCTGATAATGATCCGGACACCAAATATCTGGTCTTGTATTGGAGAAGGATATCTTATCCTGGTTGATATTTATGCATATACTGATAGAAATAAAAAGAATTTTCCACAATTGTGCACAGAAATTCCGTCAAAATCCGTAAAACAGTTTATTTAAAATTGATATAACATCATTCTAGAATTTCTTAAAATATTAATTTTTATTCATCAAACACAAATTAATTCTGCAAGTATGTAAGATATTAATGAAAAGTCCTCAAATTTTATTTATTCTTTACATATGCTTAAAAATAATTAAAAATTATAATTTATGTGAAAAAATATCTATGCATATATATGCAGATATTAAAGGAAATAGATTTTAAACGTACTAACTTAAAAAGTTCTCTATAACCGTAGGTGCAGTATAACGGCGTTAAATTCGCAGTGTCGTATGATAATAATTTGGTCGTCAGGGATATAACGTCACATAATAATAGGTTTCGGAGAAAACAGTTTGTATAAATACAAGCGTAGTAATATTATCGGCATCAAGACTGTAGAGTTCAACTAGAGAAAATATATTTCAATTGTTGCAGCGTTACGTATTTTCTGTGTCCTGTAAACATAAAAAAAGAATGACATCTAATTTAACATTCAAGAATCCGTAAGAAAGTCGTAGCAAGGACATTCAGAATTAGTATTAAGTAAATGATACGACATACCAAACGACGTAAATAACGAATCATAATTTTGTAAAACCTAACTGACCGGTTACAGTTTAACTTAGGCTATCAAGAAGTATTTCTGTAATGGTAATAGGTAACAGTATAAACATGGGCAGTATAAAAATGGATGGAAATGAATTAAGTGGGGTTTTGGATATTTTTGGGATAGATAAATATAAAGCTTAAAACAAAAAATGCAGAGACGTTTATGCTGTTTCTTTTTAGTGCTTCTGTGTTTTTTGCAACTTTGTTATTTTCCATGTTAATTATGAAAAATTAATTTTTTGTACCATCCCCTTTTTTTAAATCCAATAATTTCGGAATTCTGCTAAATTTATTAAAAATTCATGCTTATTCTTTTTTCTAGCTTTATCCCAGAAATCTCGAACACTCCACTTAATTCAGATATTCCCTTCTTTTGACTTTACTAATTGACTGTACTAATTGAGAGAATACTACTATAAATTTACAGCTGTTCTTCAATATACTGGAAGCAAAGAGCTTAAAATTTGTATCCATCATTAGAAATAGTTTAGATGGCGGGTTGGGACTAAACGGTTGTCTATGCCACTTTTTGTAGAAAATATTTTGTTACAATGGCTGGGAACATGTCATTATCAAAAATTTGTAAGTGATTATTGTATTAACCTTTTTTCAAAATATAATATTTGAATTAGAAAATGTCACTGAAATCTATTTCAATTTTCTAGTCTACGCTGCACCAAATATGTTAAACATGCTGAAGGCAGTAAAACTGCAATTGTACATGTAATTAAAATTGTTATGGGTGTAAAAATGGCTTTATAGTAATTCCAAAGTAAACTTTTTAGTTATTGAACAAAACAAATATATTTATTAGGGGAAACTTTATTGTATTTAGTAAATGATTTGATTCTCTCTCTCTCTCTCTCTCTCTCTCTCTCTCTCTCTCTCTCTCTCTCTCTCCTCTGGCGCTACGGTCCTTGTAGAATGCAGGCCTGCTCAATGATTCTTCTCTGTCCAGAGCCTTACTCCTCCAATTGCCACTCGTGTCTCCCGCAAATCGCCTTCCTCTTCTTCACACCATCCCTTCCTCAGACGTCCTCTCCTCCTTACTCCCTTCGGCTTCCTTTCCAATGCCAGCAGCAGGAAGCAGAAGCTACTACGCACTAAAAAAATATGCCAGTCCAGGAGTGTATCAAAAAATGTCAAGAAGAAAATATACACGACGGTAATCAGACATGTAGTAACATCAAGGGAGATATGGATGCTGAAGTTGGAAGGTATGGAACCTTGATGTTTCGATGGGAAATTTCTGAGAAAAATTTACGGACGAGTGTGTGTCGGAGAGAAGTAGATTGATTTTAGTTAATCTAATTAGCTAAATTTCATACATGAACTTTAACTTGTAAGCCAAATTGCCTTTCAAAATTGCGTGAAAGTATCAGAATCATTGAGCTTACAAATACATTTGCAATTGAACATAAATGAACTATATTCAAAAATATTCTGAATGGTTAAATGACTTTTTACAAAATTTGATTTGTCTGCAGACTTTATGTATAGAAGAAAATTTTAAGAGCTTATAAGGGGACTTGGCCAAGTGTAAAAAATTCTCGAGTGTTTTACAATAAGACAAACACCTTCCCTGAATAAAGAATTACAAGTTTTCCCTAACTAAAACTCCAACAGCTTTCCCATAATGGAAAATGGTTTTCTTTAGTGCATTGTATTTTCTAATTCTTATTTAGTATAAATTTGTTTGAAGCAAGTGAGTTGTTTACTCAGTCTAAAGCAGAAACACCATAACATTGGTTACTTGTGTTAAGGTGTTTAACTCCTTTAACTCTTCTCCTTTGGTAACTCCCTCACAGTAAACAAATCAAATATAAAAACACGTGTTCCAGATCATCGAGCTGTGTAAAATTACAAATTTTGTAAACTTTATTGGTATATGTTATACTTTATAAATGTAATTATACTTTGTAAAAATTTTTTAAATTATGTGAAAAAATGTTTTTTTATAAACAAACCGTTTACTTAGGGTGAAAGGGAAGTCACAGGAAGAACACTAGGTCGGAAGAAGCCAAGGTCGAAGGAGGTCTGTTCTGGCCTATGGATCCCTTAAGTGAAGCAGTGTGTTTCATTTGCATGCGATTGAAAGGGTTGTGTTTGTAGAGTATAAAAGACTATCAGTATTGAAAAATAGCAATAAAACAATCATATTTTGTTGTTGCGAAATTAAGCAAACATGAGTCTGTAAAATTATTTAATGAAGAAAGTTGTGTTAGTGGTTAAAATCACAAGCAGAAATTCTGCTTGTAAAATTATTGTAACATCACAAGACCACTTTAAACTATTAGTACTGCATATTCGTTATTTGTTCGTGAACTAAAAACATAAGATTGTGTTTGCACTGTCATTTTCTTTGGTATCCACTTTAACTCTTTTTTAAGATAGTCCTTACCCACCTGGTATACGAGTGACGATATGTGAAGTTTCGACCTACAGAAGTTTGTGCACACAAACGCGCACCCGCACAAAGAGGCATACACAGAAGTGACACATGGATGATGACGAAAACGTTAAATGAGGGTACAATGCGCTGCAAACTTTAGTTCAATGCAATGCAAAATAACCTACAAGTTTAAATAAAAACAAAGCTGTACAATTATATTGTTTAAACCTGCTTACATGATGCAAAATTTTAAGTATTCACTAAAGTTATCATTGCCAAGAATATATAGATTTTCAGAAGCTATCTCAAACAAAAACAAAAGACTTATGTTTACGAGAAGATCAAGTTTTGTAAATCGTTATTGGTAATCACGGTTCTTTTGCTTTTTACATTTGGAAATACAGCAGCGTTTTCACTTAAGTTTCTTGTTGTAGCTAAAACTTTGTGTTACTTACAAACAACATTGTTTGTTGTTTGGTAGAATTCTGTGCTAAAGTTCAATCGTTAAATCAAGTCCTCACCAAAATCTTTTAAAACTACTTCCGTTAGTACAAATTTAAGTACCTTTTCAAGAGATTTAAATATACGTGTGTTGTTAACAGTAGATGATTCTTTTTTGGCTAGACAATGTTTCTTATTTTTTAGTTTTCCAACAGCCACTTGTTAGCCTGTTATTTACATATAATGTACTTCTATTTTATATATGTGCTACAAAACGTTTTTACTTCTATTGCTATACAATTTTTCTTCCGTCGTTCAATATCCCGCCTTGTCTCCTATCTGTCTCAACATTCGCTAAACTTCTCTTACGCGTTTAGAGTCATTTTTTTGCAAATTATTAATATTCAGGTTATCTTTTTTCTATCAGGGACCAGGCGAATCACCTGTCCCGGTCACAAAACAATACACCCACTTCCCCAACTCTTCCTAGGTTTCGCTACTTAGTTGTCCAATATACTTCTATTGCCAAACTACTTTAGGCAATCTGACATCTGGCATCCTATTCAGACAAGCAATACATCTTAATTTGTTTCAGCAATTTGATCTTGGATATTAAAAATGTTCAACCCTTTGCAAATGCTTTAATTAAGCCTATCTTTTTATGGCCAGCATTTAACAGATCTCAAGAATTGCATCTCCAGTGTCTGTAATATACTCAGATGTTTTTTCACGAGACCAAAGTTCAAGAAATCTGTCACAGCCATTACCTTACAAAATTTTAGTCGGGTTGCTTCCTTGTTTTTCTCGATAACGCTCGATGAATTATGCCACATACTGACTGGAACTTAGCCAACTTATGATGAACATCATAATACACATCATAATTGACGTCACACCCAAGATAGCGGAAATGTGACACCTGTTCTATGCTCTAATAAAATACACCTAACCTGCTACACCTTTGCAGGTCTAATCCAATTCAATCTTATAGGGGGTATTTTCCTATAAATGCTACAGTTTTTGTCTATTGCACAGAAATTTTACTTTGTAATTTGAACAGATTTTTCTGCAATCCTAACATCAATCTTTCGAGCTCGAATTCATTGTTTTAGATGATTACTTGATTACTCGCAAACTGAATTGTATTCATATATATTCATATATATTTTAGCATTTATTTTTATTTTCGGATTTACTCGTAATTTCTACTTTGTAATTATTCTTTTAATATTATATTAAATAATATAATGTAATAATAATAATAATAATAATATTATATTATATTAATATTTCTTTTTCTTTTATATTATATAATATTGATGATATACTGTAGCTTAGCGTACTCCTTTGTTTTATGTAAATCAAATCAAGGAGTTTACAAATATAAACTCTTCTGTCAAATCCTCTTCTGCAGACAATACTAGTTTTTACGATAGTACAAATTCTTTGAAACGGGTACAAGATATTTAGGATAACTCATCTTCTATATAATGTACCATAGAATGGATCTGTTATTTCTGTCAAATGTTTTCATAGTCGATGGAGGTAAGGTATGTCTCTGAATTAAATTCCCTTCTTTCTTAATCAACATTTACAAAATGCATACGTCAGGAATTCAAGATCGGTCTTTACAAAAACCTGCCTCTTCGTCAAGAAGTAAAGTATCCGAGATAAAACGGAGTCTTCCTTTACAATTACTTTATATAACTTGTAAGTCGTATAAATGAAGCCTATACCTCTCTAATTTTATAAAACAGTTGTATTACCTTTCTTAAAAACAGAAATTACATTGGCTACTTTCCATTCATTCGGGATCTTGCATAGCCTTCAGCAAGACGTACTAGAGTGGACAGTAATGTGGTAATTTTCGCATTGATAGGTTGGCTAATCTGTGCTTTCTGATATTGCGCTATCATGTTTATACAACGTTCAACGTTACAGTTGTCCGAGCTACGGCTGGCGACAGACGTCATTACGTTTGCTCGCTTGTTCTGTCATCATCATTTTTCTTGTCGTCCGACAATCATTGTAGGCCTTAGGCCACAACACATATTGCATACTTGCAATAAATTAGCAATACATTGCTAATTCTATTTCATGTAGCTTGAGTGCCGCGTACTCGCGCCTCAAGTCTTACGACAATTCATACGACATTCGTCTAGGCCTTAGGCCTTAACGTTTTAATCTGAGTGCCGCACATTTGCGCCTCATCTAACATGTAGCGTTCTTGACGACTCTGTTTATTCAAAATCAAATTGTTCAGACTTAGCCAATGTCAACACCATGATATAAGTGTACAGAACTTAATAAATGTATTATACAGTCCACTATCGTCATTATTCTGCATCCTGGCAATAGCACCACAAGCATCATTCTTCCTAACATTAACATTTTTTTTTGGTCCTATCGGGCCGCATCTTAACATTTTTTTGGTCGCTCCGTGCCTGGATTCGTCATTCACCTCTTGCAACATATTCTAGCGGTTTCATCATTTTTCTGCCCCAATTTCTGGCCATCACGGGCAATTCAGCACATTCGCTGATCCGACCGTCTCGGGACTTACTTCAGCATTTCTTTCATCGCCATTGAGCCTCGTGACGACATCATTGCAAGAACATCCATGTGCTAGCGTCTACACTCCAGTTTGAGCAGTCATCTTTACGGTCTGTGTGTTTGCCATCTTCTCCACGACTTCGACGCTCCAGGACATCGCATTGCAGGTACCACATCATTAACAGGTGCGTACAATGGCTGAAGAAGGCCTCAAAGTGTTCGTCAGAAAGAGAGGCGGCATAAAGTCTGCCATAGTGCGTATTAATTCGGCTATCATTAGCTTTGATAAAAACACTAACACAAAACATTTTTTAACAGTTAGACTCAAAAGTCTAAAAAGCTTGGCTACAAAATACGATGAGGTACAGTCCGAAATTGAACTCATTTCTAAAGACATAAACGCTGCTCAAGAAGACCAAATTGAGGTTGAAGAGCTGTTATATTCAACAGAAGCCAATATCTTGCAGTTGATAGAAAGCTTCAACGTTCAGACTGTATCTCCCGTATTAACAAGCAACATACAATTAAAACCGATAAGTTTGCCCTGCTTCACAGGTAATATATTTCTATTCAATATTCAATCCTTCTATTCACTTCTATTCAATATTTCTGGACTTGGTGCACGCCAGATCTGATTTAACCTCAGTGCAGAAATTACACTATTTGTATTCGTCTCTGAAAAATGAGCCGCTAGATTTAATTAAGGCATTACCTATTTGTAACGAAAACTATTCGATAGCGTTGAGTTTGCTGTCCGCTAGATATGACAACAAATTCATACTAGCTAAGTACTATATTCAAAATTTTACTTGAAGTAAAGTCAACAATTAAAGACTATGTCCAAAGTTTGGCAGAATTCATAAATACGATAACGTCTTCCGTTAATTCACTGGCGGCCATGCAACTGTCAGTGGATTCATTCGAGCTTATCACTGTACAATTATTGTCAGCAAAACTGGACCATACCACGTTTAAATTATGGAAGGAGTCTATAGACGCCGATAATCTTCCCAACTTTCAAGGTTTCACTCAGTTTTTAAACGCACGTAGACAGTTGCTAGAAAATACACTGCCTATCGATGCCGGACAGCAGCTCAACAAGTCAACTATAAGATTCAATAAATCTGACAAACATAAATCACGAAACTCTGCTGGCAGCACTGCATTTAAAAGTTATCACTCACCTTCAAACAATTATTTATGCTTATGCTGTAAATCTAGTCATCCAATTTACATGTGTGACAAATTTCGTGCATTAAGCACATCAGAACGAGGGCAATTTATATTAAATCATAAACTCTGTACAAATTGTTTAAGACCAGATCATTTCTCATCTAATTGTAAGATTAAACAATCATGTAAGATCTGCTCAAAACGACACCATACATTGTTGCACATAAACAATGTGTCAAAGCCAGTTTCTGCCAGCAGCAGTAACTACTGTTCACTTAAATTACAATCTACAAATAATATTCTTTTATCAACAGCAATTGTGTTTGTCGTCGACCAGGCTGGCAATAGACAACCCGCAAGAGTTCTATTAGATGCGGGGTCACAAATAAATTTTTGTACCGAATCATTTGCCAAGAAATTACGGCTTAACCTGACTAAATCTAACATACCGATTACAGGTATAAACAATACCGCTTGTTGTGCCACTAAGTTAGCGTCTATACGCATTATCTCAATCTATCAAAGATTTAGTTTCCAAGCAACATGCGCGGTCTTATCTGCATTAACTCATAAATTGCCAGCACAATCTTTTGACATAAATCAGTTTAATGTCCCAGATAACGTTTATCTCGCGGATCCACACTTCAACATTTCAGCTGACATTGATATACTGTTAGGAGCGCAATTTTATTTAGATATAATTTTACCAAACAAATATGTACGGGGTTCTCATTTCCCTACTATACAGGAAACAAAGTTAGGCTATATTCTAGCCGGCAATCTGCCCAAACACTGCCATTATAAGGGTCCTGCTGTTTCGTTCCTGGCTAGGAACAACGACAGTCAAATCCTAGCGTCTCTCGAGAAATTTTGGGAAACCGAAACTATCCCTGATAATACACCCATTAATAACGAGTCAGCTTGTGAGGAGCATTTCGTTAAGTCTACTCATCGCAATCAGGAGGGTAGGTTCGTGGTCTCGCTACCATTTAAGTCTGACAATCCACAGTTGGGTGAGTCCTATGCTAGCGCTGAAGCGAGATTCTTGAGTTTAGAACGCCGGTTCGTGCGTGATTCTAAGCTTGCGCGCGAATACGCAAATTTTATACAGGAGTATAAGGATCTTGGCCACATGACGCTTGTCGACGATTGCTCCATAAATTCAGGTGTTTCAAATACTTATTATCTGCCTCACCATGCCGTCTTTAAACATTCTAGTTCTACCACAAAACTTCGCGTCGTTTTTGACGGCTCGTCCGAAACTACCAATGGCCTTTCTCTCAGTGACATTTTGTTGGTAGGCCCAAACGTCCAACAAGACTTTTTTTCTATTCTTTTGCGATTTCGTATGCCTAACTATGTTCTCATCGCCGACATCGAGAAGATGTATCGACAAATTCTGGTAGCTGAGAAGGATTGTCATTATCAACGTATTCTGTGGCGTGACTCTCCACTCGAACAGTTTAAACATTTTTTACTGCGAACTGTAACATACGGCACTGCTAGTGATTCGTTTTTGGCTACCAGCTGTCTTAATCAGATTGGTAAGGATCATCAAACTTCTTTTCCTGACGCTGCGTCAGCTATAACCAATGATTTCTATGTCGACGATTTGTTAACCGGTGCAGACACCATTTCTGATCTGACCAAGTTGAAATCTGACTTAGGTACGTTGCTGAGTCAATACGGTCTCTCTCTACATAAATGGGCATCAACTGAACCCAATGTGGTTGCAGATCATGACAATTTATCACTCCCTTTAAACAAACAGGGTAATCTGCGTACCTTGCGCATTCTCTGGAATAACACTACCGATTCATTTTTGTTTGACATCAAATCATTCCCCGTTGAATCAAGCATGTCCAAGAGGAAAATCCTATCGATTATCGCAGGCATATACGATCCACTCGGACTCGTCGGTCCCATTGTTTTCCTGTACAAACAGTTTATGCAGCAACTCTGGCTGTGCAATCTCAGTTGGGATGAGCCAGTCTCCGGGCAATTACGCTTGCATTGGCATTCATTATGCGATAAATTATGTCTGATCAGTAAAATTATTGTCCCACGACAAGTCTAAGGCAAGGATAGTTGAATTACATGGGTTTTCTGATGCTTCTGAAAAGGGTTATGGGTGTTGCGTTTACATTAGAGTCATTTATCAAGATTCATCGGCGTCTTGTCACCTTCTGTGTTCTAAATCTCGCGTAGCCCCCCCTACGACAGGTGTCATTACCTCGCATTGAACTCTGCGCTTGCTTGTTGTTATCGCGACTTTTATTCAAGGTCGCCCCTGCTCTTCATTCCTTTATTAATAGTGTTCATCTATATTCTGACTCTATGGTGTCCCTTTACTGGATTCATGCCCAGTCTTCGAGGTGGAAAACCTACGTCGCTAATCGTGTTGCTGAGATTCAGCCTCTTACACAAGCCTACACATGGCATTACATCAATTCTCGACATAATCCTGCTGATATTATTTCAAGGGGATGTCACCCCGACGTTTTGCGCGATTGTTCGCTTTGGTGGCATGGTCCCGCCTGTTTTTCTCAATCTTCCAAGTCCAATCTTTATCTACCCTTTTTACCTTCTAATCTGTCGTCTTCTGAATTCAATGCGGAGGAGAAACAAACCCCCAAAATTTGTTTTTTCCATTGTACCACAATAATAATACATAGGGTTACCTCCCATTATCACTATATCATAAATCAAGTTTGCATTAGTATTTTTTATAAAGTCTCCGTCAGTGTTTGTTATTGCCATTACATCATTATCATAATATTCTGCTACTACAAGTACATTAACTCTCCCCACAGGTAAATGTTTATCATCAATATACACATTATCATTGTTTACTACTGAGCAAGGTAAATCTACATTATTTATCATAATTCTCTTAATATTCATCTTCTCTATCAACTCTCCATAAACTCTATTTAACTTAAACCACTCTAACTCTTTCTCTCTCTCATAATTACTTTCATCACCACAACATTTCACATTCTCACTCCACACAGAGGGCAACACCACTAAATTATTTAAACAGGAAGAGACTTGATGAGAAACGGGATTTCAATGGTACAGTAATTCAATACCAATATCTTTTGAACAAGGTACATGAAGCAGCTAAAGAAGTGTTAGGAGGGAAAAGTAAGTCATAGAAAAAAATTATTTTATTATTGGAATGAGGAAATAAAAAATAATATGCAAAGAAAAAAAAGATGCATAGCTCAAATAGTTGAATACTATAAAGATATTGAAGACAAAACTAAACTTAGAAGACAGCAGGCTAAAGTTAGGAAGAAGGTGACAGAAGCAAAAAATAAAAGCTGGGAAAAATCATGCAAAAGATAGAAAAGTTCATTGGAGGAAAAATAAATACAGGATCCTGGATAATATTAAAAAATTTAAGAAGCTCCAAGGACATTGAAGGATTTAAGTACTTGGGAAGTTGTAAAGGTATTGACTTTCTACCCTTTATTCAATATACCATCAGAAGATTCCAGTATTATAATAATACTTACTGCTCACTGCTGCCAGAATTTCACTTACCGTCATATTCCCCTTTAAACTTACCTTATTATTGCCCAGGTCGCCAAAATATTTGTTAGATAAATATGTAAACTTAAACACTCTTGCCCTTATAAAAATTGTAACATAATCCCGCTATCTAACTACCCTTAAGTCTCAGAAAATCCCAAAGAACGTTAGACGAGGTGTTCAGCACAGAATAGGATATGGTTATGGCGTAATAACTTAATCTAACACATTTTGTATATTGAGACAAATCTGGTTTTATTCACAATATCATACTCCCTTCTTCTCAACAACTAGAAACAAACGTATTTAATCAAGATTCTTTAAACAACTACTTTTAGCTAGGAACCAGTACTTTGATTGATTAATGCTTCCCTTATCCCTCACACACACTCTCTCACTCTTTACAATTACTACATATAGTTTTTATCCCCCTCTTACTAAGCCCTTTACTGTTTTAAAATTCAAAAATTTACTGGCCAATGTATTCACTGTGTTTCTTTTCTCGCTATTCCACTTATTTGACGCACTCACGCAACTGTTTATAATTAGTTTACTGTATTTCACTAATATCTCCACATGTTTTGATATTAAGTCGGCCACTTAAGTCCGCTACATTGTTTGCACTTTTGATAGTTATTTAATCAGATAGGCCGGCCTTAACTTCGGCCTATCTTACGCACCCGAGGCCACGGTTTTTTGTTAAAGAACTGTATGCTGATTCCTACTACTGTCTGATGTTAATACTGTGATGACCATCTGCATACTGTGATTCACAAAGACTGTTGCTGGGGCTATTACGTAATATGTCTAGTCTGGCTGTCTAGACATCAGTTGTTTATGCTAACAGTGTATGTTGCACTGGGGCACCTCACAGGTGGAGACTGACAATTAAAAATTAAAACTGGATTGAAATTAAAACTGGGGTAGCACACAATTCTGTACCGTTACAATACCCCCCAATGAGAGGTTGGATGCCGAAGCATACAAACTCTCATTGCCTAAAACCTAAGAGGATCAGTGAGGATATGGCGCCGCAACCCCCTGAACTCTCTACTAAAATCATGGGCACTTACCCCCCTAGTCTGGCGACTGTGGCAGCACCCATCCGATCTTACTGGACTTCTCTGTTCGAGATCCCAACACCATAAGCTCGGACAGATACCCGCCACAGTAACGCCTGGCTCTGAAACATCCAATTAAAAATTAACAAAAAGGCCTTCCATTATACCATTATTCCATTAACATTTTTTTTTGGTCCTATCGGGCTGCATCTTAACATAGAGTATAAATACTATAGTAACTAACACAACTATACTATACTACACATACTATAGTACTAACTAATACTATAGTATTCCAACAGGTCTGAGTCAACCCTAAGCAAACCAGCTGGTATTGCGGACATATTAACTTTAGCAATGTAGAATGTGAGGGGCTATGTTTATAAAGGCATATAATTGTGCCAATGTCTAAAAGAAAAGAAAAGAAATATTAGACTTATTACTAAAACAAGAACAGATTTAAAGGCACAGTATACAGAAGAATGCACGTTGCTGTGTAGTGGAATTTCTCGAATACAAGAGCTTGTTCTAGAGTGGGTGTAATGGTAGGCCAAAAATTGAAAAATCGTATTAAATCGCATACTCTGGTTAATGATAGAATTATAATTGATAAATTCAAAATTACTAAAGGGGTGTTTGTGTCAATGCAAACTATCCATGCTCCAGAAAATGGTAACGAGGAAGAGTCAGATTTATTGGCGATGAGTTTCAGAAACAATTTAATATATACAATAACACGGATGATTTAGTTATAGACGGTAATGTTAATAATAGAGTTGGTAACCACCTGGCTACTAAAAATGTTATTGGAGAGTCACCTATTTAGGAAATTGGGTTAAGACTGAAAGAATTTGTTAACACAAATACCCTTAACAAAAACACTTTTTATGAAAAAGGACACTAAAAATTATATTTGATAAGTCAGACGACTCTTCCATCGTTAACTGAATTATAATTTTTAAATATAAGATGGCTTCGTAAGTTTGAGGTACGCATGAATTTAGAGACCCACAGATTAACCAGCTTAACACTTACCATTTTATTATGGTCTCTAAAATTGAGATTTGGAAGAGTCAGAGGAAATTTTCTGTCACATGAAAAGAAAGATTTCAAGGTATCCATGAATAGAGTATCCGTGATGGGTACTAGAAGAGATCTACAGAGTATACAAAGTTGGTCCCTACTATTACCAATGTAGAAGAAGAATGGAGTAATACACAGGACCTTTTGGAGAAAGTAGTCAATTAAGTGCTTGAAAAGAAACAAATAAATACTCAACAAACAAATACTCAGAAAAGATGTTTATAAATATGGAATGAATAGATAAAGCAAATGATACAATTCAAGCAATGGTTTACCACAAATATCTTTAGTCAAGAACCAGTGAAGATTTTGGTTATTTTTAAACAGAGACATAATGCTGTAAATTACATTATCCGGGAAGCGCAAGATAAATCATGAAATACATTTATAAATACATGCAGAACGACATTTATGAACACTAAGTGGTTTGCATACGACCTAAAGGATCATCTCAACAAGAAGAGAGGGAGACAGTCGTGCAGACCAGTGGTAGGGGTGCTACCTTTGAACCTCTTGTCCTGTTCAGAGACATCTGCAAGTTTCTTCCGCCCATAGGACCGTTGATCTTTTGACTATTCATTGTTATTATTATTTATTCGTGTTAAGAAATAACCGTTTCACTGATTTTTTTTTTTTTTTTTTTTTAATTTATTGGAGATCTGTAAGCTGTTCGACTGAGCGAACATTTAACAAATTGGCTGACAACACACACAGGATTATGAAGAGCTGACCATTGACAGCTCTTCTTGTTTTTGATAATAGATTAAAGAGGTAACAAAATACAAAACTAAATGATAAAAACATGTAAACAAATGAACAAAAGTCACTATCACTTCCTGCTGGCATGATACAATAAGTTCAAACATTAATCACTGGGCCCACAAGGCACACATACAGGTTAACACGTATGAATGACACGAATACAAAAACATACAGAACAGATATCACAGACAGTACAATACAGAAATTACAGAGAATACATTATGAGTTAAACCTGAATGGTAAGTCTAATAGTTTGTGTCTTTTTAGTCTATAAATATCTTCACTGTTGTCTAACAAGTTAATTGCCAGGTGGTTGGGATACTGTTCTAGTTTGGAGATGTGAGTCCTGCAGAGGCGCATGATTTCTTCTCTCACGGTTGAAACTTTGAGGTCGCGGTGTATAGAGTTATTTGAGACAAACCAAGGAGCGTCGACTATTGATCTAAGTGTTTTGGACTGAAAGCGCTGGATAATCTCAATATTATTTGTACTTGCAGTACCCCAAAGTTGAATACCATAAGTCCATACCGGTTTAAGCACGGCTTTATAGATCAAGAGTTTGTTGACGAGACTTAACCGTGATTGTCTGCCTATAACCCAATAGATGTTTCTGACCTTGTGTTTAAGTTCAAGCTTCTTAGATGTTATACGTTTTTTTCCATGTTAGTCTCCTGTCCAGATGCATCCCAAGGTACTTAGCACTTTCAGCTTGCGGTACTGGTTGACCGTTAATTGTGACTGGAGGGCAGTTTGCCTTACGTGTGGTGAAGGTAACGTGGACTGACTTGGATCAATTGATAAATTGATGTGCTCAATAATGTTATATGTTTTACTTGTAACCCAAACATGAACTACGCTTCATTTTAAAAAACAACTGAAGTTCAACTATCAATTCGCACTCAGCAATATTTGAAATTAGTTACGTCGTTTACAGAGATACAAATATGTCTTTGAATATTAAAACTCTGAAACAAATCAAGAAAACTTTGGATTTAAATGCCTGGCATATTCTTTAAAAACGCTTCATTATAAATGAAAATTAGTGTGCTAAACTAATGTCATATTTTAACTTGAATGCTGAAAAACTGAATCTCTTCTGTTTCAGTAATTACAAGGTATTGTGTATAATTACACTTATTATGTCTATATGTTTGGTGGTAACTGGTAGGTTGCAGCTGTCATTTTTATACTCTTAACAATGTTATATTCTTAGCCCCATCACAACGAATGTTTCGCTTTACTTTATTTAATACTATTGATTAAATAGAATGCCTCTATGCTTACCAATTGAATACTACCGTTACAAAATTGAAAACAACTTACGTTACAAAATTCATTAATTTTAAACACAATACACAATTGTTTCTGATGTAAATTAAAACTAATAACGTTTAAATAATATCCGAAGTGTATTTTGCAAAAACTGCAAATATAAACAGAAGCAAATTTAATTCCAACCACCTTGCATTTAACATTGAATTAACTGAAAATCACGGACTGTAAAATTTAACACATATTAGAAATAATTAACGTTTTAAATACTAGCTCTCCTAGTAATTGTGATAGAAATATGTAATTTAAATTGCTGATTCTTTAAAAAAACTTATACCATACTTATAATACAAAAAACGAAACTCCTCTTGTTTTTATAAGGTAATTTAATGCCTGATTCATACTTTCACCTAAGGGTATCGTGTGTAACAAGTGTAAGTTCAGCATTTACCAAAATTGTATTAAGTTTATACATGCAATGCGGAACATAACGGTGAGATAAATATAAAAATTTATGTTGCCAAACTACCCCACACGTTGTATATAAATTGAAAAGGATTATAGAAATCGAATAATATTAAGGTCGATATTTTACCTTTATTTATTTGGTCACAGTGACTGAAACTGGTAACAACAAAATAAATAAATATTACGTCATATTGAATCTGTTCTAAATATTTGTTCCTCTTATTATAATTAAAAAAAAAAGGAAACTTTTAAGTTGGTTTTTTTAATCCTAGTCGTTTTGGTGTTTCTGAACCTTACTTCTTCTCTGTTTTGTGGTATAATAAAGATGTAAGTTTCCAGACAAGTTGCTGGATAGTCACAACAAATGTTTGTTTGTAGTATCTACTTTTCTCTAACTCACTTATGGTTTTGCAGTATTTATATTGTATAAATGTTTTTTTTTAATTTAAGAGTTTATTTATAAGAATAAACAAATAAATATACATAATTCTTAAGGATCTTATTTCTATTTATTATCTTTTTATTTGTGTCTTTCTGAACTCTACAACATCTGGAATAGCTACCACTTCGTAGTAATTAATATACACCACTTTGTTATATTTTAAAGCATTTTGTCTATTGTGTTACACATTTTCCTGAGTTTTGTTAGTGTGTTTTCACACATTACCTTGATTGAAGGAATTTTATGTCCCAGATAACTGCTGCTCTAATATTCAGTTTCCTATCACAATGTTACTTTATAATTGGTGTCAATATCTGAACGCCATTTTCATAGGTTTTACTATAAGATCTTTACTCCATATTGTTCTGTGACACTGTTTTTACTTCCATGTTTCATAAGGAAATGGAAGTATGGTGATGGCGAAAACAATCGTGTTCGAGATAAGGGCAGATTCTGATGTAATACCATCAAAACATGAAGAAAGTCATTTTCCGAAAAGTGTGTGTGTGTGTGTCTAGAATTTTTTCTATGGCAAACGATAACAGCCGCAAATTCAAACAAAATTAAATAATGTTTTGCATACAGCCCTGAAGTGTAGAGGACTCAAGGCCTATTGTTTTTGGTGTGGATCGGTTAAAGAAAAAGGGGTAGTTTACCTGCAACGTTTTACGTTTTAACAAGAGTAAAGTGCTTAGATTTGATAAATAAAGTATCTTGAAAAGAAGGTCATAATAATCCACTGTAGAAAGGTAGATGAAATATCTATAGATGAAAAGGGTAGTTGAAAGGGGAGGGGGTAATTTTTTAACAAATTAAAATGGTATTTGATGATGGAGGAATTAAATTTTGTAAGTTTTCTATGTGTAATACGTTAATGACAACAAAGAAGTAGTTTCTATGGAAATATCTCATTTCACTTTAAAAAAATTATATTGTTTTCATTTTAATTTAAATCTTATATGAGTGAAAACATATCGATCCTGGTAGGCAAGCATATCTCAATTACGTTTCCAAAGTTTTATTATTGTGATTACTGCAATAAAAAGCCAAGCAGGACACACACACACACACAATTCACGTTATTTCTGGCCTCACTCATTTTTATTTTCTTACGTTTGCATGCTTTTTAAATGGGAAGTGTCGAAACCCACATCAACACAACGTGTGCAAGCGGAAAAGGTGTCCAGCGTGGACAGCGATTTGCTTCCTGTGGATCGTTCACCACTGTAACTGCATGTGTTTACAGATGAACGGTTCATAGACAGACTTTTCGTCTTTAGGGAGTGAACCCTCTGCAAGATGCTCAGGGTCCATGAGAGACTTCGGAGCGATCCTTCTTTTCCGCGTGTTTGTTCTGTAAAACGTACACTGTAGATTCGCAGCTTTACTCTGAGCAACGCTCCATAAGGAAAGTTGAATTTTTTCCACGGTGTACCCTCATACACACTAAAACCTGCTCTGATATTTTGATTACGGACATAATAATATTAAACTTTGGAAACTTGAGCACTACTTAATGGAGATCAAACATTAACTTTTACAAGCCATTAATTTTATGCATATTTTGAAGCAATAAATGTTTTAATAAATTAATACAATCTGTGTACTTGTTACTGTTATAATATAAGAATTAAAAATTAATATGTGCATGTGTGTATGTACGAAAATATATAAATTTTTTTCTCCTCTGGAAAATTGTTTGCTCCTTCTGGAAAATATTTTGACCTCACTGATGACTAGTTATTTACTAGCCTCTGTGGAACATAGCGTTATGACATGGATCAGAATGGTGGATGTTAAACAGAAGACACAAACGTATTAAGGAAGAAATGTTTTGCTGAGAAATTTATAATTAGGCTATAGGGGTAAAAATAATCGTCCTTCTGTTCAGAAGAAGAATGGAAAGAAAGAAAGAAAGACTAGATTTTAAAAAAGAAAAATGACTAGTTTGTATTAACAGGAAAGACTTTGACAACACTATAGTCATCATTCACCCTCGGCCGATAACTCGCAGCGAGAGCCTAAGTTCATTACAGGAATCAGATCGCAGCTCCCTTTGGCCAGCTCTTCGTTCGAACTACAATCATTTTATTCAAAAGTACAGTCCTTCCTCACGAAGGTTGAGGGTAGTCTTCACCCACCTGACATGGGGGTACCATTTTAGTTGATACGTCATTTCTTCATAACTCAAGCATCCACTTAATTAATATTTAAATGATTTTAAATATAAATTTTTGTACATGGCAGTCATGTATGGTTCTCCATTCCGATTTTATCAAAAAGTGTTTCTGTGTGTGCCTGTGTGCCTGTGTGTCTGTGTGTAGAAATATTTTTTGGCAAACGATAGCTGCCGCAAATTCAAACAGAATCAAATAATCTTTTGCATACATACCTGAGTTGTAGAGGACTCAAGGCCTATTGAGTTTAGAAGATCGGTTAAGGAGAAGGGGTAGGTTACCTGCAACGTTTTACGTTTTAACAAGAGTTAATTACTTGAAAATTCATTTAAACTTTTTCAAAGAATGACAATTGTTAAAAATAAAATAATTTTGTTGCCAGGTAATAAAATCATAATTTTTTCATTTAATTTAAATCGTGTATGAGTGAAAATATATCGTTCCTGGCAGGGAAGCATATCTCAATTATGTAATGTTTAGGTTTCCAAAGTTTAATTATTGTGATTACCTCAATAAAAAGGCGGGTAGGACACACACACACACACACACACACACCGCCTTATTTCTGGCCTCACTCATGTTTATTTTCTAACGTTTGCACGCTTTTTAAATGCAAATTGCCGAAACCCACGCTAACACAAGGCCTGAAAGCTGAGTAGGTGTCCAGCGTGGACAGAGATTTAGTTCCTCTGAATCCTTGTGAAACCTTGGCCAGTGTAACTGCACGTTTTTACAGAGGAACGGTTTATAGACAGACTTTTTGTCATTAGGGAATGAACACTTTGCAAGATGCTCAGGGTTCATGAGCGACTCTGGAGCGCTCCTTCTTTACTAAAGTGACGGTTACAAAAGTGAGATACATAACCGAGGGAGGTTTAATCAATGGACACATTAAACTAAATGATATTTTATATACAATTAATTGAACAAAAACTTCTGTTTATCAGATTGATCACAACGTTTACTTTACCCGAAATTTTATGCCCGATTGGTGGTCGAAGAAATTACTGAACAACAGTAATGACAACGAATGGGTATGTCCCTGAACAACCTGCTGTGTTATCAGGAGAACGGGGCATCCTGGACAGTATTGTCAGCGGGGATGAAACATGGATCTACCCCACGACTCAATTAAATTGAGACATCCAGGATCTCTAGTTGCAAAAAAATTCAAGGTAATGTTACGACATCACAGAAGAATCTACATGTTTATCGAAAGTTCCAGAGGGATCCGGAATATAATGCGTGTGGTGTACGTGTTTTCGACGCATTTGCTAGACGGTGACAGAACTCACGTGGCCGCTTACATTGTGTCAAGGCCGCAATCAATTACGTCGTAGTTTAGAGGTAATACGTAGTACGTGGAATCGTCTAGATTTTCGGCGGGATATAAATACAGTTACTCAGTTACGCTCAGCTCAGTTATTATCAGGCGATTACAGGCTCTATTACTCTGTACGTTCAAGTGGTTAATAGTGAAGTGTTGTGATTTATAATCGGGCGGTATATTGTAATACAATTGTGTTTCAATATTAGTTGACATTTTATTGCGTGCGACAAATTTCATATGATTTGTTGTAAGAGACTGTGTTATTAATTACGAACTGTTTAACTGTGAAAATTAAAGCTGGTGATTAGTGACTTAATTGGTGTCTTGTACTTTGTTTCCACTGTACCTACGACGATCAAGTAGACCGTCGTAACAGTGGCGTCAGAACGGTTAACAGTGGAAACAGTGGACAAACTTTGTACAAGATGAGTGTAATTCGTAATTAATCGGTAAACAATAGATGCCACTCAGATGATGGAAAATTTCCAGGCGCTGCTGTTGCAGACAGAGGAACGACGACGACAGGAGGCGAAAGAAGCAGAAAGACGACAAAAAGAAGAACGAAGACAAGAAAGAAAAGAAACAGAAAAACGACAGGATGAGAAACGGAGACAGGAATCGGAAGAAGTAGAAAAACGACAGGATGAAAGACGTAAGCAAGAAGCAGATAAAACGGAAGCTCTCTTTGAAGCTATGGAGAAACTGTTGCAAGAACACAGTACCGCAGAATTGGGTCTCCTACGAGGTGAGCTTAATAAAAGTTACTAAAATATCGAAGGTACAAGAATCAATGACAATAAAAATAGCTGAGATAGAGAAATCTGTTTTGAGTGTTGAAGAATCGATGTCTACAGAAACATCTGTCATAGAAAAACCATGTCAAATAAAATATCTGCAGTAGAAATCTCAATGGCAAACATAAGAGAGCAGTTCCTGAAGACACAACCAAACAAACTTTTGAACAGACTGTACCAATGGCTAAGACAGAAAAAATCACAGAAAATAAGTCTGTAAAGAATGTCACTTTGCCTCCATTAGGGACAGTTCATGTCAAAGCTCCAACCTTTGACTGGGCAACGTACCTCTGCCAATTTGTAACTGCTGCATGCGCAAATCATTGGACAGAGAAAGACAAGGCTGTTTCACTCGTTCTAGCATTAAAAGGACCTGCGGCAGAATTACTACAGGAAGTGCTACCTGACAGCCAGAACACTTATGCCGAGTTGAAAAAAGCTCTAGAATTACGGTATGGTGATAAATATTTGCGAGATGTGTACTGCACTCAGTTGAGAGCAAGGCGACAGCATTCCGGGGAGAGTCTTCAAGAGTTTGAAGCAAGTATCGATAGACTAATTAGACTGGCCTATCCTGAAGCGCCAGAAGATTTTCGAACGAGTTGTGCGATGCAGATATTTACTGCTGGTGTCCGAGATAACGAACTACAGCAAGTGGTACTCAGTGCGTTCAAGTGGTTAATAGTAAATTGTTGTGATTTATAATAGGGCGGTATATTGTAATACAATTGTGTTTTAATATTAGTTGACATTTTATTGCGTGAGAACAATTTTTATCTGATTTGTTGTAAGAGACTTTGTTGTTAATTACGAACTGTTTAACTGTGAAAATTAAAGCTGATGATTAGTGACTTAATTGGTGTCTTGTATTTTGTTTCCACTGTACCTACGACGATCAAGTAGACCGTCGTAACAGTAACAATTGCTCGGAAATTAGGTAACAGTGTCCTGAGACAGGAAAAGATTGTTGGTTAATTTCATTCACAAAGGAGAAATAACTAAAGCTAATTTGTATATTAAAACGTTACTTTAGTTAAGAGAATTCATTCTCTGAAAACGCGTTGGAATGTTGAACCGAGGTGAAACCTTTTCTATGACAATCCCATTTCGGATACTGCCCAGCAAACACTTAAAGAAATCATGAGGATATAGGGAAATTCTTGCAAACCTTATTCTCTAAAGCCTCGATCTGCCTCACTGTGATTTTCCCCTGTTCAGAAAGATAAATTTACACATTTTTCAGAAAGATGAATTTTGTCTGATTTCTATTTGGTTCCTACAAGTGTACCATACTTTTGTATCTATCCTCGCAGTGTTCTGTCAACATTAGTGAAAATATAATTTTAGCCCCCATAATTTAAAAGTTGAACAGGACAAAGTTCAAAAACAAAGCAAAAGTGAAGCAGTTGACTCCCTCTTCTTTTCTGCTCTCGCCCCATTCTCATTCGTTATGTTTCTTTCCCTAATTTTTTGTAGTGAGAGAACTCGTGTCCATGTAAGTGTGGTACTGTTAGTCGTTATTATTATATCATTATAATTCACTATTAATTACGTCGTTTTAAATTGATTGGTACATTAGCATGTATTCATTACTCCATTGAAATTCAATTTTGTATTGATTTTTGTGTTTAGGTACGTGCTGTTTTCAACACAGTAGTAACACAACACAAGTGTTTTCGGTATGCTAAACATTGCGATTGTTTGGTATGAGTGCCTGTTAAAGTCGTTAGTATGACGAAACTAGTCACCATTCTGAAAGTTGTACGTTCAGCAAAGTTCCTTGGTGTGTGACCTGAGTATACATGTAGGCAAAAATGGAAGGAAATGGCTGATGAGTGCCACTGAAGAACACATCAAGCTTCACCTCCAACCGCCTTCTCTTGTGGCGTAGTAGTTACGTCAAGATAAGACTCAGGATCACAGCCCATCAGACTGGATAATCTTACACTATATAATGTTACACTGTATTATAAGAACATTGTTTTTAAACTTTTATTTTACATAACTCTATCATGTTTGTTTTGGAAGAAAATTCATTACAAACTAGTAAAAATTAAAAATTCTAATGATTACAAATATTGTATTATAAAGTATACGTACCGTATAGTTAACTGCATCTACTGTAATTGATGTTTTTAATTAAAAATACTAATACAATCATTTATTTGTATTTTATCTGGTGTTATATTTGGTAGCCAAAACTGATCATTAGCTTCTGTACCTTTTCAGCTTTTTCACTGTGTATTATTCTGAATTGCCTCTAGACCAACTGAAGATTATTTACTTTGAGTGTACCTGCATAATTACTCTTGCAAACAATTACATTGTTTATTTCTCCATTATACTTTACGGCCTTAGTGTACGAATAACTGTGTAGAATTATATTAAAGTGATGGATGCTACACGAACTAACAATAATGTAAGAATGTGACGTGTCAATTTCGTGGACTTGGAACAAAAGAGAATATAGTACTGTATATTGTTATGTTCGTTAACTATAATGCTTTTGACATCATTCAACAATTTTAAAAATTGGAACGTCTTCCAGGATGTGATGAAGACGTTTCTGATACAGTAAGTCACTTATAAATATTTTCACATTTCTTTTAACACACCAAAAAACAAACTCTCTTAACATGTTGTTTACGTAATACGGTACGCTCCTTTCAACGCAAAGTAAAGATATTATGGAAAATCATCTGGAAACGTAAGAACTATGTATTTCCTCGCTAAATGAAATAGACACATGTTTTTCTATTAATCACGTGGCATCATGATTTCTGTAATACGAGACTATGTCTGTACAATATGTGTAGTACAGATACACTCTGATATCACATTGTTAACTCATTGGCCAACTCCAATAAGTAACACGCTAGAAACAGATTAGAATACACTTTCTAGTATCTGAAAGCAATTCATCATGTTCAAAACAAATAATATTAAAGAAGAAATAACATAAGTCATGGATTATATTTAAGAAACAATTCTAGAATTTTATATGTTTATTTTTTAACCTGCCTCTCATATTCTTAATGAACTTAACGGTTTCATGACAGCTACTAGCCTTCGAGTCATTACTGTTTGCATAAAAGCATGTCGTAAACCGTATCTGTATATACGTATAAGGTACGTTTTATCACAAAAACGTCAATGCTTATATGAAAATTATATAGATGCATAGTTGTACTTCCAACCGAATACATGAAAGATGCTGAACGTATATTTTGAAAAATCCTATAAAAATATCACATACAATTTTTGTAAAGATAAATATGAAACTCAACAACCTAACTGCTATAAGAAAAGCGAACAGATAAAATAAATTCTTTTATGTATTAAACACGATAAATCTAGTATTACCTTTAATACTGTAACTGTAACGAATTCCTTTATAGAAAACTGTAACATTAGATTCTCTTGGTGATGTAGGAATATACAAAACAAACTAGTTAATAAACAATATCTATTGGTATTTTTACTGATATAACATAAAAAGTATGGCGACTTGTTTCCACAATATCTCTTTGTAACACATAAGATAATATTTACATCGACTTTAATTTTCAAAGTTCATCTAAAGCTTCAGTAACATTTACCCTCTTAGGTAGCATAATTCATGTTCCGTTGAAACGAGACGTTCAACTTATTTTGATTTTATTTATACCGTCTGAACCTGGTAAGCTTAACTAATCATAAAATAAAATAAAATCATCACAACATAAAATATAAGACTCAATAGAGAAGCGACTAGTTATCAAGAATCAAAAGAACATATCAATGTAAAGAAATTTTTGCTTATTGTAAAATGATTATACATTAACGAAGTTAGTCAAAAAGTATTAGTTTTCTTTTAAAAATATTGAGATACACACTGAAGTAAAGTAGGCTCTGTCCAGTTGCTCGTATTCATTTCTATTTAACAATGAAATCTATTGGTTGTAAAATTGTAAAACTTGTCTTACAAAAATATGAATTGTGACTATAGGTAAACGTAAAATACTGTAAAAGAGTGCTCGAGGAGTAAGTATCTTTCTTTATATTTTTTGACTTTATATAGTAAATATAACTAGCTTCTAGTATTTCCTTCATGAACATTACAACACAGTGCTCAGACACGCCATAGAACATGTGCATACCACAAATATTACAGTTTTATTACTAGATAATGTGGTAACATGATACCAGAAACTTAAGCCTACAATTTGTAAATAAAATAAAATTGTGTTATATAGTAATGTAAATTTACAACCCTTGGTACTAGGACAATTTGGTATTATATTACGTAAATGAATACGACAGATAATGAAAGGATCAACAATCAAATGAATATTTGTATGTAAACGATCTCATTTTGCGTAATTATAACTGATTTCCAGGATGCAATGAGAAGTAATGTTGATGTTAAATACTAATTACCACGATAGCAAATCAATGTTATTCTTCAGTGTTTAGAGTTATTGACATTGTATTGAGGTCCACTATAACCGGCGGTCATAGTTCTACGACGAGTTTGATTTTATTACAATGCCTAGTAAAATTACAGTAAAGCATTGAACACACAATGTATTTCTATAAACGAATGCGAGTTTTATGTCATCTTTTGTTATTTTTTCAAATTTCTGAACATAATTTCATCACTTATATATGTATAAGTAGCCTACTCAAGAAGGGATTTTCAGGCCTGAATATTTAAAATCGAAAACAAACATTTAAATTGTTATATTTTAAAACGTTTCATATGTATTATCTGAGAAATAAAAACCTTATGGTTTAGAATAAAATATACAAGTGGTGTTTTACAATTCTACAACTTTTTTTATAAATCATATTAAAAACTTGTTTTTCCCTTACCAAAATTCAGTCTGTTCATTGGTTAAATTTTGTGTATCCCCTTTATTAAAATCTGTTATTTAGTTTTGTTTATTTTATATTATTTTGAATGTTCATCATTATTTCAAATTTTGCATTCAGTTATATTTAGTTCAGTTAATTTTATATTTTGCATTCATGATTGTATTTCGTTTTTAAAGACACCTGACCTTCTCTTGTCTCATGCACACACTCTCCCCCTCGCCATCACAACACAGATGTTCCAGATACGCCCTAAACAGATGTTTACCACCTACACTCCTCTAACATCCTCTGTTCAGTAATTTCATTCACTCGCTCTTTGACAATGGCTTAAGTTAGTCGAAACAGCTGTCAGAGTTAATTAAAAAAAATTTGTGAAACTTACCAAGTGTTTTTATATATTTTACAAAACCTTTGTATTAATATGTTTCACCAAGTACCCAACGAGTCATCAATTAATATCGTGATAATTTATGTGATTGGAGTCTGAAGTGACAGAGAGAAAATACGCATTTGAATTGTTCAGATATTTGTATGACAGTGTAGTTTGATTATCCGCAAAGGTAAATAATGTAAACTACATTCTAATATAGAACTTTGAATGCAGTGAGGAAGAAATTTTATCTGCTTCCCGAGAAATAGTTACGGTGTAGACTTAGAACAGCATTAGTGGAAGCTTTCCTCAGAACTCAGACCAGCTACACTGTACCAATTAATGTTGGATAACAAGAAAACTTTCGTAGCAATGATTTGTACACTGTCTTCCTTCCGCTGATACAGCTATTTCTCAATTAACTGTTGGGTCTGTTGAGTTTTCAGATTCTCAGAGTAAATATCTCAATAATTGTTGGGCCTCTGGTCTCAATATTAGTGTATTTTACTTTAGGTATAATATTACTAAAGTTTTGCTTTCTTGGAGTTGAATGGAAAATAATTTGCACATAGATTAGTATAATTATAGAAAAAATACATGGCACACATATTATTAGAAAGACCACATGAGTTAAAAAATAATGCTCTTAGTTGTACTAGGATCACTAAGTAATATAAAGTTAACACGCATTATGACTTAGATGTGAATAAAACACTCAACTACCTACGGTGTGTACACTATATTGTTACGACGTTTGCACGGATTGTCGCATTCAAACAGTGAAAACAGAATAACTGACACCAGATGAAAATATTACTAAATAAAAAGAACTGCGATAATGCAAGTCATATTGTACAGCTAAACGAACTCTGAATCCTGAATGTTTACTCCAGTTGAGTGGCGTAATATGTGACCAAAGAAGCATGGATATCGACACATCCTGCCGCTCACAAAGACTTAAAAGAGGCACTTTAGCGTGGCAATATTAACCCTTCACAATTAAAAACGTGTAAAAAAATCTCTACTAAACAGCAGCTCTTTAATAGTGATTTAATGATATAGCTAACCCTCGGTAGAACAAGCCTTTTTTAAAAAAATATAGTCTGTATACTCCTTAAAAATCTTTGGGTAAATGATACATAGAACTTCTCCCTTTACTACAAATACTTCTGAATCTACTTTACCATTTAACATTAATATTTAAGCAATTATATCTATTTAATTCCATCAGAAAAACGGAAGACTGCTTGCTTCCAGTTTACTGAATTAAATTTTATACGTCTTTTTAAATTTATATATGTTTCCTGCAAACTTCTTACATTATTATATTGTAGAAAGTAAATATCGACAAAATTCTATGGTTAAGCAGTTAAGCTACTTCACAGGCTATTGGTTATAACATTTTATATACAATATAAGCCAAAAATAGGATAGAAGTTATAACAATATAAGCACAAACGATGGAGTCAAGCACTCAAATTTATAATCTACTCATATAATGTCTTTAAACTATTTGACTACTAAGGTAAAGACATATGCTGTAAAACTTTTAAATCATTTAAAAAGATACTTGACGTCTTTAAGTGTAGCAAATGCAAATGCGTTACTGATTTGTGAGTCTAATTTGATTGTAATTCCTTTGTCTTGTTTAAACCAGCGCCTCAGAAATAAACTTGTCAAGCTGATAGGATCTGAAAAATTGAAATTACATATAAACCCACTTTAACGTTTCGCTAGCATTAATGGATATAGTGACAGTGCAGGCTCGTTTTTACCAATCTTTTCATTTTCTAGAAATTATTAATATAAGTTAATGTTCTACGTACCCTGCCCTATTTGCCGTCTTTCGTCTAATGTAAGGTCTCACTTAATACGTTATTTTCTCCACGTTTTTAAAGAGAATTTTAATCTGTTTTGACTACACTTTACTAGAAGACGTTGAGAAAGATTATTATAACATTGCAGAACGCAGACCCTATAGGGGATCCACAAATATAATATAGCTGTAAGAGAAGTAAACTAATTTAAAGCGTAATGATCAATAAATATACCAGGGTAATGAGAGAATAAAAGAAAATTAGTAGACAAAGATAATAAATGAGTGAATAGACTAGACTGACAGACAAATCACTATGACCCAACCCCAGTGATTGGCCAGATAAAGACTATAAAATAAATGTAAACTACTAAAATACCCAACTAATATGTAAAATTTAGTAACATGTATTACACAAGTTATGCAAAACAAAGTACACCACCAGTAATAAACAGGTAAACCCATTGTTATTATATAATGATAATAGAAATACTATCAAGAAAGGGTAGGATAGACTCGAATTGTAAAGACTTGATGATGGAATTGAAGGGACTAATGTCAATAGCCAAAAAAAACTAACTTCATTCAAGGTTATAGTACTAACCTTGTGAGTTAGAATATTATGTATTTTAAAATAACATTACTGATGTAAAATTAGATTTAAAAAAACTAGTTTAAACCAAGAGTGAGAGGTAGGTAGGGAGTGTTAATGACAACAAGTGAACGAAACTAATATATAATAGCAAAAGTGATTGTAAACCTTAATGAATTAAAAAGGAATCACTACAGTGAATTTAAACAAAGTCTTACAGATGTGACGGTAAGTTAATAAGCGATTAACCAGTGTAATCAGTCAAAGTGATAGATAGGACAGGGATGAATTAATATAAACAATTAATCATGTAAGTAAAAGAAAATAACAGTGGTAATAAACCATAAACAATAATAAAAATGTTGATAGACAAACAATAAGAAACATTAGTAGTGTGTAGAACCCATGTTATAAGGTTTATGTTAAATAATTTTATACGATAATAGGTATAAGATTAAAAGATAAGTTTTATTAGAAAATAAGTTCATTTTAAAAAACAATATGGTTAAATTTAATTCAAGGAATTCTTTTATTCAATTAAAAATAAGATTAAATTTTCATAAAAATTGTAGACAACCAAGTTAGAATGTCAACCAATTTCATTGTGTTTATAACTAAGAAACAAATTAATTATGAGTTCAATAAGAGGAAAACATCCTATGTTACTGAATAGTCACAAGGATGGGGATCTCAATATTGTAAATGGTGTCAAGACACCATGAACCAAAGTTGTTGTTAATTTATATAAAAGAGTTGTATTTTAAAAGAAGGAATGGGGCTGGATCACGAACAGACCATAAACCATTTTTAATGTTATATGTTACCATAGAAATATTAAGTGATAAAGAGTGTGTGTAAGAAACATTAGAAAGTATAAGCAAGCAATTGTATAAGTTTATCATCATTGAAAAAATAGGAAAAAAATGTTAGACAAGGAATGATTTTTTAAAATTATAATAACATCCATTTATTGTAAAATAGCCCAAAGTAATTTAGAAGTAAACAATATGACTAAGTAATACCAAGCAGAACCTACGAAAGTAATAGGTAATGTTTAAATTGTGTAAACTAAGAAATTCTAGACATTTACAACTTAGGCCTATAAAATGCCTAACTGTCAAAATTCAGAAAAAGCAATTTGTAAGCAATTAACCATTGGATTTAAGAAATAAGACAAAGTGACTTGTTACTTTCAATTATCTAACCATAATAGTATGTCAGAAATAGAATAAACAGAAAAAATAAGTGAAATATGTAATAAAATAACATTAGTAAATTGGTCAAAACATTAATACATGACCAAGCCTAGCATTATGGTGTATCAAATTAATCTTTGAAAGAAAATAAAGGCATTGACGTTAATATCTCACACATTGGTAATAACACCAATGAATGATAGCAATTATAAAATATTAGGTCAATTTAGGACCATAAACCCAAGCTTTCATAACAATGTAAACAAAATTCTTAACCAATCAGAAGCAGGGAATTATTCTTGGGATTGAAAAAACCGTTAGCATTTTTAGTTAGTCCATTATTAACGCTCAAGAGAGACAGATGCCAAACTGAATCGGCTCCAATTAAAATTTGAAAAGAGGCAAATGTACTCAAATTAAACAAATACGAATAATATAAGTTGAATCTGGATCCATTAAACCCAGGATGAAACCACAAGGCAAAATTCAATAATTAAAATTAAAAAACCTTGGATAAATAAAATAGAAAATAGAAAAAGGAGAAAACCCGATTGATGAAGAACTAAATGATATTACCACAATTTGGAAGAATTATCTGGGACTCATCAGAAGATATAACAAGATTTTGTTAAGTATAGATAAATTCTATATAATTGCGAACAAAATGAATTAGCTTTTCCACAACACAATAACTCTCACTCCGAACTTGGTATAACAAATTCTTTCAAGGATTAATTAAAAATATTTATTAAAACTGTATGTGAATTGTAAATTAACCTATATGCGACGCTTAAAAGTCGACACACTTTGTGGACACTAAGAACCGAATTTTAAGTAAACCTGTATGGTATTTAATTAACATTGATGTAAGGTTGTGTACTTTCATAAACATCTTGTTTATTTTTTCGTAATCCAGAGAAGTCTTTGACTGAATAAATTTTGAAAAATTAAATGTCAGCATATAACGCTATCAGTCGAACGGCCCGATCAACAAAGCCAAACGCTGAGTTGTAATTTATTTATAGCCGGAGCAAACTTTTTATAATAACAATATGTTTTACTTAATTTATAAATAATCAACGAATCTGGACACTAATAAATTAGTACTGAACATTAATAACCGTTTTTTGTTTTATTTGATATATGTCTTAATATTTTTTGTACTTTAGCAGTGGAGAAAATTTTTTACAAAAACTATAGGTTGGCAACACGTCAGACTCCACGCGAGATTTGAATTTGCGTCAGTCCGTGTGAGTAAGTTTAAATTATTATCGAAGGAAAGAAGACGATGCAGGTAGAAACTTTTAATTGTTTTTTTATAAAACCATTTGGCGCCTATCGGGAAGTAAGTTATATTCAAATAAGGACAGGTAAGGAGAAGAACGACACACATTCGTTACTGGTTATTAGTGCGTTCGCGATAGTCATCGTTAGCGATAGACACTTTATGAATGGACGACAACAAGGTGAGACTTTCAGACCATACCGAGTAAACTACTACGTTATAAATTTGCGACCAACTAATGAGGCTAGAGTTGAAAGAAGAATAGTATCCTAGCGGCGGTTGCGGAAAAGGATAGCAAGATGCGCAAAAGAGGCAGATCCAAAAAGAGGACAGAGGATATCGACATGGGAGATAAGGAAGCAATACCGGTTGAAGAAGTGGAAATGATCGAAAGGGAAGCCCAAGGGGACCAACCAGAGAAACCAACCCAACCAGCACTCGAAGTGGAGGCGATAGCAGGAGATACGATCGAAAATCTGCCAGACAGAACTACAACAACCGAAGGAACGAAATTGGATAATATGATGAGGATGATGATGAAGCAATTCGGACAAATGAGGGAAGATAATGAAACATTTAAAACAAAATAGTGAAAAGTTGAATGAACAAATGAGGGAAGGTAAGGAAGATTAAACTAAGAAAATCAATGATAATAATAAAATTAATAGTCAAAATATCGAATTATTAAATAAAAATACAGAGGAATTCGAAGAGGAAAGTAATAGGGAATATGGAAGCGTTAAGTAAAAGGATGGAAGAAAAAATGGAGGATACCATAAATAAATCGGTAAATCAAAACGTAGAAACATTGAAACAAACGTAGAAAATAACTACCAAACAGCAGAAACTAATCATCAACAGCTGATGGAGGAAATGGATGAAAAATTAGAAGAACACATTACAGAAGTTCGAGAAGAAATATCAGAAACAAGGGGAAAATGTGAGCAGACAACTCAAGAAATACTCCAAATTCGGGAAGAAAATAAGGAAGAAATAGTACAAGTACGAACTTGGTGAAAGGATGAAACGTGTATATAATAATATAAACCAAATTTATTTGGTCGACAGATTTATTTATATTGGATTCAATAATAGATTGAATTGGATTGAATAAATCACTAAACCAAAAAACTAATAATAAAAAACCAAATCTTAATAATAATTATAAAACTTATAACAAGATTCTAAGAGACGACATTTCGTCATCTTACAAAATGGTGAACAACGTTTGAGACGATTAAATAGGTTCAATCTCAACCTCATTAACTGATATAAATACACCGTACACATTACGTCTCGTTACAATATTAAAACACTATTGTATTACAATATACCGCCCGATTATAAATCACAACACTTCACTATTAACCACTTGAACGCGCACAGAGTATTATCGCTTGTAATCGCCCGACAATAACTGAACTGCGTTGTAAATATATCGCTTGAGGAATTCTGTTTACCTAGCATTTTATGACACTATCAGAGTTCTCTTTTGCGAAAACCTTTTACATAATGACAGAAAATTAATGCACGTACACTATTTGACCGTGAATGTGAAAGACGCTTAGAGGTCTGATTATGAACAATGCGGAACCCCAAACTCGACAACACTGATAACTGAAGTAGTTCGTAGTTTAATCGGTCTGTTATTAATCAACTGCCATTTAACAATATCTGTAAATTCGTCGAGTGTCAACGTGGACAAAGATTTTTTGAAAAGAAAATCTAGCCCGTACGCCACCCGTGTTAATGTTATAAGTGCATGAAAAAATGTGTGACTTATTAGGCATCGGATGTGTAGTTATACCTAAAACTAATAGTAGTAGTAGTAGTTAGATTCTGTATACCTGTAACCTCTCTATGCTTTTAGTATTTATTTTATTTCTTTTTAAATTTCTATCTCCTTGCTTGTTGGTTTTCAAAGACAGGTTACAAGTTATCTAGAACTAGGCAGGAGCCTAGAGAAGCAAAAATTATGCTGGGTCCAGTATGACGGGACTTGCAATAAAACTAAGCTGTAACAGAACGATAACAATTTATTTTCCTTCCTGCGCTGCTTTAACATCATTAAATCAGAATAACATATGTGCCCAATCACAAGTATGAATACAAGTAAAAAATAACAAGTGTGTATAACTCTTAAGAATAACAACTGTGTATACATCTTAAGAATAACAAGTGTGTATAAATATTAAGAATGACAAGTGTGTATAAATATAAAACATCACAAGTGTGTATACATCAGTGGACACACGCATATATAATTATAGAATTCCCTTCCATCTCGTGGCTAGCTAGACACATAACAACACACACAGAACATAAGGTACACGAACTCACAATTACATTAATCTTAACACACATGCCCCTGGAATGCACCCACCTACCAGGTAGAGTAACTACAATCTTATAACCTCGCGGTGATAAAATCTACGCCCTTCGGCAACCCGTTCCGTAGAATAACATAAGGCCAAAACCCCCCAGGAAGAATGATAATAATTCATGAGGCACAAATAACCGGACCACCCCTTTAGCTAGCATTCCATTGATCAATGACCCAAGATGAGTGTGTGAACCTTAAGTTCCTTTCACCTCATTAATTGAAACTGACCAACTACGTCCTCTACTTTCAGAAGGTGTTTATAAAATTCTAAACAGTTATTTGACTTCAAGAAAATTCCAAAAAAGGAATCAATCTCTATGTACATTAGTAAACAAAATTAATTGTTTGAGGCATTACTATTTCTGAAGATTTTGACAATACATAATTTACTCAAAAAGAAAATGATGAATACATGTTTTATAGTCAAAATTACACAGCAAAAGCTATAAATGGGAAGTCAACCCATATGTGTTGGCCAGTTAAGAAAACAATCAGTTTAGCCCTTTTGCAAGGGGCAAAAATCAGCAAAAGTATTTCCATTACATTAGTAAATATTTCTATTGGCCTCAAATGACTATATAAAACAATTAAAAGAAAAGAATACAATAAGGTGGTTGTGCTCTGGCATCTGTGGGAGCGCGCCCACATGTAGTTGACAAAAGTTGACAGGCATACAACCTGTCTGAAGTTGCACCAGCGTGTCAGAGAAAACCAAGTCCATTTTGTAACCCCAGAAAAGTCCCCAGCCCTTAAATCTGAAACCCATAGTCAAATTAAATTTTATACACAGCTGTTCCAGCCGGAACAGAACTACTGAGCAATAATTAAATTTTGTAAGGAGTGAAAAAAAGAGAATTAGATGCAACAACAAAATGGTACAAGATTAAAATCTCTCTGGCGCGCTCCCCAGTGCAGCCCGCACTTACAGCCATTGCATTTAGCGTTATGTAACAGAGTTATAAAAAAAAAGGTTTATGAAATTTAAGTAATAATGTTCAGAGTCATGATCACAGCACAACTTCCCGGTAAACAGTCTGGACACGTGGTCGCATGGCCACTAGGCTATTTACAGTAAACGGGCACACTGCCGGATCGGCCCCCCAAGAAAAGAAAAGCATAAATATCACCTCATAAGTGCTGGCGAGTGCAACATAGAAATTCCGTCTCCGTCTCCCTCTCCGTAGACGATCTTGACATGGTTCACCGCTTGGGCAGATGTTCAGCCATCAGCAGACCAGGAAACGGGCTTAGTGCGAGAACCCTAAGAATTCAAGTAAATTAGAGGACAGTCTATTAAAAATGTACACCCGAGTTAAGGTAATTAACCTCTTAACGGGCCGCCAGCTAACTCTCACCAAAAGCACAATATTCATTATTAAAGTTTTTACAACCTGCTTAAATAGTCTAAAATCAGCCAAGGAATAAGTAAATTTGAGTCATGAACAGACCTAAATAAATTGTGGCTTAATACAAAGTGAACTGTACTCAGTCAACGTGCTTCGACAAAAATTTGCAGGTTAAAGCGGCCACGTGCAGAGCAGTAATCATTATTTGACCAAAAAAAAATTTAACAGCAAGTCACTCACAGCATTGAGAAAGTTTTACAATCAATTAAATTTCATACCTAGAAGCTCTCACACTTCCTTCTCTACTTGGGAAGTTAATTAACAAAGACTGCGACAGTTTACCACATGCACAGACACAGTTCACTACTTGACTGCGCACCAAGTTTCTTAGTGATTCATTTTTAATGTAGTGCACTTTTACTATGAGAATGACTCTTGAGAACTTTTCGCATTATTACAGAAAATAATAAGGCATGGCTATATAAAGGGCGTTACGTACAACAGTAAAGAATGAGTTTCTCTTACATAACTTTGTCAGGTCGCACACACATAAATACGTACTTCACACGATAGCATATATCTTGTTATTAAATATCCAAACAAATAATGAAAAATAATTAAATTCTTACCGGGAGTCGTTTATTCTTTAGCCCATCATGTAGAGAGATACAAACTGCGTAGAACAATACAAAGGGCGGAGACGGAGACGATTCTCTGAGCGAGGCCAAGCGTTGACTGCACACGCCGGCACACAATTTTCATTGCACATAGCCGAGTTGCGCGCGCAACGCACACACCGCCGCTCCCCTCACACCGTCGAACAACGTCCGCCCCGCTGCCTCGCTCACGTATGTTACAATTACGAAAACTTTCTAGAATTTTTTGTAACCGCCGGCATCGAACCTGCACACCCCCACCCCGAAAGGGCAACCCGGTTGCCCCACAAAAACTCGGGAAAGTACCCTGCAGTGTACTCCCATCTGAAAAATCCGGTGGACATCGTGGGTAAGGTGGCCAGGCAGACCTGCTCCTAGGAGAACAGCCATCCCCATGCGACCCTCTCCGCCACGCCAACCCCACGGGACCGCCCCAACACGTCACCCTCTCCGGTGACCACCAATTACTCCCACCGGTCCCACTCACATGCTCGTCCTAGGACCAAACAAGGCATCTCCCACCTTGGCATGTGAACGACCGTACTACCTCTCGTCCCTCTCTCGGACCGACCAGCCACAAGCACCCACAAGGCATCTCCAACCTTGCCATATGGCTGGCCCACTTCCCTAGACAAGGGCGGACGGCCCCGCTTGGCCAGACAGAGAGGACCGCACCAAGGGCACACGAACATTAATCCCATCATTTCCTCATTCAAATACTCCATAACTAGAGGGGGTTTACTTTTCTACCGCACCTACCACACAACTTTCTCTCGCAACAAAAATAACACCAGGAAAACCGGAGAATGCGGCATGGCTCGGACCCTATAATGAACAACATCAACCTCAACAACTATAAACAACCAACAACAGCACACCATCACTCCACCTAACCTTAAACAGGGGAAACTGACGATCTCAAAGACCGCGACCATCTCGAGGACCACAATCTAAATTGTGGACTTCCTTATAAATTTTTTTTTTTTTTTTTTACTAAGGCGAGGGGTAGGAAAATCGGGAAGATGAAACGGGGCAAGGATCATTAAAGGGTCAATAGTTAGGACTAAGGGTAAGGACCTGGTTCCCTCCGAAAATAAGGATGAGTGGAGAAAACCAAGGCTCGCGTGGGCAGGGGCGCAACCCTGAAATAGATGAACACCACTGGGAGTGTGGGGAACATCTACCCGCTACCCGTTAACCTCTGCTTCTTACCTTTCTATGCTGCACTTTAGGTATTCGCTCCTTTCGGACACCACTCTCTAAGAAATTATCTCGTGTTGAGCTGTACTGACTGGTTTCTTCGGAATCAGAATCAAGGCAACTTACCTCACTACTTTCACTCCGCCTTGGATTATGCTCATCGTCTAACTCCTCTGCTACAATTTCTTCCTTTTCTACAACTTCCCCTTCTTTGTCCACATAATCCAAAGCAACCTCCTGACACTGCGCCTCCTCAGTGTCTTCCCGTTGCTCCTCTGATCCAGCTTCAACCTCCTCTCCGATCTCATTTTCATCAACACGTTCATCACCGACGTCATCGCCATCACTTCCACTACCACCATCTGAACACTGCACATCCTCGTCCTCCTCTCGTTGCTCACCTGGTCCACCTGAAACTTCCTCCCGTTCCTCGGAATCCTCAACACTACTTACAGAAGGCGTCTGCACATCGTCACACACTACATCACTCTCACTCACAAACTCTACAATGCTGCCCCCAAATTCCTCCTCAACTTCTACCTCACTTGCGGCATGGACATCCCCTTGTCCATCCACAACCTCAGAAACACTCGCAGCCCGGACATCCCTGTGTCCATCTGCAACTTCAGACTCTACAGTCTCCCTAACCCCTACAACTAAACTCACCTGCGCAGCATCTGCAGACCGCTCTTCTGACTCTTCTGTCGATTCCACTCCTTGACCACCTTCAGCAACCACAACGTCCTCAAGATCTTCCACCCTGGAATCCAGCTGTCCAGGTTCATGTGCAATGACTAAATTAATTTCGACTGGCGATGGTGATGTTACAGGCTCTGGATCCCTCACGAACCGAGATGTAAATACCGGAACAAATTCTGCGGCCTCTGGATTCAACCATGACGTCCTCTTTGAGTCCGGTAATTCAGTATTAACTGACGTGTCCTTGTCGTCTTGTATTGATCCCACGAAGCAGTTCCGCTCTTCTACTTCTGCTTCCTTTTCTTCATCTACTACTCTCTTGGGCACTTGTACTTCCTCTGGAACCTCCAAAGCTTCCCTTTTCTCCAAATAAGAAGGACGCCTAACTACCGGCTCCCTACTTGCCGATGGTTGTTCCCTAACATAATTTCTTCTTCCCCTGTTAATTTCATGTTTCTTTGTTTTCTGTGCTGTAGCTGTTGTTACCGTCTTCACACCTGCCACCCCCTTGTAGCCTCCATCACTTCCGGAATATTCAGGCTTTCTAAGCGTCTCTTGGGTTTTCCTCCAACCTCCATGTTTGTCCCTTTTGGCTCTTCCTGATGAACCACTGGAGGATTGGACATCTGTGGCATCTCTTCCTCGGGACTCGTCAGCCGCCTGGACCGTCCTTGAAAACACACACAGCTGTTCAAGATCCGCAAAACCACGTGGACGGTCCGCGAATGCCAAACGAGATCTCTCTTGGGGAGTCAGTCCTTGCAGAATTGCTTGGATAACTTCTGTCTCGGGCAACCCCAATCTTAACACCCGGGCAGCTTTCCGTATATCGCGCACGAAATCTCCTAACGCCTCTCCGTAGGCCTGTGGGCGATAGAATCTTTCCAACTCAAGCTTGAAGCGTCGTCGAGTGGGTATGAAGAAGTTCAACACCTCCCCATGGAAAGCATCAACACTCTCACCCCGACGCAGGGCCTTGGTGACCAGACCAGCCAACGTACTCCGGCAATACGTGTATATAAGATACAAGACCTCCCCATCGGACACCCCTGGGAAATCAGCCACCTGCAGGACCAGGTCCAAGAACACCAACAGATGGTCCTCATCAAATCCATCCACCACCGGAAATTTCTGGAGAACGTCTGTAAGAGGGTGGGGCAATTTCTCGTAGCATATCCCCGCCAGACTTACACAATTCAACACAAACAATCATAAAACAAATTCCCACTAAACACCTAACACCAACATAACCTACAAAAACATATTAACAAAAATCGGAAAAACTCAAGTACTGTCCTTCCTTTGAGTAGACCCCCGGGTTCTCTAGCGCTGCGGAAACCTGGCCTATTCTGAACCATGCACTCCACGACGGAAGGAGACAAGAGACAAGCAAGAATACAACACACATAACATCAAACAGCGACTCGACACACACGCCATACCAACACACAAATCACAACAACCAACTAACCATCAACTACAGGTCCTAATTCGGGAATGTAAAATAATTCGACATCAACCGGACACAAATCGGTTCCGGTACCGATTTCCGATCGGGCCATACCGCATGCCGTCAATATACTACGCTCAACACCGACCCTAATTAACATTCCATCTTCCAGGCCACGCTTAAGACTCCCCGGCCGTACAAGCTATCAAAAATTTTTAAACACCATTAACCGCCTCAGTGGTGCGACCCGACTCACAAATTAAACAACTTATAACTAGCCTACGCGGGCCTATATCAACTAAGTTACAATAATTGCATTAATATTTCCGAGTCTGCAAGCCCCGTCACACACCAGGACCCAAGGGTTCAAGCCTAGAATGAACCACGCTCTGATCTACCACTTGTAACCTCTCTATGCTTTTAGTATTTATTTTATTTCTTTTTAAATTTCTATCTCCTTGCTTGTTGGTTTTCAAAGACAGGTTACAAGTTATCTAGAACTAGGCAGGAGCCTAGAGAAGCAAAAATTATGCTGGGTCCAGTATGACGGGACTTGCAATGAAACTAAGCTGTAACAGAACGATAACAATTTATTTTCCTTCCTGCGCTGCTTTAACATCATTAAATCAGAATAACATATGTGCCCAATCACAAGTATGAATACAAGTAAAAAATAACAAGTGTGTATAACTCTTAAGAATAACAAGTGTGTATACATCTTAAGAATAACAAGTGTGTATAAATATTAAGAATGACAAGTGTGTATAAATATAAAACATCACAAGTGTGTATACATCAGTGGACACACGCATATATAATTATAGAATTCCCTTCCATCTCGTGGCTAGCTAGACACATAACAACACACACAGAACATAAGGTACACGAACTCACAATTACATTAATCTTAACACACATGCCCCTGGAATGCACCCACCTACCAGGTAGAGTAACTACAATCTTATAACCTCGCGGTGATAAAATCTACGCCCTTCGGCAACCCGTTCCGTAGAATAACATAAGGCCAAAACCCCCCAGGAAGAATGATAATAATTCATGAGGCACAAATAACCGGACCACCCCTTTAGCTAGCATTCCATTGATCAATGACCCAAGATGAGTGTGTGAACCTTAAGTTCCTTTCACCTCATTAATTGAAACTGACCAACTACGTCCTCTACTTTCAGAAGGTGTTTATAAAATTCTAAACAGTTATTTAACTTCAAGAAAATTCCAAAAAAGGAATCAATCTCTATGTACATTAGTAAACAAAATTAATTGTTTGAGGCATTACTATTTCTGAAGATTTTGACAATACATAATTTACTCAAAAAGAAAATGATGAATACATGTTTTATAATCAAAATTACACAGCAAAAGCTATAAATGGGAAGTCAACCCATATGTGTTGGCCAGTTAAGAAAACAATCAGTTTAGCCCTTTTGCAAGGGGCAAAAATCAGCAAAAGTATTTCCATTACATTAGTAAATATTTCTATTGGCCTCAAATGACTATACAAAACAATTAAAAGAAAAGAATACAATAAGGTGGTTGTGCTCTGGCATCTGTGGGAGCGCGCCCACATGTAGTTGACAAAAGTTGACAGGCATACAACCTGTCTGAAGTTGCACCAGCGTGTCAGAGAAAACCAAGTCCATTTTTTAACCCCAGAAAAGTCCCCAGCCCTTAAATCTGAAACCCATAGTCAAATTAAATTTTATACACAGCTGTTCCAGCCGGAACAGAACTACTGAGCAATAATTAAATTTTGTAAGGAGTGAAAAAAAGAGAATTAGATGCAACAACAAAATGGTACAAGATTAAAATCTCTCTGGCGCGCTCCCCAGTGCAGCCCGCACTTACAGCCATTGCATTTAGCGTTATGTAACAGAGTTATAAAAAAAAAGGTTTATGAAATTTAAGTAATAATGTTCAGAGTCATGATCACAGCACAACTTCCCGGTAAACAGTCTGGACACGTGGTCGCATGGCCACTAGGCTATTTACAGTAAACGGGCACACTGCCGGATCGGCCCCCAAAGAAAAGAAAAGCATAAATATCACCTCATAAGTGCTGGCGAGTGCAACATAGAAATTCCGTCTCCGTCTCCCTCTCCGTAGACGATCTTGACATGGTTCACCGCTTGGGCAGATGTTCAGCCATCAGCAGACCAGGAAACCGGCTTAGTGCGAGAACCCTAAGAATTCAAGTAAATTAGAGGACAGTCTATTAAAAATGTACACCCGAGTTAAGGTAATTAACCTCTTAACGGGCCGCCAGCTAACTCTCACCAAAAGCACAATATTCATTATTAAAGTTTTTACAACCTGCTTAAATAGGTTAAAATCAGCCAAGGAATAAGTAAATTTGAGTCATGAACAGACCTAAATAAATTGTGGCTTAATACAAAGTGAACTGTACTCAGTCAACATGCTTCGACAAAAATTTGCAGGTTAAAGCGGCCACGTGCAGAGCAGTAATCATTATTTGACCAAAAAAAAATTTAACAGCAAGTCACTCACAGCATTGAGAAAGTTTTACAATCAATTAAATTTCATACCTAGAAGCTCTCACACTTCCTTCTCTACTTGGGAAGTTAATTAACAAAGACTGCGACAGTTTACCACATGCACAGACACAGTTCACTACTTGACTGCGCACCAAGTTTCTTAGTGATTAATTTTTAATGTAGTGCACTTTCACTATGAGAATGACTCTTGAGAACTTTTCGCATTATTACAGAAAATAATAAGGCATGGCTATATAAAGGGCGTTACGTACAACAGTAAAGAATGAGTTTCACTTACATAACTTTGTCAGGTCGCACACACATAAATACGTACTTCACACGATAGCATATATCTTGTTATTAAATATCCAAACAAATAATGAAAAATAATTAAATTCTTACCGGGAGTCGTTTATTCTTTAGCCCATCATGTAGAGAGATACAAACTGCGTAGAACAATACAAAGGGCGGAGACGGAGACGATTCTCTGAGCGAGGCCAAGCGTTGACTGCACACGCCGGCACACAATTTTCATTGCACATAGCCGAGTTGCGCGCGCATCGCACACACCGCCGCTCCCCTCACACCGTCGAACAACGTCCGCCCCGCTGCCTCGCTCACGTATGTTACAATTACGAAAACTTTCTAGAATTTTTTGTAACCGCCGGCATCGAACCGGCACATACCAAATACACGAATAGTTAGTAAAATAATATCTATAAACATAAATAATATTAGGCCTACTGATACTAAATTGTACAAGAAAAATAATTCTAGTGAAACGTTTAATTTTTTTTCTTAACATTTTTAGGACACCTACTATACTCAGTATTAAACGGAGAGACTGCTGCTCACTGTTTACAGCAGAGAGAAAAGAGTGCCATGTCTGACAGGAAAGCTTATGGTTATGGTCATTTAAGTAAATATATAATGACTTTCCAAGCGTTCTAAGCATGCTCGTTCTACGTCATCGATGATAAAAGTTAAATAAAATATTTTCCTCTTCCATTTTTCTATCTAAAACGAATTTTTAATTAACTGATGAGACAACTCTCCATTATACAGTGTAACAGACATTCTCTTTCACAGTCACACACACACACACACACACACACACACACACACACACACACACACACACACACACACACACACACACACACACACACACACACACACACACACACACATGAAATACTCTGTATTTCATTTTTTAAGAAAATCTTATATACAATTATTTATAAAATTATTATTAGGTAAAATTTTTGTTAGCTCTAATTTCTACCAACAAAAAGTTCTTACCTTTCACCCCTTATAGACAAATTTAAATTATTATTTTTAATTAAATCGTAAGGATCCTATCATAAAGCTTTGAGAGATATCTCTTGGGTAAATTAACTTTATATTCTTCTAGATAAAAATAATTGAATGCCCATATTTAGTTTTTATTTTCTAAAATATTTAAATTTTACACTTTTTTTTCAATTCCAAATCTTTAATACTCTGGAACTCTTTATACACGCATTGTCCGATCTCAGTGAATACAGGGAGCCATTTTAAGATCTATTTATATAAATATAAATTTAATTTATAAACATTAATGTGTAATACAAAATATATATATAATAAAAATTTTTATATAATATAAATTTAATACGAGTCCTTTAGTTTTAAATGAACTCGGCATCTACCGTTTCAATTCACTCTCACAAATGTAAAAAAAAGACTAAAAAAAAGGAGTCAAAGATAGTGTAGACTAATAATAGTTTTAGGAAAGCAGCGTAGTGTTCGATCTGTAAAACTAACAAAAGCAAATTTATTAAGAGGCTCAAAGTAGAAATTAAGTACATAACTATAAAAGAATTATTTAAAGAAGGCACTATAATTGATGTTAAAAAATTCGCTTTCGGGTTAGAAAGAAGTTTCCTAAGAGAAAAATTATAACAAACAGTATAGATGACTTATGGGTAGCTGATGCAGTCGTTACTTCGAATTATATGTACATAAATCGGTTCATAACGTTATCCTACGTCTTCCGATCCCTAGTCTCCATTGGTCACGATCCAACCAAGATTCTTCTTCCAATTCCCGGTCTCTCATTGCCCGATTGATGTCTTCTCTCCAACTCAACCTAGGTCTTCTTATTCGCCTACGACCATATGGTGTCCATCCCAAAATTTGCTTGGGGAGTCGGTTATCCGGCATTCTTTGCACATGTCCAAACCATCTTAGCTGTTTGGTTCTTATGTCGTCAACAATAGAGCACTGTACCCCTATTATCTCTCGGATTCTGACGTTTCTTACTTTTTCCAGTTTTGACCTCCCTGCCGATCATCGCCAATAATCCATCTCAGTAGCCTCGAACAACTTTTCTGTTCTCTGTGTTACTGGCCATATTTCACAACCGTTTCGCACCCTCATACTTCGAATTATGCTGATCGAAATGACAACTATAAGTACTTTTTGAAAGTTACAGCCACGTTCCCTAAATACATTTGGTGGTGACTTCTAAAAAAGAAGAATGGAGTTGACATCTCTAAGACTTTTGAAGGACGCTATTAATTTCGGAACCAAAAGTCACCTAAAATATTGTACACTGATAAAGAATAAGAGTTTAAAAACAGGTCAATTCATTACTGAAGAAGTATAATATCAAGTTGTTGCACTGAGTATGAGGAAAATCTTTATTACAGAGCACAACAATAGGGCCCAGAATAATCGCATGAATGTGATCTTCGAGAACTTTAAGAATTACAGGAGTATAAACATTATATAAGAGATTTTTAAATATTATAACAATTTTGATCACAGAATGACCGGAATGAAACCTAAGAAAATTAATAAAGGTAAGGAAAAAGAATTATTAGAAAAAGTTCTAAAATATGCGCTGACAGAAATAGCAAAAATTCTTTATTTAAAATAGGCAACATAGTTTGGATTGGGAATGAGAAACATACATTCTCCCGTAAATATAAAAACAACTGGTCAAGGGAAATATTCCTGATATATCGAGTAAAGAATACCAATTTTATAGCGTATAATATAGGTCTAAGAAATGTAAAAGATGAAGCAATTAAAGGTAGGTTTTACGACTAAGAATTAAACAAAACCATGTTGTAACTATTTTTCAATATACAAATAGAATGTAAAAGCAGTTTATGCAAATTATTATGAGAACTGCTGTGAAAACATCTATGGAAAACATGCAGAAAAACGTTCAGTCGTTGCAGAGCTCTCAAGGCTGTATTTGATTTTTATAAAAACAGGAAATACAAAACTTTTCTAGCCTATTATTGCAAGGAATGCTTCACGGAACGTAGTATTATTTATTTCAAAATCAGGCTTCAATTGCTGATAAAAAAGTGCGCTATACGTAAAGAGAATAAAGATCCATCGTTTTTCCACAAAAGCGGTTACACCAGACTTAAACTGTATTGTCATTCTATGGACAGCTGCCATAAACGATATGAACCTAAGGATAATACGCAGAAGCCGATCGTATGTGAGTGTGGTAGGGAAATTCAATCTGAATCTTACCTTTTCTTAACATTTAAATACTCAGATCTATAAAAAACTAGCTCAAATAACTAAAACTAATTGATAGATTAAACTCCTATAAGAAATATTTTTATGATTTAATTTAATTTTTTGTAAACAGCGAGTTCTAAAAGACAATTAATCTGTGACCTTTGTAAGGAATACAGGCTACTTTGTGGAAACTACAGTAAAGAGTGTAACCCTTAGAAATTTTATCACTTTAGTTAAAAATGTTGTACCTAAATTGGCAACTTGATAAAATGGCTAGCAACAAAATACTCTGTGCAGGCTGCAATGTACTACTCTTAAAACTTACGATACACATTTTAACTCCCAGAATGACTTTAAAAATGCTAATACCAAACTTAAGGAAATGAATACGTTAAAGCAATGGGCTTCTAATAGCGAAACTTACAATTATTAAAAGCTAAATCTAGACCTACGTAAGGAAATAAAGAGATCATTTAGTAGTATGAAAAATTATTATAATTTATATAACGAGGAGAGATTAAGAGACTTCGGAAATATACTTCATATATTCTTTCATATTCTTCTTCACTTTGAATCTAATTACTTTTCTTATATTTGTCAGTTACATTCCCTTTTCTAAGTAGTAATTTAAATATCTACTGTGGACAACGTAACCTTCTTTATCAAACAGTGTAGTACAGAGCATATTATTATAATGTTCGGAAGCTAGTAGAAGATCTTTATGTTCATTATTTAGCTCCCTAGAATACTCTAAATCACACTAAAATATATATCCATAGTCTTCATCTTCGCTTAACTGCACTATTACCTTTTCCCATTCCTCTAAATGTCTAACGTTGGGATTAGTCCACATTGTATCCTTATTGGGATGACTCTGAGATAGATCCCATCCGTATAAATTATTAGCGTAACGTATATAGATGGTTATCAAATTTTGTTGGATTATAATATTTCAAATGTCTGTAATTATCCTGTGAATTATTTTTGATTGCCTGCGAGAATCCGCAGCAAAACCCCTTTTGACTATTACGAACATCTGGTAGTTATCAATCAATTCTAGATGAATATTAGTGTGTTTTAGTTTTTCATACCACGCTGAGTAAGGAGCAGTCAGATAGTGAGCAGGATCCAATCGATAGTTTCTCAAACTATGTCATCTTTGCCTTTAGAGTTACCAAATATATCATCTAGAAGTAGGCTAATACGTCCTGTAAGACTAAATCGTTTACAGAAAAGCCTCCGTTAAGTGTTGTCGATACTACGAAAGATCCTGGAAATATTTCTAGAGCGAAAAGTAGTATAATTCTTAATATTGACTTTAATAATACATTAAGAGCTCCTTCAGATGTACATATCGCTGTAGTTTCCGAAAGGTGCTGAGTTATGACGTCGTGGTGAATTACCTAAAAGAAGTATAATCCTAGCTCACATAAATTTTTCTTGATGTTCTATTCTTTCTTGGACTATATTGTAACTTGGAGAATATTTTAGATGTGTAAAATATTCAATAGTCAATGAGACTATTCAGAGATGTCTTAGATATTTAACCCCTTATGTGTCTTGGAAGTTCTTGTTGGAGATGTATCTGAGAGAACACTAAAAAAGTAATTGCATAAGAAAACTCTATTAATGATTTTAAAAAATCCTAGGGAAATAGGGCTCCTCCCAAAATTTTTGGAGTATTTTATTACATATTGTTATAGAGGTTTCTTCGATAATTTTTTTTGATATTATGTTGGCTTCTAAATTGCGCGCTAGGATCCCCATATTAACACACACACACACACACACACACACACACACACACACACACACACACACACACACACACACACACACACACACACACACACACACACACACACACACACACAGAGGTTGAATAGATATATCATAATCTGTTATTATAGAGATTGATATTACTTGGAAGTTCACTGCACTGCAGACTATATTATTCTCAATATTAATCACATGTAAACAAAATAAATTATTTTTGTAAAATATATAAAAACACTTGGTAAGTTTCACAAATTTTTTTTAATTAACTCTGACAGCTGTTTCGACTAACTTAAGCTATTGTCAAAGAGCGAGTGAATGAAATTACTGAACACAGGATGTTAGTGGTGTGTTGGTGGTAAACATCTGTTTAGGGTGTATCTGGAACATCTGTGTTGTGATGGCGAGGGGGGAGTGTGTGCATGAGACAAGGGAAGGTCAGGTGTCTTTAAAACTAAATACAATCATGAATGCAAAATGTAAAATTAACTGAACTAAATATAAACTGAATGCAAATTTTAAAATAATGATGAACATTCAAAATAATATAAAATAAACTAAACTAAATAACAGATTTTAATAAAGGGGATACACAAAATTCAGTCTGTTCATTGGTTAAATTTTTGTTATTTTTTATTGCTTTTTTAATTTCTAAAATTTTTAAGAAATTCATTTTTTTACCTTTTTGTATGTTGTGGAGTAGTGTTATGTTTTTTGTGTCTATGAAGTGACTGTGTTGTAAGCAATGATCTGCAAAACCTGTATTAGCTGTATTGGTTAAAATCGCCTTCTTATGTTCAGAAATACGATGTTTCAGAGCACGGCCACATTGTCCGATATAAATATAAATTATGAAATACACTGTGCAGAATGCGATGCTATTTATATCGGGGTTTTATATGCTATTTATATTTAGTTCAGTTAATTTTATATTTTGTATTCATGATTGTATTTAGTTTTAAAGACACCTGACCTTCCCTTGTCTCATGCGCACACTCCCCCCCTCGCCATCACAACACAGATGTTCCAGATACGCCCTAAACAGATGTTTACCACCTACACACCACTAACATCCTGTGTTCAGTAATTTCATTCACTCGCTCTTTGACAATGGCTTAAGTTAGTCGAAACAGCTGTCAGAGTTAATTAAAAAAATTTGTGAAACTTACCAAGTGTTTTTATATATTTTACAAAACCTTTGTATTAATATGTTTCACCAAGTGCCCAACGAGTCATCAATTAATATCATAAATTATTTTATTTGTCACCTATAATTTATAATTATAATCTTTTCAAAGTTTTATCAATGTTTCTTCTCTTGCTTGAGTGCGCAGATCCTGGATGGGGTGTCTCTGCAATCCGATGTGGGTTTATTTCATAGCATTTTTAAGCATTTATTCGTTTGATTGTATAAATATGTATATAAATAATATTATCTCAGGGTTCGTTTGAACGGGTTCATACGTATACTCAAGTTACAACTCGGGCCAATATCTAATTTACATAAGCGCAAATCTTCCATTCACACGGACAGCAGTATGCAACACTGGCCCGTATAATTTTTTATATTATCATTGTTCCCGTAATTATGTGTTCACATAGAACTCTAAATTGTCTGTCGGTTTCAGACTGGTACTTGAAAATTTACAAGGACCAGAGAGTTCACAACGTGACCCTTCAGATCACTGTACTTCGCACAGAGGCCACGGCTGATCTGCTCGACGTTAGCTGTAGAACTCTCTGTTTTCACAACACAAACTCGATATCTGAGGGACATATTGATATCGGAGGGTTCTGAGTGGTTGAAATTACTATGTACGTAATAGGTAAAAATGTAGTAATTAAAACCTCTGTTCCAACTTTGCACAAAAACGTTAGGCATGTACAATCGATGGGTGGGTGGGTGTGTGACAGATTAAACATACGTAGAGATCTTTCTGATTAAAACTTTCATAAATGCGGATATGAGTAAACGAGAAGAAAAACAAAATATGTTTACTTCTATTCCATTAATATTCTCTACACGTTTAATATTGCCATATTTTTTTATATTTCACAGCAATTCTTCAAACACTGATTAACTTTATTAAGTAACAGTGAATATCTCAGTTTTTTAGTGTACATTATATAACGTTACATAAAGTAGCCCATCTATAAAGAAGAAATTACCATTTAATGGAAAATTGAGTTACAACATTAAAGGAATAAAGAAAGTTAAAGTATGAAAGAATTAATTAACGAAAATATTAAAATATAGCAAAATAATAACTTAAAAACTAGACAAAGACTGAGACGATGACGTAACCCAAGTGATAGGCAGAGGGAAAAATGAAAATAAATAACTTTATGACCATATCACAACCCCTTGTCAACCAGTAATAATATAGTAAATGTAATAATGAAAGTACAAAGCTATAGGCAAACGTATGAGTAGTCCCATGTAAAATTACCAATACATAAATGTAAATTGAGTAATGTTAAATAATATAATTATTAGAATATGAAGGGAATAATACCCTTATATAATAAATACCCAATGTTAATTATAAGGTGAGTTGTGTGGTTACATCAAAGTGAAGAAATGAAAGAAAAACAGTGAGTAATAATACTAAAGTGCATAACAGAACCAAGAAAGTTATACTAACTGAAAGTCAGCAGTAGTAATAATGTGTAAATGAATAATAAGTAATGCTTGAGTAAAAAATGATGAATATATACTGTGAAAAAACGGAGGCATAATAGGCCTATAAAAGTGGAATAAGTAGAATTAATGGTCATGTTTTGAAATAAGAAAATAATAGTTAAGTAATAGTTATTCATTAAACATACATTAAAAACAAAATTGTATAAAAACAAAATTGTTAAAATTGTAACTTAGTAAATACTAAACAGAAACTATTCATTTTTGGTTTCTAATTAAATTATAAAAGAAATGCAATGCAATAATGTTATTATCTTAGGAATTCAAAGTAGTATAAGAAAATTATACTAATTTAAAAATATTTATTAATTTTGTAAACATTCAGTAGCAAAATCTGACAATGTAAAGAATATTTTCAACCAATAGGAGTATGAGGCTGGCTGCCTTGACAACCAAACATTAACAATAAAAGTCGTTAGTCCATTATTAGATTCAGAGAAGGGCAGATCAAAAAATTCATGCAGCTCAAAATAATAATATAAAAGTAATAAATCAACTAGAAATGAAATTGTAATGAACCAAAATGAGATGAGGAATAACAATAGTATTACAAGAAGAAATTTAATAACCAGAATTATTTGAAATTGAAGAAAAAATATATACTTAATAAATTATAAAAGAAAAACGAACTCAGAGAGACAAATCAGATGTAAAGGAATGTGATAAGTATAAATAAACTTAAGAAACTAAAATGAAAAAAGACTAGTCTACACTGTGACACTTTTTTCAATCATTAATAAACTTTATATAAACACTCACTTAAGGAATAAACTAGGTACAAACAGTTTATATCTTTATTCACTTTTTAATTTATGGTGATCAAATTATTGGACATTGGCATCTTCTTTTGAAACGAACTAATAACCTATTCACCAACTTGATCCAACACATGTAATATAACCTAAGAAGTAATTTATTAAGAAAGTGTATAAAATTTAAGTATATTTTATGTGAAGTTTTGTACTTTCTAAAGATCTTTTTTGTTAATTTTCCTGCAATCACAAGAACCAAACTGATTTAAAATAACCAAAATAAAACATACAATTTTAATCAGCCAGACCCGGAACACTAAGTGAACACCACCGCTGAGCGTGTAAAAAACAAGACCTGGAGCAAACTATATATATTATAAAAATATTTCATTTTGTTTAAAAGTAAACTAATAAAAACACTAAATAAATAATACCGTATTGGCTATTATCAATTGTGTCTTTAATTTATGTTAATATTACTGACAATTTCTTCCTTAATATAGCCAAGGTGGAAATTTGTTTCCAAATTTAGAGGTTGGTAACCCCTATTTTTTTGGAACGAAATTCAAATCTACTACAAGACAAAGGTGAGTTGAAATAAATTAAAATAAAGGAAAAGGAGAAATAGAAAGGAGAATCATTTTAATTGTTTCCGAAGTAAAACAATTTGGCGCCTTAAATCGGGAAACAAACAAAATACAACATATCAGTGAAATAAAGTAAGGTAAAAGATTGGCATCAACAAATTAAGACTTCAACAAGGGGTACGACTCGGGGTTATTATAAATTGGCGACCAACTAGTGAGGCTAAAATTAAAGAAAACATAACATTTCAGCGGCGACTGCGGAAAAACAAACAAAATGAAACGGAGAGCAAATTCACGTAAGCGCACAGAAGGAGAAGAAATCTATTTAAACATGGAAGAAAAAGAAGCGACACCGGTGGAAGGAATCGAAACAATGTTAACCTGAAGAGTGTAGAAGAGATGATAGCGAGGAATAGAGAGACCCGGTGGAATGTTATCCGAGGGATGATTGATGAGATATTCAAGGATACTCACGACAATTGGTGGACAGCAGTACGACCCGACAGTCAAGATGTACAAGAATTTAAAACACACTTTTGGGTGAAGTATTGGTCGGAGTCGACCCAAAATATGATGAGAAACGACTTAAATAACGGTCGGTATGAGGCACACGCAGGACAGTCTCCAACATCATACTTCCTAGGCAAGGTGTGCATGGCCCGTAATCTGGAGCCCAGGATTCCCGAGGAGTGCTTAGTAATACAACTATCCTACCATTACGAGGAAGGGATAAAGAACGCCACAATATGTAGCCAGATTAAGGCGATCCAAGCTATGGCTAACTTTTTAGAGAATTATGAACATGAGGACAGTATCAACAAAACCGCATAATGAATACTAAATACAATAAGTATAACTGCAACGACCCTCAACAAAATTAAAATAGGAATAATAATCCTCAAACAAACCAAAATGGTGACCAGAATAGAACCCATAATACCAACCCGAATAACAATCAAGGGAATAATAATTATCGGGGTAATAACCATTCTAATTATTACGATAATCGGCATAATCGAGGAGACGCGGAGAACCGAAACCACAACTACCGACACAACGTGAAATATATATATATATATATATATATATACTCACGACATCAAGGTAATCAGAGGCGGTACTACCCAAGGACACATACGAACCACAACTATTATAACCAGTCACAACGCGATGACAACTATCAATACGGAGGAAATAGTGGACCGGTGGACAACAATCCTGGAACCAGACAGGAACCACTACCGAACCAACCACAAAACCCACCAGAAAACAGGGACAGTGAGGGAAGCCCTCATTTAAACTAGTAGGGGCAGTGAAAACTGAAGACAGCCCATAAATGAACCAATCTCTTGGGGAAAGACGACAAATGACCAGACATATCATTGACCAGACAATAATAATCATCACTAACCATTATTTAAAAGATATCAGGGAGGATCTCTTAGAAGAAGAGGATATCAATGTACACAATAATGAAATTATCTATATAATCGCTAAATTAAATGGAATACAGTCGACAATTATGATAGATACGGGGTCTAATATCTCGTTAATTGATATCACAGAACTGGAGAGAATCCAACAAGGAAATAAAATACCTATACCCACTTTACCTGTGAATAATATAATCATAATCGGAGCTACTGGACGTCAAAATAAATCTGTGAAGAAGCAAGTATCGCTCGACCTCACAAATAATAATGTAACGATACCAGTAGGATTTCTAGTCGCAACTGCGTTACCGTTCAATATATTAATCGGCTGCCACGTATTACGACAACATTCAGCAGTAATATACTTGAGTAGAGGAATAGTTTCCCTAACGTCAGAAGAAGGAGTGTGGACAGCGGAATTAGTGGACGCAAATAGGACCATTTCAGTCAATGCCAACTGCCATGTCATGAAAAACTATTTTTGTAAAAATAAAACGCTACCAGAAGTAATCAAATATGAGGACGATAATCAAGAATTATGGAATAGTAAGCTGGAAGAAATACGAGCGTTCCAGAGGGAAAAACATGTCAAAAAATAAGTGAGGAACAGGCTGAAAAATTAATTGAAATATACAACAAATTTAAACAAAATTTTTCCAACGCACCTGGTAACGTTAAGGGTTACCAGTGTGAAATCAATTTTAAAGAACCAGTAGGCTTTTGCAGAAAATCTTACCTAATAGCTTGTTTACTCAAAAACGAAGTTCCGGAGGAGATAAATCGTATGATGAAGGATGACATCATAGAATACAGCCAATCACCATATACCAGCCACATAGTAGCGATACCCAAAAAGAATGGGAAAGTAAGAATTTGCCTGGAAGCTAGGGAGATTATCAAAATGATTATAAACGACAGAACATCTCCTGGCGAGATTGAAGAGATTTTGAAAAAGTTCCACGGTACCAAATACATTAGTACATGGGATACTGTATGCGGATACTGGCAGGTGGAGTTGCACCCCAATAATAAGAAGTATATGGCGTTCATTTTCGATGGGTGGAACTACAAATTTAAAAGGTTACTTTCGAATTAGTTAATTCCGTCGCAATATTTGTAAAATGTATGGACCAGATATTGGGTCAAGAAACTCTGCAATTCACCACAGTATATATGGACGATTTACTGATAACCTCTTCTAATTGGGATGAAAACTTCACACGAGTAGAACAAGTACTGAGAAAATTGTCAGAGAATAATGTCACGCTTAAACTAAACAAATCAAAATTTATTGCGAATATGAAGTAAAGTTTTTAGGTTTCAATTTAACAGAGATGGGAATATCTCCGTCACAAGAGAAAGTGGAAGCGATTCAGCAGTTCCCTACTCCAAAAAACAGAAAACAGTTAAAATCGTTTCTTGGAATTTGTAATCATTATCGGAAATTCCAAAATAACTATTCAAAATTGACTGCTAAACTTCAAAAACAGCAATCATCCAAGGACAAATGGACATGGGGACCGGAACAAGATGAAGTTCTACAACAAATAAAAGAAAAATTTCTAGAAACAGTTATGCTGTACCACCCAGACATTAACAAACCCTTCTACCTAAATTGTGATGCAAGCAATGTAAGATTAGGAGCCACATTGTATCACAAAGATAATGAAGGACATCACATGGTCGGTAGTTTCGCCAGCAGGGTACTGAACAGCGGCGAACGCAACTATAACGGCACTGAAAAAGAGTTGCTAAGTGTAGTATTCGCATACAATAAGTTCAGAACCTATATACTTGGATACCCAGTGACGGTAAGGAGTGATCATAAATCCATCTCATTCCTAAAACGATGTAAACTAAGCCATGGCCGATTAACTAGATGGGTCCTTGCATTGAAAGAATATCACATTACTTGGGAATATATACCAGGAAGAAAGAACATAGCAGCCGATGTCTTGTCCCAAACCCAAAACCAAACGTTCGCTGGAGAAAAAGAGCAAATAGCGAAAGTGTACAATGCCATAAAAAGTAGAAAAGATTTGGAAACCATCACAAATGAAATTAAACAACAACAAAAATGGACCCCAAATTAATGAACATCCCCCAAAGAGTGCAAAATGCAGATGAAACCATTACAAAATATTATTGTGTACATGATGATAGTTTATTTATTAAAACTACCTCTAACAAAGGAAAGTGGAAGCTAGTAATTCCACCAGCTGAGGAAAATAAATTAATCTCAGATTACCATATAAGATATGGCCACATGGGAGCCATAAATATAGTTAAAGCCCTGGAAGAACATGTATACATTAAGAATATTAACCGAAAGGTACAAAAATCCATTCACACATGTCACATATGCCAACTGGTTAAAGGTAACAACGAGAAAAAAGAGGGAGTTATGATTCCTATAACATCCAACCATAAGCTGGTAAAGGTATCCCTAGACATCTGTGCACCTTTCCCACGTAGTGGAGGAAGACACAGACATAAATTCATTATTATTATCCTCGATCAATTCACCAAATACACCAAACTTTATGCCATCAGCAGAGCCACCACCAAAAAAATACTGGAGATAGTCATTGGACCCTATATACCAGAGATTAGTAAAGCTACATCCATCATTACAGACCATGGTACACAGTTTAAGGGAAGTAAATGGAGAAATAATCTTTTAGGACATGGAATGAAAACATATAAGACATCAGTTTACCACCCCAGCAGCAACCCGGCTGAGAGAGTGCTGAGAGGGGTTGGTAGAATACACAGAACTTACTGTCATGATCAACAAAGGAGATGGCATGAATGCTTATTACCTACTGAGGAATTTCTTAATATATCGTATCATCATTCCATAGAAATTACACCTTATACAGTGATGTTTGATAAACCTCCACCTAGAGAAATCCAGTATATTATCAATTTCCCCACTAACCCAGATTATCAGTTTGAAGGTGTCAAATTCTATAACAGAATAATGGAGAAGGCAGAACAACAGAAAAAGATGTATATAAAGAACCAGCCAAAAGCAATTAAATACCAGGTAGGAGAAAAGGTGTTAATAAGGAATAGAGAGTTACCCAGTACTCTAGAGGGAATAACGAAAAATTATTATTATTGTATACAGGACCCTATGTGATAATAAAAAATAATGACAATAATACTTACGAACTAATGAACCCTATCACGAAGAAGATTAAGGGAACGTATAACCAGGCATCTATGAAGAAGTATCATGAAGAAATACATTCACCATTCACCACTAACTGACTAGAACAAAATGACTAACAAGACGGACGAAAGTAACTGAATAATTTTCAAGGGTAATATAATTAAAAAGGAAAAAAATAGTCTAATGCGGCGCAAAGCAACAAAGTAATTCAATAAAGAATTATATGATTAAATGGAAATAAATGAACCAACATATAGATGAAAATAGAACCATCAGAATAATGACAATGAAGAAAAACTACTAGGTAGAATTCTGATGAATGAGAATAATCAAAGAAAAAAGTATATGACTATTAGGCTATCTGTCAACAGAATTGCTTCAAATATAGCTAAAGGAGTTGAGAGTGAATAAATAAGAAAGAAAAAATAATATGATCTGAACAACAGCAGGGTGAATTATCCAAAGAGTATTTTTATTATTATCATTAGTCACAAGTTGACTACTTTCAAGGCTTTATATATAACGATTGTGTGTGGATATGTTCCAGCAATCATTTGTCTGAGCAGAGATGATGTTCCTCTGATCTCAGTAAGTATAGTGTGGACGGCGGGGGAATGGTAGCCAAAAGAGCCCCTCTGAATCCGTACCAACTATGATATTAGGGATAATTAGGGAAATTAAATATTATAAGGATAAAGCACCAATTGAGAGGCGATAATATCACATCACAGATAACGAGTTAATAAAAAACAGAATAGAAGTGATAAGAATTATGAAGCAGAAGCTAAAAGTGAATAGATAAAACGAGACAGAACGAAAAACAATTCAACTGATAATTTCATCAAAGACTGTGATAGTATTTTCAAAAACGATCAATTTTTAAGGGGGGGGCATTATATAACGTTACATAAAGTAGCCCATCTATAAAGAAGAAATTACCATTTAATAGAAAATGGATTTACATCATTAAAGGAATAAAGGAAGTTAAAGTATTGTAACGCGACGTTCCTTCCCATTACATAAAGAAAATAAATACCAAATAATCAAAATAATATAGAAAAGAGTAAAACCCATTATAAAATAACCAACAAAGTACAATAATATTAAAGAATGAACCAACGTACTTAAGGTTAAGGAAAAGTGTTAGATATAAGACTATGTAACTAAACCACACCAGTAAAATGCAAATATAAAGCATGTGAGAAACTAGTGTACAATGGGAATTTATATTCCAAGTCCCCAAAACCTATAGGCCAATAACTATGTACAAGGTAAGGGGATGCCATAAGTGAGAACAAAACAATAATGAAAAAAGATATAAAAACAATGTGAAATGAATAAAATATTCTTAGTTAATGTTAATTAATAGTATAGTTTTAGTAAGATTTGTGTTTTAGTTACTAGTATGTTCAATCAAACTTAGAGCCATGTAGGCCTGAAAGTACACTAATAGGATAAGATATGATTTGTTCTGTTAGTCTATTGTTATATAAAATTAAGTTGGTTCTCATAGTTATTAAGGTTATTAATGTAACAACTTAACTGTTAAAGGGTTCTTAGTAAATCAGTCAGAAAGGGTAACTGTAATTAGAAATGACTGTAAACTTGTTCATGAAACTAATATCCGTACATAGGCAAATATCAAAACCCATAACTATTGTAAATAAATAGTAAAGAAGGGGATAAAATAATGTAAATCCATGCAATATTGTAAAATTAACAAATAGGTTATCCATTACAATTGTAATAATATTCTTTGGAAGTAATCAAGGGGTTTACACGATAATTTTAGTCCGGTTCAATTGTATTAAAGAACTGTGGCCTAAAAAACCTGAAAAGTACTGTTCAAATTACATAATACATTATCAAACCACTGTTAAGTAATGAAATGAGCAAGAATAGTTAATTCAATGTTTTCTTTTTATATAATAACTACAACTTAGTAGAAATTAAAGAAATTTAGAATAATTCTATATAAGTCAAATGCCTATAACCAGTCTTTTGTAAAAGGGGTAAATCACTTAATAGTGAGGCTAAGGATATAATGTCTAGTATCAAATTCCAAGCAGAATCACTGTTGCACACCACTATATAAAAAATTATCCCGATTAGCGCTTTCAAGCTTCACAGCTCATCGTCAGATCGGAACAGACAGAAATTATGTGAAAACAAACCCTTCACCCCTCTCACCCCACCCTGCTCACACACAACAAGCTATAAATTAATGTCCCTTCCCCACCCCCTAAACCCTGTCCCACCATCTGTACAGTTACATATTTTTCTAGCAAATTCCTTGTGTTTCAGTGTTGTGTGTGTGTGTGTGTGTGTGTGTGTGTGTGTGTGTGTGTGTGTGCATCCTTTAAAACTTACCCTCTTCCTCTCCACACACGTGGGTCAGTTACACACCCTTATTTTAAACCATCCAATTAGTACTATGCAATATATTTCTTAATCTTATCTATCTGTCCTCTATCATTTACTTCTTAATTATGTTATAAAATATTTGTTGATTATCAAATTTAATTTTAATATTAATTAAATTGTCTAACCCTTTTTCTCTTTCTTTCAATATTTCTAACTCCTCTCTAAGCTTCCTTTCAACTGTGTTATTTACTACTTTTACAATTTCGTATTCTTCCAAAGGATTAACAAACTTATGGTTTGTGTCAAATTGTTCAGAATAAAATAAGTAATTTGACTAAGTAGACTAAATTAAGTAAAATTGTATTATAACTAGAGAGTAAATTAGACTGGGAGGTTAATTATAGTGACCATTATTATGTCACTATAATAAACTCACAACACCATTTCAATTACAATACAACGAAGAAAAAGTAATTAACAACTATTATAACTGTGGACACGCAATTTAATAACCATTTATTTAAGGGAAACTGACAAAAAACTATTAACATTAAATTTGAGGTGTGACATGGCCGCCATTTTCTCAAACTGATCCAGGTTCCAATGAAGACGGACTGACGACATCTTTAAGCTTTGTTCATATAAACGCATAATAATGTTGTATATCTCCTAACAAAAAAATTCAAATATTTTTGTGTTAATAATTAAGAATTTATTGGTAAGTATTGTACTTTTTACAAAAATTTCCGTTCTGACTTTTTAGTAACAGTTCAAAGAACCCGAATCAATTATATTAATTTTATTTAAATTATATTTGATTGCAATCGACCTGAGATTGAGGAGTCGAGCCGGGAATCACAATATCGACCCGAAAGTCGATTAATTGCTCAATTTGCATTAAATGAGATTAATTATCAATTAATTGCGTTTTATTTATAAAAATAAGTAAGTGAAAAGAATTTCAGGTATAGAAGAAGGAACACTTGCGAAGAATAACATAAGCTGGGCGAAACGAAGAAGTAGGTAATTCTTATATTACGAATCGATTGTGAAATCGAATCAGCTAACGCAAAGCATTTCTTCAAATTAAATTCTACTCCACGATTGAGATTAAGAGAGTAAGAAATAATTAAATGTGGATGGTTATAAAATTTTAACCCGAACCCTAATTAAAAATAAAATAAACAAAAATAATCAAAGTGAAGAAAAGAAAGAAAAACAGTGAGTAATAATACTAAAGTGCATAACAGAACCAAGAAAGTTATACTAACTGAAAGTCAGCAGTAGTAATAATGTGTAAAATGAATAATAAGTAATGCTTGAGTAAAAAATGATGAATGTACACTGTGAAAAAACGGAGGCATAATAGGCCTATAAAAGTAGAATAAGTAGAATTAATGGTCATGTTTTGAAATAAGAAAATAATAGTTAAGTAATAGTTATAGTTATATGTTTGTATTAACAAGAATTTATCTAAGGGTTGAGGGTAAAAAAAGCATGTTTAAAGAATAATAGTTAATGAGAGTAGGAAGGTAGGCAATGTATTAAAAAATAGTATGTGTATAGCATGTTAGAAGGAATAGTATTATGTTTTAAAAATGGTTATGAATAATCAAATGTTATATGTTAATTTATTTTAGTTATGTTTAAAATAGTTCAGTTCCATGAAACTCAAGAAATATGTTATAATAACTGTATAAAGACAATCAGATGATCTAGGCATAAGAAGCCTATAGTAAAAAAAAACGTAATTTGTAAAATTTGATATTATAGCCGGAATAAGTAAGGACAAAATGTAGGTAATATATTAGAATTGATATTATAAATTTAAGGACACATAATGTATATCAAAAAACCAGTTATAAAATAATTAATATAAAAACAAAATTATTAAAATAGTAACTTAGTAAATACTGAACAGAAACTATTCATGTTTGGTTTTTAATTAAATTATAAAAGAAATGCAATGCAATAATGTTATTATCTTAGGAATTCAAAGTAGTATAAGGAAATTGTACTAATTTAAAAATATTTGGTAATTTTGTAAAAATTCAGTAGCAAAATCTAACAATGTAAACAATAATTTCAACCAATAGGAGTATGAGGCTGGCTGCGTGACAACCAAACATTAACAGGAAAAGTATTTAGTCCATTATTAGATTCAGAGAATGGTAGATCAAAAAATTCATGCAGCTCAATATAACAATATAAATGTAATAAATAAACTAGAAATGAAATTGTAATGAACCAAAATGGGATGATGAATAATAATAGTATGACAAGAAGAAATTTAATAACCAGAATTATTTGAAATTGAAAGAAAAAATATACTCAATAAATTATAAAAGAAAAACGAACTCAAAGGGACAAATCAGATGTAAAGGAATGTGATGAGTATAAATTAACTAAAAAAACTAAATGAAAAAAGACTAGTCTACACTGTGACACTTTTTCAATCATATAAACCTTAATAAACTTAACGTTAATAAACTTTATATGAACACTCCTTAAGGAATAAACTAGGGACAATCAGTTTATATCTTTATTCACTTTTTAATTTATGGTGATCAAATTATTGGACATTGGAATCTTCTTTAAAAACGAACTAATTACCTATTCACCAACTTTGATTCAACACATGTAATATAACCTAAGAAGTAATTTATTAAGAAACTGTATAATATTTAAGTAGGTTTTATGTGAAGTTTTGTACTTTCTAAAGATCTTTTGTTAATTTTCCTGCAATCACAAGAACCCAACTGATTTAAAATAACCAAAATAAAACATAGAATTGTAATCAGCCAGACTCGGAACACTAAGTGAACAGTATTGCCAACCGCTGAGCGAGTAAAAAACAAGAGCTGGAGCAAACTATATATATTATAAAAATATTTCATTTTGTTTAAAAAGAACGTAATAAAAAACACTAAAAATATAATACCGTATTGACTATTATCAATTGTGTCTTTAATTTATGTTAATATTACTGACAATTTATTCCTTAATATAGCCAAGGTGGAAAACATTTTTCCAAAAATAGAGGTTGGTAACCCCTAATTTTTTGGACGAAATTCAAATCGACTACAAGACAAAGGTGAGTTGAATTAAATTAAAATAAGAGAAAAGGAGAAATAGATAAGAAGAATCGTTTAAATTGTTTTGGAAATAAAACAATTTAGCGCCTTAAATCGGGAAACAAACAAAATACAACATATCAGTGAAATAAAGTAAGGTAATAGATTGACAAAGCGAACTGAGGTTTTGAACGGGTAAGACTCGGGTACGTAACAAATTGACGCAACCGACGCGATGGGTGGCTGGTAAACCATACGACTTCTGTACGTAACAATAATACTAGTATTTTCTAATGTTGTTTGCATTTTTGTCAAATTAATTTTTCAATTCAGTAATAAATGTATAGCATCATACTCACAAATTATTTTCCTATTATTTAATTATATTAATATTTAATATTGTTATACAAATTATTTTTTAATATTTATTTAATCATTTATTCATGCATGTACTATAAATCTCTAATTATTTTACGTATAAGTTCTTTTGAATCTACTATACAGAGATTTAAAATTTTTGTTGTCTACTTAAAAGATCTATCACTTGCCTACCTATTATCGTCTGTCGTGCACATAACATTAAAACATATGTTACTTTATCCATTTCTGTTTACGTGAGCACATTTATGTTAGTGAATGTCTAAATATGTGTATTTTACGTAATGTGCACATGTTGGTTTTGTTGCATATGTTAACACTTTGTACGGTTTTGGAGTTGGACATGACTGTGTCGGCTACAAGCCTGAACCTTCAGCTTACGTAGTTTAATTGTACGAAAACTTGAATCGTTGTGCAGGTCATGCATGTGAGGCTGGTGAAATACGTGACTTGCCAATACATGTTTTCACGCAAATAAAGTAAACATAATACACAATATTTATTGAAATATATGTCTACATGTCAGTAGCATAGTCAACATAATGAAAATAATTGTTTAATACAAACAGTTTAACAAGTTGAAATATTACGTTTACAGATAAAACTCTATTTGAAACATCCTAAAATTGAGCTGATGGGGTGAGACGTCCCCTCGGGTTTCAAGTACCGGGTTACCGGTAGGTGCTCCTGCCTTGTGGTCCGGTCCAGAAACGGAATATATTGTTATTTAGGAGCCGTTACAACCGCATGCTCGCACTAGACCGTTCTAGTACAGTATTTGCCGAGGCCTTTTCCAAGAATCATCTGGTCGTGGTCGGTACCTGCCAGGATCGGCTATGAGGGGTCTATCTGGATCCTTGCCGCTGGAACGAAAAATCTACGCGCAAGACGCCGCACGGTCCCAGTAGGATAGAGGACACCGACTCCACTTTTTAAAAGACGATAGTCTACTTTTAAAAGTATTATATGGCGACATTGGGGACCGTAACAGAAACGAACACTGCATAGGTAACAATACACGTATATATATAAATATTATATTGAAAGGTAAAATTAATGTTTTTCGGAAAACTGTATGTTGTTAGCAGGGAAGCAGTCCAACTACACACACACGCGCGCGCGCGCACACACACACAAACACACACGCGCGCGCGCACACAATATTGCAAAACCACAAGGGAGAGAGAGAGAGAGAGAGAGAGAGAGAGAGAGAGAGAGAGAGAGAGAGAGGGAGAGAGGGAGAGAGGGAGAGAGACAGACAGACAGACAGACAGATAAACAGACAGACAGAGATTGACAGATAGACAGACACATAGAGGGGAAGGCAGGCAGCCACGCAGACACAGACCACATGTGACGAATGTCTCGCTTCCAAAACTGACGTGTTCTATAGCGTTTGTGTTAAGAGTCTCTGACAAATTTTAAACTAATGTTTTGTTGTTTCTCTACCCAGTGGTTAGCTACTGAATGTAAACTTAAACTTCTCTCTCTAGAGTGTAGTTTATATTAGAACTCGGAGTAAAGTTTTTGAACCATGAAATTGCAAGTTTGTACCATTCGTACAAATCACTCACACCAGAGCCATCAACCCCCCCCACACACACACACACACACACACACACACACACACACACGCACACAGTAATATTGTAAACTGGCTTTAATAGGTAACATGTAACTGACTCAAAAGGAAACAAATTTTTGTACGCTCTTTTATGCATGCACCCAGTCCTAATACTCATGTTTCCTATACCAATAGAATGAGTAAGTATACTTATCTATGCCTTCAGTGGCATGAATAAAAACAAAATTAAATTAAATAAGTATAATATATAGGACTGTGTGTGTGGGGGTGGGTGTGTAGATTCTTTACTTTGTAGAAAATCGCATGAATCAGACACTAAATGTACAATGTATAATTATTAAAAAAATTAAAATTCATCATTTGAATTTATATAACACCCAAATGGAGAAATATCGTTGCTTTTGTCCTTGTAGTTTTCTTACTTGTACTGATTTTATTTTTGCCCCTGTTTTTACATTCATTTGTGTTTATGTTAAGGATTATAGACCATCTGTTCTCAGGGAAAGAGCGTTCTCTATTTACACTCTACAGTGTTACCATGTACAGCTAATTTGTTATAGCAGAATTATTATAGGTAACCAAAAGATATTACATGTTATTTTCTAAAAAATACGGAGATCTTGTTCATATAACTTAATTTAATAGCTGGTTTTTAGTTTAACCTACGGGAATTGTGTGTTACAAGTTTTAGTTCAGCATCCGCAAATATTGGGGATCCAAAGGGGGGAGTGATGCGAATATATTGCGACAATATAAGCATATGCTGTAATGCGCATATATGAAATAAAATAAATATTTAAATTAATTTTAGTAATATGTAATAGACCAGCAGGTGTGAAATTGGAAGCTGGCTAAAAACATGAATCAACAGGAACATCACGCGATTGCCGCTGAGAGTGTGTACGCAAGTAAATAGTGTGTGTGCGTGAAGCCTGTTAAAGCCTGAGAGTTTGCAATCTCACCCCAAATAGATGCTAAATTAAAGTTTTATTTAATTATAAACGAACCATAAGTATTAGAAAGAGTGTAGACTTCTAAAAATGCATAAAAATCAGACACGTGTGCAGTGCGAATTCTATGTAATTTTGACGTTCAGTGCGAATTCTGTGCGATTTTTAAAGCATAGTAATTACACTAATGATGCGATCATTATGATAATTACGTATAATGTGTATAATTAAATTAGACAATGTTAGATCACCTTGAAATCCGCATTAGACATTGCAATTGGCGAAAAAGTGCGAATATGTGAAAGTAGATAAGAGTGGGGGAACAGACGCCATGGACACCTTCTGACCTGCAGAATTCTGTAGCTACAGGTGTGGTTTTTTTGGTGAATATAAATACGAGCCCAGGAGAGCCCAATTTACTCTTCAACCAGTTTTCAATTGCAGCGGTACGCTATGTCCGTCAGTGACGCGAAATTTTAATTATTTCAGACATAGACGCTATGTCCAATATCGACAGTATATTTTATTTATAAACTATAAAGTATTACGGACAACATATTAGTTCAAGTAATAATAAAAAGAACTGTAACTACAATTATCGGACGTCTACAAACAGTCTACAACGACAAACATCTACACTGTAGACAGATGGCGAGAGAACATCAAGCAGAGGAACGATACGCAGAGCAATAGAGGCGGTTTATATAACAACAGCAGCCGATCCAGAGCAACACGTCATTCGATTCTACAGCCAGGCGATGGGACCATGAAGGACGAGAGACGATAGGACGACCAGTGGAACCGGAAAACGCAAGAGGACATCCAGTAAGAGATGACCGACGGATCACTGGAGGACATGGGACAGTCTGCAGAATTGAGGTGACGAAAACCCAATTTATAATTATAAAAGAATAAAGACATTGAAAGATATTAATAAAAAATATATTTTAAATTAAAGAAAACTTATGTAGATAGAGATAAGAGAATGTAATTTACTTGTAATAAGAATTTTCTTTAATGATATTTTCTTTAATGATAAACAGTCAATTTAAAAATAATTTAAATCCTAGCTTGGAGAATTAACAATTGATTTAATACTTTACATTTTTTCATTGAAAGCATATAAAGTAAAGTAATTAGAAATATTCAGATAGTTTTTTTTTTAAATTATAAAGCCGTAAAAGGTATGTCAAGTATAGAATAAGAATGGAAATATTAACAAATTTATAAACCACACATTCAGACTGAGTAGTCGAGAATTTATAGTATAATGAAGAAATGTTTTACATAAAATTGCTACTATAAGATATAAAATCAAATTTTATGATGAGTATACGGCCACAAAAAAACCTTGAAACAATAGATAATGAATATTTATGGCGAAGTAAAGATTATTATTATATTATTATATTTTTTAATTTTGTTTTTTGAATAAATAAATAAAAACATATTACGATTCCTAAAAGGACTACTCTTATTATGATTACACCTGAACCCCAATTTATCATACACCTGAACACCTGAACATACATGGTATCAGTAATGTTGTATGAATGTATACACTGCACAAATTTAAATTACATTATATAATTTGTGTTGTTATAATATGCTTTCATAGAAGACAAATGCACCAGCCTCTCTACCCCAACTCCACTCTTGCCTACACGTCGGTAGGTCCTGTTACGCCGAGCAATCCGCTCCAAGGTTGTGGTAATCAATCCCTTCGGCGGAGTGGATCGGTAAGTAAACAAGAAATGGGGGTTCTGTCAGAACAGCCTGGGGGTATCCTGGGTCCTGGCCGGGCAGAATGGTGCACATCGGCAGCAGGGTGTGCATCTAGTGTGGTGGCGGAGGAGGCTACAGTAGCCCAACGGCTGCACACATGGGCTGAGTCAGTTAGCCTACTGCAACCGGGGAGAGAGAGCTTGTTAGCTGAGGTGAAAGCAACTCTCTATGGGAAGAGCACCCCGAAATCAAAGTTCCTGGTCCTCCAGGTTGGGGGTTGGATCGGAGAATTCACATAGCCCATCTGTAAAACTTTTATGTGCAGAAACCTGTCAGTTTCTTTCGCCACGTTGGGAAGTCGGTGTGAACTACGATGCGTGCCATATCCTTATGACCCGGAACTGGAGAGCAGCTGCACATGTCCGGGACAACTGGCGGAGGCTGTTAAAGGAGGCCTTGACTCAGTAATGGGTTGTTGCGCCGCTGAAGAAGATCCGAAAATATTGTATTCAGTTTAAACGTGCAGTGTAGAGCATCACGGTGAGGTAGATATAATCGCTTATGTTGCAAACCTATCTCACAAGTGTTATATAAATTGATAATTATAATACGAACCATACATATTTACGTAGAACCTTTACCTTGTATAATTATATATCAACATTATTGAAGCTGCTAACAACATAATAGGCCTACATTCATATTTAAGTCAAATTGAATCTGTTAAAAATATTTATTTTCCTTATCAAACATAAAAATATGATGTTTTAAGCTTGTTTTGATTAACTAGATGTTTTGGGTTTCCTCACATTTTATCTGGCCTGTGATCTAGTGAAGATACTGCATCTGTTTCCAGACATGCTGCTAAATAGGCACACCAAAAGTTTATATTTCTGCTTATCAAAAAAGGTATTTCTAGTTACTATATTCACCAAATGTTTTCGATCTAAGAGCGTACATTGTTCTTAAGAATCTTATTTTGTTTACTTATATTTTTATTCGTGTCTCTCTCCCGTCCTTCATCTTCCGGATTACCTACAAGCTTGTAATAATCAATAGGTTTTTTCCTATATTTTTAAGCATTATGATTATTAATTTACAATTTTTTTCCAGTTATTTAGCCTAATTTACACATATTATTTTGGTTGTAAGGAATATCGTTTCTCAGTTAATTGTAGTTTTAATATCCAACTTTATAGTACTATAAAGTGAAATATAAAATAGTTAAACGGTTGACAGTCGGAAGCATTTTATGTAATACTCTGTTGTTAAACGCAAGCAACACTCTCCCTACGTAGATGCAGCTTTACCATAAATTAGGATCCCTCCACAGCAGCCTTTTACATTAAACAAAGGTGACAAGTCTATCTTTTGCACATTCAGATCCCAGCGTAATTTACCAAAATCACTATGTAGGGGACCCAACTCTGCCTCAGTATGCTCTTCTATCATTTTCGAAAAGATCTTCCTTTTTAACTGCTTCCCGCTTTGTTTCCTCGTCCTGTCGTTCCTCAAACTCAAGTAAGAGTGCTTTCTGCCGCTCTGCTCCCTCTTTTCTTTCCTGCCGTCGTTTCTGAGTCTGTAGTACCAGAGTCTGGAAAGCTTTCATCATCTGATTGGTATCCATTATTTAAGTTAATTTCCCGCGCGTATTGTTCTACGAAGTGTTCTCTGTTTACATTTACAGTTATAAAATTTCTATATCCACTCCGAACTATTAACATCTCTTACGTTTAATAGTAAAGTTCAATGGGTACGTTTAGTAGTAAACATACATTCATTAAAAATTATAATTAATACATTCAATTGGAAAACAAAAGCTTTACATTACATGCATATTAATTTTTAAACATTCTTCGTGTTAAATAACTATTTTAGTTACAACGCACTGAATAATTATTGTAATGATTAAAGAAAAAGAATGGGAAGGATTTCCTAGAAGGATATATTGACAAATAAGGAGATGGTTGGGAAAGTAGGAGAGAAAAGGGAAGTGTTAGATTATTAAACGTGCCTGAATCAATAAACAATAAAATTTATCTTTATATTAATGCATTCTTTTCTTTTTTAAGACATTTATATTATAGGCCTAACTGCACTCCTATTAAAATGTCGTTCATCTTTGGACATAGATAAAACATAGGGAATTGATATGTGTTCGATTCTACTAAAAAAAATATATTTTATTAAATAGGGGCATCCAATTATTTAGTTTATTATACTGGATTTAAGATTGTTTGTTTCCAAGAGTTTATTTTGTATTTTATTTTCTTAAAAAGTATTGGTACCTATTATGCTTTTTACACATTAATCTATCTTTTGTGTTTTTTGAAGGAAAGAATATAATTCGATACATTACATTATATGTTTCCGTCAGTTATAAGAACTTACAATTGTGTTTATGATTATCACATTTTCGATTATCCTAAAACTACATTTTCCTGGATACAATGATGAGAAATTGTGTATGTAATTAGCTACTGAAGATACCACATCGAAAGGTGGGATATATAATTAGTGGAAAGAAAAACAAAAGGTTCGTTAATTGGAAATGAGTTATGTTGCGAATAATTAATGGCTTATTTTAACCCATTATAGAATGAACAGTGTCGTTGTTTGTTGAAAGCAACGAACGTTTACGAGCGACATTATCTTTTATATATTTAAAATCGATGTGAACTTTAATGAATAGAAAAATTACAGACTGTATTTGAGTTTGTCATGCGATTTATAATTTTTAAATATCTATTTATAAAAAAATTACAAATAACAATTACGGAAACACAAAATTTAATATGTTTCAAGGATGTTTTTGTTTTTAATATTAGTGACAAAAATACGTAGTAGAAAAACGTAATAGAAAATACTTAAGATTAGATCAGAGTTGCATCTATAATTCAACACAATTTTCTCAGCAACTGGGATTTATTTAAATGTATAAATGTAAGAATTACATATACATGTAAATTATTACATTCGTTAGGGAAGTTTTACGAGTGTACCTGAATGTATCTGAATAGGAAATACAGGCAAACAGGAAACTTATGCATATACACAAGAAAATTAGATTATCCCTCCGAGGGTTGGTCGTAGTTATTTTCCTAAATTTATTTATGCAACTAGGTACCATTGTATAAATGAAAATGCATAGTTCCCGATGTTAACAACTCTTACTTACTCGACGCCAGAAGTACAGAAAGATTACGGAATAATTAGATGGTTACTATTTATTGATTAAAAAAATCGTATAACATTGAAAGTAGAAGAAGTTGCAAATAACATAGACAATATGTTATTTTAGAAATAAAATAGCAATATTTTAAATAAAGCAAAACTTTATTTAAACATGATATAAACGTAAACATTATTTAAACTGTAAATATATGATAGACAATTGCATAAAATATTTTTAGTATAAAATCCAAGTTATATTTGTAAAATGAAAGTAAGTTTCGTTACTTATAATGTGTGCGGCGAGTGCAGGAACGGAGTTAGAAGAATTAGTACTTTGTTTTCTAATGGTGTGGCGATTGGTTCTGTGTACGACAACTCCAGTCACTAGTGAGACGCCATTAAACAGAGTGTCAAAAACATCACGTATTGAGGTAACGATGTGTAGCTAAATGGAACGTACCTAATCCTCGCCACTTTCAGGAATTGCTTGAGCGCCTCCTACGTATTCTAGTATCGAACGACATATTTCTCTACATAGATTAATGATTATTTTGTAAATTTTAACTTGGCGTTTGTGTTACAAATTTTTAAGTTATAGGCCTACATCAGGAGATATTACGTTACAAATCTGTGTAAAAATTGAGCTTTCGTGTTCGTTTAAGTATCATAAATTGTGAATTGTGATTATTATGAATTGTGAATTATTATTATTAATAAAAATAATAATAATATTATTATTATTATTACAAAAAATTGTAATTTTAATGTTTTGGGGCTCGGCACCTAAGGCCTTTAAACTACCGACGTTTATCAGGAGCGTTGCTCGACGGAATGTTTTCTTCTCAACTACATTTTCGTGGACTCAGCGAAAGTAGAAACTCGTAAACGCTAAGATGCAAAACGACATTTTCGAAGAGTATACAGTAAACTTGGAGCTTTTAGAAAGGACAAGCTTCTGTCTGTCGCTAACTGCTCATTTCCGAGGTCTTCTTTCAGGGTTAGCTTTTAGCCTGTCTCACTTTGTCAGTTCTGCAAGAGCACTACAGCCTTCGATGATGCATTTCACTCTACGAGATACGCCACAAATGTAGACGGGTCGTTTTGACCTTGAAAAAGATATAAAGAACTTGGCCTTGCCAAGATTGGTGAGCCCAATTCACATTCTTGTGATGCAAACTTCTCCACGACGACTGCGATTACTTGCTACTTGCCATTTACGGACGCTCTCCTTCACGGCTGAAAGTTTGCTCTGCCTCGTGTTTCCCATCCGCTGGCATACAACAGCACATCAACGATACTGGACCATAGTTCTCCGCTTTAAGAGGATCCTTTCTGGGCTTCGGAAGCAAAATAACAATCGCTTCTTTCCATCATGACAACACTAAGTACAAATATGGGCTCTGAAATCCCCAAACAGTAGTAACGGAGATGGTAGCTGCTCGACCAGACCATGCAGATCTTCTTTTCGCTATATGGAATCATCAGTGGCTGATGTGAACTGATGGACACTGGTTGTAGAGGGGTAGCGAGCGGGATAAGTCTGGTGGGAAATGTGTTGCTAAGAAATGTAGCAACGCTTCTCCTAGCTCTGATGTTGAGCGCAACATCATAGCGGAAGGACTCATATACCGTTATATTAAAAAGTTCTTGTGACCTAAAATGCATTTTCTGCAGGCACACGTACATTAGTGCATTCCTGGCCAGTAGCACTTTAGTTCGCAATATGCGTTACACAATCGTTGACATTCCACTGAAGATTTCCTTCATGCTGAATGTCAACCAGTTAGATTCAACGGACCGTGGTTACTTCTTTGGCTTCCATTTTGGCCTCCCTTTCTACTTTTTTTTTTTTACGATTGCCGAGTTCTGATAGGTCACCGTGGTCGGTGAGGTCATCGCTAGCACGAGTAATAGAGCTGATCACCTATTCACAGCTCATCTTCAAGTCTTCCGGGACTCTTCTTGTCCCCGCTTACAGGAAATCCTCACTGCGTATTTCGGAGGACGGGCGATGGGCGGCAGTATACTCTCTCTGCTTCGCCAGCACTGGAAGTGGGTGGAGTCACTGCCACGAGGTTTCTGCCTGCTCTTCTTGGCTTGGGAAATACGGCATTCTTGCAGCAGTGCAGTCCCGACTTTCTCTATCCACCGTCTTTATGACTGTTTTAGCCGCACTGCTTTTCTGACCTTCACAGTGCTGATTGATCCCTCGAGTACCACAGCGCTAGGACTAATTACAACAGCGTGCGTCCTGGTGCCATTAGGCCATCGGTCGCACTCACACCGCGATCGGTCCCACCATGGGTTACTCTGTGTTTTCAAGCGGTACACACAACCTTGTCAATAGTCCGTTACCAATGCTCTATTACCCAACTGAAGAACATCTACAACATCTACTTAGAACAATACAGAGACTTTCTGTAAAGAATAAAATCTTAATAGTGTGCCGGTGTAAAGCCGGCTATCGAAGATTTTAGTTAAAGTTTTTTTTTATTGTAATATAACGCTAACGCGAGTATGCTAGGTGACCCTTGTACTATGAGATAAAGCGGCGGTTGCGCGCGCAGCTTGTGCTGAAGGGTCGCCTCGCTCCGCTGCTGACGGCCAGTCCAACTCACTGCCCCCACGGAGAAATACATCGATCTCTCTCTCTCTCTTCGAACTTACGACGTAGTTTTGTATCCGTCTGCATGGCTTGGTAAAGCGTAAATCGACTCCCGGTAAGTGTTTCATTATTGTTGTCTTTATAAGTAATTGTATATATATATATATATATATATGGATAATTAATAACAATATGCAACCGTATAAAATACGTAATTATGTGCGTGCGACCCGACAAGTTTTATATTAAGAGAAACTCATTGATCTGTGATTAACTTAATGTTCAGTATATAGCCAGTGTTCCGTTTGTTATTAATAGAATAATGTGAGAACTATTACAGGTGTTTTGTCATGATAAAGGTGTACAACATTAATTTATTAAAGGCTAAAAAACTTAGTGCGTAGTCAGGTCGTGAACTGTGCCTATGCATGCAGTAGACTGTCGGAGAGTTTGTTAATTAACTTCACAGTAGACAATTAATTGTGAGAGCTTCCATGAATGAAATTTAATTAATATTAAAACATTCTTAATGCTGTGAGTGCCTTGCCGTTAAAATGTTTGGTCAAATAATGATTATCGCTCACCACGTGGCCGTTTAACCTGCAAAATTCTGTCGAAGCATGTAGATCTGCTGCTGATGATTTTATATTACGCTACGTTTAATAGAGTCTGTGCATTATTCAAAATTACTTATTCCATGGCTGATTTCTCTGCTCTTTCAGCTGGTTGCAAAAACTTTATTAATAAATATTGTGCTTTTATTGAGAGTTAGTTGGCGGCCCGTTTGGAGGTTAATTACCTTAACTCGGGTGTACATTTTTAGTGAACAGTTCTCTAATTTATTTTAATGAATAGGGTTCTCGAACTAAGCCGGATTCCTGGCTTGCTGATGGCCGTACACCTGCCTAAGCTGTGAACCATGAACAAGATCTTGTACGAAGAGGGAGCTGGAGACTGATTTTCCATGTAGCACTCGCCAGCATTTCTAAGGTGATATTCACGCTTTTATTTTACTTTTGGGGCCGGGCCGGCAGTGCGCCCGTTTACTTTAAACATTTTTGAAGCCATGTGACCACGTGTCCTGACTGCCTGCTAGCAGGGGGAGCTGCTGATCACGACTCTGAACATTTTTAATTAAACTCAAGAACACTTTTATAACTCATTCACATATTAATAAGTGCACTGCCTGTAATTGTGTGTTGCACTGGGGGAGCGTGCCAGAGACATTCGATCTTGAACATTTTACTGTTCCATATCATTCATGCCTTTAACTCTTTACAAAATTCATGGTACAGGTTAGTAGCTCTGTTCCGGCTGGAACAGAGACCTATATATTTTAACTTCACCAGGGGTTTCACATTTAAGGGCTGGGGGTTATCCTGGGTTTTTTTTTGGGGACGTTTTCTGGGGTTTAAAAAGGGGACTTGGGTTTTTCCCTGACACATGCTGGTGCAACCTCAGACAGGTTGGAGGCCGGTCAAATTTTGTCAACTACATGCTGGCGCGCTGCCACAGATGCCAGAGCACAACCACCTTATTGTATTTTTTTATTTTAATTATATTTATATAGTCATTTGGGGTTAATAGAAATAATTGCTATTTTTCTGGAACATATATATGTTGATTTTGCTCCTTGCACAAGGGCTATACTGATTGTTTTTCTTAACTGGCAAACACATATTGATTGACTTGCACTGGTAGTATCTGCCGTTTAATTTTCTTTAACTATGAAACATGTACTCATTATTTTTGGTAAAACATCTATTGTCAAAATTTTCTGAAATTGTAAAGCCTCGAGTGATGAATTTCTGATTGTAAAGTATAGAAGGATTTTGATTCCTTCGGAATTTGTGAAGTAAAATAACCGTTTAGAATTCTATAATCACTGTTTGAAATCAGGTGATGTAGTTCTGTCAATTTTATTTAATATGGTGAAAGGAACTTAAGGTTCACACACTCATGATGGGTTTGATCAGTAGTATGCTATGCAAATGGGCGGTCCGGTTTTATTTATGAGTTATGAGTTTCCTCATCCTTTTCTGGGGTTTTGGCCTTTATGCAATTCGGCCATGCATATTTTATCACAGCTGGTTCTGAGTATTGCGGTTACACTGCCTGCTAGGCAGGTGCATTCCAGGGGCATTGGTGCTAGAATTAATGTAGTAGTGAGTTTGTGTACCTTATGTTCTGTGTGTGTTGTTATGTTGTTCGTGTCTAGCTAGCCACGAGATGGGAGAGAATTTTATAATTATATATACATGTATTCACTGATTTTATATACATTTGTTGTGCTTATATTTATACACACTTGTTATGCTTTATATTTATACATACTTGTTATTATGCACACATGCTGTTATAATTTAGTACTGTTGAATCTGGGCATAAAATAAAATTGTTATTGGTCTATTACAGCTGAGTTTCATTGCAAGTCCCGTCATACTGGACCCGGCACAGTTTTTGCTTCTCTAGGCTCCAGCCTAGTCCTAATTGACTTGTGGCTTCTCTTTCAAAAAAAAATACTAAAATAAAATAAGTTGTTTTGATACAAAAAAGACATAAAAAGAAAGAGGGGTTACAATAGAAATGAGTAAAACCGAGAACAGCTCCTACAGTTGGCCTGATCAATTGTGGAGTACGACAAGGGTGTCCATTATCACTTCTTTTCAATTTGTTTATTGACGATGTCACAGAAAAACTGGCAGATGTGTCTTCCAGAACATTTCATGATTGGTCACTCTACAATTGACACTTTTTTGTTTTGAGGACAATCAGGCTATTCTGATGGACTTTGAAAACAGATTGCTGGTGGGTATAAATTGTTAAATTGAATATGCAAAGACTCTGCAATGCAAACATCCACACTTAAGACAAAGGTGATGGCTTTTCGTGGAACTGATCCCGTACGGGAAACAATTGTTAAAACTGGTACTGTCCTGGAACAGGTATGCAGTTTTGAATACCTGGGCTACAGTGTGCCTTATAATGCAAGCAACGATGTTGTGAATATATTGCATAAGTTCAACCTTAAATTCGGGACCATTAGGCGAACTCTTAAGTCAGCAAGTAAAGAAACACGTCTAAAAGTCTACAAGGTGATGACTCTTCCCACATTTCTTTACGGGTCTGAGAATAGGACTTTAACAAAAGGACAGGTCAGTTGCATCCAGGCGGCTGAAATGAGATTTCTCAGACACGTGGCAGGGTATACTCTCCATGATCATAGAAGAAACACAGATATACGGAAGGAACGGAATATTATGAGTATACTCAGGAGGATGGCTCAGTATCGGCTGCATTGATGGAACATCTTTGCCGAATGGATGACTGCTGCATCCCCAAACAACATGGAACTATAAGCACAGAGGACGGAGAGGTGTGGGACGTCCGAGGAAGCGCTGGAGTGACCAGCTATAAATCTTTTACCTATTTTAGACCGGAACAAACCATCTTTGTTTTAATCTTTGAAGATGATGATGATAAGTACCGTTATCTAAATTAGGAAATGTATGATTTTGGCTTTAAATGAAATATTCGGTTTTAGACAATGAATTTGAATGTTGAAGAAATCTAATTTTTAAACGTTTTTTTGATTTAAATATGCCTACAAATAATTTATTGCATCCTGGCTATTCAATTTTAACACACTGTTTAAAATGTAAAGTATGTGACGTGTTTTAAAAACCAAAATATGTTTTATTAATATTATAAGTAATTTTGTATTTTTATTTTTGATAAATTTGAAATGTATGCCTGTGTTTTATTTTAAATAAATTGCGCCTGTGTATATAAAATTAATATATTTAATATTTGGACTATTTTTTGTATTTTTATTAAAACTGTTATTTAGTATATTTTTGTTAAGTCTGTTTTCAATGTTACCAATAATTTTTAGGTTATGTCCATTTTGTATTGCAATATCATATATTATTCTCTTTTGCTTTTCTGCTTTTAATTTATTTAAATGAATATAATTTATTCTAGCTAACATGTATCTAATTCAACAAATTTATTGAGATGCCATACATACTAATCTAATTAACGGTATACGCAAATTTTCTATCACTAAGTGAATGTCAATATTTCCAGACAAAAAGTAAATACATTTTGATACAATACAATTTTAAAAGTACAAACCATTTTAGAAACAGGAGAAATGTGTTTCGTTTTTACCGCCCTGTCAGGAAGGTGCATTAAATTATTCGTTACTAATTTCCGGGCGTTAACTTTAAGCTTTATAAAGATTACACTTTGTTAAGTACATTAAACTGTACTACTAATTGAAGCAAACATAGTCTTTAGCAAACTGCGAAGTTAGTAAACTTCTCACTAAGTAAAGCTGTGGTGTATAAACCTCACCAACGAGTAAACATTTGTGTCAATAACACGAACAGCACTGCACTGTACTAAGTTGAAAGCATGCATAGTTATCTTCACAGAATAAGTAACCCTGAGGTAAGTCTGCCCCTGAAGGAAAAAAGAAGACTTTGCTTAGGAAATCCAATGAAACTGCTTTCAAATTTATAAAATATTAATGCGTTGTTCTTTCAAACTACGTACTTTCTTTATAAATACTGATAATATGTATTCTACGAGTATCATAGACAATACGAGTTACTTGATAAATAACAAACTTAAAATTGAAAAATAAATTCAAACTTGTCAATACCTTAATGATTTAATTATCTGCGATTAGATTACTTTCTGTCTATGTATCTACTATTATCAATAATATATTATGTATTTCAAATACGGATTTTATTTATTGTATATTCATAATACTGTAAATATGCTGTATACACATAGTTTCTTATGTGCACGCAAATACCAGATATTTAATATAATATATTGTTACAACAATTACGGAACGCTGTGGAACAGTCGGCGTGTCGTTCTGCACGTTTGTTGGGTATCGAGAAGATGCGTGCCTCTATCAAGGCCGTGTGCTCAAGTACCCTCTAAACTTTTCGAATGCTTGTTAACTAAGGAAATTATGCTGGCACGCCGCCAAAAGAATGTAACATTATTCTGGACCATCTGCAGGCTACATATAAGCAATAGCAGCCGCGTTTGTTGAAACAAGCTATATGACTACACACTAGATCTACACACAAATACACACACATACACGCACTACTCTACTTTGAATGTCCCTACATTTTCTTCGCTTCCGGCCTGCATTGGCGTGCGTCTCCTCACATCCACAGTAAAGGGCTTGCTCCAGATCAGCTCGAAAAAAGCGTAAGTTAATTACTTAGTTAGTTACAGTTGGAGATTCTTCATTAGAGTTGAATTATTACCACTACAGAAAAATTATTCCGATTACCGCTTTCAAGCTTCAGAGGAAATTTCCGATCTGATGATGAGCTATGAAGCTTGAAAGCGCTAACCGAAATAATTTTTCTATAGTGGTGCACAACAGTGTTAATTCTGTTTGTGATTATAACCACTAACACAACTTTATTAACTGAAAAGTTAAATTATTTTTCAAGAGTACCTTGTTGATCACATTATTATTTTTGACTAATAAGCAGGTAAGTGACTTCATTGTTTCAACTGTACCACCCCCATTCCACCTACATTGATGTTTTTGTTTCAAATGTACCCCCTAAATTCCACAATTATTGGGGTTTGTTTCAACTGTACCACCTCCATTCCCCTTCCTTTAGTGTTTGTTTCAACTGTACCCCCTCCATTCCACATCTGTTTGCTGTAATGCATAAACCACCAGTTTTTTCGTAGTATTTTATGTTTGTTGCGCTAAGTACAATTTCTGTAAAGTAAACTTTTTCTTTCTGTTAATATACAGGAGTAAGACTTTGATTGCATAAACTAACTAATTAAATTTGTAAAAGCAAAGTATCGATTTAGTAATGCTTATTTACGAACAAGAATTAGATGGGCCTATTGAAAGACCAAAATATTGATATAGACGATTTCCTTTTTTAAGAAGATAAAGTAAAAACATATACATTACACAAAAATAATATACAAATACAAAAAATATAGAAAACAATTATTAAAATACTTAAACTTCTTGGGGGTATTGTGTAAATATTAAATTTGATTCATTAAATTTTTTAACGTTTCATGTCATTTGAGATAGTATTATTTATATTAATTAATAAAATATAAAGCCTACCACTAATAATTTAATAAAAAAAAGTTTATGTTAAAGAAATTTTCATCACTCTGCACCTATTCTAATTATATACAAAACTATCAATAAAAAACAACTAATATTATATCAATTGTTTCAATTTATATATTTACACTGTGTACATTTGTGTTTCCCTTTTTCTTTGTTTCTCTTATTTAATAGATCTTTATAATCTTAAAGTACAAATAATTATTTTTCCTAAATGATTCGAAATTTTGTCTCAATTCTCATTTTATCTCTGTATGTATATTACTGTTTGCATTCCTTCAGTCTTTCTGGTCTCCTTGATGACTTATATGATAAGTACAAATACCAACTAAGTAGAATACTGATTAAATCTGACGGACAAAGTATATTGTAATAGCTGACGCCTTTAGGGGCTCAGAAATTTCCAAAGTCAATTTGAAACTTACGAGTTTGGAACTCGTACATTAGGTAGAAAGCAATTAATTCTTTAGAATACGCCTACAATTATTCGCTTTGCTTTACTGTTAACTAACATTCTATTATTAAAGATTTTCTCAAAAGCAACAAGTTGAATGTTATATTTTTTTAAACTGGCTACTCCATAATTTTATCTGGTTTTGGCGTAGGCTGAGGTGACGGTTTGACAGCAATTTATTTTCTATTTTAAATGGAACAACCAACACCAGATTAGGCCTCTATGTGCGAGTAGCAGGGAGTTATATTCAGAAATTCCTTCTCCTAGATCAGCTGTTCCGCTACAGCTACAGACCCTTATGTGCTCTTGGTTTTACGTCATAATGTTCTTTTACGTATAAGGTTGTTCAGGGCAGTGGTTCTTTAATGTCAACATTTACACGCCATGTCACAGCTTCGTGAGTGCGTATGTGTGAATTCTTTCAGGTATGATCACGCCACCAATCATTCCTCCTGTTGAAGAAGCCGACTCAATTCGAGTCTGTTTATACGGGTCGCCCCCTATTTGCAGCTAATACACATATCTATGGAGCCCTAGTCCCATTTTTTCTCCGATTCAAGCATGTTTTTTTAAGAAATTGTAAATCGAGTCTCTTGTGTTCAATACTTTTTCTATATATGTTTTCTAACCTTTTTCCTTCCTGTGACAGAAATTAAATACGTTATACAAATTAATTGCTATCGATGTCTACCTAATTTTGTCTGAAAGCAACACGACTACAAAGCGTAAGTTTACATTCCCTCCTTAGTATATTACTCTTCCATAATTCATGTTTTCGGAAATACATCTACTGTAAATATACTGAATAGTCTTCATCGAAAATGAGACAACGTTCTATAAGTGCTCTTAAATTTCAAACATTTTATTCACGCTACTAAAGACTAAACGTGACCACATCTAAAATGACCTTCAGATATTTATCTAAGTAATGTTAAACTAGATAATCATGTGGGTGGCCAAGAGTACTGGAAAGATGTCATTAAGCACAAGTGCAATACCCGGTCTGGTAACTTTCCCTACAACGTATATTTTGAATTATTTATATTTGAAAATTTATAAATTTATATGCATACTTTTATGAGTTTACAAATATATTTATCTTTTATAACGAAGAATTTTGTAACTATAATTAAAATTTTGAGCTAAATATTTAGTAGAATAAATAATTAACATATAGTTATTTTTCTCCACTTTTATGATATAGACCACTTTTTATGACAGCTGACGGAATACACGTAACTTCAAGACAATAAAAACCGTTTTACATTAAATTATGCAAACCATTCTGTAATTACATTTTCATTCCCTGCTCTGCATGCAAACGATGCACATTGTTTTAATTTGTTTGCTGACAAGTTTGTATGTTATGTCTGTTTTGCGTTTAATATTAATTGAAACCCAATGTAACTGAAATTGAGTTTTGTATGACAAACGATTCTAACAAACTTTGCGCTGAATTTAGAAAGTTTTACAAAGCGCAGTTTCCGCTCCATTTGCTGCAACCTGTATTTACAGTTAACCCTTCAGGAAACATAATTACAACTAACAGATGCAATATATTTACATAATATAAAATGCAATGGTTAACTTGTCAGAAAGAAGAAGCTATCACAGCGCTGCTGACTCTTTGGTCTAACTTTTAATCTACTGTTTATTGTTTAAGATCTTTCAATTGGTTGTGGGAGAAAAAAAGATACAACAGAGAGAAACGTAAATAAACATTAGGTCTTATAGTTTTGTACTTTGCAAGATATGTCATTACTTTTGTATTACCTATTTCTTTATTACTATTATTTAGTACAAGAGGCTTATTATTGTCGTGGCTATGACGCCTGGATATTTATTAAAGGGTTCCAGGTTCGATTACCGGGCAATCGATAAACTCGAACTGAGTTTTAGCCCCCAGGAAGGTTCATCCTGTAAAAATGAGTACCCGGGACAAAATCTTGGAATAAATATTATGAGGGGCTGAAGCCGAACGCTGTCTTCCTTGAACGTCGAACGGCTTACAGAAGAAGGTTTAACCCAGTGGTTACCAATTAAATCGCATGGTGGTCCACTCTGTGAGCCTCTGGGTAAGCCCACGGTCCGGATACTACCGGGTGGCCTGGAGGTATGGAATACCCCGCAGGTGGGAGGGGGTGCGGCGGTCCCCACCGGAAAATTTAATACATTTTTATGTCAATTGGTGCGTTTTTATAATTTTGATTGCAACTTTCAATTATATTTAATTATAAAATGGTAGTACCACTAGAGGCCTATTTCACAACCAATTATACAAGTTAGCAAGTGTGAACTAAAAGATTACATTTGTTTTAGTTTATCTTTAAATCGTTCTTTTGAAAACTGTAAGTTATTTAAAGCAGCTATATATGTTTTATTACAAAGCTTAGTTAAGTAGTTCGATAAAAAATAAAAACAGGCCTAATGACACTTTTAGTTCACACTTGGAACTTGTTTATTTTTATTTGTTTCGGTAACGTACTTACATTTAATAGAGAATATCTATTATGTTGCACCTTAGTTTCATGAAATATGTTAAGAAAGAGCTACTTGGATTATTGTGAATCGTAAAAACGTTACCCTGAAGCTTGTTCAGTTATGCCAAATCTTTGTTTTTGCTCAACAAAAACTGAATACGGTACTAGTTTTATTCAATTTTATTTGAATAGTACATTTTTTAAATAAATAAGAGGCAGAAAGTAGTCTTTACTTTTTTCACAAATTAGCTTCAAGCCTTAACCTTAAATTACTTGAAACTGCAGTTTAAAAAAAAAAAATGCCCAGCTTTTGATATTTAAATATTGACACGAAATTATTAGTTTTTAAGTTATTGGGGATGAGTTATTCTAGAAATAAAGTGTAGAAAAACCAATTTTAATACCAGTTTTAATAACATATTTATTAAAAATATACGTAAAGTACGTACTATTTCTTTTATGAATTTGCTAACTGCTATAATTTTTTATTGTTCGACTAAGCTTTTCGTCATTACTGACATCTTCAGGTTGTTTAAGACCTGAAGATGTCAGTAATGACGAAAAGCTTAGTCGAACAATAAAAAATTATAGCAGTTAGCAAATTCATAAAAGAAATAGTAAGGATGGCTGCTAATTTAAACAATACGAAGAGTAAAGTACGTAGTTACCAACACAAAATTACAATTTATAAATTTATTATGACAACCTTAATAATTAAATCTTCATTCCAAAACAAATACATCATATTTTTCATTAAATGCCCAGAAAGATTATTTTTATTAAGTTTTTATCTAGTTTTAAAACTATGCCTACAAGCCTAGACTTTAACTTAAATATCGTAACGAAAGAAATATTTTGTTTAAGTAACAAATCAAATATGCTTTTTGAAACCTAAAACCTACTAAAAATGAAATACTTAAAAAGAACCAAAACTTAAGTTAATATTTAATGAGATTTAAAATAGGGTTGTGCACTTCAGATTAAGAAAAAAAGTTTAGTTGGAAAAGTGACATGTTTTATTTAGTACAACCTGCCTGAAGTTAGGTACAGTGTTGGTACAGCTGATCCTTAGCAGGTCCTGGAGATAGCCATCAGTCAGTCGGAACCTGTACTTGTTCTTTACAAAGTTCATTTTTGAAAAAGCTGTTTCACATATGTACGCTGACCAAACATTGTGCACATTTTCACGGCTAATTTTTTGAGTTGGTGAGTTGTGGTACTTCTCTTCCTGCACTATTTCACCAAATACTCTTCACAGTCCCAATAGTATTTCACTAAACTTATCCTTCAACACAACATCTTCTTTCAAATCTATCAGCTCTATTTGCACAGTGGCTTTATCACTGTTGAAATATTCTGACGCCTCTTGGGAACACGCGCCATCTGCTTGACGGGGAAAAACAATTGTTCAAGACTGTTACAGCATTTCCAATTCTGGCAAAGTCTGAGAACCTAGCATCAAAATCAGACTTCAGATCAGTAACGAAGTTTGAGAATTTACTGACGTCAGTCTCTTTACCGGAGCTCTCACAGACTGACTTCAGATAAGGAAAGTGCAACCGTTCATTGCTAATGTCATTTGCTATCAGTTCTAGCTTATTAGAAAAACTTCTTAGTTCAGTTAGAAGATCACAAATAAGTTTTCCCTTTCCCTAAAATTTTAGATTTAAATAGTTAAAGTGCCTGAATATGTCTGTCAGGAACGCAATTGTTGGGACATATTCTTTTTTATCAAGGAGAGAGCCTAAGTATTCATTAGCTGCTTCTTGTCCACACGTTGATAAAAAAAAACTTTGATATCTTGTAGCGACGAAAAAAATCGTTGTAAGACGACACTTTTACTTAACCATCTTACATTGTTATGCAGAAGCATGTCATCAAACTGAGCATCCGTATCTTCAAGCAATGATTTGAAATCCCTGCGCTGAAGAGAGGACTCAGATCGGATGAAATTGATGATTTTAATAACAGCTTTCATCTTTCCCTCAAGGTTAGTGCACAGTTTGCAGCACAATACACTTTGGTGAATGATACAGTGGTAAAATATCATTTTTCCATTGCACCTTTCATCACTAATCATCCTTTCCACCAGACACTTTCTACACCCGATCATTGCTGGACAACCAATAGTTGTAATTGATACATTTTTTTTTTGCATCCTGTTCATTTTCTGTAAAATATTTTATAATGGCCTCGTAGAAGTCTTCCCGCCGCGTGTTTCCTTTCATTGGCAAAAGTGTGAATAGTCCTTCCTCCAGTATTTCTTTGGTTTGGTCCAGACACTGAACAAAAATCATACGTTGCGCGGTATCAGTGATGTCACATGACTCGTCCAAAGCTGATGAATAAAAATATGTAGATTTCAAGACTTCCATTAATGTAGTATAATTGATATTAAGTAGTATTTTTCTTAGCCAGTAACTCTGTATTTCTTGTGTTTTCTGACGTGGATATTGGAATACGTTGACTTTTATCCACAACAATAGTAGGCCTATTGTCTTCAAACAACACCTTTATAGCCTCATACTTTTACAATGTCAGCATCACTAAACGGTTTCAGATGTTTTGCAAGAGCCCAAGAGACACGTAGGGCGACTTCTGTACATTTTTCTTGCTCAGTAATAGACCTACTAATTATTTTTGTTGACGCTGAATAGTTAGTTCTTAGGCTTGATATTTTCGACTTTCGAGTATTACTTCCGATAGGGTATTTTTCTCCAAATGATTTGTGTTTTGTTTCATAATGTCTCTTTATGCTCTAACTTTTTACTATTGCTACAGTTTGTTGGCATATTAAACAAACAGACACAGCTCCAGCTCGATCTGCTAACGTACACCTGTAGAGTTCAGTCCACTCGGGGGAAAACTTCCTATTTTCTGCCTCCACTTTTCTTCTCTTCTTATCCATTGCAATATCATTCTTTACGTAAAGCAAAGAATATAAACACACGCCACTACTAAAAAACCAAAATAACTAATGTAATCACACGCCACGATACTAAATAACTATTAAATTTAATTCAAAGATTTCAATACAAATTTGAGTACTATCGCAATGAAACGAACTAGGCCTACAACGCAAAAACGGTCGTTGACGCAACAGGCGCAGGCCTACTGAGTCCTCGAGCTATTATTATTGTGTTAGTAGTGGTGTTGTGCTGCGGGGAGGGGGGAGGAAGAGTTTCGAGGGAGCTTGAGGCTGGCCGCCTATGTGTACCCTCACCCATAGGTCTACCCATATGGTACCCTCACCCTCACCTCGCCTATGACAGTCTCTTTATTAATTGTCAAGTTTTACTAGCGTATGACTTAATGAACGACTTTCTGCAAAATGTAACATTGAAATTATTAAATTTGTAAGATTTTCAATGACAAAAAACAAAAAAATAAACATTTTACTGCGGTCCGCAAAAAATGACCCAGCGGTCCGGATGCGAACCGCGATCCGCCATTTGGTGACCCATGGTCTAACCTGTCTACATGCTAGACTGCTTAGCCGGTAATAAAACATATTTGTTTGATGTAATATTCAGTGTCTAAATGTGAAGCAATATTTATAATTACATTTTATGAGTCAGAATGAATTATAATGACAGAAATGAATGACAGTGACAGAATGAATACTGACATTAAACTAAACGTTTAAGGTTCAATTAATTTTTTTAAATTTAGTAATTTACCTAAAAAACAGTTTGCAGCTTTTTTCAATCGATTGGTTAGGCTTTCATGTATATATAAGTACATATTTTTATTTGTAAAATTTATAAATACCTCCTTACAAATAAAAGTGGTTATCTCTTAAATATTATAATATGAATACCTCTTTAATATATCTTGTGTAGTAAATATAAATTAAATATTGTATAATAATAATTCTGAAATGTAGATAGTTCTACATTAAGAATCGCCCTTGCTAGTAATGATTTCGCATGGTTTGTATGTTTCTTGATTCCAAAAGCTAAAACAATATTGATAACACTTGTACTATAATGTTATGAAGGAACTCCCGAAAGAGTTGGTAGGAAATTGTAGGAGCTCCAAAAATCACGAACTTGTCCTGATTACTAAATATTATAATAATCTGTGTTTAATAATATTTAAAACCACTTTTGATTAGTTAAGAGTTATTAAAAGTTATACAAATTTAAAACATTTTATGAGGTACACAACACAGTAACATTAACATTAACATATTAACATGTTAAATAAAGAAACTTTAACGCTTTTTTATACATAAGTGTGTAAGGTATTAACAAAATCAGAGTGTTACGCTGCTGACTTTAATATTACTTTCTTGAATAAACAGAAGTGATGGTATCCGAGTCTAAGCTTATAATGATTCTTAAGCTCCACGTTTTTGTGGCGTCAAATATAATGATTCTTGAGAATTTCACCACGTTGATGGCGACAAATATAATTATTATTTTGAAAGAGCTCCACTCAAATTTATATTATTAATTATTACTTGGGCGCCAGAGCAGGAGATCTCAGGTTTGTTTATGAAATAATAACAAACTGTTCAGATACTAATATTTGTATTGTTAGATTCTTATCATTTAATAAATCTGAAACATAATCATTTATATCAACCTTATTCAATAATAACACCAAAATCGTATTAATAATTCTAGTTACGCTTCTTTTTGAATTTATATTATTTAAATAACATTCATAGGAGTTCTTAGTATATTCAATTTACTCCATTAACAAATTTAAATCATCGCTATCAATCAAACACACATACATGTGTATATATATATATATATATATATATATATCATCAATTCTTAACTGCTACGACTTCTATACTATTCAATATATATTTAATTATTTAATTTATGTATCATTTCAATAATTATTAGTATTGGTTTCTTACTTTACTATATCATAATTCACCCAAACATGTCATCTAGCATAAATTGAATGTTTAGTATCTGAACATCGTGGGTCTTTTTAAAATGAGATGAGTTTATTGAGATTAAAATTATGTTAATTGATTGTATTGTAAATTATAAGTGAGATATTGTTACTTGTTGCAGGATTCCTGACAGGCGAATGACGAATTGTATTCTTGCGTTAACCATTACACGACACTTTCACTGATCACGCTTTATTAACTTTCTTTAACCACATCACACGCTCGCGTTATTACTATACGTCACGCACAAATAAATAATATACTTTTGTTGCAAATTACGCGCACAATTTAAATAGCTTCTTGTCCACACGTACTTTCGCGCACATATCTAAATAAAACTTCTTGATGACTGATACTATTAAACCGAGAGAATATTGATTTGAACTTTTAGTAATTTAATTTGCTCACATCGAGTGACGCAGGTTTCACGTGTTTTGCGTGAAATTTTAACTTAGACTTCCTCGTTGTGGGCTCCGCGTGTTATTTTTATAGTTTCTTCAATTCTACCCTCACTACATCTTCTGTTGATCTATTCTCATTGGTCTTACATTCAAATATTTGCCGGTATTTTTGAATGTATCCAGTCTGGTGTCGTATCTCTTTCGCGCTCACTACTGACGCTATTGGTGATTGGTTCCCAAAGTGCGGGCGATAATTTTACGCGGTTGTCCGTTACACACCTTAAAAAATGACGCGACTTTCTAAAATCGTCATATTTACTGGCGTGGCATCTTTTGTCTGTTGAAGGACACCGTACCGTTAACCTAACGGTATATAGGCGTTTTTTGCTAGTTTTACACTACAAAACAATTTATGCGTTTACGACATGTAGGGTGTCTTAGGTCTATTGTACATATTTTTGCCGGTGTCGGTCTGTCGCACTGCCGAGCCTCTTTAGATTCACTATTCAATTATAATTTTACTTAAAACTACGTACATTTCAATACTTTAATTTATCATATATATTAAATTATGATACAGTTATACAGTATCGTTTCAAGCTTTACACATTCAAAAGACGTTTTCTTAAAAAGTGCTAATACTTCCATTAGCAAAGAGAGGGTTGGTGAGCACATACAGCATAACAAAGGTTTAGAAAGGATTGTCACATATTCTGCTTTGAATGTGACTGACAAACGTTGTATATATCTATGGAGAGCTCATGTACTTTTAGCAAATATCATATATAGTAACAATTTTCTTTGATTTTAGAAAATACGTAATCCGGTAATTCTGAAGGAACTGTCTTACTGTTCAATTAGGTGAATAAACAATTCCACTCTCTACTGTTTACTCTTATCAATTTTATTACGGTATAGTACATAGTAGAATGAGAATTTTAAATTTCTGAGGTTATAAGGAGATTCCGTAAATAAATATCTGATATATCTAAAGTAGTGCTTTGTGTTGTCGCTTTTACAATACGCACAAGCTGGGTTGGTGTCTTCCATATTTTGCGTAGATACATGAACTGAGCAAACCATGATTGGTCACAGCTGTGTGAAGAAATACTTAATTTCAGATGTCTTATGTGAATGCCATTCGGATAAACTCGTTGCAAGTCTAATAGTCCACCTTCTTCTTTCTTCATTCCCCTATCTTTCTTGCCACTGCGTGCCATCGTTGCGCCCCGGCTCCCCTTCGAGCTTGAAATCTCTCTTGTTCCTCCATTTCTTCCTAACTTATTTCATTTGCAAGCAAAACAATAGGAATTATTCCTACTATAACTAGTACGGGCGTCTTTGATACCGTGTGACATGCACTGGCTACCACGCAACTCATCGCCCCAATAATTATTTTTAGCTCATCCGGCCAAATCTCAGCTTTGTATTGCATTATGAAATGCATCACAACTATCAGTAGGCGGCGTTCGTAATGTTTTGACCATCCAATGTTTGCCATCAACCTAATCAGCAAAGATGTTATAACCGCGACATTGTCTGTTGCATCCTTAATTTGTTCTCACGACTTGAATTTCTTGTCCACCAACACCACAAGATACTTGACAGCGTTTTTTACTTTTATGCTGTTAGCAATGACGTTTATCTGTGGCCTCTTGTGTATCCGCTTCTTTGTCATCACAACTATATGTGTTTTGTTTGTTGTCAAAGTCAACCTTAGATCTTCCATCCACTTGTTGACTTTCCTCATTACCTGGTTAAGTTTCTAGTGAGTCAACTTCTTGTCGTTTGTCGGGATAATGTCAGCAACACCATCAGTATTGTACAACAAAATGTGTATTCATCATGTCCATCTTTAAAATGCAGGTCTTGGCCCAAAATCAAACTCGAGCGGCACCAGCAGTAATGTGCTAGTCCACGGCCCTTCCTTAAAGCTTTACAAGTGTACGGACACTCAGAGAATATCTGATTATGCGACTTAATTCTGGGACTTTAAAGGTCTTTCTAAACGCATCAATCACGTCGCTCTACCTCATCGAGTCAAACGCATTCATAACGTCGACAGTGATCAGCAAACAGACTGTCCTTAAGCAGTGGTACCCTCGTCGTATTACATTGACTACATCAACCGCCACCCTGATAGTACCTATATCTGCCTACTCGGAATGCAAACTGTCGCTCTGAAAGATCTCCGGCCTCGTAAATGACACAACGTAGCTTGATCAACTTCTACAGCATACCCACGGCATTTAAGTACATAAGGTTGATACGATAATGGGAAGTTGGCATGTGCTTGCTTTACTTATGAGTTCAATTCATATTGTGTTCCGTCGAACGGAAAAAACTCCGGTCTTCAGACAAAAGTTATACATACTCAAAAATAGGTTGGACCCTTTGTAATCGCCCTGCGGAGATCTTTCTTAGCTGCCTTATACTCTGCTGTTTGTGCAGTTCCAAGTACATCCCTTCACTTTTGCTGTGCGAATCAGGCGTGCATCGATGACGTTTCCTATAATATCTACGCCATCTTTTGCAGACGCAACAAAATTCTATAGATTGTACTGACTTGTTTTATAGATTTTGATTTCCTCTCTTTGCCTGTGTGCATGTTTTTACCCCCGCAAAAGTAGTAAAATTAGAAATTAAAATTTCAACGTACCACTTAAAGATTACAGTTAATAGATTTGTACAAGGGCTGAAAGTAATTACTGCTAAACGCATCGAACACAATTAAATTATTTACCCGCTCAGTGCGATTAATTTTGTAGCGAAATATTAAATGTCATAAAATATAATATATTTTGATGTGATCGTCAATGTTATATGTGTTAAAGATGTATCAAATTTCATGTAATCAGAAAAATGCTTTTGCTAAACTAGAGATTACTGTACAAATGTTACTCATTGTCTGCTAGTAATAATAATTATAATTATTATTATAAAAAATAATAAATATAATAAATAAATAATAGTGAAACAAATCATTTCTGTAATACCAATTCATTACTCATTGTTGTGGAATATATATTGCGTGCAAACAGTCGATAACAATTCAGAGACTAATTACGTCTGCAACAATAGAATAGATCATCGTTTCCAATTGCGAACGGAAACAAACATCTGCGAAAGCAAGGTGGGTAACGATGCACTACGGTAACAAAGTGAAATATATTAAATGTATTTTGTCTAAAGTACGTAACTGGTGCTTGTGATTCAATTAAGAAAGTTGTGTTAGCGGTTATAATCACAAACAGAATTATCACTGTTGCACACCACTATAGAAAATTTATTCCGATTAGCGCTTTCAGGCTTCACAGCTCATTTTCGATCTGACGGTGAGCTGTGAAGCTTGAAAGCGCTAATCGGAATAATTTTTCTATAGTGGTGTGCAACAGTGATAATTCTATTTATAATTGATTCAGTTATGAGACATCTATAATTAAAATCAGAAACATTGATACGTAGGGTGTTTAAGAGTAACGCAACTTAATGCCAAAGTTGTGTTCTTTCAGTCACATTGAAACACTTTCTACGATGTTTTACAATAAACTTAATCTTTACTTTATAGAATGTTAATAATGCTTATGTATGAGTTATGAGTTTATGTATCTACTTATAAATAAATAAACAAAGTATATTTATAAAAAAAATAATTTGCTAGTATTTTTTAAAATACACTTATTATTGCTTTACTATTTTGTCAAAAAAAAACTGATATTAATGCTGGAATGTAATACGTTTGATATTCAACCGATTACACAAAATTTTAAACACCATGGAAGATCAAGCTAAATTTTTATGAATAAACAAAACTAATATCTGTAAATTGTTGTTAATGTTTGACAGGCAAACGTCATTTCATTATTTTGCGTCAGGTTATTTTGTACCGCTAAATATTCTTAACATCACTAACTGGAACAGGTTTCAAATTGAACAGTTTTTCTGATGCCTACTACAGCACAACAGAAAACTTAAATGCACAAGCTAATTTACTACAAAAGTTGAACTTACACGTGCATGATTTGTTTCTCTCGTGGCTATAAATGTTCAAGATAGCACGCCTACGAGTCGCTTACTGTGCGCCGTTTTCATTTTGTCCCACCACTTCAATTTTGGATTATTCTACACAATTCTTTCAAAATTGCATCTTTCTTCCTTCTGACCTTCTAACCGACTTCCTCGTCTTTATTATTCAATTTTCTTCCTGGCGCAGCAAAATGTGCATACTAACGGAATATCAGTATATTACTTCCATTAATATACCATTATTTTTAAAGGTACATAATTCGCAAATTTATGTAAATAAAGTAATTTATGCAAAGAAATAAGTATATAAAGAAAGTATATTTCTTATTTAGCGAAAAGATATTGTTCATGAATAAATTCATAGGCTATTGATAATTATACCAAAAAATTAACTTATATACTTCTATAATTGCGAATTCTTTAAAACCTCTAATGAAATATTGACTGAAAATGACACGAATAATAATGTTAAACAAATGTTAAAATTTTTGTAATGCAGATTTTTAAAATCAGTTACTTAAAATGCCATCCCGATGTATCAGCATTATGGTTAAAACTCCTACCTCGGACAGGAGTAACCTACACGAATCTAAATTACTTTCTCATTATTATGATTGACGTTACAATCAGTCACAATCTTGGATCTCCTTCCGAATGATATCTTCGCCTTGTACTCTTTCTAAAAGTACATGATTTAGATGAATAATAACATTAATAATAAGCAAAGCATCAATAATAACAAAGTACGTTGGCTTCTGTTTGAAGTATGAATTTTACCTTTTGTACACTCCATATAACCTAGAAGAAATAGATTAAATATGTATATTATTTCTTTCACGTTTGGCAATATTAACATAATTTCCAAAAAGTAAATACCTGATACAAAAATTACTTCTCCAAAACAAAGATAAATGGAAATAATTTGTATAATTTGCATTAGTATATAAATTTTAAGTTTTAAATATGTCTGTAGAGATTTAAAAATCTTTTTCAGTGTTATAATATTAACGGTGAAGTGTGAATATTAATAGAGTATTATGAATGTTAATCATGTTAAAACTATATTTTTGTTTGTTTGTAAAATACCTTTATTTTGAGTCAGCTCGGGATGACTAAACGTACCGTCTATTAACTAAGGCCGTACTCACACAAATGCAAAAACAAGAACACTTCATTAGTTGCAACGTGAAACAGTGACACAATTTCACAATTAACAGTGTAGAAAAATATTTTCTTTTTAATGGACAAATAGCAAAAGCATGAGATTATTTGTTGCTGCATGTACATTAATAGACACGTAATCTGTTCTTCTATATACAATTACTTGTTAGGCCATGACGTAACAAAGTCAAGAGAGAAGTTCAAGGAAATGATACCAGTAATATAACAATGTGCGAATATTCAAAACAATAAAAAATAAATAAATAAAATTTGCTGCCTACAAACACACGCCTTAACCAAAGGTATATTTCAAGACACAATAGACGTACTTCAGTAAGCTAACACAAATGACAAATAACGATTAATGTCACATCACATCATTCTAGGCAAACTGATTTTCTGTGTTATTTTGAATCTGAAACATACGTTAGGTTTTGTACTGAACCTTAAATCACTTCACGATGGTCGGGAAGACAGTGGAAAGTGTTACACTAGATACCGCTTGAAAACAGGCATCTCGATATCCAATTTCGATAACGTCAGTAACGTGAGAACATTACAACTCTAACCTTCCTTTCGATATAACAGAGCGCTGTCAGTGCCATTAAGTAAACTCTTTGTATTACAAACGTCTTCTGTCTTTTATTATTTTGTGCTCTTATTTCGTGAATGGGAGGTCTCATGTTACAGAGCTTTTACAAGTCGGCTACGTAACACGTATCATTTTGTATCTAGTCTTTCCATTTTTTATTGGACTCTATTTGTGTGTCTCTATACGCTCTCTACAATATATATTTAGAATCGCATAAAATCGGTATTTCTAAAATGACTTTATAGAATTACTATATTATTTTGTTTTAACCCTTCCAATGGACTTGTCCTTCACGGAGGACGATCACTTTTATTTCTTCTTTAAATTCTCAGAGCGTTGTATGTATTTATCAATATGTATTGTATATAATTCTGATATTTATAAGATCAAAGATATTACTGTCTGTATCAAGGATCTGGATAATCAAATTAATAATGCAGGTTATGAAGCAATAGCCTTTCTTGACAAAGATAAATGTTTTTAACACACTAATAACCATCAAGTAAGTTGCCTTCAAAAGTTTTTCTTGAAATTTTTTAAATCTATTTAATTTTTAAAAATATTGTAACCTGAAAATAAAAAAAATAGAGTCGAAACGTTACTCTAACTTTAAAAATGTCAAAAATGTATCTCTATTTTTAAAAATAAATTAAAAATACATTTGATAAAAAATTAATTAAAACATTCATTTCATAAATGAAGATTCTGCATTATCAATAACCTTGTCTTCTACAAAGGACGATCCAGATCTAGGCTATGGATAATCCAACTGACTAAAATTTTATACAAAAAATGTTTAAATATGTTTAGTTTGTAGGTATTACCTTTCAAACAATTTTACAACTGAGAATAAAAAGAGCCACTGAAATGGTTAAACGTTAAGTAAACCCGATTAATCCTAACCAAGAATAGTATCCGGTGGATACAGAAATACTTCAGCAGGCGAGGGATTATTGTGACTAACAATGTGCATACAGCATAGCATTCCCCACATACCTCAAGTGAGTAAATACTACATCATGTTGACAATATATTTAAAAAATGTTAATTCTTTACTCATCCTCCAATCTGCAATTCTGGATCTGACACTTGTACGCTGTAAATCTTACGGGCGTGCTGAATCTAAGTTTGGTGTGGGTTTCGAAGACAAATTCTAGTTTCAAAATTACTATGTTATTTATCTGCTTCTGCTTTTTGTTAACGTAGCTTTTCAAACGTGTATTAATAAGGTTAAATACATTCGGTTGTTTATAACGACATGGATTTGAAAAAAATTAATTGTTACTGACTTTTCCTAGCCAATCATAAAATTTATGTATGTTATTTAAACGACATTTCCACAGAAGCCAGAAATAAAAGTTCTCCTACTGAACGCAATATATAACTACACGGCAGACAATAATTCATTTGTGACAAAACAAACTTTTGAGCTATTGTCTGTTTTTAACAATTCACGTACCGTGAAAGTTGTGTCTGTAGAATCATTTATTATTTTACGTTTTGTTGTTGTTGTTTACACTTGAAAATAAACAAAAACTTTATTTCAGCAATAAAAGCCCCAGATATTTGTAGTGATTTCACTGAGAGAAACATATTTTCTATGTTCATAAAAGTTTATAGCCTTTTAAAATTTATATTTTCATGTATTTTTAAAAATATGATGTGGTTGTTTCAACGTTACTATATTTACTTGTCTTTTACTAAGAAATTGGCAACACAGTGTACTAAGTCTTTAATTACAGTACTTGGTATACAATTACAGTGTTTTATTTATACTGTAGAGGCAAAAAAACTTATGCCTCTTAATACAGAGTTATTTATATGAAGCTTATGATTCTGTAACAAAAGTGCAGGTGAAATCATCACGAAAAGTTGATGAGAACCTGAAGGGGAAATAGCGTTTGGAGCCGATGATCCAGTATATAAATTAAGATACAACGAATATAGCAACGGAAATTTAAGGTAGCTGCCCCCGTTGTGTGACCGCAAAGCAATACTGAGAAGTAATTTTGATGGTTCGAGTCATACAGGCTCTAGGTCAGATAGTGTAACGAAGGTGTTATATAGAACACCTTTAAATCTGTGCGACATTAGTTAAAACGTTTAATGGCAAGGCGCTGCGCAATTTCTTTGTAGGCTGTTTGCCATGGAATGAATTGACGCACACAATAATGTCGCTTACGTCATTGTAACATCTTGACGACATTTGTGTTTTCGGAGAACAAGACAGAATAAGCAAGAATATAATACAGTCATATGATCTGTGCCGTATAATTTTTTTTACTGTGTACTCTTTAATTTCTGTGTGTTAAGGGCAATTTATTTAAGAACAAAGCAGATCAGAACAGTGTGCAATACATTTTCTGTCTTAGTTCTCGATATTACGCAATATTACTCTAATAGATACCTAGTTACAAAACGGAGTTTTAATTCCGGATTCCATATAAAACTGATTCCAGATTAAACAATACTTCAAGAAGTGTGACAGTTTTACTAAATTCTTGTTTTCCAACTAAAAAAATTTGCATTTAAGTCAAACCGTATATTTAAAAAATAGTGGTTACAATCTAAACTCATGTATACATTTGATTGCAAAATTGCATTGTCTGCTGTATATTTCAATTTCTGCACTATTCGAGACTCAATGTAACAAACAGTAACAGAAACTTGGTTTCTCATCGGGTAAAAATTTTTCTCAAAAAAATACAAACAATTGCAGACAAAAGAATTGATTAATTTACATTCGTAGACGATTCCATTCTAAATAATTGCGAATACTTCAAAAGGCTGAAAGCTGCTATTTAATAAATTACAATTCGTCTCTCTTGAACTGATAGCAAACGTAAAAAATTGGGTGATAAAGAAGGATGTACATTAAGGTGTACGGACGTGGTGCCATTATATCCGGCCTATTTTCAAAATTACCAGTAATTAGTTGCTCCCAGTTTGTAGTCAGCATGACGGTAATAGTGGTAATACAGCTATATAATTGTATTAAACTATATATGTAATACATACAAGGGTAAGTCAATAAGTATCCGTAGTTGAATACTACAACAGTCCATGGAGAAGGGCTCAACAGTAAATAGTGCAAGGTACAGTGAGATGCTGTCCAACGAAATGAAGCCTACAATTCAATCCCAACGCCGAGGTCTATTGTCAGAAGGAGTGTTTCTGTTGCATAACAACGTGCATCCACATACTGCTGCCCCACACTGCCCAAACGCTTAAAAAATTGAGTTTCGAGCTCCGAATTGAAGCATACAGGTCCGATTTCGCCCCGTAAAATTACTATCTTTTTTGATCAACGTAAAGATACATTAAAGGCCGTCGATACTCCAGAGACCAAGAAGTGAAGGAAACGGTGCATACGTGGCTTGCTGCTCAGCCGAAAACGTTATTCTAAGGATATCAGAAAGCTTGTGCAATGATGGATAAAGTGTATCGAAAAGCAAGGGAACTGTGCTGAAAAATGAGCCAACTGTCAGATTTATACTGTTGTTATAATAAATTATAAAAATCGTTTGCGCATACTTATTACAACTAATTTTATGGAAAAATATTATTAAATTTCTAATCTATGCAATCTACTATGTTAGGGCGAACAGTATTTTAGTTATACACTTTTTTATTGATCGTTTCAAGTTTGTCACTACTTAAATTATATTAGCCAATAGCAAGCCAGCTGGCTTCTTTACAACCATTAACAACCACTCTTAGCTTTTGTGATACGCACTAATATATTAACTTTTAAATTTTGAAGTAGTAGTATTATACGAAATGTAAAAACTGTAAATGTTAAACCGCGTGAAGATTTTGATGTAACTATCAATATTGTTTACACAGTGTTATCTACGTTTTCAACATAGCACTTTTTTATATTAAGCTATTGCAAGTTAAGAGAGGAATGCTTCACACAGTTTAAATACAAATAGGCCTACTTAAATTTAGATATTGGAATATTTTGAAAAATGATTATAATTTTTCTCTTAAACTTTCAAAATATTTTGTAAGATATATATAAACCTGTTGTAAGTTTATAAATTGGTAAGTTATATGTTTATCATTTATTAAGAGTGTGAAAATGTAAAGTTAGCAGGAGTAAAACTTACAATTGACACTTGAAAATATTGTTACAGCTTTCTGTTATCATGGATATTTGAGAATAACGTATGTACTCGTTGTGCCCCTATTGCTGAAAATGAATCTCTTATAATTTATGTATTCTTTACCGGTTTGATGTTAGCAATAAGCTGATGTATTATACATAGAGTGCTAAGAATCAAAGAACACATAATTGCCGGTAAAAAGTAAATTCAGTGAAGGGTTATAATTTTAAATTTCCGAGCTTGATGGCGAAAAATTAAAATTGTGCCTCGTTATTCGCTAGTGTCTTTATGCTTAGCCCGATAGCCGTTTCCAGACCAGGGGCAGATAGAAACAATTGTCTAAAGATTGCTACTATTATTAATGTCTCTGTATATTAGTGCCTTTTCTCCTGGAAAGCACATGTACATATATCATTTAAACGTTTTTATACAGAACCGATTTAGTAAAATATTCCTTTCGCCTCTGCCACCTAAAGTAGAATGATTTTAAATAAAATTATTGTTATCATCTAGATGTTATGGTGCCAGTTGCTTAAATTTTTTTTGTGAAGTAAGGTAGTTCTCGTTACCAATAACAACAGTGGCAATAAATAGTTCTAATTTTCAATTAAACGTGCAACGTCTCACAGTCAATAAAATTACAAAGGATTTTGCTCTATAAACATTAATCGAAAGACGATGAGCCATGCATTCTAGTCTAAGTAACAGGTGTACAAGCACATTATGGTGGAAAGTCAACATTGTGTTCATCCGCACGCTGTTGCGCTCGCCACGATGAGCCATGCATTCTCGTCTAAGTAACAGGTGTACAAGCACATTATGGTGGAAAGTCAACACTGTATTCATCCGCACGCTGCTGCGCTCGCCACGATGAGCCATGCATTCTCGTGTAAGTAACAGGTGTACAAGCGCATTATGGTGGAAAGTCAGCACTGTATTCATCCGCACGCTGTTGCGCTCGCCACGATGAGCCATGCATTGTCGTGTAAGTAACAGGTGTACAAGCACATTATGGTGGAAAGTCAGCACTGTGTTCATCCGCACGCTGTTGCGCTCGCCACGATGAGCCATGCATTCTCGTGTAAGTAACTTGTGTACAAGCACATTATGGTGGAAAGTCAACACTGTGTTCATCCGCACGCTGTTGCGCTCGCTACGTAAATACGGCTTTGTTTATTCATACAAATGTACACAATCCACATTATATAGAACAATACAATTAACATTCAACTACCAAAAAACAGGCGGGCGTGCAAGCACAGACACACACACACAAAACACATACGAACTAACAAACAAATAGCCTGCAGACGTATATACACCATTACAGTATCCTCGAAACACACCCAAAGTTCGGAAAGGATTTTGTATGTTTTTTATGTAGTAGTAAGTTACTCTAAGGAAGATAAATGTACAAAAATTGTGTGTGTGTGTGCCCACGCGTGCTTGGTTTGGGAGGAAAACACCTAGGCAGATATTTCTAAACCGAATATTATAAGAAAACCTCTTATGTAATCGTGGGTCCCAATATGCTTTCGTCACAAGTTATAGATATGTCAAAAATTAGTAAAAGTAGGAGAGTATAAATTGTGACGATTTAAATTGTACCAATAATCAAAATAATAAAAAATTTTTAAAAATTAAGGTTGCGAGCTATTAAACCATTTAAATCTCACTGTATTAATATAAAATACCTGTATGTACTCAGTATGAGAGGAAGCAGTAATTAGTTAGTTAGAAGATACTCTAATAAAAAGATAAATTGTAAAGAGTTATTAATATCGTATTTAACCCTTTGCTTGTGAGCAGGCGCTGTCCTGTTGATTCCAGACTCGACATGTTTTCCGAGTCTTGTGTAAGTTAGAATAAGATAAAAAAACCTAATGTTAATAATTAAAAATCTGAAGACACAGATAGTCGCTAAAACAACTGATTTAAATTATGTATATTTGTTTAGGGATAGTTTGTATAAATAAAAATGTTAACTTAAATATAGTTAGGAACTATATTCTCGAGCGGTAATTGCCCCACTACCATTTTGTCCAGTACCAGGCGAAGGGAGCAGAATTTCGCTCTCTCGCAATGGTGACTTCGTACAGTATAGACGTAAGAGCTGTGCTCTTAAAATATGTTACCTATACTTTGTTTTACCTTAAGATGGTATACCAGAAATAGCTGCTTAAAGCATCTGGATGTGTTAACTAATATAGTTATGTAAATAAACAAGAGATTTAAAGTGTAAAACTCGAAACGTAAAAAAGGTGTAACACAAGATGACTTCGAACTTCAAGAAATAACAACAATTCCAACGTCATACCTGGAGATGTGAACTATCAGAAGCCACAAACTCTAGTACACGCGACAGAATATGCAGATCAGGACATCCGAGAATCTACAAGATCATCGTAGAAGGTTCAACCTGCGAACTTTGGAGCCCTTTTCTGACGAAGACCAGACCGAGATGACGACGTAGCTGTTCCTGTTTCCCAAGACGGATACCCCAGGACGAGTCTTCTGCATACCAATTAAAAGGTGACTCGATAGCCTGTCTATCGAGGGTTACTAATATTTGTTACACAACACATCTTGAAAGAGACTTTTTAGAAACTATTAACTTTGTAAAGACTTATAAATTAAATCTAAGAATTTCATGTAACTATTCTAACTTCATACGTTGTAACAGTTTATATGCTAATGTAGAGTAATATAATTCAAGCAATAATACCATTCTTCCAATGGTTGAATAAAAGACAGTCTTGCAAGCTAATATCATGAATTGATTATGACTAAAAGTTGTAATGAATAAATACCGAAGGTTACCCGGATCCGAGGTATAGCTATATAGAATCAATTTTGATCCCAAAGTTTAAAGAAACCTTCCAAATAACTTAATAATTGAATTAGTAATGTCGTGGGATCTGTCAGTAAATGTTTAAATGTTAAATAAAGAGAAGTCTTCTTGTTACACACATATGAGGAGTGCTTAAATCAATTGTATAACTTGCCATTGTTTCCTTACACAGTTAGTAAGTAATTTGTTATATTAATTATTTGTGATACATTCTGTTACAACGTAGGCAGCCCATCTAATTAACGGAGTTTAATTACGATGGGTTCCCTGGATTTTTAACGCGGCGAAAAGACGTTACAAAATGTTTCTAAAACGGAAATCGCAAGGAATATGTTGTGTTCACGTATATTGCTTTCCTTGAAATGAACAGACAATTGAAGAGGGTACATGAAGTTGGAAGTTACCAGATCCAAGTACGTTTCAACCATAGGCATAACCACGTAAACTGACAGATATATATATATATATATATATATATATATATATCTATACAAAAACACATAATGTCTGTGATTAAAGGTAAAGAGATACATGAGAAGAATACATAAGATCGGCATCACCTCACTCGAGACCTACGTAATTAAGATCAATGCTAAAATTTACACTGATTTAATAGAAAAGTATTATTAGATAGACTATAATAAAGATAATTAAAAAGTTCTCCACGTAAATATTTTTTTAGATTATAAAATAATTTAAACATTTCAAATAACAAAAAATATGGAAAAAAATTTAATGATACACGTGAGACGAGAGTGAGGTTCATGTTACTGTCGAAGGTAATATTGGTGGTTGTCTGAGTGTGTGTGTGCTTTTTTAATCATTTTCTGTGTTCCTAGAAGGAGAAAAAGAAGAGGGCGTAGAAGAATGAAGTTAATAGATAGCATTAAAATCAGAGGGTATTACGAAGAAACGAAAAGACTGGTATGCGATAAGACAGCTTGCAGAGCTTTTACCATTTGAAAACCGGTGTTAGAGCAGAACACCAAATCATAATATAAGTCTATGCATACATGCGTAATGTGTTTACGGCAGTGTAACAGCTCTGCACAAGTTAACACATTCAGAGGCGTAATTAGAGCCTGCGACAGGTATGTTCACGCAATAAGAAAATAGAAAAGCATGAACATTTGACAGACAGGAGAACAAATATTTGTTTCACTAAATTCTCTCTTTCTCTCTCTCTACACTCCCACATAGACACAAACACACACACACATCGTTCTCTCCATTTTCACTGTCTCCAAATCTATATATATAAAAGAGAAATACCACTGACTCACTGACTCACTGATTCATCACGAAATCTCCGAAACTATAACACCTAGAAACTTCAAATTTGGCATGTAGGTTCCTTATGTGATGTAGGTATCCGCTAAGAACGGATTTTTGGAAATTCGACCTTTAAAGGGGGGAAAAGGGTGGGGACAGTTTGCCTGACTAACTGACATAGAATCAACGTAGAGCAAAAACTACTGAATGGATATCAATGAAACTTTGAACATAGCTTCATCATAGGTCTTAGGTGCTCACTAAGAAACGGTTTTAAAAACTTTCACTCCTAAGGGGCAAACCCACCCCTATTGTATGTATGTATCTATGTATGTATGTTCCACATCTCCTCCTAAACCACTGGACCGATTTCAACCAAACTTGGCACAAATATTTTACGCGACGGGAGAACCAACATAGGATAGGTGTTTTCTTCGATGGGGTCCTTTGGGGTCTTCTACATCTCCTCCTAAACCACTGGACCGATTTCAACCAAACTTGGCACAAATATTTTACGCGACGGGAGAACCAACATAGGATAGGTGTTTTTTTCGATGGGGTCCTTTGGGCGGTTCTTTGGGGTCTTCCACATCTCCTCCTAAAAAACTGGACCGATTTCAACCAAACTTGGCACAAATATTTTACGCAACGGGAGAAACAACATAGGATAGGTGTTTTCTTCGATGGGGTCCTTTGGGGTCTTCTACATCTCCTCCTAAACCACTGGACCGATTTCAACCAAACTTGGCACAAATATTTTACTCAACGGGAGAACCAACATAGGGTAGGTGTTTTTTTTCGATACGATCCTTCGGGGTGTCTTTCGGGGTCTTCCACTTCTCCTCCTAAACCACTGGACCGATTTCAACCAAACTTGGCACAAATATTTTACGCAACGGGAGAACCAACATAGGACCAGTGTTTTTTCGATTCGATCCTTTGGGGGGTCCTTTGGGTCTTAAAAACTATTAGATCTGGTTACTATGGCAACCCAATAGAATAGATTCTGGTTACCATAGCATCGGTGAAAGTCTCCCGCGTAGGAAATAGCGCGGGAGTCGTCCGACCGGCCTTCCCCGGAGTTCATCCACGGAACCCGGGGAGTCTTAGGTCGGATCCCGCGAAAGACGGCGGGGCCAGAGTCCACGGTTCTTATAAATAAAGATATAGGTTATGATATCAAAGGTGGTGTATGCATCTTAAGAAACAACTTTCTAATAGTGTGTGAATTCAGAGTTGTTTCAGTTTGAATTTAAAAGTGGATAAGTTAAGATCGAAGTAAGTTATAAGCGAGTATAAAAAACAAAGTTTTGATAGCAAATGTATTCAGATCATAGTGTTCAGACAATTTAAATGCACTTGCTTCAGTTTGAATTTAAAAATTGATAAGCTGAAATCTATAGAGGTATTGTATTGTTAGAATAAGTTTAGGAGACACTAATTTAACAAATGCCTTATTTCAACATTAACACAATGAATTATAAAAGACAGTAAATACGCAGCGCGTGCAAGTACTGTAGACATTTTATTGAAAACTAATTTAGCTGTTCGCCCTCTCCCAGAGTTAGAAATCGAGCAGGAGCATCACGCGCAACAGAATTGCTATTGCTATGAATGTAAATAAACAAACTAAGAGTTGAGAATTTGTACAATCTATCTAATCGTGTACTATTAAGCGAGCAATAATTGTACAATTACGTACAACGTGAAACTCCGTAGCGAAGCACGGATATTTTGCTAGTATAATATATAACTATTGCAAAGGAACTTCAACATGTTTTAAAGCTAATAAAATCAAAAGTGTGAGAGATGAACCTGAAATGAGAGAATATTTGAGAACGAGTTAAGAATTTGAGAACAGGTATTGAGATTTCATTCTCTGAGTAGTTGATCAGAACAGACAGATAAGAAAATGAGTGAAATATAAGGTAAGGATATGAGCTCTGGACATATTCCAGAATTTATTTTATCTCCAAATAACGCCTTGAGTGAATTTTGTTACCTTGCCTTGCAGAAATATGTATAAATGTTGGTACGAAAAAGCTTTGGAAATAATATTTATTAGGCTTAAAAATAAAATCCCAATTAAAATGTCTTTGGTTAAACAGATATTTCTATATCTGGATGTCTTTTACAACTTCCTGTCTGCCACGTTGTTTTTCTGTACAGTTTATGAATACCAACAGTTTGAAAGGATTTGAATTTTCTGTAGTTTTGCACTGGCCACGTAAGACATTTAACTGAACGACTGACTACTTTTAGTCAAATAGTTAGACCTACATTGCAATGTTCAGGTCGATGTTGTCTTGACGACAATATTTATTAATAATAATAATGAGAAACCAGATTGTCCAATAACAATCGCACATAAAAGTTACATAATACTAAATTGAATACGTTGAAGCAACTACAATAAAATTAGGTTAATGCTACAATCCATAAACTTGATAATAGAAATATAGAACAGATTAATTACAGATGAGAAGTGGCCAGTCACTGGCAGTATTCACTTTTACATGTTTAATTGAGACTACGGCAGAGGTAGCGCAAAGCATTTCTTATATAAGACTTTGTAACCCCTCTTTAAGTGTTGTATTGACCCCAAAAAAAATGGGTTTTTTTGAAATTTTTTTTTTTAAAGAGGGGCCACAAGATAATTAAAACTAGGCCAAAGCCTAGAGAAGCCAAAAATGCGCTGGATCCAGTAAGACGGGACTTGCAATTAAAACTCACAAAATTAACAACCAATAAATTTTTTTATTATAAACAAACTCATTATATCTCCTTTAAAAATGTTACTTAAAAAAATCAATAAATATAAAATTTATATTCTATATGCTCCTTAAAAAGCTTACTTGAAAAAATCAATAAATAAGTATACAATTTATGTTCAATATTCTCCTTAAAAATGTTACTTGAAAAAATCAATAAATATAAAATTTATATTCTATATTCTAATTAAAAATGTTACTTGAAAAAATCAATAAATATAAAATTTATATTCTACATTCTCCTTAAAAAAGGTTCTTTTCCAATCGGCGTTACTTTTCCCTACTTAGCCCTATATCTAACCCCCAAAAATACACATGAATATACAATACATACACACGTTCCACAACACAGGACAATTACAACTTCTATCATTAAAATCTTGCCACACCTCTTTCACCCCATGAGGTACATAATTTACAATTTATAAATATCCTTGCACGCAACACCTATTGCAAGGTCTTAATACCTAATAACTCAAGATATATGTGTGTAACACCAGTGCCCCCAGGGCATACTAAAATTCACGAGTTGGCATAATGCCTGATACTATTATATAGTGCGCCCACATTGAGCACTTAGACTTGGAGTAAATATAATTAGAATTCAGTAAACACACAAGTGATCATAATCAATTAAAAAGAATTTAAACATGATACATTTGGTTAAATATTGAAAACAGTAATGTGTCATAACCTTATAACACATAACCTTATAATGTGTCATAATGCCTTATAACATTTTAAAATTAATTTGGCCCAAAGGCCGACATGTTCCTAGGCAAGATCGTGCATAATTAAACCTGTCCCAGAAGCATGTTCAAGACTGCATGAAAATCCACCTATACAGGATTAAACTGGGGACCTAACTGAAACTACCAAAAGAAACTCCTATCCATTATATGACCCAAACTGAATATAAATATATGAAATTAATGCATTAATTGAAATCGAAATTAAACCTGTGAAATTACATGATGAATGATAGAATTACTAGTACTAAGGTAACCCTTCTACTGAAAACAAGAAAGAAATTTACATGCCTGAATGGTAATCAGCCACAGATACATGCCAACCTCTGGGCTCACATTTAATACAAACAGAGTTACAAAATGAACAAAAGATTCCCCCCCAAGTCCACGCACTATTCTGTCCCGTTAACCGGGGAACCAATTAAGATATTTAAAGCTTAAAGTCATTGAATGTTGTGTAGCTATATGTCCACGAGTTCTAGTGGGTTACATTCCCTTGTATAAAAGTAATATGGTTTGGTGTCACCTGATTTATTCCGTGGTGTGAAGTTTGGTGTGGTGGTCTACATTTTAGTGTGAGTGTGGCCTGTCCCCGCTGTTCTCCTCCGGCAGATGAAGTTGAGAGAGTCTAGATGGTCATGTTCAGGTTGGGGCTGTTCCTCGACTTGAAGCGAGAGACCCTATACATACAAAATATTATCAGCTAGAATTTCCAAAACTAATTCCCCCAGAAACCTCACACGCACCAAAATCCATTTATAATATTAAACACAGCTTTAGGCCTACTTAAAATAAAAGTTTGACACACTCTGCAACAGGTTATACGGGCATATGGCCCTATCTTGGAAAACATTTAGTTTAGTTAAATTACATATTATTCTGACTTTACATTATTCTCAATTCTATTAAAGTTTGTTACTTGTTTCCATTAAAACTTTATATTTTTATTATGACTCTCTTTCTTTAACATTCTCAATAAATTTGGGGCGACTTAATTATTCTTACTAACTTGATTCACCACTTGGCATGTACACATTTATAAACTTTACCCCTCTGGGTTAACATTATTCAATAACGGTTATTAAGACTTCATTTACTGTTCTATAATTACTCAGTTTGTTAAACAATTGCTATACAATTAATAAAATTTACACATTCTCTAATTTGCCACGTGGCGTGATAGGTTAAGCAATTTCATTCATTTCTGTACTTATTAAACAAATTCCTTTTGCATTACTTCAAATTAATATATATAAGTATATTGCAGTCACTTACCGCAGATCTGTGTTAATTTAGCCTGCCATAGATGGAAGATGGTACAATTAAAAACTTCTTTCTGTCGGAGAAAAATTCCACGAGGCGTTTGGTTGAAGGACCAGCAAAAGACAGGTTTAGAAACGCAATTCCGGCCCTTCTCAACTCGCAATCAGCAGCGAACGCCAGAGTGCAGCACCAATCAGGCGCAACTTAATTACCTCATTACAGTACCGTAGACGCCACCGCTAAATACAGTACAGTATTTTTCGTCAGCGTTCTCGTTAAATACCGTACATGATTTTTGTTTATACGCGCCGATCTTAATCGACTCGGCACAACTTAATGCTACTTGCCTCGTTCAAAACAGTTTTTTCTTATCAGCACTTTTAATTTTGAAATTAATACAATTGCACTCCTGCAACAGTCAGTCGTATTAAAGACAAGTTTTCAAAAAGAATTATTGTTAAGTTTTGATAATTTATATCTTTTAACAAAACACGTATCATACAATATTATGTTTATTGAAGATCCGGCACTTCACTTTAGCAACTGCCATGCATTACAACTCCGTCGTCCTATTCTAGGGCCTCTCTTAAATAAAGGCCAGAGAGATAGTTAAGGTATACTGTTTTCTGCGAAAGATACTTTTTAGGATGGCGGCTGTCAAAAATAAAACACATAGTAGTACTGCGTGATCCAGTTACTTGTTATTCTTAAACATTTATGTCAAGAAAATGAAACACAGTTCTAAGGATTTAAATACGCTGGTAAATCATTCTTCATTCTTTATCTTGAAAGATAAAAAATTAGTGGGAAATGTTATATAAATTTATTGCGGAACTCAAACGATAAAACCAATTAAAGCTGAAAAATTTAGGTAAAAATCAAGTTTCGGCAAAAGTATGCACCAGCTCAAACATCAGACGTTGCGATGGCAAAAATCAAAGCATTAAAAAGCAAATTTCTTTCTCTCTTTATATTTGCCGAATTTAGCAGCAAGCAACTGCTTTGTCTTTCCTAATCTCAATAATGGGTGGGGAGAAAAAGACTTGCGGACGACAAACATGTCAGGGACGATGTATGTCACTACGTATTCTGATGGCCTTGGCAAATCGGCTTATCGGTCTGACATAACAGCTTTAGAACAACTTTCGAGAACAGGCGTCAAACTAAGTTGAGATCATGTATCTGATGGCCTTGACAAATCGGCTTGTCGGTCTGACATAACAGCTTTAGAACAACTTTGGAGAAGAGGCGTCAAACTAAATTGAGATCATGTAGGCGAAATGAATGAAAAATAATTTTTATAAAATCTTGTTTTTCATTGAAGCTACTCCTTTCCCGTATGTGTATGTTATAGGCTAGTAGTACGTAACGGTCACTTGTACTAAATAAGTTACACAAATTTCAAGCATTCCGTTAATACAGCGTTTCACAAACTGTCTGCCTCAATAGTTTGAAAAAATAATATAAAATACAAAAATAATAAAAATAAAATACAAAAATATAAAATAAAATAAAGTGTCTAACTCGGAAAAAAGAAGAAATCCAAAAGTTGTATGGTTAATAGGTCTCTGTCTTGAAGCCGCCATTTTAAAGTAATTTAATAAAAGCGGAAAAAATTTGTAGAATTACATGGAAAAAGTACGGAGATCGTCTTTGATGGTGGCGGTGCAGTGTCGCGTCGCCGGCTGTGGCGATGTGGGGCAGGCATGCATGTCGCGACTAGTGTCTGCTCGGTAACCACAAGTAGTACTCAGGTAAGTAACATTCATTATCATAGTATATTACGCTGCAGTGTGATTTTAAAAACATCGCGGAGGGGTACTGATGCTGAGGAGGGTCGGTATGTAGAGGGAAATAGTGTGCCACGGCTTCTGACTATTTATTTGTAGCATACTGTGGGCCAAAATGTTCGGGAAACACTGCGTTAACAGCTTATGTTTAAACAAAGTAGATTAAAATGGATTCATATTTCTGGTAATCAATTTCATAATCTCATACGCATCATGAAATTATATCATACTGTATGTTATTACAGAAGTAAGTCAAGAAGTACGTAAAGAAGTCAAGTTAAAACTGCTTTTAACGAGAAATGTCAATCTCTGTCGAATACATTGGATTATAAAGAACAACTCAGGCAATTTAATAGTTAAATTGAGAGCGTCAAAAAAATTGATAAAGCCGGATAAAACCAAAAATAAATCCTGGATGACGGATGAAATATTTCAACTGATAGAAGAAAGGAGAAAAGTTAAAAACAAATAAAATGAATACAGAACGATAAATAACATTAGATTAAAAAGAAATAATTCAGTGAAGCAAAACAACAAGAGTCTAAAGAGATATGTATAGAAATAAAGGCACTACAAAACAAGCAAGATAGATTTAATGAGCATAGAAAAGTGAAAGAAATGACTAGGAAAAACAGTGAAAAAGTAAACAATCTAGTAAACAATGATGGTGAAATTATTATCGATCTAGCAGAAATAAAAAACACATGGTCAAGTTATATAAAACAACTATTTTATGATATCAGACCAGAACCCCCTTTGTTTGACAATGCCACCGGACCAGAAATAATCACAGACGAAGTAAAATCAGCAATGAAAGATGACAATGAAAGATGGTAAAGCACATGGTCCTGACAATGTGCAGATAGAGTTTCTTAAACTTCTTGATGACGAAGGTATAAAATCGTTGACTGCGGTATTCAACCACATATATGACACACGAAACATCCCAGTTGATTGTCTTAAATCTGAATTCATTACATTAACTAGAAAACCGGGAGCAAAACAATGTAATGAATAAATGAATATAGAACTATTAGCTTAATAAGTCAACTTCTCAAACTTTTCCTCAAGTATCAGCCACACAGTTTAATTTCAGAGATACAGTAGGTACACGAGAGGCTCTATTCAGTATTCAGGTGCTATTCCAACAAAGTAGAGATGTAAACTGTGATGTTTTCGCATGTTTCATTGATTGCCAGAAGGTCTTTGACCGTGTCTAACATCATTAAATGATGGATATCCTGAAAAATATTGGGTTAGATGAAAAAGACTTAAGGATAACAGCTACAATGTATTGGAACCAGTCTGCAGTGGTCAGAGTAGATAAAGAGAAAACTGAAGAGGTACAGATTCTGCGTGGAGTAAGACAAGGATGTATACTATCTCTAATTCCTTCAACATCTATTTTGAAGGTAATTTTAGAGAAGTTTTAGATGAATGTAATGTGGGAATCTCTCTGAACGGTGAAAGAATAAATAACTTACGTTATGCGGATGATACCGTCATATTCGCAGATAGCTTGGAGGGGCTGCAACAACTAATGAATTTTAGTTGTTGCAACAGCCGTCGATATGGTCTAAACATCAATATTAATAAAACAAAGCTAATGATTTTATCTAAGAACAAACTGCACCCTTAATATAAACCAAAGGCCAGTTGAACGTGTAAGCCAATTTACATATCTTGGTACTATAGTCAATGAACAATGGGACCACTCTCAAGAAAGAAAGAGCAGAATTGTAAAAGCAATAGCAGTAGACTAGAATGAGCAGTTTATTTAAAAGTCACGATTTAACAATAAACACAAAGATGAGACTTCTACGCTGCTACGTATTCTCGATTCTCTTCTACGGTGTAGAATCTTGGAATTTGACTGAAGCCACAACTAAGAAATTGGAATCTTTAGAAATCTGGCTCTACCGTAGAATACTGAGTATTTCATGGACAGCGGATATAACTAATGTTGAAGCTCTCAGAAAGATCAAGAGAGATAGGGAAGTTATTAACACAGTGAAGATAAGAAAGCTTCAGTGTCTGGGACATGAGAAATGAACAGAGATTTTACTTATTGCAGTTTATACTACAGGTAAAAATACTTGGAAAGAGAGTAGTTGGGCGACCGAGAATATCATGGCTAGAAATTTAAGGACCTGGTTTGGCAGGAATACAACTGACTCATTCCGTACAGCAGTGCAGAAAGTTAAAATTGCCTGTATGATATCCAACATCCGAAACGGATAGGAACTATCAGAAGAAGAAGTATGTTATTACGCCACCATTGATGGTCATTAATCAGTTGATATATATGTAATGGTAAATATAAAGTGTAGTCACATTTTCTAAAGAATTAAAAATGTAGCAAGCTATTTTGAGTTTATAAAAATTAGTTTATCTGAAATACTCAAAGCACAAAGTTAAGGAAATATTATTTCATAAACTAAGACGTACCAAGAGATTAAAAATTGTCTTACACTGCTACGTATCAGGTTCAACGCATTTGTATCACATTATTGCACCTACTGTTAAGCTACTCTCGTTTATGAAACGTGGATTAATTAAACTTCTGAATGCGGTGTACAATTGATTCAAACCGAAGTGCATTCTTAATCATTTTGCTTTGATATGTACGTATTGTCATACACAAGTAGCATTAATTATAGATTCCATTGCCACAGACGTAATTGCTTTTGCAATTATTATTATTTAGTTCTGTCAATAAAATCTGCATAAACTTAAATTATAATTTAAGTTATTATTAATAACAAATTTAATATTAATAATTATTAATACTACGTCAGTGAATAGGATGAGTCAATTTGTCTGTTTCTATATTAAAATCAGTACGTTTGTAAAATTACACCGTGTATATTACGACCTTTAATTTTATCCTAATAAGTTTATTAATTTGAAAACTTTTACTATAAGTAAAATAACTATTTATTATTAAAATATAAATGATTTAAAATTACATATTTCTTGGACCTTTAATCATATTGTTACGACGGTTTACTTGATCGTCGTAGGTACAGTGGAAACAAAATACGAGACCCCAATTAAGTCACTAATCACCAGCTTTAATTTCACAGTTAAACAGTTCGTAATTAACAAAACGGTCTCTTAGAACAAATCAAATAAAAAATTGTTCACACGCAATATTTGTCAACTAATATTAAACACAATTGTATTACAATATACCGCTCGATTATAAAACACAACACTTCACTAAAAACCAGTTGAACGCGCACAGTAATATCGCCCGATAATGATTGAAAACTAAGCAGCAGGTATGGGCTATTTATAGTGTACTTTTTTCCATAACATGCGTCCTTAACAAGCCATCGAGAATTCTAGAGGACACTTCAGCGCGACATTCCCAGAAACACGCACCGCTGGGCTAATTGAGATGGTTCCAGAACGCACGAGGCGTAAAGCATTACGAAATACTGCCTCACATGTCAAGTGTCACGTAGGCCACCGCATTATATTCCGGATCCCTCTGGAACGTTCGATAAACACGTAGATTGTTCTGTGATGTCGTAACACATCCCCCTCCTTAAGCCTGTTCGTCCCGAACTGGCAAATCGTCTTTGAAGTAGTAATTAGCCAGGCGATCTAGGTGGACGACCTTGAAGTTTCGCTGCCCTTCCTGTTAAATCCGATAAAAAACATCGTTGATTATTTTTTTCACAGTATAGAGTCCTTCCCAGTTAGTTTGCAACTTAGGTGAGCGACGACGACGGCGCTTTGGGTTGAATAACCAGACCCGATCTCCTTCTTGAAAACCCACAATATTGCTGCGAATGACATACCGAGTTTTCATTTTATCACTGGCAATCTTCAGCCGTTCTCTTATCAAGTGATTCATTTCTCGCATTTGGTTTCCTAATTGGGAGGAATAGTTCTGTGGCTCTTGGGACTGAGTCTCAGGTGATCCGAACATCAAGTCCTCAGGAAGACGAATCTCCCGCCCAAACACCAATTTTGCTGGCGTCATGCCTGTTGCGTCATGTACTGATGACCTAAACACTACTGGCTGATCCAAGTTTGTTTGGTTCTCGTGAACAACCTCTTGCGTAACCTCATCTTCAACCACTTTGCCCTCGGGCGCTTCTGTCAACTCAGGAACAAGCCATAGTTTTGTCTCGACACCCATAGTTGGCTTTCCAATCACTTCTTTAGTCGTTACACTTATTTGTATTTCCTCTGCTAGTTCTTCCTCCATTTCCGCTTGCAATAGGGAGGGTTCCTCTTGACCAGACCTGTTGACTTTTTCTTCGACTAATGCCACTCGCTTAATCGAATGGTTGGTAGACCCTGTCATTTTAGCCATGCAAAGCCTTATCTTCTCATAGCCAACCTTCAGGACATTCTCTCTTAAGTCTACAACGAATCCGTAGGCATTCTTAACGTCCGTGCCAAGAATCACTTCATCGACAATGTCTGCAACGAGAATTTGGTGGCTAAACTGAAGAAGACCCAGGCGTACACGTATGTCTATCTTTCCTAGCACCTTGACGGGGGTTCCAGTCACAGTCTGTATTGCACAAGAGCTAATTTGAGGCCGTCGGTTGCTGATTAAGTCAGGGCGCACAATAGACACAGTTGCGTCCGTGTCAAATGTAAATGATGTTGGTTTACCTTCCGCAAACCCATTAAGAATAACGTTTCCACTCGTCTTATGTAGCGTGGAAACTGTGTGTTGTTCTGAGGCTTTACTTCTCCAATTGGTGCGATCACTCTCTTCTCTCGGTATCTTCTTCTCCCAACAGTCAACCTGTAGTTGACCACGTTTTCCACAGTTGTAATATTTCGGTCTTTTGTCTTTATCCCATCGTTCAAATCGTTGCGACTCTTTTGAATTTCTGAATTGTTTGTCTGACAACATTGTTTTTCTACACCCATTGTAACGGCAATGTAATACAGGGATCTTCTGACTGCAATGTGATGGCACAAACCCATTAATGTAGCGGGACGCTGACTTGGCAGCTTCAAAATCTAGGGCGTGAACAAGACCTTCTGAGTTATTTCGATGTCTTGCAATTCGTAACACTTGCTGAAGTTCACAATCTCCGATGCCATCAATAAATGTCTGCACCGCAAACCTTATGCGAAAATCTGCTGGTGCTTAAGGATAGGCCAATCTAATCAGTCTGTCGATACTTCCTTCAAACTCTTGAAGACTCTACCCGGAACGTTGTCGTCTTGTTCTCAACTGAGCGTAGTACACATCGCGCAAATGTTTATCACCATACCGTAATTCCAGAGCTTTTATCAATTCGGCATAGGTGTTTTGGCTGTCAGTTGGCACTTTCTGTAGTGATTCTGCCGCAGATCCTTTTAATGCAAGAACGAATGAAACAGCCTTGTCTTTCTCGGTCCAATTATTTGCGCATGCAGCAGCTTCGAATTGGCGTAAATACGTCGCCCAGTGCGTGCTTCCATCAAAGGTTGGGGCCTTGACATGAACTGTCTCAACCGCAGGCGAGGTGACTTTCTCTAATGATTTATTTTCTGTATCTTTCTCTGTCTTTATCATTGGTACAGTCTGTTCAAAAATGTGATTCGGTTGTATTTTCACGAACTTCTCAACTTCACTTTTTATTTGTTTTCTTATGTTTGCCATTGAGTTCCCTACTGGATATATTTTTGTTGACATGGTTATTTCTATGACAGATATTTTGTAGACATCGATTCTTTAACACTCGAAACAGATTTTTCTTCTTCAACTATTTTTAATGTCATTGATTCTTGTACCTCCAATATTTTAGTAACTTGTTTACTAAGCACACCTCGTAGGAGACCCAACTCTGCAGCGGTTTGTTCTTGTGTCTGCTTTTGCTCCTGTATTAACTCTTTGACGTATTCTGTTTCACGCTTCCGTTCCTCAGCCTCCTGCTTACGTTCTTCTTTTCGTCTTTCTTCTGTTTCTTCCATAAGCGCTTTCTGACGTTCCTCAGCCTCTTCTCTTTCCTGCCTGCGTTTTTCATCCTGTCGTTTTTCTGCTTCTTCCGTCTCCGGCCTGCGTTTCTCATCCTGTCGTTTCTCCGTCTGTAACAGCAGCGCCTGTAAATTTTCCATCATCTGACTGGCATCCATTGTTTTCCGATTAATTACGAATTAAACTCGTCTGGTACAAAATGTCCACTATTTCCACTGTTAACCGTTCTATCCCAGTTCTGACACAACTGTTACGACGGTTGTCTTGATCGTTGTAGGTACAGTGGAAAAAATACAAGACTCCAATTAAGTCACTAATCACCAGCTTTAATTTCACAGTTAAACAGTTCGTAATTGACAACACAGTCTCTTACAACAAATCAAATAAAAAATTGTTCACACGCAATATTTGTCAACTAATAATAAACACATATACCGCCCGATTATGAAACACTAAAAACCACTTGAACGTACACAATAATATCGCCTGATAATAACTGAAAACTAAGCAGCAGATATGGGCTATTTATAGTCTACTGTGTTCCATAACATGCGTCCTTAACATAATTAACACAATTATGCATCGAAAATTCTAGAGGACACTTCAGCGCGACCTTCGCAGAGACACGCACCGCTGGGCTAATTGAGATGGTTCCAGAACACACGATTCGTAAAGCATTACGATATACTGCCTCGCATGTTAAGTGTCATGTAGGCCATCGATTTACATTCCGGATCCCTCTGGAACGTTCGATAAACACGTAGATTGTTCTGTGATGTCGTAACAATATTAATGGGATTGATCAAGTTTGCGCTACACAAACGACAAATCTTAGACAAATTTTATTGACAAACAGACATGCTCATGTCTATGTAAACAAAAACTTACACATATTTAATTATTTACTTAATGACTTTCAATCGTCATATTTTATGGACAATTAATTATAAAATTCCTTCTTACCTAATTATTATGTAAACAAATAGTGTTTACACAAAAACATTGTTTACGCTTTGCTCTAAACCTTTAATTTACATTTTAATATTCTGTAATTATTTTAGGGGGTAATGTAAATTAAAGAAAGTGAGGCATTTTCATTGAATTTATACTTTTTACACTTTTAGACAAATTAGTGAAAACGTTTTGAGAATTTAAACGTACTTTTACAGTGGTAGAATAATTAAATTGAGTTTCTCTTTATTTTTGGGCAATTTTCTCATACCGTTTTAAACTCAGATTTTAGCACACATAGTACTGTATTTGTTTTGTGGAAACTATTTTAAAGCATTTATAAAATGTTACTTTGTATCTGCAATTTGTTTTTGACTTTCTGAAAAGGGTTCTACATTGTATTACACTGTTGCAGCCATGTGTTTGTGTAATTAAACAGTTGAGTGTTTAGTAACGTTCGAAACCCACTGTTTTTGGAAATTAAGGTTTGCGCAACAAACGTTTCTCATGACGTGCGTACTGATGTTGTAATGTTTTACTACCGGCAGTTAATGTTTTGCTTGACATAGTAATTCATACTTTTGGAAGCATATTTTCGTTGAACTGAGTAACAGCTTGGACATATGTAAGCTTTGTTATGTGTTTAAGTAACTTTGCATCAGTCTGTCCGCCGTATGGATGTGATGTGATCGTCAGTTGCAAGTATCGGAGAAACGTTTCAGTCTTCATTGCCTTTACAATCGAGTAGCTAAGATTGGATTGTTCTTGTTCTTCTCCTTCCTCCATCAGAGAATAGGCGAATCGAAAGCATACGTTCCCAAAGAACACCCACACACTTCATTAGCACTTCCCGAATCTTCCTATAAGCTTTTGTCGAATAGGCTTGTATTGCCAAACTTTCTTGTGCAACATGCCATCCGGCAATCTATCTCCATTTTTGTTACCCGGAATGCGATCGTGGATTTTCAGAATTTTTAACTCTGAGTGTGTCTTCATTGTAAAATCCATCTCTTCGTTTGCAGCATTTAGCAGATTGGAATAATTCCAACTTTGTCGTGTTTACTTGCTAAATTGCTACTTGTCATGTTCTGGACGAAGCCTTTCAGTGTTTCCTCCATTTTAAAGTTCTAAACCTCGACCTCGTCCGTAACATGACAAGTAGCAGTTTAGCAAGTAAACACAAAAAAGTTGGAATTACATAGACTGCTAATTCAAATAACAAGATGAACAGATTGGAAGAGTCTCATCTCCGATATCTGTATTGTACTATGATATTTCTTCACCGAAACCCAGGATTCAGAATCACATAATAACACTGCAACGTGATACGTAGAATACACTATGTTTTAATTTATATAGACAGAACTTTGTGTGTATTTATTTATGTATGTATGTATGTATGTGTGTGTGTGCGTATGTGTATTCTGTATCTTTGTAATCTCTTCTTTCAAGTTTTGATTTTAATTGCAGAGAAATCGCTTAAACTTGCTTTTGTTTCTGAATTATTTACATACACATATATGGCTGAAGAAACACACACACACACACACACACACACACACACACACACACACACACACACACACACACACACACACACACACACACACATAAGAATGAAATTCTTTATAAGTCTTGTTCAAACTGTTGTTTGGTTTATTAGTACTCTACCAAATTGATTGTATGCAAACCTAAAAAAATACGTTTGTCGAGTTGAAACGATGTCTTTGTACTTTACACAGATTTTCCTGAAAAGTAATAACGACAAAGCTTTGGGCCCCTGCTTTGTGTGTATTTCAGTGTAGAATAACTTACGTTTTGAGAATATTTTCACAAATAAGTGTACGTGTATATGGGTGGTGATAAATGGAGCCAAGATTGGCATGGTGAGATTATCTAGTTCCGTATTATTACCCCCATATTCCCCAGAACTGAAAACACCGCACCAACCACAAACACTTTTCACAACTCGGTAAGACCGGGAGGCCAAACCTCCGTTGTATTGTATTTAAGTTCTTTGAGCAGTTCTTTGATACATTGGTAAGCTTAGACCATCGTCCTCACATTTTCTCTGATAGGACACTCAATCATTTTTGCCGTATTTTCCTTGCTTTATTAGTTTTTATAATTCTTTTTATTCGTCCATATTATTTGTGTGAATTTATTTTACACTCACTTTTATATGTTTTATAATCTAATATATGTTATATGTTTTAATATATAATTACTTAAACTTTTATTAACTTCTTCTGCCTTACAATTCCACTTATTATTTTAATTCTGTAAATTGTCATCGATCTGCTGTTCGACATTGCTCAACGTCCTACCCAAGATTGATTTTTCAAAGTGTTTGATTGTTTCGCTCAGTCTTGCTTGGCTGCATTATTTAATTCTTCCAGTGTTTTAAATAGAGGAGTGAGATATCGATGACATGATATATTAATTAAAACATTCTAAAAAGAATCAATTAACGGTTAAATAAATAAATACCTTATTTTATTTAAAAATTATTTTAAATACCTAATTTTAACCCTGCTGAGGTGTTCGGGTCCTTTTTGACCCAAAAGATTTTGTTTTATGCTGCTGTGTGTTAAAAAATTATTAGATCAACTTTCCGTTTTGTGACTTTGTCAAATACCTATAAATAAGTATCATTCTCTAATATAAATTTTTTAAACCGCTTATAAAATTTTATGGCACGTTTTTATACAAAAAAGTTGTTCGGGTCCTTTTGGACCCATAGGTGAAGTAATTATTTTATTAATATTAAAAGCTGTACTTTAGATTCAAAAGCTTCATTACTTTGTCTCGTTTGATGATTCAATGCATAGTCTCATAGTACAAGGTCACACTGGTTGCTACATTCTACTGCAGTGAAACATTCTTTTTTCAATTGCAGTAATTTTTAGTGCTCTTTCTTTGGTTTTATTACCATACTTGTGTTTGACCTGAAGTGGCTTTTGTATGAACAATGATGGACGTTGAAGAAGTGTTATCGGAAATCTCCGACGAAGGAGAAGTTGCTTCAGAAATTGAAGATAATATTTCTGAATGTGTGTCTTCAGATTGAGAAGATGAAGAAGTACATCATGAACCAGGAAATAACACTTTATTATCTAAAAACAGTGATATTCAGTGGAAGACCAAGCCTGAGCTCCAGATAGGAAGACGTCCTTCTCATGATTTAATGACACGCCAGGACCAACCAGGTATGCAATACACGTGTTACTGATGAATATTCGGCATTCAAAGTATTTTTTCCCCCTCCAATTGAAAATATAATCCTGACCCAAACAAATGAAGAAGGCAACCGTATTTATGGGGAGAATTGGAAAAAAATTGGCTCAACAGAACTAGACGCTTATATTGGACTTTTGTTACTGGCAGGTGTTTATAAATCACATAATGAGTCAACTGAGAGTTTGTGGGATGAAACAAAAGGAAGGCAAATATTTCGGGCAACAATGTCACTGGAAATATTTAAATATTTCTCGTATTTTCTGTTTTGATGATCATCAAACTCGACCAAGTAGGCGCGCTAGTGATAAATTCTCACCTATTAGAGAGCTGTGGGAGAAATGGGTTGAAATTTTGCCAAAACATTTCAATCCTACCGAATATGTCACAGTGGATGAAAGGTTAGTTGGTTTTAGAGGAAAATGCCCTTTCCGTCAATACATGCCTAAAAAACCAGCTAAATATGGCATAAAGTTTTGGGTTGTATGTGATAATGCCACTAGTTATGTTTGGAATATCCAACCATATTTAGGAAAGCCACAAGGTGCACTACCAGAGAAAAACCAGGGTCTTAGGGTAGTTCTGGATTTGACAGTTGGTCTAGAAGGCCACAATGTTACTTGTGACAACTTTTTTAAATCGTATGGATTAGGCCAAACGCTTCTCAGAAGAGGTATTACAATGGTAGGAACTATCAAGAAAAATAAGCCTACACTTCCTCCCCAACTTCTAGAAACAAAAAATGTACCTGCACTGACCTCAAAGTTTGCATTTACGAAGAATACTACACTGGTCTCTTACTTTCCAAAAAAGAATAAGTGGTTATACTACAGAGTACTTTACACCACGATGACAAAATAAGTTGTAATGATGATAAAAAAACACTGCTTATTTTAGATTACAACAAAACTAAAGGGGCTGTTGATACTCTAGATAAGATGTGTGCAAACTATACTTCAAAAAGGAAAACAAATTGTTGGCCCATAGTTGTCTTTTCAAATATACTTGATATTTCGGGTGTCAATTCTTTTGTTTTATTTACTTCCATCAACCTTCAATGGAAGCCAAAATGCAATGACCAGAGAAGAATATTTTTAGAAAACCTTGGAGAATCTTTTATCAAAAAACACATTGACAGACGACAGTATATGCCAAGAGGAAAAGCTGCAAGAGATGTAGTTGAACGCGTACAAGCTGAACGTGCAGTACCAACTCAGTCTATTATGAAGAATCCAGATACAATGCAGAGAAAAAGAGGGAGGTGCCAGTTGTGCCCAAAAACTGACAATAAGTCTTCTGTGAAGTGCTCAAAATGTGACAAGTTTACTTGCAAGAATCACCTCACCCATATATGTAATAAATGTTTCAGTGAAATTGTGTAAGTTTATGTAACAGAAACAGTTTACCTGACAGATAGTCTCGTAACATACAAATATAAGATTTTCCATTTTGTTTTTTGCCTGTGTTATATAATAATTTAGAAATGACTTTAATGTTTGTCGTATAGAATAGTATTTCATAAAAATTATGTTCATGAAATACTGTACATTTTTTTAATAATACAGATTTTTAAATTTCCAATATACAGAATTTTAATAGCTAGATTATCAATAAAGTTTTTTGTTTCAGAATATAATAATGTGTTCGTTTCATTCTTAGAAATCTTTACTGTATTCATAACAAATAAAAATACAGAATTATGTTAGTTTTAGTACACAAATAAATATATACTTACATATATAAAAATAAAATATGATGAAATGTGCAAGGCAACATATATGATAAAAATGCTGATATACTGCATTGTTAGGTGATTATTTTGGTCATTCATTATCAGAACTTAGGCCTAATGTATAAAACATAAATATGCATAGGCTACCAAGAAACTTTTTTGTTGAAAAAAATAATTTTTCCCGTATGGGTCATTTTGGACCCGAACGTCGTAAGTGTTGCTAAAATTTGAACACCCCAGTAAGGTTAAAATATATAGAAAGCCAACGACAACTGATATAGCCATACATGCTAGTTCCAATCATCCTTATACACATAAAATGGCAACTTTTAACGCACTGGCACATAGATTGACAAATATACCGATGGACATAGAAGACTATAACGATGAAATTAATATAATAAAACATATAGCAATAGTGAATGGTTACAATAGTAAAATCATGGATAAAATAAAAACACGCTAATAAATTAAAACGTTCGGACAAAGTTAAAGATAAAACCCAATATGTTTCTGCTAGATATACGAACATACTACCTAATACACTACATAAAGAATTAAAAAAGCTAGGGATTATTGTCTCATTCAGGACCACGAACAAATTAACAAATATACTTAAGCCTAAGACCACAGTATTACTAGAGGATTGTTCCGGCGTTTATAGGATCCGGTGTAATGAATGCGATAAAATCTATATAGGCCAGACGGGGAGAAAATTTTCCGAGAGATTTAAAGAATATTTACCTAAGAAGTTCCCCAATACTAATGTATCGCATTACGCACAACATCTAATAAACGAAAATCATCCATACACTGGATTTAAAGAGAATTTGGAACCTTTACATATAGGTAAAAAGGGTCAACTACTGGATGCCCTAGAGGAATTTGAAATATACAAGGCCTTAAGAGGAAATAAAAATCAGGTACTTAATGAACAGTTGTCATTCAAATCAAATAAACTATATGACACAGCTATGAAAACAAACCGTGAATAGCGTGTACGGATCAGTTTGAATTGTCGGACTTCGGCCAGTGCACTGGTTCGTTTGTAGCGCGTTCCGATACAGATTCAATGTTCTATGTTAATTTATTTAAGTTTCTTATATCATTATAATAGTTTTTCGAATCTCCAGTTTTCTTTTGTAGGTATTTTCTGTATGCTTTGTCCTTTTGTTCAATGGCTTCTTTTTATTTCCCCGTTTAAAAATTTTAATGATCTTTTCTGTCTATCTTTTGTCTTTGTGCCTAGCACTTCATTACCTATCTGTTTTATGCCCTTCATTAAATTTGTCCATTCTTCAGTAATAATATTGCTTGTTGGGGTTTGTTAGAGCAAATATGTTAGTCCCTATAGGTACAAATTTCGAATACTCTCTTCTTGTAATAAATATACCTTGTAGACCTTGTACACCTTGTATCTTGTATAACTTGTATACCTTGTATTTTATCTTTTCTTGTGTTTTTGTCAAGAGTAGATCTTTGTCTTTTCCATCTTGAGCACATTTGGATCTTGGATTTCACCAAATAGTGATCCGTATTAACATTTCTTCTTCTATTTACATGTGTGTCTATGACTCTTGAGGCCAATTTTTGATCAACAATTACATAATCAATGCGAGAACTGTAGCCTCTTGCATACCATGTGAACTTGCTTACCTCCTTTTTTTTCGTTTTCTCCTATGCTTCACACGATTTCTTTTGTAACAGGTTAAAAACATATTTATTTATTTATATTAATCACGTTAACACCTGATTTAATAACACAAACCAACAATTGATACGCACACAAAGATATCTCCCCCAACGCAGTACAATGCAGGTTGATGCTGATACACACACACACAGACACACATACGACTTCACTGTTACAATTCCGTCGGTGCACGCTTGCGATAGGCTTTCGCATGTCCACACCTGTTTGTCCACGCACTTAATTTTTAAAACTATTCATCATACTACCTTTACACTAAGTATTCACAAAATGCTGCCCTGTGTAAATATGCAGATATATGTATTAGTGCAATACATTATGAAGAAGATGAGTTGGAAATCTTTAAATAAGCATAACATTATTCAATAGAGGTAACTTATCACTCTTAAAAAGAAATAATATTATCTGAATTTGTTTCCACAGTTTGGCAGCAGATTTGTGGAGGCTTTAATATGTTTTTGTTGGCCTAAATAGTTACTTAAACAGAAACATTTTGTTGAAGGTTAGTATACAGAAACATAACCTTTACGGCGGAATACGAAACAACAATAACATAAACTTCCCACACTCCACCATTACAAAAATAGGACACAGACACAAATTCAGTATATACAGAAAACCCACTAAAACTGATTCACTGATACATAACTCCTCCAATCACACAATACAACACAAACTATGTGTTTTCAGAACCATGATACACAAACTAATAAACATCCCGTAGGTGAAAAAGACTCTCAAGATAAATTAAACACAATTATATAACTAGCTGAAGCCAATAGATTGAATCAAACAATAATTAATCACAAGACAAACAACAGACAAAGACAGAAATTAACGAATTTATAAAACTCACATATATCAATAACCACGCTGAAAAAATATCCCGCAAAATTATAAAACCAGGGTACAGAAGCGCATACAGGACTACAAACAAAGCACACACAAATACACACTGTCAAGAAACACACACAAACAACAAAATAAATTTGGTTTACCCGAGTGTTTACAAATTAAAATGCTCAAAAGGTAACAAATTCTACATACGCCAGACAGGACGCAGCTTCAAACAGAGACACATTGAACATATGAAAGCACTACACACTACCACCGAATCTACCTTTGGAAACCACTTCATTTGGCAGACCAGTCAGGCAGACCACACCTATACACAAACATAAAGAGCAAATAGAAATCTACACGTACACACAAAAGGCCGAAAACTAGACACTCTTTAACAACTATAAATATACAAGCACCCAAAAACGCATAAAAACAACATCTTAAATGAACAGTCACAATGTAAATCGCACATACTATTTGAACATATTACACCAAATACACACAAAACAACAATCTATTGAACGACGGTGCGGTTAGCAAAAGCAGGACGGCTAGCGCTCCTAGGAGCAGCCTCTGGCGAAGCTCTAATGGAGGGAATACTAGTTTATACCATTAGGTAAAAATTTATGATTTTTACCATTAACAAATTTTTATCTGAGTCGATAGTGTTATATATTAGTTAATTAATAACAACGGACACATCATGGACAACAAAATCCAGGATAATTAAAATTTTCATGTATTGGTAATGTTAAATTATGAAATATAGGTAATAATCTATATTCCATCATAAAAACATTATGAGAAGAATTAAACAAGTAAACATAGTTTAATGGTATGTAGTTAAACGTTTAAGTACGTGAAGAATTAAACAAGTAAACATAGTTTAATGGTAAGTAGTTAAACGTTTAAGTACGTTTAAGCAAATATACTTGAAACAGTGTTCCAATATCAATCTACATATTTACTAAAGTTAGAAATGTTCTTCTAATGTCTTCTGTATAGTTAATACAATCAGGACGAAAGCACGCCGTCACACAGTTACAAATGTTTCCGTGTGAATTATTATAACACAGGATTACTGCAACGTATAATTTTACCACCTTACCTAATAAATTTATTTATGAATTTTATTGTGTAAGACTCAATGTTAATACCAAATAATTTTTATGTAATTTGTCGTTAAATAGCGCCTGATGAAAACATGCATATTAAATTCATCTACAATTGTGCAAGCCAAAGTATTACCTAACATCTGCTGAAGAAACATACCAAATATCAACACTATGTATTTCGATGTCTTATACAAATTGAGAATTTCATAAAACTTTATGAAATTTTTTATTCGATATGCCAACTCACAATCTAATTATGAGAATAAGTAACTATTTGCTGAAAAACATCTTAAAAATAATACCCGAAGCACCCACATATAACTTATAAATCTCAGAATTATAAGTTATTTTAAATTTAATTACGTTGACTGTCAATAATTTATTATCTGCTAGCGGTCACTACTGTCTTCATTATATTCTTTTGTTTTATGTATTTTATTTTCAGAACATCGCTTAGTTATTCGGAACTATCTTTCATCTTTCTTACAAATAAATATTTCTTCCTACTTATTTAAAATTAGTTTTAAATTAACTAAATAAAACTTCAATTATAAAAAAAATAAAATTAATGTTGTATTGTGAGACACATTATAAAATGATAAAAGCAAATTCATAAAAAGATCATAATACTTACAGGCATTGCACAAATGCAATGCACAAAGAAGAGCATTGAAAATGCTTCAATAAATCTAAAAAATATATATATCTGTTCATTCACCAATCAATGAATTCATTCTTCATTCACCAATCAATGAATTCATTCTTCATTTACCAATGTACAGATTATAAGTTAAATGTAGTCGCATTCATAAGCAATTTTACTTCCATATTCCTTAAGGAAATGGAAGTATGGTGATGGCAAAAAAAATTGTGTTGGAGATTATTGCAGATTCTGATTGTACTACACTCAAAACATGAAAAAAGTCGTTTTCCGAAAAGTGTGTGTGTGTGTGTGTGTGTGTCTGTGTCTGTGTGTAGATTTTTTTCTATGGCAAACGATAACTGCCGCAAATTCAAACAGAATCAAATAATTTTTTGCATACAGCCCTGATTTGTAGAGTACTCACGACCTATTGTTTTTGGTAAAGATCGGTTGAGGGAAAGGGGCAGTTTACTTGCAACGGTTTTTTTTTATCAAGGGAAATTTTTTTTTGGCAAACGATAACAGCCGCAAATTCAAACAGAATCAAATAATGTTTCGCATACAGCCCTGAACTGTAGACTTCGCAAGACCTTTTGTTTTTGGTGAAGATCGGTTAAGGGGAAGGGGTAGTTTACCGGTAACGTTTGATGTTTTAACAAGGGTATTTCCTATGGCAAACCATAACAGCCGCAAATTCAAACAGAATCAAAAGATTATTTGCATACAGCCCTAAATTGTAGAGTTCTCAAGACCTATTGTTTTTGGTGAAGATCGGTTAAGGCAAAGGGGTAGTTTACCGGCAACGTTTTTTTAACAAGGGTATTTTCTATGGCAAACGATAACAGCCGCAAATTCAAACAGAATCAAATAATGTTTTGCATACAGCCCTGATTTGTAGAGTACTCAAGACCTATTGTTTATAGTGAAGATCGGTTAAGGGGAAGGGGTAGTTTACCTGCAACGTTTTTTTATCAAGCGTATTTTCTATGGCAAACGATAACAGCCGCAAATTCAAACAGAATCAAATAATTTTTTGCATACGTCCCTGAATTGTAGAGTCTCAAGGACTTTCGATTTTGGTGAAGATCGGTTAAGGGGAAGGGGTAGTTTACCTGCAACCTTTTACGTTTTAACAACAGTAAAGTACTTGAAAATTCATTTAAACTTTTTCAAACAATGGTAATTGTTAAAAATAAAATAAATTTGTTGCCAGGGAATAAAATTATAATTTTTTTATTTTAATGTAAATTATGTATGAGTTAATATCTTTATATATATAATTCTGCTGTACGTGTATATGTCACTGAACTCCTCCATGTATAAAATAATATATCGTTCGTGGCAGGTAAACATATCTCAGTTATGTAATGTTTACATTTCCATTTTATTATTATGCCTACAGCAATAAAAAGGCAGGTAAGACACACACACACACACACACACACACAATTCACGTTATTTCTGGCCTCACTCATGTTTATTTTCTTACATTTGCACGCTTTTTAAATGGAAAGTGCCGAAACCCACACCAACATAACGCGTGCAAGCCGAAAAAATGGACATCAATTTGCTTCCTGTGGATCGCTGGGCAATGTAACTGCACGTGTTTACAGAGGAACGATTCATAGACAGACTTTTCGTCTTTAGGGAATGAACCCTCTGCAAGATGCTGAGGGTCCATGAGTGACTTCGGAGCGCTCCTTCTTTTTCGCGTGTTTGTTCTGTGAAACGTACACTGTAGATTCGCAGCTTTACTCTAAGCAACGGTTAATAGGAAATGTTGAAAATTTTTGTCCACAGTGTACCCTCATTCACACTAAACCTGCTCTGATGTTTTAATTACGGACATCATAGTATTAAAACTGTGGAAACTTGAGCACTACTTAATGGAGATCAATCATTAACTTATACAAGCCATTAATTTTATGCATATATTTTATATATATATATATATATATATGTGTGTACAACGTTATCGGCAAGAAAGAAGTAGTTTTTGTTAAAATTCCTTCCCGGGATATTTGGCCGTAGTCCAATGTTTTCTACAAAACCAGACGTTTCGGCAATGCCATCGACTTCCATCATCAGTGAAAATCGAGTGCGATAACGTGAGGTGGTATACGTTAGTGACAACAGTACTGTGGTTAAGGCTGAAGCAGTAAGTAGAAAGAAGTAGTTTCTATGGTAATATTTCATTTCGAAAATGCTTTTAAATATAAATCTTAGAATATGGAAGTCATGTATGGTTCTCCATACCGATATTTTATATGTGTACTACGTTATTGACAACAAAGAAGTAGTTTCTATGGAAACTCACCGGTTCCCATTTTCGATCACGCACCAGCGATCGGCTGCAAATCTGCGACACGTCCTTATAAATATTTCCAATGTTAAAATCATAACGTGATTTAAAAAGAACCTACGTTCTGCGAAGCCATTACTTACACAGTTATTTCTTATATTTTATTTAATTCAAGTAAAGTTTATTACTACCTATTTCCAATTTTTATGTTATTTATTATCAGCCACTTTCTTATTCCAACTTCAGTAACGGAGAAGCAATATCGAAGTAGATAAGATAAAATTTCAAGTTCTAAAGAGTGATATCATGTATTTCTTAGAAATAATTATTTTTCTGCATTTTTATATGCTTTGCAGTTCACAGCTTTTGCTAGATATCTTAAACGTACTGAATATAGCTGTTTAAAAAAGCAGTGATAATTTTCATTATCTGAACTACATCGCTGTCGTAAATTAATGTATAGGCCTATTTGAAGAGCGATTGGAGAATGAGTTTAATTTTAACGCTGCGTTTAGTAAAATTCAAATATCACAGCTGGCGAGAGTCGGCCGTCATTTGGTTTGTTTGTTTTCCAATCGGAGACTCTTCTCACTGTCTTTCTCTCTCTCTCTCTCTCTCTCTCTCTCTCTCTCTCTCTCTCTCTCTCTCTCTCTCTCTCTCTTTCTCTATGTCTCCCACTCTCTCTAACGGTTCCTTCCGGTCATTAAAGTACAATGGGAAACATTTGCGTCTACCATCGTTAGAGTACCGGCTGTTTCAACAACAAATTTTATTGCTTTTTTAAATTTTAGACTAACTTTTAATTAAATACGACCGCCCTTTTACTAAGACTGTAAGAAAGTAGCCTGTTTTTTAGCCTGTGGTTTGTCTACATTATATTGTTTATTGGTGGAACTGGTGGAAAGTAATAACGACACTACAATCTTTTGTGTGTTTTTACAGTGCTACATAGTTGGCAATATTACAAAAGAATACTAGTTTCGTTACACACCTATATGTTTATATATCTAGACTTAGCTTTCAAGAAAGCTGAAATATAATTCTGTTTCGTGAATTCCGCAAATAAAAAGCATAAGCTAAACACAAAATTAGTATTAGGTTTAACTTTATTAAGTACTCAAATCTATTACAAAGTATTTTTCATATATTTATTTTGAATACGAATTAAATAATTTATGAATTTTATATGAGTGAAAAATTTAAAGGTTTTTTTAATTCTAATAAATTTTCTCATAGGTATTTTCTGGCTTATAACTTACTACATTCCAGTAACTGTTAGGTGTTAAAAAATATATATCTGGTGTTAAAACATAATTGAACGAAACTAATAATGAATATTATTTACGACAGAGATATTGATGTGACAATCTTATGTAGGAACTAAGAACAATATGGTGTAATTTAAAAAGTCTTTGAAGGATATCCCACGAGTAGGTAATATTTTAATTTTCCTCACCGATGTTTTGCCTTCTCTAATTTTGTACACAATTTTAAACCATTTCTTTCTTCCTTTCTATCCATAGCTATGTATTTTAACCAATCCGTTTAATACACCAGTAGTCGAGCTGTAGGGAAAACAAAACGTAACAGCATTTTCTGTAGGCCCTACATTTTTAGAAATTACAAACACTTTAATGTCATAATTTTGAAATGAATGATAAACAGTTAATTTTAACTCTAAAGTTGCAGTCAATATAAATTTTAAACCAAAGAAGCTGATTATACAACCAGTGTACATTTAAAAGAGTTTTCACACCATTTCTGAAAAGATTTAACTGTTCATTAGCTATTAAGTGCAACGTTAACACGACTTTGCCATTACGAATAAAGTAAAAGTGTTACCTATTAGAATGTTTATTTTAAGCCGGTTAGAGTAAAAAGCTCTTGAATCACATGAAAAAAAATTATTTGCAGTTGACTCTCTCAGTTACAGTTTATTATCAAATCTGTTTTCAACCATTAAAGTTTTTTAAATTAAATACTTGCTTTTTTCATTAAGACATTTGAGCTCAATCACTTTAAGTAAGTATATTTTTATATATATTGTTAAACGAAAAATTAAGAAAACACTTATAATTTTTGCAAACGTGACAATTATTTGTACAGTTTATTGCATTAATATACAGAATATATATTTTCTTATATATATATATATGTATTTTTACTATAAGTAAATTAACACTTTTCACATAAACTTATTTTGTTTAAATACTTATTAACTACGAAATACTTATTTTAGTAACAGTTTCTGAAATGGACTGATTTTAGTAACGCAACATGAAAATTGTAGACACGGTTGTAAACCTAACCTGAAATACGTATTTCTCAAAATGTTACGAACAAGATGTTTACAACAGACGTTATTTAAAAGTAGATTTATTATCACTTTGTCTACTTGTCTACGTGATAAGTGGTTGATACGGAGTTGTTTACAAAGAACGATACATTTAATGTTATTTATACTGTATTCATATGTCTCAAAGAAAAACTTTTAAAGGATTGCTGAAAATATTGTCATAAAAAATAAGTGACATTGATTTTGTTAATTGTAATTGAAAATCGTGTTGAACATATCTGTAATAAATAACTCGTTCAAAATGAGTTTCTTGAACATTTATCAATTTTGAAGAGTATGTTTAAAAAAGTTTCTTTAACCCACAAATGCTTTAAAAAATGTCGTTTCAAAATAACAACCGAAAAACTTGTTTGGTTTTAAACAACTATTATAAAAATAAGAAAATAAACTTATTCAAAATGTATGTAATTTAATTTATTAGTTTTCTAAGTGCTAGTTGCTGTGTCCTTTTTTTAGTTTCTTAAAGCGGACATGTGTTTAATTCAATCGGCACTGTTTCTGATATTTACTTGATTAATCTAACGGAATCAACGTGAACAAAATTAAAATAAATACATGTGTTGTGGAAGCATATTCTAAAAAAATAAAAACATGTGATGCACGAAATAGTCGTAAATATTTTGTGATCACTCGTTTGTCCCACTTCCACACACACACACGCTCGCTCGCTCGCGCGCACGCACGCACGGAAACGGAATTTATAAGGTTAAAAATGTTATAAATTTTTCTTTTAAATTCCTTCTTTAAATATTGTAGATCGTATTTATTATAAATAAATTGTCCTTTATTTATTATAAATGCAATCTATTTTTGCATTCTTACGTACAATAAACACAAAGTTATTATTGTGTTAAATTCCTTTAGTGTTTTTTAGAATTTCTAGTGTTATATTTCACTAAATTTACGTTATTTATATCTGATAACATACGATTATTATTAAGTAAATAGTTATCAAAATTATATTAGGAAGGTTCAGTTTTGAAATAATAATTTTTGTGTTCTCTGTATTTATTTAAATCCACCAGAAAAAAATTGATATATTTTTATCTCCCTGCAGATCCCGCACGAATTCCTACACCCTGCCTATCCACCTAATAGAGCATGGGTTTTCAACATGGGGGGCGTAGGAGAATTTCAGGGGTGGCGTGGTAAGCAATGAAAATATACATAAATTAGCCAAACAATAAAAAGTTGTAACAAATACAAACCACTCATGCACGGCCTTAGAAAAGGAATTTCTGCAAATAGTTCTCTGTCACCGCTAGATCTAACTGCATTCAGGCACACGTCTTATTTACACTGGCCTATACGCAAATAGTTCGCGCCGATACCGCTAGATCCCTCTGCATCTCTGTTGGAAGCAGACAAACAGTGTTTCTAGGGAAAACACTACCCTGTCTAGGGTAATTTTACTACCGGTTGGTGGCTACACTGCACAAAAACAGACGATTGATGATTGTTATTGTGTTCCAGTCGTTTGTGCGAGTGATTGTCGTGCGTAGTAGTGCTAAACATAGCTAAATCATTACCAAAGAAAAGACTGTACAGTGATGACTATATAAGGTTCGGCTTTACGTAAATTGAGAAGAACGATTGTCATTTACCTCAGTGTGTTATTTGTCACAATGTTCTGAGTAATGACGCAATGCGACCAGGGCGTTTAGAACCCCATTTGACTCCCATTCTTCCCGGCTTGAAAGACAAACCAAGGGAGTTTTTTAATGGAAAGAGAAACTCGCTTAAACGAATGAAACTCGATTCAACTGGAAGTTTTCAAGTGGAGGACGAAAAGGCCGTTGAAGTTTCTTACAAGTTCGCTTTGGTTATAGCAAAATACAAGAAACCACATACCATTGGTGTGTAACTTATAAAACCATGTTTACTAACTGCATGCAGTACTTTATTGGAGAGGAATGTTGCAATAAAATTGCAAAAATACCGCTCTCAAATGACACAGTAAAACGTAGAATTGATGAAATGGCACAAGATTTAAAAAACAAGTAATAGAAAAGTTAAAGAAATCTCCGTTCTTTTCTCTGCAAATTCTCTGACAACTGACGTTTCAAAGCACTCTCAGTTGTTTTACTGTAGATATATTGACGGGGAACACTTCTAGAGGAAATATTATTTTCCCGAACTCTTCAGACAACCACAAAATCTGAGCATATATTTTCTGCTCTGTGTAACTTTTTGACAGTTAATAATCTTCCTTGGGAGAATGTTGTTGGAATATGCACTGATGGGGCACAAGCCATGACAGGATGCCGTTCTGGATTTGTTGTGCTTGCAAAAAAACAGAACCCTAACATCATTGGTTCTCATTGTATCATACACAGACAAGCTTTGGCTTGTAAGACTCTGCCTGAAACACTTAATACTGTTTTGAAATTGGTAATCAAAGTAGTAAACTTTGTCAAATCTAGTGCTTTGAATACTAGACTTTTTAAGGCTTTATGATACGAATTGAATAGTGACCAACAAACTCTTCTTTACCTCACTAAAGCTCTTTGGCTCTCAAAAGGTAATGTGCTCGCTAGGCTATTCAAATCTGAAATCAGAAGTTGAAATCTTTTTGATGAGTTCAAATGAAGAAGATCTGTACATGCAATTTACAGATGAGAAATGTATCCACCACTTGGCGTATTTATCAGACTTCTTTGAATCGATCAACCTTTTGAATTTGTAACTGCAATGACAGAAAAACATGTTGAAGACTTATGATGCGATGAAAGGTTTCCTGGAAAAAATATCTTTGTGGCAACGTCGCCTTCAGAGTTCAGAACCCAACTTTTCGTCCTTCCCACGTCTTAACGACCTTCTTGATGACACACAAAATCTGCCATTAAATTTTCAAAATGAATTGAAGAACTTGATTTCAGAAAATTTGGCATCCTTGAAAACCGAGCTACTTTCCAGATCTTTCTTCAGATAGCTGGTAATTTCAGTTGACACAAGATCCGTTCAAAATCGAAGTGGACATGCTTCCTGATTCCCTTCAGGAGCAGGCAATCGACCTAAAATGTGATTTTCAAGCAAAAGCGGAGTTCCCAAACATGACTGTTGAAAATCTTTGGTTAAGCTATTTTCCTGAGTACCCACAAGTTGCTACGGAAGCTGCAAGATTGTTGGTGCAGTTTTCATCAACGTATCTATGTGAGTCTGGGTTTTCTACGCTGCCTTACATCAAATCAAAATACAGAGCACGGGTGGATCTTGAAAGTGATCTGAGGTGTGCATTATCACAATTAGAACCAAACATTCAAAAACTTGTGAAAGGAAAACAGCGTCAGCCCTCTCATTAATTGTGTTCTTAAGAAATAAAACCAAATAATGTAGCCTGAAATTTTAACTGCAATGGGCAGAATCCTTTGTAGTGTAATCCTATTAAGCACTTTTAATTAATTTAAATGTTCTCTCAACAAAACAAGTATACTATTAGTATTTTTTTTATATCTGTAATAATAAAAGCATTATAAAACATTCTTTGAGTTAGATTTATTAACCCTAATAGCACAGTAGAATTTTTTTTACTTAAATTCATTAGGTCTAGGGGGCTTGGCCTAATTCGAGGACGCAAAGGGGGGCACAGGCCAAAAAGGTTTGAGAACCACTGCAATAGAGGAAGAGGGGAACAAGTGTAAAAACCTGTTGACTCGTTACACTAGTATACTTCACTAGTCAAAAATATTATTTCATATATTTGAAGAGATTGTGACAGAAAATTTGGTCATGAAGCCTTATTTACATAACTAACATACCCCGGTAAATGATTGCGTTAACTAAAAGAAAGTTGAGTCATATCGTTTTAGTTTTAACTTCAGAGCAAAATTGCTTTCCGTCAATAAAGAAGTTTAGGGTATCAACATACAGATTGCCAATGCCAACACTCAATTGGACTATATGAATCTGCATGGCCACCTATAAACCTAGGCTTTGCAGGTTTGATGTAGCTAGGCATTTTTAAAACAATACTCATGGATAACCCTCTATTCCCATAAAGGACAGAATAGAAAAGGAGGAAGTCAGTATGAGTTTTCTGGTTAGAAGTGGATTGAGACTAAAAGCTCTCGTAATCACCAGTTCTCGATCCATCGATCCACTAACCCAAACTTGTTAACCATTCTCGACAGTTAACTCCTCTGAACCCACTCATCTAATTTAGTAGAGTAATCAGGGTTCTTGTTCCAGATAACAGAAGTATATTCTGAATTGCTCCTTACCAGAAATTTGTAAAGTGTAACACAGGATACCAAACACTAGAAATGCCTTCCAATAAATTTAATAAGACCCAGATTCCTTCTGGCTTTGGAGACAATACTATCAATGTACTGGGGGAAAAACAGCATGAATCCATAAAATCTCCTAGATCTGGCATGGATTCTTTCCTTTGTAGTGTCAGGTCGTCGATAGTATAAGTGATTAATTTGTAAAATGAAAATTAAAATTTGTTTTTACGTCCGTAAATGGGACGATAGATGTATAAATGGTGTGAGTTTTCAGAAATGTATAAAAGACATTTCAAATATTGTAAACACACACACACACCCACACACCCACACACATATGTATAATTTAATGTTTACAGCTATTTTATATCAAGATATATTATTTCCTTACTTGGAACATGTAATCTCTCCAAGTAACACAGTCGATTAGTCATCCAAATGTACTTAGCAACTGTTGTTTTCTTATTGTTAAGAAACATACTCCGTCCCAACGCTACAGTCTCGTCTATACACTGTTGAAAAGCGAGGCAGTTGTCTCTGCCATTATCGAGAAAGACGAACTTAACGTCTGTGCAAACATCTGTGCGTCATAATTTGGGACGAAAGTTGTGTCACTTATTATAATAAGGAAAAGGGGTCCTAATTTAAAGCCTAGTAGAACTCCTGACGTTAAAAAATTCTCCTGGGATGATACTATCCCCTCAAATCTTACTCGAAAATACTGTTGATGAAGGTAGGATGGGATCAACCGCAAAAGCTGGGAATAAAAACCAAAACTTTATAATTTTCTCGTAAATATCTGATACGTTAGCTTATCAGAAGCCCTCACAAAAATTTTACATTTCACATCCGCCTGGTCACGACTCTCAACTGGTGGACCGACAGGATGAAAAAAAGACTCCACGTTGGTAACTGCACAGCGCTCGCTTTTAAAACCGTGATGTTGAGCAGATAAAAAGTTACAAATGTCTCTGAAAATGTGTTTACACATAATATTTTTCAGAGATTTTTGAAATAACACTAACTACAGGAATTATCTTAAAATTATATAGTATGATACGACCCTTCTTTTTAGTGGAGTCACAGCTGCTACTATCCACAAGCATTGATGTTTTCCCGACATTAAGTTCCAATACAGCAGCGAGACTACAACGGGGACATCACCTTCGGCTTCTAACCTTAACGATAAATGATGGAATCTCACCAAAACCAATTGCTGCCCTTACCTTGAGAACTTCTGTCGCTGAAAGAACATAAGTAATAGGATAGAAGAGTTATTTACAATGAGTGGTAAAGTTTGAGTCAATTGAGGCAATGCCTGACTTAAAAAAAATTTTGTAGTCTAAAAATTATAAATAAACTATAAAAAATATCTACGGCAATTAGGATTCTGAAATTGTGACAAACACACGGATGTATAATGCAGTACTGATGTCAGTCTACATGCGTGTAAACCGAGAGAGGCAGAGTTGCCTTGTGCCGGTTCGAAGCCGGCGATTGCAAAATATGAATTCTAGAAAGTTTTCATGGTTGTAATATGCGTGAGTGAGGCGCGGAGCCGGCTTTTACAAAATATTTTAAAACAAGTCAGTTTACGGTAACTTAACGTGATACACTGGCGGACTTTGGTCGACGGTATGAGGGGAGCGGTGCGGTGTGCGGTTGCGCGCGCAGCTCGGCCAGTGAGGTGGAAATTGTTCTCTGCCGGATTCAGTCAACGCTCGTCCTTGCTCACAGAGTTCTTCCCCCTTCGTCTCCGCTCTTTGTATTCGTTTCTGCGCAGTTGAATCTTTCTATAGGATGGAGTAGAGAATAAAACGACACCCCGGTAAGATTTAATTATTTTATTAGTTGTGTGGATATTTAATAACAAGATTTACGCTATCTTGTGAAGTACGTATTTATGTGTGTGTGCGACCTGACAAAATTATGTAAGACATAATTTTTTCTCTGTTGTACGCTACGCCCCTTTGTATTGCCATGCCTTAGTATTTTCTGTTATAATGCGAGAAGTTTCAAGAGTCATTCTCATGGTAAAAGTGCTTTACATAAAGAAAAATTTAATTACAAAACTTGGTGTGCAGTCAAGTAGTGAACTGTGTGGTACATGTTGTATACTGTCGCTGTCTTGTTAATTAGCTTCACGAATAGAGAATGAAGTGTGAGAGCTTCTGTGTATGAAACTTAATTGAAGGTAAAACATTCTCAAAGCTGTGAGTGACTTGCTGTTAAAATTTTTCTGACTAAATTATGATTACTGCTCTGCAAGTGGCCGGTGTAACCTGCAAAAGTTTGTCGAAGCATGTTGACTGAGTACAGTTCACTTTATATGATGCCACAATGTAATAAGTTCTGTTCATAATGCAAATTCACTTATTCCATAGCTGAATGTAGACTATTTAAGCAGGTTGTAAAAAACTTTAATTAATTATTTTTGTGCCTTTGGTGAGAGTTAGCTGGCGGCCCGTTAAGAGGTTAATTACCTTAACTCGGGTGTACATTCTTTTAGACTGTTCTCTAATTTACTTGATTCCTTAGGGTTCTCGCCCTAAGTCGGGTTCCTGGCTGGCTGTGAGCCGATCACCTGTTCAAGCTGTGAACCATATCAAGACCGCCTACGAAGAGGGAGATGGAGACGGGATCACCACGTTGCACTCACCAGCACTTATGAGGTGACATTTATGCTTTTTCTTTTTTGGGGGCCGAAGCGGCAGTGTGCCTGTTTTATGAGAATAACTTAGATGCCCGGGGACCACGTGTCCAGACTCTATTTGGGAAGTGAACTGTGATCATGACTCTGAACACTTTAACTTAAAATTTCATATAACTTTTTATAACTCAGTTAAGTAACACTAAATGCTATGTCTGTAAGTGCGTGCTGCACTGCGAGAGCGCGCCATAGAGAGATTTTAATCTTGTACCATTTTTATTGTTGCATCTGAATTACTCTTTCAAAATTTAATTATTGCCCAGTAGTTCTGTTCCGGCGGGAACAGCTGCGTATAAATTTTTTAATTTGACTAGGGATTTCATATTTAAGGGCTGGGGACTTTCCGGGGGTTTTTCTTGGGGACTTTTCTGGGTTTACAATATGGGACTTAGTTTTCTGACACGCTGGTACAACTTCAGACAGGTTGATTGCCTGTCAACTTTTGTCCACTACATGTGGGCGCGCTCCCACAGATGCCAGAGCACAACCACCTTATTGTACTCTTTTTCTAATTATTTTATACAGTTATCTGAGGCTAATCGAAATGATTTATTAATGTTCTTGAAATATTTTAGCCAATTTTGCCCCTTGCACAAGGGCTAAGCTGATTGTTTTCTTAACTGGCAAACACATACATGGGTTGACTTCACACGTAGAGAAGTTGCTGTTTAATTTTGAATATAAAACTGGTTTTCATCCTTTTCCTTTTGGGTAAATTAAATAGATATACATATTGTCCAAATCTTCTGATATTGTAAAGCCTCAATCAATTAATTTCTGTTATTAATGTACATAAGGATTTAATTCCTTTTTGAGATTTTGTGAAGTCAATACTGTTTAGAATTTTATAAACACTGTCTGGAAGTAGGTGAGGAGTTTGTTAACATTACCTGGTGCTGTGAACGGAACAAAGGTTCACACACTCATCATGGGTCATTAATAAACGGAATGCTAGACAAATGGGTGGTCCAGTTTCATTTATGCTTCATGAATTATTCGTCTTTAAAGGGGTTGGAGTTTGGGTTGTCCTACTGAACGGGTTGCTGACGAGCGTATATTTTATCACTGCCGGGGCATAAGATGATAGTTGCTTTACCCAGTGGGTGGGTGCGTTACAGGGGCATGCGTGTTGAAAGTAAATGACTGTGAGTTGTGTACCTTGTGTTCTGTATGTGTGTTTTATGTGTCTAGCTAGCCACACGACGGGGAGAATTTTACATGTGTTTGTGCATTCTATATTTTATTTATGTATGTACATTTAACTTATATGCTGTTATATACACTTGTTCTGATGTAATTCTATTCAATTATATACACTTGTTCTTAGGTAAACTGGAATTATATAAGCTAGTTGTGATTCAAATTTTTCTATTATATGTATGTATACACATTTACTTTGTGCACACTTATGTTGATGTACACTTAATTTATACATGCTTGCCATGATGTACCTTTTGGTAGTTTTATATAGATACATATTTATTTTGTACACATGTATGAATTCCAGAGATATAATAAATCTGTTATTGTTATATTATGGCTGAGTTCATTGCAAGTCCCGTCATACTGGACCCAGCATAATTTTTGCTTCTCTAGGCTCCTGCCTAGTTCTAAATAACTTGTAACCTCTCTTTGAAAGCCAACAAGCAAGGAGATAGAAATTTAAAAGGAAATAAAATAAATACCAAAAGCATAGAGAGGTTACAAATGGTAGCAGAGCGTGGTTCATTTTAGGCCTGAACCCTTGGGTCCTGGTGTGTGACGGGGCTTGCAGACTTGGGAATATTAAGGCAGTTGTAAATTAATGATTGTTGTAAAATAGTGGATAGATGCCAGTGTAGGCTAATTGTAGGTTGTTTAAATTGTGAGTCGGGTCGCACCACTGAGGCGGTTAATAGTGTTAAAAAAATTTTGATAGCTTGTATTGCCGGGAAGTCTTAAATGGGACCTGGAATATGGAATGTTCATTGGGGTCGGTGTTGAGCGTAGTATATTGACGGGATGCGGTATGGCCCGATCGGAGATCGGTACCGGAACCGATTTGCGTCCGGTTGATGTTGAATGATTCTGTATTCCCGAATTAGGACTTGTACTTGATTGTTAGTGGGTTGTTGTGATTTATGTGTTGGTACGACGTGTGTGTCGGTTTGCTGTTATATGTGTTTAGTATTTTGTTGTCTCTTGTTGCCTTTCGTGGGGGTTTCCATGGTTCAGAATAGGCCAGGTTTCCGCAGCGCTAGAGAACCCGGGGGTCTACTCAAAGGAAGGACAGTACTTGAGTTTTTCCGTTTCTTGTAAATATGCTTTTGTGGATTATGTTTTGTGTTCAGTGTGTTGTGTGATTCTGGCGGGGGTAGCGTATCAAGGACTACCCAATCCTATTTCCGGCATCCTCCAGAGACTTCCGGTAGTGGATGGAGAAGATGAGGGCAAATTGTTGGTTTTTCTGGACATCGTCCTGGAGTTGGCGGATTTTCCAGGGCTGTCCGATGAGGTCCTCTTGTCCGTTATATATCCTTACTGCCGGGGTTTATTGGCTGAGCTGGTCATCCGCACTCTGCGTCGTGGTGGCAGTATCGACTCTCTCCATGGGGAGGTGTTGGACTCTTTCATACCCCGTCGGCGACGTTGGTGTTTGGAACTTGGCCGGTTCTATCGTGCACAGGCCAACGGAGAGGCGTTGGGGGATTTTGTGCAGGATATCCGTAAATGTGCTCGGGTTTTGAGGTTAGGGTTGCCCGAGAAGGATGTCGTTGGAAGAATTTTAGAAGGAGTGACGCCCCAAGAGAGATCCCGTTTGGTGTTCGCGGACCGTCCACGTTGTTTTGCGGACCTCGCACGGCTATGTGCGTTTTCTAAAACGATCCAGGTGATTGACGAGTCCCGTGAGCACGTGACCCATGATGAGTTAAGACACGAGAGGCATGGGGGGCGAATTGTTCCACCCTCATGCGGTAATGAAAATAGTATTGCAAATTCTTGTAGCGAGAGGCGTCGTCGTTCGCCTAATGTGACTTGTTTTGAGTGTGGTAGGTTGGGCCACGTCAGACGATTTTGTACCGGGGTTGGGTCGAGTCCAACGTCCCTCCCCAGGGCGCCCAAGGTCATTCAGAAAAGGCTCAATGAGGGGAAGATATGTCGGAGGTCTTCCCCTACCTGTCGCGGGTCTTCTAAGGTACGCGCCTCCAGGCCAGTTGTAGGTCCCAAGTCTTTGGGTAGCAAGGTCCTCCAAACCATCTCTAGACCCACCTCCGTATGCCCCTTCTTGCTGTTGGAGTTGAAAAAGAGTCAACTCAGAGCTTTAGTTGACTCCGGATCAGCAAGATCCATCATTTCATCTAAAGTGTGCGAGGACCTTGAGCGACAGGGTTTGATTAAACGGTCAGAAAAGTCTTCCGTAGTGTGCTGGACGGCATCCCAGGAAATTCTGCCCATTTCCCGGGTAGTTTCATTCAAGTTTAAAATCGAGGGATTTTCTTGGGTGTGGAGCTTTCTGGTTTCTCCTGCTCTGGGAGTTGAATGCATTATTGGTGCCGATTTCATCTGCAAAAGTGGTCTCGTTATTGACATCCAAGAGCACCAATGTTATTTTAAGTTCAATCGGGGAGTTGTAATCCCGTTCCTTGGATATCAGGGGACCAGGCAAGATATCCAAGAGGTTAAGTGCCCCGACACATCTAGAGACCACCTCTCCCAGTCCCAGCGGTCCGCTTTAGATCAGTTGTGTGAGCGTTTCCCCACTGTATTAACTCCGGCCCTTGGGCTCACACATCTCTTGGAGTATAAGATCCGCCTAACGGACTCCAAGGTGGTGCGCTCCCACCCTTATAAGTTTGCCCCTCCGAAGATGAACATCTTGAGGGAGAAGGTTCAAGAATTATTAGATCAAGGGGTGATTGAACCTTCTCAATCCAGTTATGCCAGTCCAGCGTTCCTAGTGCCCAAGCCTGGAGGTAAGCACAGGATGGTCATCGACTACCGCAAGCTGAACGCTAACATCGAGGTAGATTCGGTCCCACTTCCTGACCTGCATTCCGCGTTCGATTGGTTCAGTGAGGCGAGGTATTTTACCATCATTGACCTCAACTCTGCATATCACCAGATTCCCTTGACGAAAGAAAGTAGGCCCTACACGGCATTCTGTGTTCCGTGGAACCTCTATCAGTATACTAGGGTTCCTATGGGTCTAGCGGTAGGGGCCCAAACACTCACCCGTTTGCTTGACACCGTTTTTCACGATGTCAAGTTCAAGTATGTTTTTAATTATCTGGATGACTTGCTGGTGTACAGCAAGGGGTATGAGGAACATTTGAGTCATCTTGAGGAGGTGATGTGCAGGTTGAGGGGTGCCGGCCTCACTGTCAATCCTGAAAAGGTGAAGTTTGCCCAGACACAAATTTCTTTTCTGGGCCACCTGATTTCCCATAGAGGTGTCACTGTGGATCCTGAGCGAACACAGGGGATCAGGGACTTTCCCCCACCAAAGGATGCCAAAGGCATCGCGAGATTTGTGGGGATGGTCAACTTCTATCGGCGTTTCATCCCAAACGCGGCGGAGATTGCGGCACCTCTGAATGAACTCCGGAAGAAGGGCGCCAAATTTGTATGGGGGGAAAAGCAACAGAGGGCTTTCGAGACTCTGAAGGAAGCCATTATTTCCCCCCCAGTACTGAGAATGCCAGACTTCTCGAGACAGTTTATCTTACAGACGGACGCGAGTTCGGTGGCGCTCGGGGCGGTTCTGTCCCAAGTGGTTGATGGTGCTAGGCAGCCTGTGGCCTTCATTTCTAGAACTTTGACCCAACAAGAACGGAAGTCTTCAGTGTATGAGCTAGAGTGTTTGGCTGTTGTATACGCTCTAGATAAGTTCAGGCGTTTTGTGGAACACGCTGAGTTCCTGCTCGAGACCGACAACCAGGCTCTCTCTTGGCTTCTTGCTCATCCCCGGCAGCTGGGCAAGATTGGACGATGGGTGGTTAAAATCTCATCCTTTAAATTTAAGGTGCAACACATTCGGGGAACTCAAAATGTGGTTGCAGATGCTTTGTCCCGTATGTTCTCCCAGCCCAGCGAAGCCCAGCCGGAGCAACCCTGTTCTGTTCTACTAGACTTTCCGTTAGCTTTTACTGATGTGTTGCCCCATCAGTTAGATGATGAAGAGTTGGGTCCGATCATCCAAAATCTAAAGGAGGGTAACGTGCAGGTCCCCTACTTCTTGTCCAGGGGCGTCCTATGTTGCAGAGAGAAGAAAGGACGGGCCCCGAAGATAGTGCTGCCTAGCAAACTTGTGCCCATGGTCTTCAGTTACTATCACAATTCCCCGGTAGGTGGACATAAGGGAATCTCGAAGACCATTTCCAGTATTAGGAAAAACTTCATCTGGAAGGGCATGGATAGGGACATAGCAACTCGGGTGAAGGCATGTCATCTCTGTGGCTTAAGCAAGCCTGCCCAAAACACAAAGTTGGGGCTGTTGTTATCTGATGTGGCGAGCAGACCGATGGAGAAGCTATTCATCGACTACGTGGGACCCTTCCCGCGTAGCAAGTCAGGTAATGCTTACCTACTTGTCTGTGTGGATGCTTTTTCGAAGTTTGCCTGGCTACTGCCCTTACGGCAGGCAACTGCTCGATTGACCATAAACGCGCTCCAGAGTCATGTATTTCAGCACTTCGGTCTTCCGGCCATCATTGTCTCGGACAATGGTCCACAATTTATTTCTGGCGACTTTCGGCGAATGTGCTTCGCCAATGGCATCAAGCATGTAACCACTTCCCCGTATTACCCGCAGCCGTCCCATGCGGAGAGGTTCAATAGGAATCTACGGTCCGCACTTATTGCCTATCACGCTGAGCAACAGACTACCTGGGACCAGAACTTAAAGTGGTTACAACTAGCTTTCAATACGGCCCTGCATGACAGTCATAAGGCCGTTCCTTTTGAGGTTATGTTTGGTTTCTCGCCCACGCTTCCCTTGGCCAACTTATGGAATATAGAAGATCTTCTGCCGAGTAATCCAGACATCAGGACGGCGGATAGGTGGAAAGAGGCCCGGAAGAATTTGCTCCGTGCGCACGAGCGCGTCCGTGCTCGGTATAATCAGGGGCGTATTCCAAATCCCTTTAAGGTAGGAGACTTGGTCTACTGCCAGAGTCACCCGATCAGCTCGGCTGCCGATAAAAGAGCCGCCAAATTATGCTATCGTTGGTCGGGGCCGTACCGTATCCTCGGGTTTACGTCACCGGTGACGGCGCGGTTGGAGGAGCCAGGTGGTGATGCTAAAGAGATCACTACACATATCTCCAAATTGAAATTGTGTAGAAAAGGGTAAACGGGCTGTAAACAAAAAGGGGGGGGGTAAATGATGGCGGTCTCTGTGCGGGTGGGGATGTTTTCGGTTTTGAGAGGGTGTGCTCCGGGGGCGAGATTGAGCATAGGGTAGCGGGTAGATGTTTCTCACGGTCCCGGTGGGTTTCGTCTACTTCAGGGATGCGCCCCTGCCTGCGCGAGCCTTGGTTTTCTCCAATTGTCCTATGTCCGGAGGGAGCCATGTCCTTACCTTCAGTCCCAGCCCGTGACCGTAATCATCCTTGACCACCCACCTTCCAATTTCCTAACCTTACCAAAAAAAAAAAAAAAAAAAAAAATCTAGAAAAGCAAAAAAAAAGGGAGTTAGAGAGAGGAGCGAAACCTGTCGCGTCGATGAGGTCGGATGTGCACTTCATCGACACGGTAGGTTTTGGGCATGCCCTTGGAGCACACTTGTAAAACACAATATATATATATATATATATATAAGTATACATTGGAAAGGTGCCATAGTCACAGTTGACATGGTTTTCCGTTAAGTCCCAGCGGGGACCACCGCATCATGGGGACTGTCATCGCCCCTCTTTCCCCTTGGCCCGTGCAGTATGGTAGTGTGGAGAATGGGGAATAGTATTAGGGGATCTTCCCGTAATTATATGGGGCAGATGGCCCTGTTTAGGTGGCTATCGTGTTCTGGCTTGGGTGGACAAGCCTCAGGAGGTCGGAACTCAGGGAGCTCCCGAACTTTCTTTTGTCTTTCTTCTCTGTCCCTCTTTGCTGTGGGCTGGCCCTGATCAGGTCAGCGTGCAGCAACCGCACACTTACACTATACACCTCTTCTTTCGTCTCTTTCGTTTTCCCTTCTGAGCCTCTGTTCACCTGGGAGCGGGTTTGCCTAGCCACCTTACCCACGATGTCCACCGGTTTTTCAGTTGGAAGTACACTGCAGGGTACTTTCCCGAGTTTTGTGGGGCAACCGGGTTGCCCTTTCGGGGTGGGGGTGTGCCGGTTCGAAGCCGGCGATTGCAAAATATGAATTCTAGAAAGTTTTCATGGTTGTAATATGCGTGAGTGAGGCGCGGAGCCGGCTTTTACAAAATATTTTAAAACAAGTCAGTTTACGGTAACTTAACGTGATACACTCGCGGACTTTGGTCGACGGTATGAGGGGAGCGGTGCGGTGTGCGGTTGCGCGCGCAGCTCGGCCAGTGAGGTGGAAATTGTTCTCTGCCGGATTCAGTCAACGCTCGTCCTTGCTCACAGAGTTCTTCCCCCTTCGTCTCCGCTCTTTGTATTCGTTTCTGCGCAGTTGAATCTTTCTATAGGATGGAGTAGAGAATAAAACGACACCCCGGTAAGATTTAATTATTTTATTAGTTGTGTGGATATTTAATAACAAGATTTACGCTATCTTGTGAAGTACGTATTTATGTGTGTGTGCGACCTGACAAAATTATGTAAGACATAATTTTTTCTCTGTTGTACGCTACGCCCCTTTGTATTGCCATGCCTTAGTATTTTCTGTTATAATGCGAGAAGTTTCAAGAGTCATTCTCATGGTAAAAGTGCTTTACATAAAGAAAAATTTAATTACAAAACTTGGTGTGCAGTCAAGTAGTGAACTGTGTGGTACATGTTGTATACTGTCGCTGTCTTGTTAATTAGCTTCACGAATAGAGAATGAAGTGTGAGAGCTTCTGTGTATGAAACTTAATTGAAGGTAAAACATTCTCAAAGCTGTGAGTGACTTGCTGTTAAAATTTTTCTGACTAAATTATGATTACTGCTCTGCAAGTGGCCGGTTTAACCTGCAAAAGTTTGTCGAAGCATGTTGACTGAGTACAGTTCACTTTATATGATGCCACAATGTAATAAGTTCTGTTCATAATGCAAATTCACTTATTCCATAGCTGAATGTAGACTATTTAAGCAGGTTGTAAAAAACTTTAATTAATTATTTTTGTGCCTTTGGTGAGAGTTAGCTGGCGGCCCGTTAAGAGGTTAATTACCTTAACTCGGGTGTACATTCTTTTAGACTGTTCTCTAATTTACTTGATTCCTTAGGGTTCTCGCCCTAAGTCGGGTTCCTGGCTGGCTGTGAGCCGATCACCTGTTCAAGCTGTGAACCATATCAAGACCGCCTACGAAGAGGGAGATGGAGACGGGATCACCACGTTGCACTCACCAGCACTTATGAGGTGACATTTATGCTTTTTCTTTTTTGGGGGCCGAAGCGGCAGTGTGCCTGTTTTATGAGAATAACTTAGATGCCCGGGGACCACGTGTCCAGACTCTATTTGGGAAGTGAACTGTGATCATGACTCTGAACACTTTAACTTAAAATTTCATATAACTTTTTATAACTCAGTTAAGTAACACTAAATGCTATGTCTGTAAGTGCGTGCTGCACTGCGAGAGCGCGCCATAGAGAGATTTTAATCTTGTACCATTTTTATTGTTGCATCTGAATTACTCTTTCAAAATTTAATTATTGCCCAGTAGTTCTGTTCCGGCGGGAACAGCTGCGTATAAATTTTTTAATTTGACTAGGGATTTCATATTTAAGGGCTGGGGACTTTCCGGGGGTTTTTCTTGGGGACTTTTCTGGGTTTACAATATGGGACTTAGTTTTCTGACACGCTGGTACAACTTCAGACAGGTTGATTGCCTGTCAACTTTTGTCCACTACATGTGGGCGCGCTCCCACAGATGCCAGAGCACAACCACCTTATTGTACTCTTTTTCTAATTATTTTATACAGTTATCTGAGGCTAATCGAAATGATTTATTAATGTTCTTGAAATATTTTAGCCAATTTTGCCCCTTGCACAAGGGCTAAGCTGATTGTTTTCTTAACTGGCAAACACATACATGGGTTGACTTCACACGTAGAGAAGTTGCTGTTTAATTTTGAATATAAAACTGGTTTTCATCCTTTTCCTTTTGGGTAAATTAAATAGATATACATATTGTCCAAATCTTCTGATATTGTAAAGCCTCAATCAATTAATTTCTGTTATTAATGTACATAAGGATTTAATTCCTTTTTGAGATTTTGTGAAGTCAATACTGTTTAGAATTTTATAAACACTGTCTGGAAGTAGGTGAGGAGTTTGTTAACATTACCTGGTGCTGTGAACGGAACAAAGGTTCACACACTCATCATGGGTCATTAATAAACGGAATGCTAGACAAATGGGTGGTCCAGTTTCATTTATGCTTCATGAATTATTCGTCTTTAAAGGGGTTGGAGTTTGGGTTGTCCTACTGAACGGGTTGCTGACGAGCGTATATTTTATCACTGCCGGGGCATAAGATGATAGTTGCTTTACCCAGTGGGTGGGTGCGTTACAGGGGCATGCGTGTTGAAAGTAAATGACTGTGAGTTGTGTACCTTGTGTTCTGTATGTGTGTTTTATGTGTCTAGCTAGCCACACGACGGGGAGAATTTTACATGTGTTTGTGCATTCTATATTTTATTTATGTATGTACATTTAACTTATATGCTGTTATATACACTTGTTCTGATGTAATTCTATTCAATTATATACACTTGTTCTTAGGTAAACTGGAATTATATAAGCTAGTTGTGATTCAAATTTTTCTATTATATGTATGTATACACATTTACTTTGTGCACACTTATGTTGATGTACACTTAATTTATACATGCTTGCCATGATGTACCTTTTGGTAGTTTTATATAGATACATATTTATTTTGTACACATGTATGAATTCCAGAGATATAATAAATCTGTTATTGTTATATTATGGCTGAGTTCATTGCAAGTCCCGTCATACTGGACCCAGCATAATTTTTGCTTCTCTAGGCTCCTGCCTAGTTCTAAATAACTTGTAACCTCTCTTTGAAAGCCAACAAGCAAGGAGATAGAAATTTAAAAGGAAATAAAATAAATACCAAAAGCATAGAGAGGTTACAGCCTTGCCTCGCGTCTCACCGTTCTGTTTTGTAGTATTAGACTGTACAGCGGTGTTAATGCAGAGCTAGGTGGGGTTGTTCCGCACCGCCCTCACGTTACTACTGAGGCATGACTAGTTCACTAGTTCTCGTTGCATGGTGCAAACAGTGTTGTAAAGTTTAACACGTGTGAGCCCGCTTGTTTTGTGTGTGTCTGTGTCTACTCTAAGTGTTCTACCCAATTCCTATGAATTAACAGGCAATAAAGACCGTTACTGGCATAAAATAACAAAAATGTAATAAAACCAGTTTAAAAAATTTGAAGGTTAAATTAACTTTGGTCTCGTGCAAATAAACTATTACATCAGTGATTGTCTTTCAAAATAAAAAAACTCAATCATCTTAAGGCTTATCAAGTTCTTTAAACTTATTAATAAATAAATTGTTACTTTTTGAAGACAATTGTGAGGCTATAAACTAACACTTGCACCCAATTTAGACATTAAACATTTCACGCTAAAGTAGCTAGGAAATTACAGTTTCTTGGTGTATCCGATACTAATGATTGACTAAAAACTTGAACACTTTTTTTCATACAAGTGTTCTGTTTGGGATAAAATGGAACGAATATTAGATGGGACAACGGATAGTAAAGCCTTCCTTACAATAGCAAAGAAATATCATAAGTTAAATTAAACTATTCAAAACCAGGAGAGATTTCATTCGTCAGCCCGTAGAAGATGATCTGAGACAGATTTTTGGAAACAGTACAGAGAACAATGAAGTTTTGAATAGTAAGTCATACAAGTCTGATGTTTAATTGCTTAACATACTTAAAAAGGGACATTTCATTTATTTGAATTTCCGTATAGAGAAATATTCATCTGTAAGGATAATCTCTCTTTTCTGTACTAGAACAGAAAAACTACATATGACGTGCGTAGTTGTATGCAACACTGAACTTCCTAAAACCACTGTTATCCTTAAACACACGAGATCAGGAAAATACTAACCTTTTGCAATGAAAAAATCGGTATGGAGGAGCATACATGACTTTCATGTTCTAAGATTTATATTTAAATTCAATCTCGAAATGAAATATTTCCATAGAACCTACTTCTTTCTACTTCTTGCTTCAGCTTTAACCATAGTACTGTGGTCAGTAACGTATACCACCTCACGTTAGCGGACTCGATTTTCACTGATGATTGTAGCCGATGGCACTACCGAAACGTCTGGTTTTCCAGAAACATTGGACGACGGCTACACAGCCCAGAAAGGAATTTTAACAACAAACTACTTCTTTGTTGCCGATAACCTAGTGCACAAATAAAAAATTATCCCCTCCTCTTCAATTATCATTTCAATTTATAGAAATTACCGCCTCCCCTTTCAACTACCCTTTTCGTTTCATTTTCACCTACAGATGAAAGACCACTGTGGATATTCATCTGTCTTTCTACAGTGGATTATTATGTCCTTCTTTTCAGGATACTTTATTTATCAAAATTAAGTACATTACTCTTGTTAAAACATAAAACGTTGCAGGTAAACTACCCCTTTCCCTTAACCGATCTTTACCAGAATCAACAAACCTTACGTGCTCTACAATTCAAACACATATGCAAGAAATTATTTGATTCTGTTTGAATTTACGGCAGTAATCGTTCGTAATAGAAAAAATTACTCTTTTTAAAACATATAAAGTTACAGGTAAACTACACCTTCCCCTTAACCGATCTTCACCTATATCAATAGTCCTTGAGTGTCTGTCATTCAGGGACATATGCAATAAATTATTTGATTCTGTTTGAATTTGCGGCAGTTATCGTTCGCCAAAAAAAGTTCTACATACATACAATTTTCGAAAAATGATTTTCTTCTTGTTTTCAGGGTAGTAGAATCATAATCAGCCCTTATCTCAAACACGATTTTTTTCGCCATCACCATATTTACATTTCCTTATGGAACATGGAAGTAAAATGTTAGGAAAAAGTACATGATATTGACAGAATTACAGGATACTGATGAAAACTTTAAACTATCAAGTTCTTGTTAAATACATGTGTGGAAGGAATCAGGAAAACTCACTGTGTTCAACTAGTTTACAAAAAATTTAAGGTGAGATTTTCTGCCTACCCACACTTAAGTCGGAGCAATCAGCGTAGAAAGTTTGAATCGGTGTCGCCCCAATCTAACCTTTGATAAACAGACTCAGAGTATTCCCCGAATCTGTTACATAGATCCCATGGATCAAACACAACAGAACAACGAACAACAGCCGGTGCTAATAACTATTAATATTTGTCTTTGTAGAATATTTGTACAAACTGGTATGTTTGGACTTTCTGGGCACAGTCCTTATTGTGAACCTAGTCCTTCGACCTCTTTTCAGAGATGAAAGAAAGTTAGATACTCATTGTCCAATCCAATTCTCTTAAATCTCCTATGTGCATTCTTTTTACTTTTAATGTCTCTGAGTACCATCTAGAAGACTCTGATACTTTATATCTTGTAGTTGAAACATTATTACACAGAGCCTTGGTTAAATGATTCAGCTGCAGAATTTACGTTTGCCTTTCAGACGAACATCTTTCCACTTAAAACCTTAACAGCTTGACATAATAAACTTCGTGAGATATAATGCCTTTTTTTCCTACCATTCCCTGCTAGTGGATATCCTTGGTCATATCATATACAGCTGTGATGAGATATTATATTTTTAGGCGTTCACTCTTACTTTCCACTACCTAAAACTCTTACTTTCCACTCTTACTTTCACTCTTAGTTCAACATACCTTTTCACCATCAGAAGTTATCTCCACCCATTCCACCTCACCGCTGAGAAGAAGTGCCAGAGGAGAAGGCGGAGCCGATACGTGGCAATTGCTATGTAGTAGAGTTCTCAGTCATAGACACTTCGTGGGTAGTTTCTGGTCCTTGACAGTAGTCCGACTGATGTTAGTATTATCTCACCTCCTTAGAGGTGTGTCATCATTATTCTGTCCGGGCTCTTTGAACCAATAAGTGAATTTTAAAACATGTTGATTGTAAGTTATATATTCATCCTCACATATTTTAAGTAGGCAAGTAAAATCAGAGTACGTAAGACGGAATCGAGAAACTTTTGTTTTCCATGAATAAACTGGTGGCAGTCAACACAACTGTAATTACTGAATGCTATTATACGTACACTAGTATTTAAAAGAAATGTTATTATTTAGTAGAAATAAATAGAATGGGATATTACTTAAGTTACGTATATAAAATACTAGGCGTGTAGAAGACTTCAGTCAAAAACTAAATACAATTCCCGATAAGGTTGACTTAATAATTAAAATTAATTCTTGCTTATGGCCTACGGTTAGAACAGAATGTCGCGACTCGACCTGCTGCAAGAATAATAAAAGATAACCTTGTGATTTGCCATATCAAATCAAAACTGGAGACCTACATTTAGTAGTTACAATTTTTATGATTCTAACGAGTTTAAATAAAAGTTTAGGCACCGGTGAGATTCGAACTCACGATCTCCTGTTTACTAGACAGGCGCTTTAACCAACTAAGCCACGGCGCCTTAGTTTACTGTCTACATATTTACCTATTTCTATTTTCTTTATGGTTACTTGTAAGAATGCTGTTGTATGCTTTTCTGTCAATCCGACAGACGTTCGACGACTCGAAACACTGGGAACTGGCATGTGGCCATACGCAGTGATGTAAGTACTGATATGCGTGTTGTATGAATGCATGTAAACACTAGCTTGTGGAATGCTGTGAGTGATGTAAACACTAACCGAAATTTTTCATTACTTTGGAGTAAAATTCACTTTGCAATTTCAGCATGTCTAGGTATACGCCTAATGCCAACTAATACAATAGCGTTTGTAGTAATTAGAGAAACATATAAGGTATGACGTAGATGTCGGTTCACCTACCAAATGGTGGATACACAGGAAAGCTGTGGGGTACTGGCTGTTAGTGTAGAACAAAACAATATCGTGAGTAACACAAAATGGCAAAACAAACCCTCAGTAATGTAAAGGTAGGTTGATATATAATTTAATTAATGTTTGGAGTCTGTGCTACCGATTACCATACATTCTGATTTAACTTAATTTATTAAGTCTACTAAATACCTCTTTCAAAGAAAAAGGAGGTGAACAAAATTGGAATGTAATTCAAATTTAAATACAACTTTACTGAAAGGAGACAATAAGAAAACATGAGCAAACTGTTCTAAATCAGGACGTAAGAGAAGAAGGGTACACGGATACTGACCTAATGATTTACATTTATATATTTACATTATTTACACAGAAAGGAAAGAGCTACTAATATGCGCTACATAAAAAAAGTGTTTCTATTTCATTTAAGTAACGAACACTTTTAAGTTCAATAAATATGCAAATTAGTCGAAAATTAAACCTTAAAGTACTACTTGTAATTTAAGTATTATGTACTATTGAAAACAAAAATTATTAGGTACATTTGTCTGCGCTTAATTCGTTGAACATTTAAAACTGAAATTTTCATAATTTGAAATGATGTTATAACTTTTTTGCATTTTTTTTTACTTTCTTCATGGCAGTATTTATTCGGCTTTTTAAATTTTTTTACTAATTTTCTATCATGCAAACTGCAATGGCTAGCAATATTGCAATTGATGTTTCTCTGTCTAATATTATTGCTCACTAATCCTTTCACAGATCTACGTAGTTCCTCCTGTGCTACTTGTTACTGTTCACTCATCAATATTTATTTGACATTCATTCCCAACCGAAGACCCAAAAATTATGCATTTTTACGTAGATTTACTCTTTTTCGAATATTTCCCATTTAAAGGTGACTCCAATAGTCTGTTAGCTTGTATTTGTAGATACCGCTACATAATTTTTAAACAAATGGTTTCTTTATTTAAACATGTCTAGCACGTAAATTAATGAGTTTTTTTGTGTACGTTGAAAGCTATGTTCATCAACTGCTTAGCTTGAATTATTAAGGTCTCCGTTAGATATATTTAATAGTTATTAGATATTCTTATTGCTTATTATTAGGCCCAGTTAATTATTTATTGCTGAGTTGTTTTCGTATCGTATCATTTTAGACCAGCTGAAAAGACCAAATTCATCTGTGACTGTTTAAGGGTATTTTATAAAATATTTTCATATATTATGTGTGTGCATATATGTGTATATTGAATACGAGTGCGTGCGCGCGCGCGGGCGTGAGGTGAGAGAGTGACTGACAGACAAATTATGCTTATACTGTATATCTGGTATTTCGGATCAGTAGTGCGTACTTTAATATGTATATAAAATTTAATATATGTATATATACTTTAATATGTATAGGTTATACCGCCTCAGATGTGAAGAGGTAAAACAATAAACAGAGAATAATTAAATCAGTGAGAAGAAGGAAATGATTCTACATTTTGTCTAAATTTAACTGTAATAGCCGTTTTGTTAAAAAACTTAAAATACATCTGTTGGACTATATAAAGGAATTATTTTTTATTTTTAATGTAATCATCAACGGGATTTGTGTGAAAGCAAGAATGAAAACATTCCTGGAATGTGTTCTTTCTTACTCTCAATGTGTAGTTGATGCACTGTACACTTCAGAACGTGCTGCTGTTGTTTATATTATAGTCTTTGTGATTGCCCAGTTTTGAGGTTTGTTTCTTTGAAATAGATTTTTATGTGGTAATTTACTTTAAAATCAGTTAAATTTTAACACCCATTATGAAAATGTCTGAATCTGAGTATAAAAACCCTGTAAAGAAAAAACAGTATGTGGTAATATAAAAGAACTGGTAAAATCAGATAGGCTTAAAGGAGACGAGTTTGTTACTACTAAAGGGTGGTTAGTGGAGCCAAAGATTAAAAGATTACTGGACCTGAATGTGAGTGGGAAAAGATATGTACAGGGACGTTTAATTCTAATAACAGAGAAAATATTATTAATGTAGTATACATTGGTTTACCAAAAAATCAACAACAAATGTATTTATGGGTGGTCTAACTGCAAAAGGTGGTTTCAAATAAACCACAACTTTTCAATCTGCTTTCTTCAATAGCTTTCTTCATTGTAACCAAAACTTTGCAGTTGTAAAACATTTTTCGGCATGACCGGATTTACACACCACATCAGTATGACGAAATGATACGAAGTTATAAAACAACAGAGCCATTATTCAAAGTAAGATCTGTGGAAAGTCAACAAAAAATTAAATTTTATAGAGTAGTGGCCTAAATTTTTTAAAACAAGTATTAAAATCTTTCAGCGTAGAGATATGTTCAACGTCAGCAAATACTGACATTTCATCTACAAGGAAGAACAAAAGGGACTTGTGCTAGCACGCGAGTTTATTAATAGTATTCACAACGAAGTGTTCACGTTTTCAAGGGGGGGGGGTGATATTTTACTTCCTGTTAGCAATGTTTATGATAGGAAACTTCTTATAAATGACAAGAAGATGCAAGATGTAGCTAAAAGTCTACAGTATATACCAGATGAATATAAAGAATTTTATAGAATTATTATGTGGTTGCCTACATCAAATACACAAGAAGATATTGGTGAACTACTAAGTGATTAGAGTGCTATTAATATTGGAAAAAAATTTGGTTACTTTTATTCTTTACATTTTTGTTTATTTTTGTAATGATATTCCAAGTGATTTAAAGTTTTACTAACTAAGAATAGAAAGACACTGGTTATTTTTATTTTCTATATATATACTTCATTTTTATGTTCTAATATGCAAAACATAAAAAAATGACTGTGATTCTAAGCAATTGTATGAACAACAGTAAAAAGTAAATAAAATATTAAATTACGATATTTTAAAAATGTTATCTGATATCGGTTGGAACTGAGACCAAAAGGAAAAGATTCCACAAACGTTACTCTCATATAACGGTTTACTTTTTAAATTTATGCTAATATTGTAACTTGGGACCTGTAAACATAGTTTTATTAAGTAACTATATAATTGTAAATTTTTCATACAGTCTCTCATTTACCTACAAATTAGTTTTTTATCGTTTTCTATAAATGATGGTCTAAAAATTTTTTTCTTATTCTTCTCACTCATTCAATTATTTCACTAATTCTGAAGACCTTCGACTCAGAATTCTAATAAATAAAGAAAGTATGTTGCTTGGAAATAAGGAAACTTTTAGCTGAAAAGAGAGACAACAAACAAAGCTCTCTTGTTGTTTCGACTAACGAGAGAAAACGAACCAATTCTGACAAAATCCGCTTAAAAACTTGAACGTATCGAAAACGACAGGATTTTGTTTATGTTTAAAATAGCTTTTGGGATTGATACACCGCGGTATTAGAAATCCAATTACAGTGGATATTTAAGTTTCAGACCTTTAAACACACAAAACAAAGACCATTTTATTTTTAAGAAAGTATATTTGCACATCTTATTCTTTTTTGAAATTTCTTGTTTAGCGGTGAAATAATATTTATATTTCATGACTACAAACACGTTCACACACACACGCGCACGCGCGCGCGCGCGTACGTATAAAGCAACATCACTACCAACCACTATTAAGGTCTGTACAGGAATTGCAATAGTTCTTATGAAGAAACTAATATATTTACTGTTGTTGCGAAATTGTATACATACAAACTTTTATTTTTTTAGGCGATTTAATTAAGGCTGGTGCCGCCTCTCGCATCCTAGCTTCCATGGCGCCGGTCTAAACAGTCCTGTTCTGTAAGTCCTCTTTCATTCATTGTATCTTCGACGTCCATTTTCCATGAAAGTTTAGGTCTTCCTTTTTTCTTCTAGAGGGTGGAGGCCATTCCCATACCTTCCTTGGCCATCTCTCATCCGACATTCTTTTTAGGTGTCCAATCCAATTCAGTCTTCTTGCTTCTACTGTTTCTATAATGTCAAGATCGATTCCCATCGCTTGTCTTATCTCTGTATTTCTTACTCTATCTAGTCTCGTTAGTCCATAGCACCCCCGCCAGTAATCCATCTCCATAGCTCTTATTATGGATTTATTTCTTTTATTAATTTCCCACAGTTCTGATCCATATACTTTTGACTATAGGTTTATATATTCTGATTTTATAAAATCAGATTGGAGAAAGTTGTTGGTGATGGATAAAGTGCTGAAATTTCTATATAGGAGGGTCAGCACTTTTCCAGTCATTAAAATTTGGACAAAAAACTTTTATCATTTGTTTTATATAATTCAAATAAATTGTGTTTTAGTATGATCTCAACCTACTTAAGTATGATCTCTCTTTATACTTAAGTGTTGTAGCTCTTGTTATATGTTTCTGTAAAAACACCTTTAGTACAATGAATTTGATAAAACTATTAAATAAAATGACTTCATTTACAAAATATTATAGCAAACAATTAAGAAAGGAGAAAATTAATCTATACTGTGTTTATAAGCCGTGTTATGGTTATAATGCAATCGAGTCTTTTAATAGTGTTCATGAACATGAGTTTTTATAAGTTTTTAAAATGTCTGTAAATGTCGATTTATAAAATATATATTACCAAAGTAATATTTTTTACGTTTCTGTTGTAGAAGACAAAGGACGATAAATGATGGAGCCTAACGATATGGAATGCGTCATCTTACATTCTCTTTCTTCCTGCCGCTTCCAAAATGTTATTGGAATGCTCGCTGATGATCTCGCCTATCTCTGGGCGATGCTGGAAAGATGAGTCTGACGACCTTCTTGAAGCTATATAACGCGACCTTCTTCATCAACGACTAAGTCAAAGCGTAACTGACGATGTACGCCCTAACCAACGACGGCGTCATGTAACATTGCAGCAAAATGAATACTGCAACCTACTTGGCTTTAATAATATATCTGAAATCTCACACCACCACAGTTTTTTAAAACCATTCCTTTCATGAAAAACACGTGCTAAAATGAAGAGCATTTGATACCGCCTGGCTTGAATTACAAATAATATCCCTTTGAAACTTCAACTGGGATTTAAAATAATTAATTTTCTGAAATATTAAATTATTTGCAAACTAAAACAACTTTATAGCGTATGATTGTAACAAAATCTTATTACTCTCGAACATGTGTTTTTACGATTCGTGCACGTTCATTCACTGTTTCAGTAACACACTTTTATTAAAAACACAATATTACGCTTATTTTCTGAATGTGTTAATGCTAATATAAATGTAAGTCCTCAGTTTACTAAAAAACTATGAGAAGTTTTATTCATAAGAATTTTTCAGTGAATGGTATGTTTGTTTTATAAAGATTATATAAAAATTATTTACAGATTATCTTACTTATTTAATTAAGTATGCCCAATCAAACTAATCGCAAAGGCATATATTATTAATTTTAATAAGTTCGATATTCAATATACTTTATAAATGTGATAAAGTATACAATAATTATGAAGTCAGAGTAGTGACCAAATAATACGTTATTATTTTATCAGGCAGCTTAGCACTTCTGCTAATTTGTTAATTTTTAGATCATTGTCTGTACGGGGCCTATATTTGACTTGATACAAAGTGAAATGAAAGGTAACACCCTAGGTTGAAGATCGTTTTAATATCTGTTTAACGTGTACGTAATGTATTATACGAATATGTTGCATGAGTCTTCTTACTTCGTAAAGACGATTAGATTTATTGGTAAACCGTACTATCAGAACCTGTATACGGACACTACATGTAATTAGTACACGTGTAATGGGTTTTAACTGTGTGAATTTTTATGCTACGTATGTTGCATAAAAATCATGATACACATACTGTATTATTCTTATATTAATAAATTCTAATTAAATATTCTACAAACGCAAGACGCAATATAGTGTATTAATTCTTTTTTACTAGTTCTATGCAGAATGTCACGACAGCAATAATTTGTTTTGAAGAACAGAAACAAAAATTTTACAGCTGCGTCCAGTTAACGGACGAAACTCACAAGACCTTTTGTCATCTTTAATTCAGGGCCACTAGTAAATTAGGACAACTTACAGTGTCAAGTGACTTGTAACCGACGGTGTGTATTAGTAGGCTCTTTAGGTGTTGTGTACATAAAAGCCTTGTACACTTGTGTAAAGAGTGTTTCATATTTATCGCTTTAATATATATTTGCATTTATGTTTATATACATTTTTTTATCAAATCCTACTGTACCTAGTGAATTTGTCTTCACTTATGTGCATAGAAATTCATGTGGTCTCTTACACGTCTTTCTATTTACTTCACATTGTTCTTCACTTAAGTTATTACATTTTCTTAAGAATTTTGTATCACAAAAGTTGTGATCGCAAACCCAATGTCTCCTTTATAAATGCTCCTAATAATAGTTACTCTTTCTGAATTCTTCTCTTTTTAAATTCCTGTGTGTTTGAAAATATGTTTCCTAGTGTAGGAAATTTCTTTTGTACTGATTTCTAGTCACTCAACAGTATCAACCTTATATCGCCAGTCACTCAACAATATCTATCTGATATTGGCAGTTCAATACGTTACAAAATTCAACATCCAGGTAATTGTACAATTGTTATATAGGTTTACTCTATCATACACTTGTATTTCTTATTTAAAGCATATTCCAGTATTGTGTTAACTACTTGTGCAGACTGCTATGTTACCTTTAAAGAAACCGACTCAGGTAAACCGAATGTAACCCGTGTAACACATAGACCTATATTTTACTAATTAAAATTTTTCTCCTAAAACAAATTCCAAAACGCTGTTAAAATATTTTATTTAAATTCTGATTTTTTTTAATCAACAGACTATTGACTAGTTATTAGTCAATCGCCTGAACAATTAAGTACCGCCTTAAAACTTATTGTTACTAAATACAGCCTATTTTATATAACGTGTTGTAAAAATACTTAACATGAGATGGTTAATAGAGCAGCAAATTATTTATTTAAAGTATTCGTCTGAATAAACAAAAATAAATTATTACTATTAGCAATATTCCACGTTGTAGAAGTAATCTTCATTCTTTCTCAGTAGACGCCCCTTTATGATGCCTTTCTGAAACAGCTTCCTGGCGCACGCCTGTATTTTCGGCTAATACAAACCAAATTTTCTGACCCGCTGGTTGATTCTAACAGCCACATAAATCATTGCGATTGCTGGCGTTTCATAGAAGAGCGTGGATAATATCATGTAATCTTTCGTGACTGCGTCAGCGAGTGTAACAGAACAGTAAAAAGGCCTCTGTACATCAGTGCCATAATTACAAGTTTACGAATTTCATAACTACTATTGTTTAGTTCAGGTAGAAATCAATGGTTTTCAGTTTAAAGTTAAATTAAAAATTTATTTTATATTCGTTACACTTGAAAAATTTACACCTTCCATACTCCATAATAGAAGTAAGCCTTCATTGATCAGTTTAGTTGGCATAGTAGTTCTAATGCCAGTTCTAATGTCAGTTCAGTTGTAATGTCAGTTTTTTATTGAATATAAAAGTTAAATTCCAGAGTTAAAAATCTGTAATGAAAGTAAGCATATACTGTCAGTAATTTTAGTAATTTTATTAATTTCAAGGACGTTTGGCACTGAGCCTTATTTGGGAATGAAATTTTGTTGCTTGATAATAAAAACTTTTTGCTTAAACGAGAGACAACAAACGGAACTCCCTTGTGTTTCGACTAACAAGAGAAAACGAGCAAATTCTGACAAAATCCGCTTATAAACTTGAGCGTATCGAGAAGGACGGGGGTTCTGTTTATATTTCAGATATCTTTCCGGGTTGATACAAAGCGTCAATAGAAAGCACATTTCGGAGAATCCTTAAAGTTGCCAATCATCTAAGCAGCTTTAAGAAAGAATATTTTCGTTTATTCATTTTTATAGGGATTTGTTGTTTTGCGCTGGAATATCATTAAATATTAATCTCTCGTGTCTACGGATAACACGTAAATCATCTATCATTATACCATTTACAATAAAAGTAGCATTGGTTAATTTCCTACATACACGTTTCTATCTGTCTCGTTGTTGTTTCGTCAGAATACACAGAACACCAACACTGGACGCCGTCACTAGAGTTACACTGACAACAGCGAGTTGCAACAATTTTCAGAGTCAAAGTTTGAATCAGTAAATTTGATAGTGACGCAAACAGAAACTTTGTTGTATTGCTGTGTACATTATAGTAAATTCCGTAACAACGGATAATTATTCTTATGCTCTCTTCATAATTAACGTTATATCTGTAATAGCTTGTTTTTAATTAATTTTGAAAACCGATAGTAACAAAATATTGTGTTCACGTATTACTACTGTAGAACCACAATCGCCTTTTAACGACTGTGCAACGGTACACACTGACTACGTGAAATTTATGTTTCGGTTTTATATAGAGGGAGAGTCAATAGTCTGCAATTTACTCTATCCTTTTAAATATTCCGGGTTTATTAAAATGTGTTCTGTACATCCATGTTTTTTTGGATACACGTAAGAGTACTCGTATGTATTTCCAGTCTGCTGTAATTACTTTGCATCTAAATGAGTTATCAGCAATGTGTACATTGGACCTACATCAGTAAAGACAACAAAATGCTAAAACACGTTATCTTTCACAATTTTCTTTTGTCTCCATTTACACTTGACATCAGCCGTCGGAAATCACATTCCATCTGTCTTAATTAGAACTTATTCTAAGGTGCTTATATTTTGTGAATTTGGTTACAAAAAAAAAGCATTTTTGGTGGCTAAAATATTCAGAATAATCTTTGTACTATATGAATTTTCAAAACAACTTAGAATACACAAGACAGTTTTCTTAGGCAACAGGGTTACATAACTTTTGTGTGAGCGTGCCTGTTTGTTTACCTAAATTTAAATTTTAAACTCCGAAATTATTTCTGTAACGATTTTGATTTGAGTGTTAACAGATAGATGCATATGTGTTTTAAATTCATTTAAGTGCACAGATCCCTGAAAAAATCTAGATTCTCTACAAAAATGCATTACTCTGTTGTCAAACAGGAGTTGTCTGCTGTAATCTGCAGGACAATGACGTTAACTGGTTGCTCTTCTGCTGATGCATTGCGTGTAACCGTCCTAGACCGTAATAGTCGTAACTGTCATATAAAAGTACAGAGTGTGTTTTTGTGTGTTTATGTATAGTGTTTTGAAAATGTTTTGTGTTAATCGTTTTAAACAAGTGATACTTTAAACAAATTACAGTTTAGGTGAGCAAAAATGTAAATAAAAAATAATTTACTGTACCTACTGATTAAAAATCAATTGTTCATAATAGACAAATAAAAAGAAGTATAAATACAAATTATAATATTATTTGATACAAAACGCAATTGTATAAAATGCTTGTTCTCATCATTTAATACAGGCCAAATAGTGACGCTTAAGCGGCAGCGTGCTCTTGTGACCAATTCATCTTAGAGAATTATTGCTTTCCTGCAGACATGCGTATTTATTGTTTCAATCAGTGTGTGCATAAAAAAATTACGTAAAACAAAAGCCGTTAATCAACGTTACAATACGTTAAGGAATACAATTATTAAGAGACGTGAAATTTTGGATGTATTGTAAAAAATTTACAATCAATATCAGAAAACACCTACACGATAAAAACAGTTTAAACTTTATACAGATAAACGGCAATTGATCGAAAATAAGTTATGTGCGGCCAAAAAGTCTGTTTTAAGTGGCAGCATTATACCACGGCCTAACAACACGGTAAGTAGTAATAATAACATTAAGAGAGTTGACGCCGGCAGTGTTGGCTTACTTTCGGCTAAAATTGAGACAGGTAAAGGTAGGGAAAAGAACTTGGTTCTTATAGGACAAAATTAATAAATATTATTGTACATAAAAAAAAAATCACTGAGTTCAGACTGTGCGTTCGTTACAAAAAAGAAGACTGCATAACAAATTAAAATATTAGAAACACTATCGTTAAATCTTACAGAAAATGCAATAAGATTAGAGGCTTACAAACAAATAAACAGAGGTAAGATTGATAAATACAAAATGAGAGAGATACAGAGAATTTGAAAGAGGATGGATGGAATCGGTGAGAAAGAAAATATATAAATAAATCGGTTCATAACGTTATCGTACTTCTTCCGATCCCTAGTCTCCATTGGTCTCGAGCTAACCAAAATTCTTCTTCCAATTTCCGGTCTCATTGCCCGATTGATGCCTTCTCTCCACCTCAACCTAGATCTTCCTCTTCGCCTACGACCATATGGTGTCCAAAATTTGCTTGGGGAGTGAGAAAGAAAACATTTACAGGCATTGCGCAAATGCAATGCACAGAGAAAGGCATTGAAAATGCTTCAATCAATCTAGAAAATATATATATTTATGTTCATTCACCAATCAATGAATTCATTCTTCATTCACCAATCAAAGAATTCATTCTTCATTTACCAATGTACAGATTATAAGTTAAATGTAGTAGCATTCATAAGCGAAGTTTTATATGTGTATAACGTTATTGACAACAAAGAAGTAGTTTCTACGGATACTCACCGGTTCCCATTTTCTATCACGCACCAGCGATCAGCCGCAAATCTGCAACACGTCCTTATAAACATTTTCAATTTTAATAATGAGGGAGAAAGGAAAGCTTTACAGGTAAAAGTTTTTTATCACAGCCAAAATTTGTTCCCTTTTTTCCAAGTAGAATAACTATCATATCATCGTCTTCAGGCCTTTTGTCGTTTTTCTAGCAGTCAGCAGTGGGAAATTCTGTTTCCACAGTTTGTACTGTCAGGGCAACAACTCACATCACAAGACACGCGCGCACACACACACACACACACAAACGTAATGTATACTGACTCAAAGTCTAACATTATAACAGATGTTTAAATCTACTACCTTACACACATGCACGTTATTATACACACTATTTGATAAAGGAATGTACACATTTATGACATATGTGAAGATTGTTTAGTCCCTTGCAGAATTACTCTTACTCAGCATAAATAATTGTGTCATAGGAGCTAACGATCAAAACAATGCAATCTTGCTCGGTATGTCGGCTCAGTTTCTGTTGAGCTGATTGCTCAGTTGATTCAACTGACTGCTCTAATTAATGAGCTTGTTCACTCGTTCCGTCTTACTCTAATACATTATTATTGAAAAAAATAATTATCTCTAGAATATTGTCCAGGCGCTGTTCGTTCAGTAAACAACTGCCTCCTATGGTTAATTATCACGCTTCTGGAACAGTGTTACAAACAAAATTCTCATGATGCATTTACGACGTCAAGTTGAGTGAAGGATTGAAAATACTCATTAGAATGTTGAAATAGGATTCTGAAATATCCCTTACATTATGTGTACAATTTGATTCAGAACTGTCGCCATGAATGAGGAGATTATTTTACCAATTTCAAGAAACTTGTTCAGGACAAAATTTTGTATATGCCTGATTTCTACATCCTGGCAGTATTACTGAAACAATGCAGAGAGAGCGTTTTTTGATATACTGACATATTTACAATGGCGTAAAACGCGACATGCAAGGCATACAATTGACTGTGACAGTGGAGCCTGTAATGGACAGTCAGCTGTATCTTTTGCTAATAACATTTATATGATTACTACGTAGAATGAATAGACTATAACACGTAGCCTTCACGTAGATCGTATATATTATGTATGTTAGTTGCAAATGCTACCTACAAAATATTGTCAACCCGATTATCGCAGATAGCTGAACCTGTATTTTCGCAATTATGAAATTATTAAAATCATACGCAATTAATTAAGCGCGCGCGCGCGCGCGTGTGTGTGTGGTAATGGGTGATGTCAAATGTTAGATATTGTCCGTTGGTTATCTGATAGCATTGTAAATGTCATCCAGATGTTCTGACAACATACGCTTTTGTTGTTACTTGGTAATGCTATACTTTAAAAATAGCCTGAAAGATTTCGAGACATTAAGTAACAAAATCCATAAAAGAACAATAAGTCGTGAACAAGTGTACAACAATTTTTGGCCACATATCAGCTGTTTATTGATTTTGTAAAACTGTACGACAATGTCAGTTCACGAAAGGTTACGACACCGAATATGAAACCTAATCTAAACAATAAGGAAATTTTATTATGCTGATGTATATGTGAATGAATTGCCAATACAACTACTGATATGAATTTATGAGTGGTTTAAAAGGTAAGGAAGTACATTTCATTTAAAGTCCCCATAAACAAACATTGGAAAGACTGTTCATTGAAAAAAGACAAGCTAGACAGATAGAGAAATGTATAGAATAGACAGAGAGAGATGAATAGAAGGAAACAGATGGATAGCGTCAGATTTTATGAGCTTGTGCAACAGTAGTTAATATGAGGAGTAGACTTACAGACATTGTTTGAGTAACGGAAAACTTATTACAATTTTCAACACATCTCCAGAAGATATTGACTTTTCTTTTTCATTGTGCATTAGTGCAAGCCTTAAGCGAAACAGATGAAGGCAATACATTTTAATTTCTCTGTTACCGGCTAGTGTAATGCTGCACGGAACTTTATATCTGACTCTCAAAACTATCCTTTACAGCAAAACTCTCAAAACAACAAAACGTGTTGAAACATGCTGCTGCTGGATTTCTTGTTGTGCATAGTTTGACTCTCCCGAAACACACACACACACACACACACACACACACTGAAAGCCATACAAAATTTTGGATACATTAAATGCATAATGTATTCTTACATTTACGTGAACCAAATAAAAATTGCAAAAATTTTAATAGACTCTATATTTTGTATACCGACCTGAAACAAGGGTGCGTCGCGAGACTAGATGTTATGTATTGTGAAATTCAACCGTGTGTGTGTGTGTGTGTGTGTGTTTAAACTTTAGTTGTGTGTAGGAGGGTTTAAGTGTTATGCAAAACAAATACGTAACTGGCGAAAACAAATACCGCTTTCCACGAATAGCGCGACAGTGCGCTGTGCAAAAATAATCTGACAAACGACACATGTCGGTGCGAGTTCCTGTAACAACAGAGTAACTTTGTAATTATCAATTAATTGCTCCTATAATAATACAAATACAGACAAGTAAAGTATACGGAATGGTAATGGAAAAAATTAAACGATAGACACAATTATTTGGATATTCATAAATGTGGTTTTGTTTGGGCATATTCGCGAACAAAAAACGAGTTGTGGAAGAAACGCCGAATCTGTTCTCATAATATTATACAAGCATTGCATGGCTTAAAAACAACTGTGGCAGGTCTAGAAAATTGGAGAGAATACACGCATTGGTCTGACTCTCAATCTTTCGCGTTACGGGGTTTTGTTAGTCTACGTGTGATTAAGTAAACCGCCAGAATTCTATCAGTGTACTGCTTTAAGAGATGTGGGCGATTTTGGAAAACTCATATCCATACAACTTTCTGTGGATCATGAAGGGCAATATGAACAATACGGTGCACATGAACGCGCTGCTCTCTCTCTCTCACACACACACACACACACACACACACACACACACACACACACACACACACACACACACAAACACACACACAAAAATCACACGCACACACCACAACTTGATAAAAAGGGACCAGGAATATCTCAGGTATCACAGGAATGAAATAGAGTGCTTATTAAAAAAAGTAAATCAGGCAATATTCGATGTAATGAGTCCATTTATAAATAGTGTAATGTTAAATTTGTGAAAATGAAAGTTGATGCATTTAATATAGCAATTAAAATTAACATGTGCCGTAATCACTATGCAGTTAAATTTTTTACCGGAAAACCTTGGCTTATTAAGGTATGAGATTCAAATTGTCAAAATGTAAGTTGTCTGATTATATAAGTAATTAAGTTTTTTACATATTTTATATGTTTTATATTTTATATTCATCTAATTTTAAAATAGGACATTTGATCACTTATTGAAGCTTATATTATATTTCTATTTTCATATTTAGTATATCGTAGTTCTTAATATTTTGAATATTTTTAATTGTTTAATTTTGTATGCTTATAAAAAGAGAAAACAAAACTTTTTTTAAATTTTTTTTTAATATAGGAAAATTTTAGCATTTATTTAAAACAAACGCATGACAGAGAAATATTATTTCGTTAAAAAATGCTCTCCTCTCTGTAACTTTTTGTATACGGCTTAGTATTTGAACGCAACTAGAATTTCTCCAATCTCAAAAGCCACTTCTTTTTGGGTATTTAAATAAATTAAATATACTTTATAACACGTACACAATGTACAAATATGTGGAGAAAACACGCGCGTACATAAAATTCAAATAATTCACTGCGACGGTATAATAACTTTAATTAGGTAGGAGATGGGAAGGAAACATGTTTAAAAAGCAAACTGACAATCCAAGATTGGCAAAAAATATTTAAAACATGCAATAATATAATCGGTTAGGTATCAACAAATAACAGTATTAAATATAACGGAAAACATTTGGATTGTCACTTCTGGGAAGTGAGAAGATTATGTTGTGTGTATATGTTTACTTGAAAAAACGTTTTAGTAGAAAATACTGTTTACTATTTGATCGAAACAATAATCTAAACCTTAAGCGCTTTCTCGTAATGACAAGTGACTACAAAATTATATCTACATCTTAGACAGAAATACTGTATCTCATTTATATACATAATGAAATTTACACATATTACAGCTGTTGTTCAGTTAAATGTAATATTATTTATCCTGAGGTATGGTATGCTGTTTCGAACGCTCTGTTTACACCGTACAGTAAAACTGCAGTGCTCACTTCATTAGAACTGTTTGTTATAGAAATCTCAACTGCGGTTACACTGGGTTTTAAATATTAATATTTACTAAACTCTGAATACGTGAATACGAAGACCCGACTGCAACACTTTAACACGAAGTGTGGACTTTATGGACAGTGCGGAAATCGGAAATGTAATTGCATAGTAGTTGCCGTAATTTTTTGTGAAATTGTTTCCGCATGATATTAGTGACACACACGCACACACACACACACACACACACACACACTGACCTCCTTAGTGTTTCAGAGTAAGAGAAACGAACGTAACACATAAGCAGAGAAAACTCAATTATATTAATTTCAACTACGTTTACCTATGTACTTTAAACTTTTTTGCAAGTAGATTAAAATGAGTATGTACCATACAAGGGTTATTTAAAATTTAAGTAACCTAACGGCGGAAAATATAAAATTGAAATCCATCAGATTAAAGAACAAAATGTTGCAATAAATACTACTTATTTACTTAAAATTATGTAAATCAATATACTTAAGTTATTTTCAATAAGAAAGTGTAATTACGGGAACACTCATTCATACGAGATGAGCGTTTCAATAAAAAGAAAAACACGTATACACTAAGATAGATGATTAGAAGATATTCCTAGTTTTAAAACAACTTTACTGTAAGGTTTACACGTTTTTGTTAGTACATGTAGACGTGTCTGGATATTTTATGTAACGTTTGTGTATAATTTTATTGATTTAAAAATAATTTAAAATTTTTTTTAATTACACATTGATAATATCCTTGTAAGTTACAAAAATGTTACATAATCATGCAATAGAATTTATAAATTATATCCTTTAATGTGGCAGCCTCTAAGATTCTGGAAATGCTCAAATACTGTTCAAAAATATTTCTTCATATAAACATGTACACGATAAATGGAAATTAACCAAATGAGACTCTTATTATTTTATGTTCCACTGCAAATCGCGTTAGAGGCGATCATAGCTTCCTGCGCTTACAAGCATTAAGCCTACGATACGTTAAATATAAAGATTATAAAATCATTATATCGGGAAAAAAAAATTAATTTTTTGGTCAAATATTTGGAATAAAATATATCGATACTACACTTCCGCTACAAAAAATTAACAATCTATTTGTTTACTTGGGATGATAGAAACTTTGTTGACAATGAAAGTGCGTGCCACAGGCCTGCCCTTCCTTTGAATGCCAATATTGACTCAAGACAGCAGCTCTTCTAAATTACATTTAGAAACATGTACATAATAAATATTTTTATGTATGTTTAAAATGTAAATAAAGTTTTAATTTTATATTAATTAATATTTTACCTAATTTAGTAACTTTATATTCTTGGCTGTTATCAGAATTGTTATACGGCTTTAATTAGCAATTAGTATCCGTTGTGACACTAAAAATTTAAAGACATCTTTGTCAATAAATTGCAATTAATAAAGTCAACTAATATTATTGAAAAAAAGAGTTTAATCAAAAAAATGATAAGAGGAATCTTATATTATCGCTGTAAGTTAAATTAAATTACCAATGAATCTACAAAGGAAACAATTCCTTAATGCTCCAGAAATGGACTTCTGGAGGCGGTCTTAGAGCATTTAAAGTCGAGTCTCCCGGATAAGAGAGTTCGAGAGGCAATTGTAACTTCAACCCAAAGGCTGACCAACGATATTAAAAATAGGTAAGGTTTTTTGCTTTGGAGACACCAAGGTAAAGCAGGAAATGAATGGGACACGGGAAGAGTTGGAAGAATGGAATTAATTCTGAAGTAGAACAACTCGGATTGGAAAGAAACCAAAGGATTGGTAGGAATTACTAGAGATTTGGAATCGAAAGATACCGGAGGATGTTAAACACACATATATACCTTGATACTCATGTAAATTAAAACGTTTTTTATACACGCTTATAACTTACTTCGATCTGAACTTATCCACTTTTAAATTGAAACTGAAACAACTCTGAATTCACGCACTATTAAGAAGTCTCTTAAGATGCATACACCACCTTCGATATCATAACCTATATCTTTATTAATAATTAATGCTGGTATGAACTTAGAAACCTTGGTTAAATTGTCGGATATGGTGCACGATTTTTCGCCAAGCAAAAAGAGCAACATTAATATTAGAAATGCTAGGTTAACAGAATCGAGAAATTTCTCATTAAACTAAAAAGGTATTTATTTTGTTGGTTGCTATGGCAACCAGAATGTATTCTATTGGGTTGCCATGGTAACCAGATCTAATATTTTTTTTAGACCCCAAAGGACCCCCCAAAAGGATCGTATCGAATAAAACACCTCTCCTATGTTGGTTCTCTTGTTGCGTAAAATATTTGTGCCAAGTTTGGTTGAAATCGGTCCAGTGGTTTAGGAGGAGATGTGGAACATACATACATACAATGACTTTTATTTATATTATTAGGATAGGGGGTTATTATTAGGGTCGATAGCATTAGCCATACTACTGTGGTTCACTCACTGTGACATCTGTGTCAGTGTTAAGTCTTTACAGGTTGTGCCGTGTACTGATACGGCATTAAAAATAATGATATGTGCTAGTGCCAGTCTGGTTCTCGTCAACAACGTTTCGTAGACGGTGGTGAAGTGTCCTGTTAACCTTCAAACCCTTCCGTTGTACTGAGGATGCAGAAGAGTTGTCCGAGTCTTTCGAAACCAAGAAGACGTCATATGTTTTTAAGAAACCTCTGAATCGAAATTCCTGCCTTGATCGGTATAGATTCCTATAGGGAATCAATAACGCCAACAGAAGTTGTAATCCTTTACCAAAGTTGTTGTGTGCCTTTGTCACAGGTGATCTGATTTGCAACTGAATAAGCTTACCCAATTAGTTAAAAAAGTCGCCTATAAACATGATGTACCGGTTTCCGTCGTCTGTAACTGGGAAAGGTCATGCAATATCTGTGGCAATTCTCTAGAATAGCAGCTGAATGTTATACTGCCGCATTTTCTCCCTACGCCAGGGGCAAAATCAACTTTATAGATTCCCTTTAAGCCAAATAGCTTTTCAGCACTTCGGAACTATGGCAGAAAACATGCTAACAAGGATGGCCCCCCCCCTATTTTGCCCTCAAGATCAACCAAACATCTTCGTCAGCCATCTGATATTGTCGGATATCTTGTCGCGTTGAACTATCTGCCAAGATATCTATAGTGATAGCTTGAACTTGCCCACTCGTAATCTGTTTTTCCTTATTGTGGCAATCTCGGGAATCTTCCGATCATGATCTGCATTACCATGATATTGTACCTTAAAGTTCTATTATTGCAAACGTTTGAGCAACATTGCCAGCTGCCCTTCCGGATTGCTCAACTTTAAGAACGATGCAAGTTCAGCATTGTCGATACGTAATGTAAACTCCTTTCCGCACAGATTGAAGTGCTCTAGAGTTCGGACGATAGCGAGGAACTTACTCCTTGTAACGCAAAAGTTTCTGTCTGCTTTGGAAACCCCCAACTGTAATACGCTGTTACTCATGCTTCACCGTCTTGCACTTGAGATAAAATTGCTCCTATAGTACTGATTGAGTCTGTGTGTATGAATGTACTTCCCTTCATAAGATAAGGAGCCAAGAATTGCAATGCAATACAGTTTTAAAAATCATGAAGCCTTAATCACACACTTTTAACGACATAAATGTTTCTTTAAATTTAGTTAGTTCATGTCAGTAGCAGGAAGTTTTACATATCGCCAGTAATACACCATAACTCCAGGAAACTCAGAACACTATGTCTAGCATTCGGAATCTGCCAGTTTCTCACGGTGTCCAATTGATTGAGATCCGTATTACAACCAAATCAGTCTGGTTTTACTAAATGTCTGGCAATTATACTCAGTGTGCTGACTGCATGAGGTATGAATACAGAACACTGATATCCCCTAATATCTAACTCAGTTTTAACACTGATGACGTTTTTGGAGTTGTGGCCACTTTATTCAACACGTCCATTGACTTTACTGAAATATTTTGTGTAGAGGACATTGCTGTTTCTTGTCCGATTTACAAAACATTGCTTCTGAAGCCTACTACAAACTCATGTGCGTTCATTATCTTCCACCAAAAGATGCTTTATCCACACCAACCAAGTTGCATTTCGTTTCGTATATATGCGAATGTTTTGAAAGTAGCGTCAAAAGGCCAGAATGGACCCTTGTTGGAGACGTTAATCTCTAGTTACGTGTCTTGAGTTCTTCTCATTCCGGTGTATACTGATGTGGAAAGAAATGTTATAAATAACATTGATTTTTGTGGCATTATCAGTGCCGGACCGGGGGACGAAACTGTTTTGCTTAATCAAGGCATGCGTTCAAGCGCAGGAGGACTCACCTATCCACGGCGCCAGCTGTAGTAAGAGTGCAAGCAAGTACTCCCAATCTTTCTGTAAATCCATTTCTCTAAAAATCGTTTGGTCATCATCCTTGACAATCCATCTACAACCATTGCCTTCATTCCTTCACTATAGCCTTCATGAGAAAAGTGTCAAGGTTCTATGCTTTTGAAAAGTTCCTAATTTTGGAAGATTGAATTCAAAAAAGAGACGACATTTTTATTAATGATCAAAATCTATCCAAGTATCAGACTAAAGGGAATTTGAATCCAAATGAGATTGAAATGTCTGCTTTGCAAATTTTCTGATTTTACTAGACCAAATAGAAACAAGAATTTGTGGAAAATTGTAGTTATCAATGCCGGGTATTAGGTTATGAGGAATCGTATATATTCAACTCGGTATACTCAACAGTCTATGTGCAGGTTAGTCGGTATATTCAACAGTTTGACAAAATTTATATCTCTCAACACGGCTTAGAAATCTTAGATCTTCTACGAAATGTTTGCAAGCTATGTTTGTAAAAATCTGCTTTTTATTACCAGTTATGTTCTTACGTAAAAAGTACTTTTTATAAGCCTATAGTTGTCTTTGGAATCATGCAAAAATTTTAAAAGTAAGTATGAATAATTTGTCACTGAGATATTATGATTATGCGACTAAGTGATATACTAATACAGAGTTAAAAATTTTTAATATTTATTTTACGATTGTCAGTTTTACAATCCTTATTTCATTTAAAAGTAGTAATGTAATTGGAGTTTTTAGGGTTTTATATAAATTAACCAAATAACAATTAATATAAACAAAAACAATTAAATTAAAACTAACGAGCGAATTCTGCATCTCAGAAAGCTTACTAGTATTATAGAAGTTTTAATGCCGTTAATTAGTTTTTAAACAGTTTTTACGGTAAGTGTTAATGATTGTCGCTTATTGAAATATACAATTTTCTACTTGTTAACGCCACGTTATTCAAAGAATACCAGCATCGTAACATTAAAGGAATGGCCGGAACGGCATTAAATATTTTAATATTATTTGAAGAGTTATTTCGTACTAGAAACGCACGAACATATTGTATGTTTTATGACTATTGCACGCTACCATCTAAAGAGTTATTACTAATACAACGTCAGAATAATTACATACATATGACTATGGTTACGTACATTTGACCCTTTGCTATTGCGTTTTATAGTCATCTTATTCCATGAAGAACTGACAAAACAATAAAATATTCATAAAAAACTCTTGGAATAACTGACTTATCTTTTAAATAAAATGTAAACTAATTACATTTTTAAAAGTCTGTAGATTCTAAAATTTGGAAAAATTATTTGATGTGTAATTTTGACAGTAGAACTCATTGTTATTTCTTAGACTCGCAGAGTATAAGTTTTTAACCGAAACAGTTTACTATAGGGCCATATTTTTGTATACCAACTGAAGCACTATCTGCTCCATTCCCACACGATAACAGTTCGCTTAGCATAAAGTAGTCCGGTAACACGACTTTGCAATTACGAATGAAGTGAATTGTTTTTGTTTGTGTGAGACTGTTTACCTTGAGCTCAATGAAGTGAAGAATTCTTGCTTTACATAAAAAAAATAACTTGAATTTGTTTAAGTTACAGAGTATATTAGTGTAATTAACATAAAGTTTTAGTTAATAAATTTTATAAGTCAGTGTTGAAAATTATATTTATTTCCATGGTTAAAACCATCTAGACTCGAAAAGCAACAACTTGGGGCAAAAACAGACAAACTTTTATTCAAAAATTTTTGATTTATAAACGTCTTAATACATTGAATTTAACAGATACTTGTACCGTGTGTATGACTCTGTGTGTGTGTGTGTGTGTGTGTGTGTGTGTGTGTGTGTGTGTGTGTGTTGCTGCGTCTGCGTGTGACTATATGATTTTATATATGATATGTTTTCAAAATGCAAGTAATTTTCTTACACACACAGAATGACACTGAATGACATGATGATCGGTGTGACTGACTGTGACTGTAGTATATTATCTGATAAAACTAAACATATAGCATAATTCCTTAGGCTATCACTCTTTTACTTTTTTCTTAAACAAGTGTCTAAGTTTCTTGAATATTGTAACAAAATGCGTACAGACACACACAGACCGACTCGTGAGTAGTAAAGAAATTGGTTAAGATCGAAATCGGATATATTATAAAGCAGCCTCAAAAACAGCAAAACTTTAACTACCTTCAAAATGAGTAAAAGATTGCAAGGTAAAATATATTTTCATACTCTTGAACCAGTAAAACTAATAAAATAGACAAATTTAGGTAAAAATTTTAAATATTATTCTCAAAAGTAACAACAATTGTTGGAAATTAAAAATAATAATAGCCTCAAAATGTTGGCAGTGTTTTAGGACGTTTTGCAAATAATCTCAGAAACAACGGTTATCCAATTCATATACCGTTACTTGCATGCAATTAAAAAAACTAAAATAAATAATTAAATGTATTTTTGCTTTTTAAATCTATTAACGAATTGTTCTATTGAATTAATTATGTTTCTAATACAAATAAATTAATCAATAATTCTGTACAAATTAAAATTAATTGCTACTTCTATTGCAAAATAAAATTAAGTAACAGTTTCTTCTGAAAAATAAAATTACTTAACAGTTTCTGTTGACTTATTTTTTACACTTAAAATAATTCTTTCCTACACTCTAATTACATAAATCTTAATTCCTTCACGTTTTTCTGAGTCTTTTAGTTTATAATTTTGTTTTATTAATTGAGTTTATATAAATGGTTTCACTTCCCTTGTTTCATTTACAATGGGGTGTTATCATCTTGTTCCTGATAATCGTCGATAGATGTTTCTTTCAGGTAGACGCTCAGGATTACTGCTGTTCCTCCTGTTGTTCTTTCAGGATCTTTTCCTGCTATCCACCTTTCAGCGTCGTTTCCGGGTTGGGTACTTTTACGAACAGTGTTGAATTACTAATTATTAATGACACATAGGCCTATGGTGTATTTTATAATACACTACTCCGGTTAACTTGACGTCTTTATAGGCCTATTTGCCTAAGCGGACAATCTTGAAGTGCACCACTCGAGATTATTTCAGTCGCGAACTTTTTACATGTGCTCGTCACTCTTGATAGACCTATCGTCTTAAATCAGAGGTTGATTACACGTTATTGGGTTCAACGAAACTGTTTCTTTTGCGATCTAAGCTAGACTGACCCTACATCCTATCACGGATCGAATCAACTAATATATTAGCCAATTTCATTGGTCAAAACATTCCCTCACCTTCACGGCTCTAGTCCATATAACATTCTACTTGTAAGAAATTGTCAACTAATTTATTGGTGTCGGTTTTCTGTTTCCACTAAATGACATGATGATTGATGTGACTGACTGTGGCTGTAGTATATTATCTGACAAAACTAAACATATAAACGTCTAATGTAAGCATGAAGAATAGGTACATTTATTATAATGCCTTTTTAGCATTTGTACGCTTTGTTTCAATATGACGTCATATGACATAAGGTTTTATTATGTTAACAGACGAATTTTTTACATTTGTAAGTGGACAATAGTGTATGATAATTGTACTTATATTTTAGTACTCAGTACTAATAAAACTTTACTTTAAGCCGTATTGCTGTTTTTTTTTTTTTATTATTTCAGTTTAACCACACGAATTTCACAGCAACTGCAGCAACAGTGGTATGGATTAGAAATCGGTAGTACAATTTTTTACGAATTCAAAGTTTATATTAATTTTCGCAATGATTAACCATGTTTTATATTTTTTATAGTATTGTGTATCAAAATAATGAAGAAAATGTGCTTCTCAGTATTTTTGCTGGAAAAATTTAAGGTAAAATTTAAAAAATGTTTACTTGTTTCTTACAAAATCATTTTTTGACAAGTAATGTTATTGTTGCCCGTACGCGAGGTAATTGATGATTCTCTGTAGTTATCAGGAACTTTAAATAAAATGTAGGCACCGGCGAGATTCGAACTCACGATCTCCTGTTTACTAGACAGGCGCTTTAACCAACTAAGCCACGGCGCCTTACTTCATTGCTGACGCATTTATGTATTTCTGTCTTACTAGTTCCCGTTAATAAGATGATATAGTAGGAGTTTGTTTAATGACCTTTCCAACAGTGGAATCAATGGAATGTATCATGTGGCAGAAATTATTACTGACGTAAAAATTAATTATTCATCACTTCTAATAATGGGAAGTCGTTTACATTTTATACATAATATATTTTTATAAACTGTACAAGCCTTAGTGCAATGTTATTTTGTATAATAATAATAAGTAGGCTAGTTGAAATAACTAGTATTACTGTTATGCATAAGCCAGGTTATAGTCGTCACGAGTGCGTTCACAGACCATAAACCATATGGAAAGAATATTAAAGATGAATAAACTGCTACTGGTAGCCAGTGTGAAAAAAAAAACAGTAACGTTCGTAACACACGGTAGTAAAACATTTCCGAATCGACATAGTTCTACCTGATTCCATAGGCTTCTATACCTTGCTTTACGTTTGCTGCGGCCACCGACAGTGGTGGCGAAACGGAGAGGGGATATCGCCGTCCATCGTTTTGTCCTCCCACATAAAGAGGGGACTTTCTAAAGTTGAAGGAGGGGACAAGACATGTCCCCGAAGAACAGGAGACGAGCTACGGATCGGAGTTCGTTTCCATTGCCTGTGCCACTGATCTCACCAACCTCATAAACTGGCGGAACTAGGCAATCTACAAAAAAAGAAGAAAAGAATGCCAATCAAGTGAGCACGGTCCGTAGCGAGCGACTGTACAACATCCAGCGTAGAGAGCGTCCTTCAGTGGCATATCAACTGTTGCACGACGCATTTTGCGAACTGAATATTTTACTGGCCAGACGTACACCCACGTATGCAGGAAACTCATTTTAGGCCACATAAATTTTCTTATATGAAAGCATTTGCGTCCTTCTGTGGTGTGACTCCAAACGTTAGAGCTAGGACAGGCATAGGTATATTTCTTAGCAACGCATGTCCCGCCAGACGGAGCCTGCTCACATGCCTAAACAAGCAGTATCAATTCAATCAGTACCACGCCTAAGCTATCACTGGATTCTGCGTGGCGAGGAGAGGATCAGCAAGATCTGCTCGAGCAATTGTATTACTCCGTGTCAGGGACTTCAACGCCCATTGTTCCACTTGTCATAGGGTCGTCATACAGAGACAGAGCTCTGGATTAAGAACTGAAGAACTATTACTTACCAACGCGCTTGTCTTTATAAACACAGGCATGAGCGCACATTTCAACTTTAGAAGTGCCATTTTCCCGGATATCAACTTTCCGATCTGTAATGCTAGCTTTGCTTAACGTTAGACATGAAGTGTTTCCAGACCTTCACTGGAGCAATCTCTTCCCTGTGACGATAACAACGCGAACCCTTAGATCGTTATACGCACGCCAAAAAGATGTGGCGTAGACCGTGCTAATTGGACTAGATTCAAGGCTGCTTGCACACACATGCAGAGGTCAATGGAAATGTATAAATCGACGTACATAGTTTTACAGCTGCTATCACTTCAACATTTATAGATTTTGCTCCGTGAACCGGTGGTCGTTCAATCATAACGTCTAGACCGTGGACGAACACCGCTATGAAAGATGCAATAAGAAAGAAGGGACGAGTCTTAGTAAACAGGTATAAAGGAGAGCCCACCAAAGATAATGGCATCTCTTTTAAGTGATTTTGAGCCGCCGTTCGTAGAAAAAATATCGCTGGACAAAAGATAAGATGGAGCTCGAAGAACTACGTCTCAACATTTAACCGCCCAGTGACAGAAATATCAAAGAAGATCAGAACAATTCCTGGCAAATCAGTGTTTAAACAAAACACATTCATAGCTCGATGGTGAATTGATTTGCAACACCAAGACTGTTGAAATTGTTTACACCTTGGCTGCGGGATAGGCCAAGGTCAGTGTAGTACTGAGAGTTATACTCTGAATTTCCTCACTAGAAAAACTGAAGTTGAATAAAATCTTGTCTTCGTATCTGAAGGATACACAACCTACAACATGACTTTTAGGATAGGATAATTACAGACCGCTATCGTCCTGTTTCGTTAACGTACTGTTTAGGTAAATTATTGGAGAGGATGGTAAACAGCCAGCTGAACTGGTGTCTTCAAACACACAGCCTTCAGCTTTCTAACCGCACACACTGTGAGAACTGGAAACATCATTCTACTATTGAACAATTGGTATATTTGAATGCAGTTATCTATATCTGGTATACCTGTTGATCAACTGGAGAACCCAGATGAAAACAGTTTTATCAAAAGCAATCACACGTAACTGTATTGGCAATGCACACAAATGCTTACTGTATTCATTCATTTGTAGAAAGCATTCGGCAAAACGTTGAGATACAACATCATGCAACATCTACATGATTGGAGGTTCATAGATAACCTACCTTTTGTCTTGAGCTTTCTCAGAGACAGGGCTTTTCGGCTTCGGATCCGATAAGCACTGTCGGCCCCACATGAGCCAGGAAATTGAGCGATCTCCATTGAGCGATATGCTTTTTATTATAACAATAAACGCAATCTTTGAGGTTATAGATGGATGTATTTTGAGATGCATGTATGTTAATTGTCTTGCGCTGTTATTGTCAACTAAAGCAAGGCGATGATCAAACATTAAAATACAAAGCGTTATGGACATGTTGGTTGAAAACGCAAACAGTATAGGCCCTTATTTTTTGTCAACAAACACGACCTGTGTCCATTTTTGTCAAAATGAAGGAAGGCATTCGGACCCTACGTTAACCACAGTGTCCGTCTGGACTATAAGTATGGAATCCAATTTTGTTGCCTAATTTCAACAGAGACTAAAGTTAGGATGCGCACATGGACGACTTGGCTGTGAGTTGAAAATTATTAGGTGCATCTCCCATATGACCTGGGGACCAGACAGAGAAGTTTTATTCGCTTGTACCCCGCGTTGGTGTTATCTTAAATGAATTATGGATGCCCGGTATACTCTTCACCCAAGAAGTAGTTCTTGAAAAAAAAGGTAGATTCTGTTCACAATGTAAGGGTGCGCCACGCCACAGGGTCGTTCTGCATTTCCCGACACAAAATTTACATTGTGAAGCAGAAACGACGTCCTCTGTTGTTGAATCTTGTGAATCTCCAACGCCGACTGCTGTTGCTGAGATATACTGGTAAAATTTTCCCTCTACCGAGCCACATAAACCATGTGTTACTTGCAAACCACAGACTCGTGAGAATATACGACAATCGTTTTACGTTCCCCGAACAGCCGGCATCCGTTCGGTAGAAATAGCCTCGCGCTGCAGTCTCTAAGGGCCGATGGTAAACCGCACGTTCCGTGCAAGGCGACTCCCTGGCTGCTTCGGAAATTGCCGGCTGGATGTCGCCAGTAGAAGCACTAAATTGTGCCACTCAACTGAACTGAAACTTTTTTTGACCATCCCTGGAGGACTACGTCGAATAACATGTCATTGTGTACTCTGATGGCTCGATGGCGGAAAGCCGAGTGGGTAGTGCGATTGTCGTGGAGGGCGCCTTCCACTCATCAGCACTGTTCAAGAGGGCAAATTAACATACCACCAAACCTTATGCAGACTGCAGTCTCTCCGATTCTGTAACACCGAAGTGAAAGGAAAATTGTTATCTCTATGGACAATTCGGACACAGCAGATCTGCTTTTGAACAAATAATGGCGTTCTGCCATGCGTTAGAAGACCTTGGTTCATTTTCTAATTTTGTTTGCTGCCCAGGTAATGTACGTAGGTATTAAAGAGGACGAAGAGAAGCTAACGCTGCGGCGACACATGCTGCAAACAGCTCATAAGTAGAAGCACATGATGTCGCCAGTAGAAGCACTAAATTGTGCCACTCAACTGAACTGAAACTTTTTTTGACCATCCCTGGAGGACTACGTCGAATAACATATCATTGTGTACTCTGATGGCTCGATGACGGAGAGCCGAGTGGGTAGTGCGATTGTCGTGGAGGGCGCCTTCCACTCATCAGCACTGTTCAAGAGGGCAAATTAACATACCACCAAACCTTATGCAGACTGCAGTCTCTCCGATTCTGTAACACCGAAGTGAAAGGAAAATTGTTATCTCTATGGACAATTCGGACACAGCAGATCTGCTTTTGAACAAATAATGGCGTTCTGCCATGCATTAGAAGACCTTGGTTCATTTTCTACTTTTGTTTGCTGCCCGGGTAATGTACGTAGGTATTAAAGAGGATGAAGAGAAGCTAACGCTGCGGCGACACATGCTGCAAACAGCTCATAAGTAGATGTGATTGCCATTATGACCTAACGACGCACAAATAGCTACCAAAACCACCATTACTAATGCTTGTCACCAGATATGAAATGGACGGTAGAGCAAACTTCGTGCCGTGAACAGAAAGTAAATAGGAAGTAGCAGGTGATCGCAGTCGTCGCCCGCATCGTGAACAAGTTTGCACCGTCTGACTGTGAATTGAACACACTAACTTGATGTATTCGTACTTCCTACAAGGACAAGAACGGTCTGACTGCACCTGTGACGGAGCACTATAGTGAAACACATATCTGAAGACTGTTATGTTTTAGCAGTAAAAAGCTACCCTGAAAGACGACTTCGGAAACGAACAGTTAGCGATAGACAGAAAAAACCAGTCGTATAAGCTTTGAAGACAGAACGCATGAAAAGATATATGGTTATTCGCTTTAGTCAATTACTGGTATATTTTGAAATTTTTTAATAATAATTTCTATTTTAACATAATTAATATTAATATTTGTGTGACATTTCATAAAGTAATCTAACATAATATTTACACAAATACAATGTGGCACGAGGGGTACCGATGTCTGATTGCTCTAAACGGTTGCCGGTGTCAGTGGACGTGACCAAAGCTAGTACGTAACACGTGAGCTAGCGGAACCGATACATTTACACTTTGGTCGAAAATACTTTTCATTGCAGGATTATCGATAAACCAGAACCGTTGTTTATTTCAAAATAAAAAATTAAACTGCTTAAAACATACAATTTTAACAGGTTCTTCATTCGTTTGCAACTTTAGTGGTAATCAGGATTTGATATAATAATAAATGAGAAAATAGTTACAATACGGAAAACATGAATAGAAAAAATGTATTTTTAATAAACATGTGAAGTTGTACGGACACAATATACACATAACAGACATTAGTAAAGGTCAAGAGAATTATATTATTAAGTTAAATAAATATTTCATTACATTTAGCTCTTAGTACGTCTACTTGTCAGTCCTACGGCCACGTAGGCCAATCTAAATCAGTTCCATAATTACAAAATTTCTTTGTTAAGTGTATGTATAAGCCCACATTATTATATTTATAATTTTTTGCCAAAAATGAGTAATTAATTACAAAAGTAATCAACAACTTAAATGTGTGTTCATGTCATATAAACTCTAGAAACATTATATCATAATGTGTGCTGTCATTGCAAAATAAAATATTTTTGTCATAACAATATTCTTATTGCGAAAATATTTATTCATTTCATATATGTCTACCTACGTCATTTTTATCCCAGAATACCAAACACTGAACAAAATAAGCTGAGAAAAAATTGTTTCGGTAATTTTAGCAATACCAATTATAAAATACGATTTGAGGAAGAAAGGAGAATTTAAATAAAGCTCCTCATTTGTTCTCTCCCTTGTTGCTTTGACTCAGTGGAGAAAATGAACCAATTCGTACAAAATCCGCTTAAAAAGTTACGTTTATTTTTAAAATATCTTCTCGCATTGCTGCAAAACGACATTAGGAAGATACCGATCTTTTACGTAGTTTTAAGAAAGTATATCTGTACTATTAGTTTTGGTGCGAATATAATATTAGGTAATAATACTGTAATACAACGTGATTGTCCCCGTTACAATACTTAAAAGTGGAGAGGATGTTCAAATTTGTATTTTCTGCCTCAACCTAGGGTTTGCCAACTCTTCTTGGTAAACCAAAATTGTAAAGTTTAATTTTTTATAAGTGAGTACTCAATTTTTAAAGAATAGTTAAATAAAATCAAACATACAGTTCAAATGCTTCTATTATGTTTTATTAACAATTATCAATTAGTTTTCTTATTACAATTTCTTCCAAATTATATATTTTTTTAGCGTCGGCATGTTCAATTATTAGCGATTGGCTATTCTGACCAGCCGTTGCTGTCGAGACTAGGGTTCTTGAGTTGGTTTTTTCGTTTATTTATAATCTCAGGTCGAAGTTCTTGTGACTACAGAAAATGTTGTTAAATGGACTAATAAAAGTACAAAATTTTACAAATACCATATAAATAATATAGAACATGTGATACACTAATAATGACGGTGGTAAACTATAGCTAAACTACATCACATGATGAAATGTGAGAAGGCGAATACGACGCCGAAACGCGTTCGACGAGAAGAAAAAACAGTAAGTTCACAAGTAAAAGTTTCATTTTTAGATAAAGTGTAGTGCTGTGAAAGAAGATGATGAACAATCAAGACAACTACCACAACTATGTTCACTCTTATCGCCAGTCATCGCCATCCTTTTCATGGACACCATAGAGAAAAAGGCAATAAGTACGGCACAGTCAATCCTTCTTTGTGTGTAGGTATACCGACGACAGAGAAAAGATAAATTGACAGAGTGTTTGACACATACAAAATGCATGCAGTTAAAAATACTGTTAACCGTGGAATTGGAGTGAGACAACAATATTCAATTCTTTAAAGTTCCTAACGGGTGGGCAGCTAACATAAGAACCTTAATATGTACAGACACAAGTAATACATACGTTTATGTTTAAAAGGAAAATGAACACACTAGAATTTGACGTATGTTCGTCCTTGACATGTGTACCGACTGCTACCAATCCGTAACTTCTCGTACTTTTTCCCATTCACTAGCCTCTTGTCACAACACAGTGCTCTAAGAAGATTCATTATTGTATGATTAACAATTAAAGTAACATTTTGGCAAAAAGTTCTTACACATTACAAAATTCTTATACCATAGCTTATTATTGGAATTAACAGTTTTCAAGTTAAAAACCTATTAAATAATTGTAAATGTTTTCGTATATTAGTTAGTAGTTGTTCAGTATGTGGATTATGTACATCAATAGTGCTTATTTTACTGCATCTTGCATTTAAAGCTATTAAAAACAAGTATAAAGACGATGTAATTAATAAAGTATGCGCTTGTCTTATCGCATACTACAATTTTTTTTTAAAAGAGAAACAAGGTAACAAAAGAACGGTGAGATTTTCTAACGTTTCTTTATGAATCTCACTACAAGCCATTCTTCGCACAATCTGAACTGATTATTATATTAACTTAAAGCTACATTTTTTATAGAAATTGTTTATTTAGTCGAACGCTTTGGGAGCTGGTTTTATTCTTTCCTTAATGCGTGCCAATATCTAAGGAACTGGATACAACCGCTCCAGGAAAGTGCAAAATCAATAGAAAGTAAGTTCTTTGAGACAACGACTTTCAACTAATATAGTTATGCGTGTAAAAATGCGACTGTGCGCAAGCGTGTTTAAAACTTGTGTGTGTGTGTGTGTATGTGTGTTTTTGTGCGAATGCTTTGACTGTGAATATTTATTGTTGCAGGTTTTTGGGTACATCTGTGTATAAAATTTTTAAAGTGCTGACGTTTAGTTCCGTAATCTCTGGACTTTTTCAAGGCGTACTGTTCTTAATTTGGCTACGGAATGCGGTATATATCTGACTTTCCTTAGGCTTGTTGTTTATGGTGGGTCCTAAGTAGAGGGTGGGAGTGTTAAAGGACAATTTGTTATTTCCTATTTTGAGAACCGTCAGTTTAGGAATTTCCTATTTGCTGCTAATTTGGTATTTTAATTTCTGTCACCCCTGCATGTCATTTTCATGTTATTTTAATTCCGTCTCTGTATGTATGATTTTCTTTTCATTTATTTTTGCTATAATTGTATTTTTTTTTTAAATCGTGTATGTCTACCTATTAGACATACGTTCTACACATAGAGGGACTATATTATCTTATTGTTTTGGTTCTAACAGCTTGTGTTTGCGGACACATTGGCTGATATGTTTTGAAGAGTAGACGATATAATATTTTTCGCAGGATTTGCACGGTATTTGGTATACACCTCGTCCCTCTAAGTGTATGCAATCTTCTTTTAGATTTTCTTGAAAGTTGTTGACTTTTATTGTGAGCTGCGGAGGTTTTTCTGGTGTGATGTCTTCTGAGTATTCTCCCTATTAAGTCTGTTTAGCCCTTCTAGATATGGTAACGCTAAGGTATTGGTGTATTCCTATGTTTATTTCTTGCGTGTTGTTTCTTTCATTGTGGTTGTTCTGTTTCTATCAAGTTAGGCATATCCATTTAAAAACAATGTCCCCTTCAAGGTGTTCAATTCTTCATTATTGTGTTCTTCGTAAGATAGGTGTAGTCGTCAGTGTGTGTATCTTCGCTACAATTGTTGTGGCCGGTAGCAGGCTATATCTAGGAACCTTCGATATATGATGGTCACCGTGGCGCAATATCTTTTAAGGTCGGAACGCGGAGTCAAGGCGGTCGACGTCTTTACCCGTGGCTGGCACAGCGCCCCAAGTCTGTCTACTGCAGATTGTATCTGCGCTGCAAGGCGTGGTGACAATCTATGTCAATATCTGTTTGTGTGTGTGTGTGTGTGGGTTTCCTGTTCGTGGAAAAAGGAGAGGTGACCATCTTTCTTCTTTGTGATGACGTCTAGGAATGGAATCCTGTTACATGTAAATCCTCTACTTTGACTGCTTCCATAGTAAACGTTTTGCTTGACGTTTCGATCCCTAGAATCTGGGAATGTCCTCAGAATCTAAAAATCATAAAACAACTTACAATACAAACTTATAAAACGAAATATTGCAAACAGATACATAATTACGATTAAAATATTTGGACAGTAATGTGGTAATTTTCGCATTAATAGGTTGGCTAATCTGTGCTTTCTGATATTGCGCTATCATGTTTATACAACGTTCAACGTTACAGTTCTCCGAGTTGCGGCAGGCGGCAGACGTAATTGCGTTTGCTCGCTTGTTCTGTCATCATCATTTTTCTTGTCGTCAGACAATCAATGTAAGCCTTAGGCCACAACATATATTGCATACTTGCAATACATTGCTAATTTTTTTCATGTAGCTTGAATGCCGCGTACTCGCGCCTCAAGTCTTACGACAATTCATACGACATTCGCCTTAGGCCTTAACGTTTTAATCTGAGTGCCCCACATTTGCGCCTCATCTAACATGTAGCGTTCTTAACGACTCTGTTTATTCAAAATCAAATTGTTCAGACTTAGCCAATCTCAACACCATGATATAAGTGTACAGAACTGAATAAATGTATTATGCACTCCACTATCGTCATTATTCTGCAACCTGGCAATAGCACCACAAGCATCATTCTTCCTAACATTAAACTTTTTTTGGTCCTATCGGGCCGCATTTTAACAATATTATTATAAAATGTAAGTCACACAAAAATTAGGAACAGCGTATAAAAGTAGAAATGTAGAAAGAAACTATAAAATAATTTAAAATAAAATGAACCGTCCTTATCTTTAAGTGACAGTTGAAAGACCCTGTTGTAAGACGCAACAACGGAAGGACAGCTGTCTTTTCCTTTGTATTATACCCGCGTTTACCTGATAAAGACTACGCCCTCCCCTACTTCTCACTCAATCATAAAACGAAAATTACAAACCCACACGGAAACCTTCAACCCCTAACGGAAACTTTCCTAGCACCAGTCCCCATAATCACGTCCTTTCATCGCGTACCTCAAAATATTAAACCAATGTCGAGAAATGTCTTTGCTTGCTTGGCTCAAACAGTTCCCATCAACCATAATGAAAGACGCCTCCTTGAATTTACATTGTCTAATCTTAGACTCTTTACCTACTATAGACACGGCATTCCACTGCATTTTATGCTGTTTGTCCCAAGAATGTTCGGCCAACCTCGAGGTGTTCGGCTTACCTAACTGGACGTACTTCATGTGTTCATATACGCGAACGCCCAGAGGCATGTTCGTTTCTCCGAAGTATTGTGCCCCACACTTATATGAAAGTCAGTGTATTACGTTCTTAGTACCTAATACAGAAACGCTTGGTGTAGTCTACTCAAGTTTCGTATGATTTAATAGGAATAAAAAGCAGTTTCCACACTGCACTTCCTAAGAACCCTCCTTATTTTCTCCGAAATTCCTCGGAAGTATGGGAATAACGGCAGTACACCTCGTACGACTTTACTTAGGAAGTATAAAGAATTTTATAAAAAACCAGTTTTATTGGCTGGACCATTAATTGGAAAATACTGATTATGAGTGTTCTTCAGTTTAGGATACTTTTTAATTAACGAATTTATAAGCAGTCTTCAGTTGTTTGCATACTTACGTTTAGCATTTTTGCCTAGTTTTTCGATTCGCCATTCATTCTAATGCAAATGTTCCTCCATGTAGTTGCCTCCTAGATATAGAATGCAAGACTCTAGTCCCAATGTCGTTCTGAAATTTTTAAAAATAGTTCCACATGAAGCGCATTCTCCCTAGATTGTATTCCGATTGAAACTAGCTTACTATAGAAGACCCTAATTTTTAACACACAAGGTAAACCATTTACTCAATGGAAAAGTAACAACCGGAATGCCTAAGTGTAAGGAAGAGCTCACTGCGCACGCCGTGCTATGTGAGAGGCACCATTTGCGATTAGTAGGTAGTATTATACACGGCATGTCCGGCGCGGCATGTTGATGTACGCCGTCATGCTCACGGCGGCCACCTATTACAAGAGTCGTAGTCGATACATCCAAAAGACTTTGCTTGATACAACGGTTTCCAGTAAGTACAGCACCGAGGTGGACACGGTGCTGTCTAAAAAGTACCTCATTGAGAACGTTTTATCTTGTCTGAAAAACAATTTGCATAATTGTGCTGGCTCACCAAGCATAATAACACTGAAAGCTTATTTCAGTGTTTTCTCATAGACATCTCATTTAGGCCTATATCAGCGTTTATTACGTTGCGAACAAACAAAATAAACAAACTCATTTAAGTCGTTTGTAAGTTACTCTTGATTACGAATTATTCTAATTGTTAGTTACTAATAATAAATTAGTAACTGATGCTTTTTCGTAAGCGTGAGTTATTAATAGATTATTTGCATAGCCGATCAAAACGGTAATGTCTTAACATATCAAATAATCTTTCAAAATTTTACAACGTCTAAGTAAGTGTTATGTTTCTGTTAATTACTGATAGAAAATAAAAAGTAAATATGCATGTGTTGTTTGTGTGCCCTCGTGTCTCGGCGCCCTCTTCCGTAAGAATATGTTACGGCTTCTGCTTTCTTTCTGTATTCCATTAGATCATCCTCATTTGTAAGTAACGCATTTTCTCTGAAATGTAAAGCTGCCTAAAACTTTGTAAAAAGATATGTAAAATCTAATTATAAATGTTAAATTTTGCTCAAGGAATTATAGGCGCATTAATTATTTAAAAAATATACAACACATCCTAAATTCTGTGTGTTCGCACACTTGTTACACTTGTTAACCGATGTGCCTGGGTTTTATTAAAAGAACAAATGTGCCTGTCCAACAATAAATGAACATAAAATGTGAGTTTATACATTATTATCATTGGATAGACTGGAAATTCGTCCTGTGATTAACCAAAAACTTAACTCCAACCGATATTACGAAAGAACTGGATTCAACTTTGGGAAAATCTTTGCCATCGAATACAAAGGTAAAGCGCTTGGGTTGCTGAATTTAAAATGGGTCGGTGAAGCAAAACTGACGCCCCACGTTTAGACGTGCCATTCAAGTGACTACGCCATAAAAAGTATAAATAATCGTTTTGGTAGACCATAGAATAAAAGTGAGTGAGATAGCTGAGACTGTTGGTATATCAACGGAACGTGTGCACAATATCTTACACGAACGTCTAGGTTCGAGAAAGCCGTGCGCTAGTAGGGTATCACGTTTGCTGACGCTTGACCAAAAACAGTATCGAAGGGATGTTTCAACCGATTGTTTAGCACTTTATACGCGCAATAAAACCAAATTTTTCCTTTGATTCATAACAGTTGATGAGACTTGGTTCCACCACAACACTCCTGGAACCAAAGAACAGTTAAAACAATGGACCACGAAGGGCGAGCTAACTCCAAATAAAGCAAAAATAATTCGTTCTTCTGGTAAGGTTATGGCGACAGTGTTATTTCGACGACCGTAAATAGCTTCATTTTCAGTCTTCATTGACTACCTTAAAAAGGGAAAACAATTAATGGTAAGTACTATACTAATGTATTGCACCTTGTAAACGATAAAATATAGAAAAATACGGATACATTTAGCAAAAACGAAAGTGGTGTTTCACCAAGACAATTCATCATCACACACGATATTAGTTGCAATGGCTAAAATCAAAGAATTAAATTTCGAATTGCTTCCGCACCAACTATACTCCCCTACGTGCCACGAATTGGTTCTACCTCTCTTTAAGCTAAGAAAATGGCTTGCTAGAAAACGATTTACGGATGACAATGAAATCATCAGAGCTAGAAATGGCTCCTTCGAGTATCTCGACAAATCGGTTTATCAGTCTGGCATAACCAATTTAGAACATTCTTAGAAAACGTTTATAAATGTAAACAAAGACTATGTTAAGAAATAAACGCAAATTAATTTTAAAAAAGTAATTAAAGTAATTTTAAAAAATTAACATGCTACACAAATACATGAACAGCGTAAACAGTAAAATTAAATTTACAATGGAAATGGAAAATAATGAAAGTATAAACTTCCTTGACTTAACTGTACGAAAACAAAATCGCTCATTTACACATATACAGGTAGCCAACTACCACGGACTTGACTATATATGCACATTCATTTCATCCTCACACACAAAAAATAGTGGCGTTTAATGCATTAGTGCACAGACTGATTAATTTACCATTGAGCCGTGAAGATTATTGGGATGAGGTTAAAATTATCAAATACATAGCCATGAAAAATGGTTACGAAAGTGACATGGTATATAATTTGATTCGGAAACACAAGTATAAGCAGAATAAGATAAAAAATGACAGGGATAAAGTTCAATTTGTATCAGCCGAATATACTAATGTGCTCCCTAATGTAATAAAAAATGAGTTCAAGAAATTAGATATCAATGTTTCATTCAGAACTGTCAATAATTTAAAAAATATATTTAGGTTAAGGTCTCCTAAAATAATAGAAAATTGCTCAGGCATATACAGGTTGCAATGTAATGATTGTGACAAATTTTACATCGGTCAAACGGGAAGGAGATTTATTGACAGATATAAAGAACATTTATGAAAAAGGACATCACATCAGCCAAGTCTATTATTACATTTAATAAACGAAAACCACAATTACACTGGGTTCGCGGAAAATATGGTACCCATACACGTTACCAACAAAGGTCGTTTGATGGATGCGTTAGAAGAATTTGAAATTTACAAAGCATCCAAAATCCATAAAGAATGTTTACTCAACGACCAGCTTTCGTTTCAAATCGAATACGTTGTATAATACCGTATTGAAGATAAACGGTGAACTTTGCAATCAGCCCAGTTGAAATGTGACAGTCGGGCAGTGCGCACTATCTTCGATAGTTGTGGGTTTACGGTTTTTAATTATGTTATTTATAACAGTTGTGTTTGATTTATTGGTTTGTGTGTGTATGTGTTTTTAATAATTTCGCCGACAACTCTTATATACTAGGAAGAAGAAGTTTTACATGAAGATGGCAATTTATTCCCGAAACATGTAGTGAAATAATAAACTACAAGATCGCTAGACGGATCAAAATAAGCTATATCTTAAATATTAAATTTAATTTAAAATAGTGTTGGTTTTATATTCCGTACCGAAATTTCTTAAACTACCTTCATACTAATAGACTAATTCTTATTCCCTTTTACTAATTGTTATTCAGACAATGCTTACTGTTTAACATGTGCATGTGTCATGAGTTCTTATAAAAAAAAGAGTATTAAATTATATAAAAATCATAGCCTTAAATTTGACGGAGAACAGTTATTTTTAAAATTTTAACATTTTATATCGGTACATAAGGAAATGTGGTTTAATTTAAATGTTGATCCTTATACCTAACATTATAGTCTCCATATTTCGTACTTTATTAGGCATATATCAGTCACGGACACGAGTAGGGCTATTATAGGTTGTAAAAAATAAGCAGAAATCAATCATTTTAGTAATTTTGAGGACCTAGGGTAGGGAATACTACTTAAGAAACATGTTACATAGCTTTAAAATAAGAAAACTTTTAACTGAAACGAGAGACAACAAACGAAGCTCAGTTGTTGTTTCTACTAACAAGAGAAAACGAACCAATTCTGGCATAATCCGCTTAGAAACTTGAGCGTATCAAAAACGACAGGGTTTTGTTTGTATTTAAAGTAGCTTTTCGCATTGATTGAATGCGTCAATGGAAAGACTATTTCGGTGAACAATTTAAGTTGCCAATCATTTAAATTCTTTAAGAAAGTATATCTGTGTCTCTTCGGTTTGGTGGAAACTTATTATCTGAAGCTGTAGTAATATTAAACACTAATATTTTAAGTCTTTCATGTCTAGGTATTATATTATAAAAACTAACATTTAAAACATACACACGTAATTACAAAATAATTTAATATTTGTGTAATATAATAATATAATTATAATAATATTATAGTTAATATAGTAGCATAGTCCTGTAATAGAATATGTAGTCTTGTATAGGTAATAATATAGTTTTTTATTAGCAGGTAAATAAATATCACTAATTTTATTGATTAATACAAATCATTTTGTCGTCACAGCATAACTTGTAAACGACTATAGCCTACACCCCGTTTGTTTCGACTGATGTGCACACAGTGTTGCCAGGTCAGCAAAACCTCTTATCCCGACATATCTACTCAGAATGTGCTCTGTGCAAAGCGTAATATTTTAAAGAATCCAAATATATTGTCACGCCATTACAGAACGATCTGCATGCTTCTCGGCTATCCCAGCAGAACCCGGCTGTAATGTTTTTGTGCGTACGTGACACTTACCATGCGAGACAGTGTTACGTAATACGAAGCATTTCATACATTCGATAGTGTTGTTCGACAAGCTTCTCAACTACCTCAACGGTGCGTGTTTCTAGAATTTCAAAGAGTTTGTTGAGGACGCATATTATGGAACTCTGCAGACTATAAATACCCCAATCCGTCGCTTAGTTTTCAGTTTACGTTGGCGATTACTCAGTAAGTGTAAGTGGCGATTTATTCAAGTGAAGTTCGAAGTATTGTGGCAAAGGTGTAATTGTGTTATAATTGTCCGGGCTTCTTTATAGTTGACATTATTATTTGTGCGGAAACATTAACTTGAATAATTGCGCAAGTATAATCTTATTGAATAACTTAGAGATTACAAACTATTAATTGTTATAATTAAAGCTAATTTTTAGTGACTTCATTGGTGTCTTCTATTTTTTTTCCACTGTACCATACGACGATCAGTGAGACCTTCGTAACAGTGAGTCAGAAGTGTAACAGAACCGTTAACAGTGAAAACATTAGCAGAATTATCCCTGTTACACACCACTATATACAAATATTCCTATTAGCGCTTTCAAGCTTCACATCTCATCGTCAGATCGGAAATAAACGAATAACTTAAAAATAAAACCTTCACCCCCACCCCACCACAGTCTGCTCACACAAACAAACTATAATTCAATGTCCCTTCCTCCCCTCTGAGCCCTGTCCCTACATCTGGACAGTTACATATTTTTTTCCTAGTAAATTCCTTGTGTTTCAGTGTTCTGTGTGTGTGTGTGCATTCCTTTTAAACCTACTGTCTTTCTCCCCCACATCTGGGCCTGTCACACACCCTTATTTAAAAATATCCAATTGGTCCTCTGCAATTTAATTCTTAAACTTATCTATCTGTCACACACACACACACACACACACACACAAGGAATTTGCTAGAAAAACAAAATGTAACTGTCCAGATGGAGGGGCAGGGCTCAGAGGGGAGGAAGGGACATTGAATTATAGCTTGTTGTGTGTGAGCAGGGTGTGGTGGGGTGGGGGTGAAGGGTTTATTTTTAAGTTATTCGTTCATTTCCGATCTGACGATGAGCTGTGAAGCTTGAAAGCGCAAATCGGAATATTTTTATATAGTGGTGTGCATCAGTGATAATTCTGCTTGTGATTTTAACCACTAACACAACTTTCTTCATTAAAGTGAAAACATTAGACACTTTGTATAAGACTAATGTAATTTGTATTTAATCGTAAACACGGACACTAGTTAGATGGTGGAAGCCTTCTAAGCGTAGCTACGACAGGAGGCGGAAGAAGAAGAAAAAACGACACAAAAGAACAAAGACAGGAAATGGAAGAAATAGAATAACGGCAAAAACACTAATTTTGGCATCTGAAAGACGACAAGCAGATAAAACTGAAGCTATTTTTGAAGCTTTGCAAAAACAGTTCCAAGAACATAGTACCGCATAGAGTTGGAACTCCTTCGTGGTGACTTTGGCAAATTACGCATTGATCTGAATGGTCAAGAGGTAAAATTTTTTAAAGTCAAATATCTGTATCAAATATAGGGCAAACAATGTCTACAAAAATATCTGTGGTAGAAAAATCATTGTTAAACAAAATATCGGCAGTAGGAGACTCATTTGCAAACATAAGAAAAAATAAAAATTGAAGTTGAGCAGTACATAAAGATACAACCAAAACAAACTTCTGAACAGATAGTACCAATGATAAATACATAAAAAATAATAGAGAAAGTCACCTTGCCTGTGATTGGCGAAGTTCATGTCAAAGCTCCAACCTTTGATTGAAGCACTCCCTGAGTGACGTACTTTAAGCAGTTTAAAACCGCCGCATGCTCAAATAATTGGACAGATAAAGAAAAGGCAGTTTCACTCGTTCTCGCTTTAAATGGATCTGGCCGCAGAGCTAATACAGAAAGTGCCATTTGACAGACAGAACACATATGCCGAATTGATAAAAGTTCTAGAATTAAGGTATGGTGAAAATATTTGCGAGACGTGTACTGCACTCAGTTGAGCGCAAGGCGACAGCATTACGGAGAAAGCCTTTAAGAGTTTAAAGCAAGTATTGACAGACCAATTAGACTGGCTTAAGATTTCCGGACGAGATTTGCGATGCAGACCTTTATTGATGGTGTCCGAGATAAAGAACTACAGCAAGTGTTACGGATGGCAAGACACCAGAATATTGCGGATGCCCTGGTACATGCTTTGCAATTTGAGGCCGCCAAGTCAGCGTCTGGTTGGACAATGGACAAGTCATAAAGTGCGCGCTAAAAATCCCTATGGCACAAACAATGAGGAAGAAGAACAAGGAACAGAGACCCAACGAGGGGCACCACAGAATAAAGTAAGAAAGGATGGACGGCCAAAGTATTATAGATGTGGGAAACCTGGAGATCTACAACGAGATTGTCGGGTTAGAGTTCAGCAACAGGAAAACGAGCAGTAGTCGGTACAAAGGGGCGTGTGCTGACTAACTAGAGGAACGAAGCCCCTAGACAATACGCAATTTCTACACTTCAGAAAACAGAGGGAGCTTGGTGGTTACCGGATTTGTTCAAGGAAGGCCAAACTCGATTTCAGTTGACGCAGGAGCAACAGTTTCCATTGTGAGCCCAGATGTGGTAAAAAAATATCAAGCCAATCTGGTGCTCTTACAACTTGCGAACAGCTACTGGACCGCCTGTAAAAGTGTTCGGAAAAGTGGAGATACACCTACGCCTCGGTCGACTTGAGTTTGATCATCAAGTACTTGTTACAGAAATTGTGGATGAAGCAATTCTTGGTGTGGACGTTATGAACGCATATGGATTTATAGTCGACTTCAAAAACTATGTCTTGAGGCTCGGAAAAGAAGAAGTAATGCTCTCCAGAATGAATACATCAGAAAAATCGATAGACATAATTAATCAAGTGATCTTAACTGCCCCGCCAAACTCGGAAAAGATTATCATGGTTAAAACTGAGGTACATACTAGGGGCAACCAGTGCTCTACGTTCGAACCCCATGTAGTCAGCACACCGGGCATACTAATTACCAGACCTTTAATAAAACCTGACGAAACGGGAAATGTACCTATTAGAATGGCGAATATTTTGGATCAAAATACAGCAACTTTACAGTCACTTTACACAGCGATACGCACCTAGGTAAAATATTTCCTGTGGCCTGGGTAGCCACAACGAAACTAAGAAAATCCAGTATTTCGGACACATGGAAATTACCAGAGAAACTTCAGAAATTGCTGACCAGATCTTTTAATGATCTCTCAAGTGGTTGGGTAAAAGAATTCGGACAGTTTTTACATGAATTTAAAGATGCTTTTGCAGTTCAGGGCCAGTGACTGGGAAGAACGTCTCTGATACAACATTGCATCTACACCGGGGATACAAACCCATGCTGCAACCAAAGAGGAAATATCTCGTTTGGTACAAGACATGCTGACAGTGAATAATTGAGCCGAGGCGTCGTCAAGTGCTTGGTCTTCTCCGGTAGTGCTAGTAGCGAAGAAGGACGGTGGATTACGTTTCTGCGTAGACTACCGGAGGTTGAACGACGTGACAAAGAAAGATTGCTATCCACCACCTCGCGTTGACGATACACTCGACACGCTGTCTGGAGCACAGTGGCCTTCTACATTGGACCTAGAGAGTGGGTTTTGGCAAGTGGGTCTTTATCAAGAAGACAAGATAAAGACAGCTTCCTCGACACCAAGTGGCCTATTTCAATTAAAAGTCTTGCCATTTGGACTCTGTAATGCACCGGCAACGTTCGAAAGATTGATGGATCTGGTACTCCGAGGCCTAATATGGAAAACTTGCTTTGTTTTTTTAGACGATGTGATAGTAATCGCGAAGACTTTCAAAGACCATTTGGAAAACTTTAAGGAAGTTATAACTAGAATTTACGGTGCCCACCTAAAACTGAGCCCGAAGAAGTGTTCACTACTGCAGAGGGAAGTACAGTATCTGGGCCATCGGGTCTCGGCAGCGGGTGTGAGCATAGATTCTAATAAAGTAAACACCGTAAAAACTGGCCAATTCCTAAGAGTAAACACAAAGTTTGGAGTTTCCTGGGGTTATTTTCATAATACAGAGGTTTCGTGAAAGGCTTCGCTACTATTGCTAAACCACTACATGAGTTAACAAAACATAAATGAATCTCCCAGTGGTCGAGAGAGTGTGATCAAGCATTTAGTACTTTGAAAGTAGTTTTATGTTTACAGCCAATTCTTGCTTTCCCAGCCTCCGAAGGGAAGTACATTGTAGACACAGATGCAAGCAAGACACAGTGGCCGAGGAGCAGTTTTGTCTCAAGTGCAAAATGGTGAAGAACGAGTAATAGCGTATTACAGCAAGATGCTTTCTAAACCAGAGAGAAAATATTGCGTTACAAGGAGAGAGTTGCTGGCAATCGTCCGAATTTTGGACCTAAATACCTCTATGGAAGGGAGTTTTCACTATGCACCGACCACGCCGCGCTTGCGTGGCTCTTGAGACTTAAAAATCGGGAAAGGCAGTTGGCTAGGTGGCTCGAACGTCTCCAACAGTACAACTTCAAGATACAACATAGACGGGGGCGCCTGCATGGTTATGCAGATGGATTATCTCGAAGACCGTGCTCAGAAGACTGCGCATATTTTAGTGCAAAAAAAATAAGAAGAGACCGCAAGCGAACACGTTCATGCCATCACACTAGATTTCATAGCAGACGACTGGACGACACAAGATTTTGGACGAGAACAGATGACTGATGAAGACAATGTACCGATTTTGACAACAAAATAGGAAGGTCGCCGCCCGGATTGGCAAGATAACTGCCATGGTTCCGAAGTGCTGAAGAGGTACTGGGTACAATGGGAATCCCTTACCCTTGAAAACTGATTGCTGAAAAGTTCTTGGGAAAGTGCAGACGGCCGAGACGTAGTCATGCAGGTGATAGTTTCACGAAGTAAAGGGCAGTTGTTTTGAAGGAGATGCACGACGGAACGTCTGGAGGTTATCTTTGGGTTAACCAAACCCTTGACAAAATACGGAAGCAATTCTATTGGCTTCATCTTCGCCACGACGTAAGGAATAATGTCGAACATGTGAAATATGTGTTGTAAGCAAGAGCCAAGGAACTAGAAGCAGTGGGAAATTGAGACAGTATAACGTTGTTCTGCCTTTCGAGAGAATTGCCATAGACATTGCTGGACCATTCCCAGTTACTGACGATGGAAACCGGTACATCATGGTTGTAGGTGACTACTTTACTAAGTGGGTGGAAGCCTACGCAATTCCAAATCAGGAGGTTACCACTGTGGCAAAGCAGTTAGTTCACAACTTCTATTTCCGTTATGGAGTCCCTATGGAAATCCATACGGATCTAGGGAGAAACTTTAAGTCTGGAGTGTTCAAAGAATTATGCCGTTTACTTGGAATTGGAAAGACCAGGTCAACGCCTCTTCATCCTGAGTCGGACGGAATGGTGTTCAACAGGACACTTGAGCAGCATCTTTCTAAAGTTGTTGACGAGAACCAAACGGACTGGTACCAACGTATACCACTATTCCTAATGGCGTATAGGTCATCAGTACACGACACAACCCGCATGACTCTATTAAAATTGGTATTTGGGCCGGAGATTCGTCTTCCTGGGGATTTGATGTTCGGGTCACCTGTGGCTCAGTCCCAAGAGCCAAAAAACTATTCCTCGCAAATAGGAAACCAACTGCGAGAAACGAATCGCTTGATAAGAGGACGGCTGAAGATAAAATGAAAACTCGGTATGACATTCACAGCAATAGTGTGGATTTCCAAGTTGGGGTCAGATTTGGTTGTTCAACTTAGAACGCCGTCGTGGTCGTTCACATAATATTTAGACTAACTCGGAAGGACCCTACACTGAGAAAAAAAGAGTTAACTATGTTGCCTATCGGATTCAGCAGGAAGGACGGCAAAAGTTACATCGTCTACCTAGATCACCTGGCTAAATATCACTTCAGAGATGGTTTGCCAGTTTGGGACAAACAGGCTTAAGGAGGAGGCAGTGTTACGCCATTACAGAACGATCTGCATGTTTCTCGGGTATCCCAGCAGAACCTGTGCGTACGTGACACTTAACATGCGAGCCAGTGTTACGTAATACGAAACATTCTCGTACATTCGATAGTGTTGTTGGACAAGCTTTTCAACTAGCTCAACGGTGCGTGTTTCTAGAATTTTCAAGTGTTCGTTAAAGAGGCATATTATGGAACCCTGCAGACTATAAATACCCCAACCCGCCGCTTAGTTTTCAGTTTTACATCGGCGATTACTCAGTGAGTGTAAGTGGCGATTTATTCAAGTGAATGTAGCAAAGGTGTTATTGTGTTATAATTGTGCAGGCTTCTTTATAGTTGACATTATTATTTGTGCGGAGACATTGACTTGAATTTCTGTACATACATAATATTATTGAATAACTTAGTGATTACAAACTGTTAATTGTTATAATTAAGGCTGGTTTTTAGTGACTTGTTTTCCACTGTACCATGTGACGATCAGTAAGACCGTCGTAACAATATAATAGATATATCTAAATATTTTTACAAGAATTAAGTAAATATTGTAACGTTACAAAACGTCACGAGATCATATAACACAGATGAACTAGATAAAACAGGAAATTACCATAAGAAACAATAAACTATTAAACATTGAAATAGAAAAAGAATGATGATGAAGATTATGATTAGGAATAAAATATGATTTAATTATCAATGAGCATAAATGGCATAATGATAAAGACAAACTGACTTAAAGACTAGACCAACAATGACTATAAAATACCCAATAAGATTAGGAGAGTGAGATAATAACTTGGTAACAATAAAATGTATAATAATGTAAAAGAACAATAAGAGTATATCGTATGATTAAACAATATAATAATGTAACTGAAAGTATATCAGAAAACTGATGAAAAATAATATGTAAATAGAATATAAGAAAAGCTGAATAATGGTGATCAGAACATTAAATGGTAAATAATACTATTATAAATAAAAGAAGTGAGTAATGTAAACTAACTATTGATCAGTAAATGATTAAAATTGTCACTGAAGGGAACATCAATGATATACCAATAATGAGATATACCTATTGCAACAAATTGCAAGAATTATTAGTTGAAATAACAACAAAAATAAACAAGTCAAGATGACCAAACAAATTGTAAATCGTACTAATTATTATGAGGTTTAATTAGGAAAAGAAATTAAATTAATGACAACTGTATTAGTTAAAACTAAATATAAATAATCAGATGCCTAGCTGTACCAAAAAACCATGTCGGTTTTATGATCAAATACAATCAAACAAACATCTATTAATTAAACCTATGTTGAGCAAAAGTTCATGTTATTAGTTATAAGTAAACGTAAAATGTTGTAAACCGTAAGAAATGAGTAAAATGACCAGATAAGACAAAGCATGTAAACTAAATACCATCAGTAAAGGGGAAGGGAAGCAACCTAACCTAAGTAGTTAGAAATTTCCACTTATAAATAACAAAATATGTAGTAAAATCGACGTAAAACCGTTAAAGGTTATAACTAGAAGTAACTAGATCACATAAGAATGATTCTAGTAAAGATATTATATCAATACAATATTGTGATTATTATAATTAATATGAAATAACATGATGAAATGTGAGAAGGCATACAGAACCCACACGATACATTAAAAAAAACCAAAGAAATACCAAGAATTGATGCATGTAACTAGTATTAAAACGACCAGTGATAATTCAACTAACTATGTGTCAAAATACCAACCAATAATTGTTAAAGAGAATAATCAATTAATAGTTTATCAATGAACAGGACCTAATACAACTAGATACAGGGTTCACTATATATAAAATAACCAGCAAATAAGATCAAGGAGAGGTCATAAACAATTGTAAAACGTCCAAGAAGCTCAAATGATAAATTAGGTATAGAATGTTAGTTATATAACAAGTGTGTTAATTAGAAATAAGTAGAAATATAAAGCTGCCTGCTTGTGCAAGAACTCATGCAATTTAAGTGATAATATACAAGAAACAAGGCATGTCTTAAGTAGAAAAAAGTTAACCAAAAGTTGATGTAATTAATTCAAAGCAAAGGTAATAAACTATGAAAATAAAACCAGTAGAGTGTAGTTAGTTAAAAGAACTCATGATGCTTAGGCCTCACAAAGCCTAGCTGTGATTCTGTATTTATGGTACAATTACATGTTTATATTATTAAAGTATCACAGATAAAGACGCTGTAGTAATTCTATTCAAATTATATCATAACAAATTGTTAATCTAATAATGATAAGAAGAATTTTAAACAAAATATTTTATTAAGTAATAAGTAAGAGATGTTATCTTTGTTAATTATAAACTGAATTGTATCTTGTGGGATGTCAGAATGTACATAAAAACAAATTCCAGAGTAACCCCAAATGTCATGGTAATAACATATAATCTTTCACAAGTAGCATAAGGAAGTAATAGAAGTTATAATTTATTTTAATATATTTGGGGAAAACGTTGGCGTCACTTTTAAATTCTCAAACCCGAAGACCCACGCTTTAAATAAAATTAATAGTTTTAATAAAGCGAGGAGGATGAGCCCACTCAGGAATGTCATCAATTTTTAGCCAATCAGATCACCTATAGCTAGATTCATGGGGCGAACGTTGTAGGAACAGAGAGAGTAGGCGCGGAAAAATTTGAGAGTTCTTCATTGTTAGTAACGCCAGACGGATGGACAGCTCCGCACTAAATTAAATCGAGAATTACCCATCATACAGTGCGGATTTCGAATGTAAACATGGGGCTTTCTAACCAAATTCAACGAAGTTACTCAAAGTATTATATAGTGTTATTAATAATAAAGCAACGAAAGTTAGTGAAGGTTTAACAGTGTACAGAAAATTGCATAGTGTATAATAAATTGCAATTAAGTGAATTAAGGGAAGTATAGTGACAATTATTTATACTTACTAGAATTATCAACCTGTACGATAAACTTGTATAACTTTTGAACAATATGAAATATTATGAGCACTAAAAAGAACTTTGAACCTTATCACAATGTAAAATTATTCATTGTTAAAAAATATTTATTCACAAATCGTGGTTAATAGTGTATAACCTCGAACCTAGGTTTAACCTAAAAATGTTGACGCCAGTCGTCTTTTGAACTTTATAAAATTAATTTCAGATTTTCTTTAGTTAATGTAATCACTCTCCTACTACTCGATTGTTAGTAGTAATAGACTTATAATTGCGTATATTGCAGTTAAAAGTACCTATTTTAGATTAAAATAACTAAACCAATTATTCACTAATACGTTTTCTAAAACTAGTTTGACCACCCTGAGAAAACAGTTTTCTCAAGTTACTTAGTATTGTAAAGGAAGACAATCAATTTAATTATTAGAAAAAATAAGTCCTAAGGATTATTAAATGAATAAAATGAAATTTAACCATATAAAAGGGATTACGAATTTATTTATTTAGACAATACGATTTTAGAGATACGAATTCAGGTTATGTATACAGCTGAGAGCAGTTTGTAACACTCATCACCGGCGGTAGGGAAATTATTCAAATGTTTTAAATCTCATGATCGACAATAACTTTTTGACATGGTAATCAAGAATGAAGAATTTCCAATCAAAGTGAGTACTTAATTATATAATCAACCTAATTCATTTGATAAATAAAACAAGTAATTTCGAAGCAACATAGAGTGACGGTTACATCAGATGGTGTTCTCAAATTAGTCCAACGTCAGTTCAAATTGACTCATGCCAGCTGGAGAAGTTAACCATTTCGATCAATTAAAAGAAATCAATTAAATAACAAATTAAATCACAACAACAATAATAATGACAATAACATTTTTAATTCTCTTGTACAATCAGCGCACCAACGTAAGATGTACGAATTAGATCAGATAAACCAACCAAATCGAAAATAATCTCATAACCAACAGTCATATTTATATTAGGATAAAACTCGTTTTTTAACAATATTAACAAAAAATGTTTAAGTAAGACAAAAGGAAACGTGTATGCCTACTCGTTTGTAACCATCCAGCTGAATAAACTATTTTGAAATCGTATATTACACTTAGTTTAATATAGCCTAATAAATTTACGCACCTTTCCAATTCTTTAATTGGCAGTTAGAATCAATCACGACTACTCTTAGTTTACACAAGAACCGTTGCTACGTCTGTCTGAAATTGCAGCATACAGTTAAATCAAAACAAGATTTCCTTTGTTTGCTTAGTAAATATTTTGTGCAATAGGCCAGAAGATGTTTCAGCACCTAATTTATTTACGCTTTTGGTTTCATTAAGGTTAATATCAATAAATATCAATACAAATTCTTTCCCTACACCAATTACTATGTAGGAAAGTAAATATATCTGCCACCAAAGTATTCAAAGTAGAAAAGTCTCAGTATTATACCTCCTTTTAAAGTTTTACACTTCTCTCCAAGAGCTCAATAAACTTTCATCAGCGCCTAGGGTATCTGTATAACTTAGGAGTCACCACTCAGCGGTTAGGTTTAAAATATCTATATCATTGCTTTTTCCAACGACTGCGGCTGATGAAGCCAGTGTCTAAATGCCTTTAATTTTTGCACCTTGTGTGCACATCACTGAACATTGTACAAAATTATTCTGCGCATGTGCGAAGTGAACAACATTTTGTTACTGGAGGTGTTTGTCCGCTGCGCATCTTTGATGGGACTGTTCAGTTTGTATCCTCAGGTCTATACTGTAGGTGTACAGTGAACATTATCCCTACTCATAACAGTATATTTAAAAACACACAGTAATTTTAAATTACAAATAGGAAAGGCGTCATAAATAAATAAATGTAAAAATTGACTGAAATAAAAATATATGGCATTTTAATCCGTCATGTTATACGAAAAATATATGCATTTTAAAAGTTACATAACTCAGGTTGGAATTTGACGAAGTGTCACAGACACCTCCGAAAACATTTCATTTACGTTTGAGGGAATAAGAAATTTTCAAACAGAAATTTTGATCATCAGCTTCACACATACAGTAGTATGTAAATTGCTAACCAAATTGTAATCCGGTTTTAACTTCTTTCGGCTAATGTGGGAGGTTAATCTTGACTTACAGAAAGTTGGTTGACCAGTTTTGCTAAACTGGAATCGCTTTATCTCAGTTTAATACCACATTTTGTAAGGAGTGTATGTATTCGCGAGTCATTTAGTAACTGTTTGAGTTTATAAAAATGGATATTACTCCCAGGAAAAGGGCAAAGATTATTGCTTTAAGTGAGCATACGTGTATGCGTGTGAGAGACATTGCTGCAACAGTTGGTGTGGGAAAATCTAGTGTTTCAAGAATAATTATAGACACCTTGATTTAGGAACACTTTGTCCAAACATAAGGGCAATCGTAAAAGAAAACGTAAGACACCTCTTAGAAGTGATAAAATTCTACTTTGGAATAGTAAAATTTACGCTCAGAAGACAAGTCAAGACTTTCAAAAAGATTTACTGGCTACTGGAGTCAGCATTGATTCTTCAACAGTACGGCGCAGGCTTATTAAAGCAGGAAGGAAGGCTAGAAAACCAATTAAAAACCAATGAAAACAATATTGACGCCTGCAATAAAAAAAAAAGTTTAGCTTTGGCCAGAAAATACTAATCTTTGATTAGGGGTGACTAGAAGAAGGTAATATTCAGTGCTGAAACTCACTTTTTCGTCCAAGGAAAAGCATTGGTGAATCAGTGAGAGCCGAACATCTTAAGCAGACCGTTAAATACTCTCCAAAGGAGACGTTTTGGGGTTATTTCACGTCTAGTGGTCCTGGAGCCTTAGTACCAGTGGAAGAAATGATGAACTCGTTGAAATATTTGGAAATTATAAAAAGAAAAATTGTACATTTCATGTCAAACGTTTGCCGACGGCTGTGGGGCTTTTCAATATGATTGTGGTCCATACCATAATACAAAATTAATTTTAAAGTTTACACAAGAAAACAATGTAAATATTCTGTATGGGTGTGCATATTCTCAATATAGTTCAATTACATTACGCACAGATAGACTGACAGACACGCACCAGACAGACAACGCTCGCGCGCCAGAACAAAACCACCATTAATTAACTACTCCTTTGATGCATGCCTATGATATTGCGTAGGAATTGTGTACGTGACATTGTCACTTCGTTGAATTATGATTGTAATTTCGATTTCCACTATAAAATAAATCTTTACGTGAATGTTTTGATTTCTGGGAAGGAGAAACGGTGCTGGGACAGGGGAATTGCAACAATTGTGTTGCAATTGCCTACACAAATAAAGTTATGTTCGGTGTTGGAGTATAACAAAAATGAACACCTTTTATAATTTTCTTGCTATGAAAGCTGCTGAAGCGAGGCAGTTGCTAAACTATATGGTTTTGTCACAAATGAATAATAGTTGTACGGAAAGTTGTAGAGCGCTGCAATATTTCATCTTTTGTGCACAATGTGGAAAATTTTCTCTCCAGTATAAAATTGTCACATAGTATACGGTTGTTATATATAAGAAACAAAGGCGTCTATTTAGGTGGATGCTCTTAATTTCTGAATTTATGAATAATTGCAGCCTAGTAATTTTGTATTTGTGGAAAATAATTTAAACCAGATAGAAAAATGTCCGAACTAAACTTACTATACAGTGTAGTCGCCGAGTCAATGATATACTAATAGTATTAAGACGCATTCTTCCCTTAATATATATATTATATATATATTCTTTTTGCTTTCACTACAGACGTTTTATTAAATGTTTATTCCTTGTTTTGCCATTTCTAATTTTTTTATATCAACTTGATAAAAAATTAAAAACAGAATTTGTTATTAAATGATGTTGGCCTGTTAGTAATTTAACAAAACGTTTTTCACTTTTCAAACAAAACCTATAATTGTTGACAGTTGTAAACTGATAAACACAAATATTTCTTGACATCGAAGATGTGTTACTTTCGTTTATACAACATTGTTATAATGATCTAAAAAATAATTTAACAGTGAACGTTTTTAGAGCAAGCCACTAACAGCAGATGGCCACACAAAGTAATTCACAACTATCATTTCACAGTAAATCACTGTAAATACATGGTAATCAATCACAAGCTGAACCGACTCGCTGGCTGCTTTCAAGCCATGTGTTTATACGGCGCTGAGGTTGCGAGACGAATGTATAGTTTTCTGGTGATTGGTCAAGAAACTCATTTAACTGAAGACTTTTTGAAAACACTGGAAACTGGTTGAATAATGATTGCACTATTACTGAAATGTAGTGTTTATTTTTACACTCAATGGACTGAACAACAACAACCATTGAATTCTCAGTCTTTACACTGACGTCTCTGGTTTCACACTGAATATTTTATAGTGAAATACACACCTGTATGTAGTAGAGTAACCTTGATACACACCACTCCACGATTCCCCACCATCTACAATTTAGCTCCACTACATAACCCAAAAGTCCAAACATGCCCCCTGCCTTGAAGGGACACCTCAGATAAATGACAATAAAAATATAAAGTATAAGTAAATACACTTAAATTGAGATAACAATAAATTAAAGTTGCTAAATGTTAAACAAAAACATAAAATTAAAAAAATTGCAAATGTAAGTAAAATCTATATAAACCAAATATAATTTATATGTAATTGTTTCACTATTCGGTGTAGTCACTGTTTTATAACGGGTCGTTTCATATGTCCTGATGAGGTCTTGAGTGTGGTTACTCGTACAAAGCCGTCACTTCCAGCATGATTCTAGCTAATTTCTATAGTAATGGAGGAAGATTTTCCTCTTTTATGATCACCAGGTCGTTCACTTAGAGGCCTCATCCATTTAGTACGCTGCTGAAGTTTACTGAGACCAGCGAGATCAGACGTGTTGCATCATCTATTGGACCTGTTGCTATTTGTTAAGATAATTTATTCATAGGAATATCAGATTAGCTTCTGGAAGATTAGTTATAACATGGCCATTAAGATTTGGCTGGTGTTAGGGAAACGAAGTCTGAAGGTTCCTCTGACATAAGAGTTAAAGGACGTAAATTATTGCGTGCCCCAATTTGTGTCAACAATATAGTCAACTCAACTACTGCGAGACGTGAGCATCCAGTTACTCTTTTCGTATGGCTTTTGCAAGTTTGACTGATGAATCCCACAGACATCTAAAATGTGGGTATTTAGAGGCTGTAAGTGCCACTCAATTCATTCATTCACTAGTGAATCTATCATATTCAAGTGAAATTTTTCTCTCTTAAATAATTCGGCCAAATACTTCAATTGTATGTATGTTTCTACAAAATTGATGCCACTATCAGAATATATGGTCTTGGTGTTTCCTTTTCCGTCTATGAATCGTCGTAGGGTGGCAATAAATGTTCCTGTTGTCATGTCTTATGCAAGTTGAAAGTGAATGGTCTTAGTACTGAAGCAGATAAATAAGCGCACGTAGCATTTATTTGGAATGAGACTCCGTTGCTTTGAAACTTTAACAAAAAAAGGTCCACAATAATAGACTCCTGCTGTTTGAAATTTAAATTCAAAAATTCGAAATGATGTTTGTAAATTTTATTTAAAATATTTAATTTTTCAAACGCTTAATTTTGAGAAATAAAAACACGTTATCTTGTAAGCAAGGCATAAAGGCTCTGTTTTTTTTTTTTCTAATCCTTGCCTGATCATTCCCGCAAGCGTGAAGTTTTTATCAATTACGTGTTGGTAGACGATACCTTACCGAAGTCGTCTGCTGTACTAGGCGGACATTATGGATACTTTCTTCGATCGACTGTAAATTTATCTAAACGTTTTCCGTACCAACATTTCTTTTATTCTCTATTCTTTGATTCCGCAAGCAACATACATGTGACTAATGTGAAATAAACTACAATAGTTGGAATACATTATCCAAAGCACAATAAACAACTCGAAGGTATAAGGGCATAAGATGCAAAGAATACTGACTCTATTGGTAGTTACAAAACTAACTGGTTACTATAATTATTTATGAGATGAGCTTATATCAAATGCTAAAATCTTTGTAAAGTAGTGGTGTTAACTAATCTGAATTCGTTTCATAGTAAGTAATTATTTGTTCAATAAAATAAACTCTTTGTCTTTTAATTTATAACTGTCAAGTGATCTGAATCACTTGTCATTATTTGATAGGTATCATATTTTTACGTGTGCTACAGCGAACCAGATTTACTGTTGATTCAAGTGTTTCGACGTCACCAGTTCTGCGTACAGTTTCATGTGTTGTAAGAACTAAACTACTTTGTGGCACACTTGAATATACTATATTCAGATCACTTGTACCTGAATTAAAAAAACGATGAGATTGACCTCTTAGTGGAGAGGATTAATAATTAGAGAGAATTCATTACCTAAAATTCAATTATTAACAACAATTCACCAGTAATAATGACAAGCTAGACACATACATTAGTTGTTTTCTTACTTTAAATAAACATACAAAATGCTACGTAATCTTTAACAGTAATAACTAATATTCCATTAAAATTTAGTTGAAAGATAATTTTACTATCAGCTTTTGTACGTTTTCTGCATTTGCATTTATTACATAAAGAATCTATCCTACAACGCACTTTTAAATTTTTTGTTAATCAAAGAAAGTAGGCTATATCATGTTTAAAAGGAATAAATTCCAAATGTTTAGTACCAAGCCACGTGTTGTTCAATCAAGTATATTGCAACTTACCGTCTGCGGCTTTTAGAAACAACGTCTTCACAAAGTTGACATGTTTCGGGACACTTGTCCCATCATCAGAACTTAAAACAATCGTGCATCAATTAAAGTTGATACACTTGTCAATCAATTAAAACATTAAAATCCAATATGAAACAAATAACTTAAAACAATATGATACTTAAATGTTTAAAGCGAGCGCGAACGTTTAACGATGTACATCGTACGGAGATTGACCGCGCACTGAATTACGTTTTGCTCCCACCACGACAATAGCGCAAGGGAGTGTCGTACAATACATTTGACTTAAAAAGCAGTTTACCATTTAAATATATATGTGATTAGGCTATATCGTTTGATCACAATCGTTTAACATCACCTTCTGTATAGTTGTTTTATGAAAAATTGTAATAACAGTTTGTTTAATTGTACAAAGTACACTAAATATTTTATCAACATTCTGAACGTCCTCTTTACCGCAAAGGCTCACCACTGTCAAAGTCAGCGTTTTATATTTGCATGCAATTAACTTATTAAAACAAAATTAGAGACAAGAAAACGTTTTATTTTATTTTACGTTAAGTTACAAACTCAAAATATCATCGTAGATTAAGTTATTATGTTTGACGAATTCTGTTCTTAAGTTGTTTCTCAGGGTTTCACGGCCGGCATCTTCATTATTCAAATTATTATTCGGAATATAAGGTCGTCTACTAAAATTCTTATTCTGATGTTGATGTTATAATCAGACGTTTCGGCCTTTGACACAGTACTGTGGTTTACTGACGTACATCTTAAGAAAGGTTCTTAAGAAACGATTCACCGAATATGGCCTCCAAAGGTGAGGCCGAAATGTCTGATTACAACATCAACATCGATCAGTATAAGAATTTCGTAGACTACGCCCTTACAGCCTGGATAATAATTTGAGTAATGAATTGCGTTCTTAAGGTTTGCATTGTCCTACAAGTTTTAATTCTATCTATAAATATCGTTTCCCTTAAATATCTTCTCATTTGATCGTTGAAATGACAACATGGCCGACTTAGTTGCTGGACGTTATCTGTTTCCATCTTCAATATCAGAGCAACAAGTCAACCGTTATACTCTACGCGACTCAGTACTTTCCTTTCTTATCCTGCCGTTTCCTGCTTGCTATGAATTCCATTTTATTATTTTCCTTATCGATCTCATCTTCATTGCATCGTTCAGCACAAAGCTCCTTGAATGCAGGCCTACAGAAAAGATACTACTGTATCTATCCAATTTCTACCGTAATGAATGTCCACTTGCGGATCCAGGTACTGCCCCCACATACCGTTTTTTTTTTCATAGTACCAGCAATCTCTAAGTCTTTTCGTAAGGCACTACAACAACTATGGATGTACTGACACATTAGGCCCTCTTGTCTTCTTTCTAGAATCTGTATACTTGTGAATCTGGCAATTTTAAAGTAAGACATAGTTGAATAGATTCTTAATAAAGTCTGTTATAATGGTAACGCAATAACATTATTGGTGTCTCTACGTTACGTTGTCATGAAGTAAACATACCTCTAAAAGCAAACAATTGAATTAATAATTTTTAACTAACAGTCTTAAATATAAGAACATCGTTATTATGTAATTAGAATTCTTAGAATTTAAAATATGAAAGCTAGTGATATGTTTACTATACCCGTTTCGAATCTATACAGACTTGAATTTCCTAGTGTAAGTTTTTGTTTATGTCATAAGGTAAAAACCATGCAGTTTAACAGTTACTGTAAGTAAATGTTCACGAAATAGTCTGAATAACGGTACAGAAGAGGACAAAATAATGAATCGGGAAATGAAGCGTAAAGCAGGCGGGAAAATGTAGGTAATAATGAACCGTTAACACTCAGAAGGGCGTCTGCGGTTATTTGTCGCTGTCCGTTGCAATCACACACACACACACACACACACACACACACACACACACACACACACACACACACACACACACACACACACACACACACACACACACACACACACACACACACACACACACACACACACACACACACACACACACACACACACACACACACACACACACACACACCAGCTACTCTGTGGCAGAGTAAATGTTTCTGAAAGCAGGCAGATTTGTCGTTTAAGAAACGTTACCGTGAGATATGTTAATATGGAATTCTAAATCATGCACTTTTGTTGATCGTTAAAACATTTTCATAGCAAGCAGTTTTTTAAAAATACCTCGCTACATACGCCTTATAAATATTTTGTTTCCTTAGGTGAAACTAAAAATTGTAATTTAAAGGCACATGTTCTCTCTTGAAACATTTCATGTAGACTGATCTATAGGTTTTGTTTTTCATAAATCTATAGCTAATGTTTTATTCTATAATTGTTATAAGGCAAATTTAGCTAAGCTCAATATGGACAATTATGTTTGTTTGTTTATTTAATATACAATTTTGGTTAAACGTTGAATGCGTCAGTTTGCGTAAAGTGTACGAAGTTGGGACGTTCTCTTTACGCTACAAAGTTTTCTGAAACGCTTTAACTATTCAACTGGAAAAAACAAAAAACAGTTCGGATCACACCTATTTTAATAGCTTGCATTTTTTACGCTTTGTTTTACCAGAACAAGAGCACTCTTTTATAATCTGTTTTCTAAGACACAATCATTTTAATTTCTATCACAATTTTCAGTCTTAAATTTTTTTCTTAGCTGATACCGTATGTTCTGTGACACTACAAATTTCATTTATGTTTTATGCTGAAAGAACTTACGTTTGCATCACATGTTAGCGTTACTGATAATAATTAGGATTTAGTTTTCTACAACACGGTTAGGCAACAAATTTTGAACTTTTAATTTTCATGTTTAATCTGGTATCCAAGTCACTTGATCGAATTAATAAATTAATTTACCTTCAAGAATTCGCCTTGCGACTTCATATAAATCTCTTCTATTACGCGTTTCGGAGACTATGCTCCACCTTCAGATAGTAAAATAAAAAGTAAAACTATATCACTCTTACGAGATCGTTACATAATAAAAATGTCAATTTACATACGAACCGTACGCGATGTTGTGTGCTCACCCGTTCAGTTCAATCTGCTACTGAGCGGCTGTTACTTCAGTCTTAGCGAGCAGACTCAAGGCGGTATCGTACAAGCGTTTGGATCCAAAGTTCAGTTGGTCATTTAATACAAAATCGCGACTGCTTAGGTTTGCGTATGCACTATAAATTTCAAACTCCTCCAAGATATTCACGAAACGGCCCTCCTTACAAACATGCAACGGTATTAAGTTGGAATTAAAGTCTGTGTAATTATAATTGTGTGAAGTAAGGTGTCAGGCGTAATTAGATTTGATGCTGTTATCATTTCTTATTTTCTTGGTTATATGTTCCCGAAAACGTTTGAGGAAACCTTTCCCCGTCTGTCCAATATAGAAGCAATTGCAATCACTGCATATTAACTTATATATAGGCCTACCCGTTTTTTCTTCTGGAGGTGTGTGTTTTTTCGGTCTGAGAATGCTTAGTAACTTATTATTAGTTCTGAATGAAATAGTAAAACCATTATTATTCAATACAGAGGACAAAATCTTAGGCATAAAGCTTTTATAATTAGTGGATATTAAAATCTTTTGTGTGTTATTGTTTATTCGGTGTTTAAGTTTGCTTTTTCGTGTTTTTTTCAGTAGTTTGTCAATGGTCAAACTATTGTAACCATTGGCAACTCCGATGTATTTTATGTTATTCAGCTCATCACGAAAGTCATTATCATCCAGGGGGATTGTCAATAATCTATGAATAAAATTATTGTATGCCCCAATTTTTTTGTGAATAAGGGTGATGGGAGTCCGCCTGTATTGTGGTGTCAGTGGTTGTTGGTTTCCTATAGATGTTGAATGATGTTTGTTGTTCATCTGTCGAGTGATGATTAAATCTAGAAAGTTTATCATGTTGTCAACCTCTGTTTCGAGAGTAAACTGGATGTTTCTATTTACTTTATTTAAACAGATTTTAAGTAACTCGATTTGTCGTGTTTGTTTTGTTTGGGTGAAGAGGGAAATATATTTTACTGACATTTTTGTACAACCGGTAACAATTTTCAGACAAAGTGAAAATTGTCTGTGTCACTATATTAAAGAACAAATTTATTTTTTGTACAAATAAATTTCTGTTTCTAAATCAGATACATACACAACTTACATTGGTAAACAAATCTTTTATATTCTCAATCACCTCTTCTCACCCTGTCTGTATGTCTGCCTGTATTTGTGTGTGTGTGTATGTGTGCGCGCGCGCGTACACACTCACAAAGATTTTACAATAAGTGCTTGCAGTGTTGATTGGTGTATGCTGTGATGTTGTAATCCAATGAATACAGGTCGTTTAATCTTTAATAAGCTAGAATGTTAAATAAAAATTTGTTATTGAGTAGCTGAAAATTTGAGTACTAGACTGTACGACTATTACCCTTCAATGATTAATTATTTTAGGAGAATATTAAGAATGAAAAACTGTAAGTATCTCAGTATTAAAACCATAACGTTTGTCGATTGTTAAATAAGCTAGTTTATTAAATAATAAAATATTTTTCAGATATTAAAAATGTTCAACACACGGAATGTACTCATAAGGGTTACATGCCGGGAAGTAAACCATAGAATCCTCAGGATAGAGGGAATTCATTTTTCTCAATTCATCTGAAAAATCAGCCTCCATGTAACTGGCAATCACAGCTTTTCTTGTAGGATACTCGTTGTCTGTAACAAAAACAAAAAGATTGTTTTTTACCTATTTTAACAGTTAGTGAGATTTAATGTAATTGCTTATTCACTCATAAAGCAGTGCATCTAATTTTACGTAGTTAATGACGTTATGTAGCTACATTGTGTGAGGTATAAGGCACGCTCGTGTGTAGTTCTGCCTACCCAGTGCGCAGTGGCAAATACGATGTGAGTTCACACTTGGTTATCGGCATGTACCTGCTAGTCATTTAAAATTATAACACGAATATGGATACAGAATGTAAATTAAATATTTATAAAATATGTAAAATTTCAAGTTACATTAATTTTTATACATTAATTTTAAAATACTTGGAAACAATATAAAATTATATGAAAAAAAATTATTTTTGTGAAATTTAACAATGCGTTAGCGTGATAGAAACATGTATTTATGAAAATCGCTCAGAAAGTAATTTATTATTATTTTCTAATAATTCTCCTGTGAGCGTATGCGTCTATTCAAAATTAGTAGGTAGGCCTACTTGTGTTCGATACAATACCAAACTTTAAATTAAAGTTTTCTATCATATCCGTATGCGATATTTCTGTACGTATCTGTATTCTTGAACGGAATGGTGGTTATATGTTGCAACGAAATATCAGCTGTAATTTGATTTTCGTGACAGTTATTCGGTTGTCTTATTGCTACTAATACTAATTCATAATATTATTCATCGGATAGCTAATAAGTAAGTATTGCAGTTTTGATGAGTCGCTATAACAAGTTATGTTGTTACAAAAAATTGCGGGTATAAAAATGTTAACGTATTTCATATAGTTTTTCAACATGTTTTATTGTCTTGAATTTGTTTATGCACGACAATTTCTTACGCGTTATATTAGGTGATTCATAAGGACATTATGTAATGTTCACAAATATATTCTAGATTCCTATTAAGAAGTTAAAAATGAGAAAAATGTAAATTAACATATACCTTAAAATAATTTATGCCGAGATATTTGTAGTCAATGATACATTATTGACTTCAATAAATTTAAAGTTAATTATCCATGAAGAACTTCGTTTTGTTAAGTGCAGCATTAGGAAATTAGATTATGGCAACTATCACAACATATATACATAGGCCTTATTATATGACTGAAATTTGAAAAGCAGAAACATATCAGATTCCAACCAGAGTATTTACGTGTAAGCCTATTCGATGTGTATAGTGTGTCTCATGGATGTCTTTTGGGTTCAATTTTATTTTTTATTAGTCTAATGATTCTATTGATGTATGTGAGGCTATATTATGTGGCCAAGTTACAGTATGCGCAGATGACGCTATGTTGTTGTCTTCTGCAACACTTTGGATTTGCTTCTAAACCCTATTCAGCTTGTTAAAAGAAATGGTGTATTGGTTTAGTTTATGGCTGTAAGTCAAAAACCGAAGTATATTATTACGACGGTCTAACTGATCGTCGTATGGTACAGTGGAAAACAGAATACAAAATACAAAACACCAATTAAGTCACTAATCGCCAGCTTTAATTATCACAATTAAACAGTTTGTAATTACCAAGATAGTCTGTTACAACAAATCAAATAAAAATTGTTCCCACGCGATAAAAATGTCCACTAATATAGTACCGCACAATTATAAAACACTTAATACTTCGCCACAGTACTTCAAACCGCACTGTGTAATCGCCCGACAATAACTAACTGAGCGTCGCTAAGTAAGTTTACTTGTATTTATACCAATCCGTGGTTCCAGAATATTCGCTAATAGGCGTCTACTAGAAAACACTAGAACGTGATTCATTGCGGCCTTGAACGCAGCACGCGCGGACCGGTATGGTCCGGTAAAGACCGGATAGTTGACGTCTAATTATCTTTTACCGAAAAGTAGCAGCATTATGTACGCAGACACACATTACAGCTGGAATAGTCGAGAAACTTGTAGAACGTTCCGTATTACGTAACACTGTTACCGCATTACGTAACAATATGGTTTTTAGTTTGACAGGCAACCTTAACTTTTCATTGTTCTTTGTTCTAACATAGATCATCACGTGGAAAAGAATTTGACTGTAGATGGTTGGCGATTGAACAAACTGAACAGAAGAAATATCTTGGTTTAACATAGACAGCAATCTCTCATAGAAAGGTCATATTAGTAAACTGAGGAAAGAGTTCTATACATTCCTGCCAATATTCTACTTCTTACGAGATTTTTTATCATAAAAATGTATCCTGCATTAGTTGGATCTAAAATAAATTACGGAATAGGTTGTTGGGGTGGGACGTAAGTTACATCGACAAAACCATTTCTTATATTACAAAAGGAAATCATTCGAATTATTTCTAAAAACTTAATTTTAACCATTCTCGGTTCTTTTTCAGAAGTTTGTAATACTTCCCTAAAAGCATCTGTATGTTTTTAAAGTTTTTAAATTGCATTATATTAAAAGTGATAATAGATATAAATTTAAAGATTAAGACTGTGATCTACGCAAATGCTGTGATATAAGACTGCGATATATTAATTGTTACTCCGCGGTAAACTGCTCGTTAGCATTTTTATAATAAACAGAATTATCATTGTTGCACACCAATATAGAAAAATTATTCCGATTGTTGCACACCAATATAGAAAAATTATGAAAAAATTATTAATCGGAAATACTTTGGAGTGATAATTCTATTTGTGATTATAAACACTAACACAACTGTCTTAATTAAAGTTTTATAATAGTAGTGTTCCAACCTTCTTTAATTTGCTTATGCTATATAAACAATGGTGATACAATAGGCAAATTTCTGAAATCTCTGAAGACATAGTTGATTTCAGTTTCAAGTATTAAAGGAATTTAAAAATTGTTGAAATCATTTATGAAGCAATAAAATATTGTATTATAATTTTGTTATGTTATTGAAATGTATTATTTGTTTTATACTATATTGTATTTCTTTGTATTAATATATTATATTATATTCTTTAATGCAGCTTACTGGCTTTGTGTTCTGAGTTTAATAATATTTTTTTTACAAGTGAAGAAATGCATTTAATTAGTTTTTGTGAAGCAACGAGCGGTCCTACTTACGTTTACGTACGTGAGGGAAGCACCAACATTATCTTTTCAAGGGGGCCCCTATTTGGTTGCATCTCTCTACTGTGTTGTTGCAATATTGATAATGCCTCAACAAAGATTTAATTTTATGGATAAAATAAAGATTTAAAAACACAGTTTACTTATTTCAACTAAGTATAACTGCATTTATATTGGTCATGTACGGTGTTTCATCCCTTTACATTTATATTAATGTAAAACCTTAATTATATAAAACTTAACGAAAGCGATAAACTGATTGAAACGCACTAGTGCAGTGTTCATCACGGTCAAGTCATTAAACTCTTTACTTTAGTGTTTAGTGTGATCACTAGTTCATTCTTATAGTGTAGCCGCATGATTACAAAATCGCATGATTAAAGCCCAGATAACTATCAAGAATAGTCCTGACGCTGTAAGACGTATTCAAGAAGCACGGGATTGTAGTGTTGGAGGCTTCTATCAATAAAATGGGGGCCACGTATAACAAGTACTTTGTATGGTTTGTTTTTAACAATTCATCCTTAACCATATACATGTCGGTAGATATTGAATTTGTGACGTGTGATAACTTGGGTTACAAACTTTCGACTTTTTTATATTTTGACCTTCTGAATACACTCTGGGAATGTTGTGTTGCAATTTAGATTCTGACTCTATGTCTAAAAAATTTGCTTTAACTCTATTGTGTACTGTTTTTAGCCCTTCACACTGCAAAAATACGGCAACTATTTTATAATGTCAAATGAGATGACAATTACTGTGAAAGTTGTACGAATAATAATTTTACAGAATTTTAAACAAACATACTTACCTTCTTGGCACATTATAAAACTCATTTTATATTCTCCATAACAATAGGCAGTGAATGACAGTATAATCTGTGTTCGATGATAATCTGTCAAATATATAAGCAAACATAAGTGAACATCAAAAGTTAAAAACAGAATTTAATTCTGTATGAGTGTGGAACGTTAATATTACAATTTACATAAAATTGGCACCTTAAATTTACGATTCTTTCGTTTCGTTTAAAAAAAAAAGGAGAAATAATCGTTCTTTTGAAGTTCACCGTGACATTTGTTGTACTAACCTCCTTCAACGTAGTACCTGTCCAGTATTCCAGAACCTTTGTCGACAAATTTGAACGTAGAGGTATCTGTTATCTCGCCGCCTCTGCAACATATCGCTACATTAAAATAATCAATCAATTTATTTGTTTCTTTCTTTTTGAGAAATAAAGTTAAAAATACACTGGCTAAAAAACATATTATTTTGCACCCAGTTCCTTCAATTTAATTATTCCTTAATATTCTCGGCCACTTGAAGTTTGAAGTATGCTCTTCTTATCATGTAAACTCGGAAAATTAATATGCAACTTAAGTTTAGCCCCCATGAATTTAATCGTATAGGCCTATTTCAAATTGTAACTTTATTTTCAACAGATAAAATTTTTTAGTAGTAGCATTTAACAAAACATTGCGTTTAGCTTCTTATGAGCTTCTGAAAATTGTCATGTTTTAATTATACAAATTACCAGACATTTAATGTAAACTGCGATACCGTCGTGCTTGGATACATCACAAATTGTCAAAATTCATATGGAAAAACAATATTTATAACACATTGTCTTGTGCTCTATTTTGAATGCGTCATTTGAAATGTATGTTTATTATCACAGACTGCTGGTAATAATCATATAAAATGAATGAATAACTGAAGAAATAAATAAATCTGAAAGATCTCAAAGGAGTATTTCTAGCATCTGAAGCTAACTTGAAAATAAAAAAAAGACATGAATTTATTTCATAACCCTAAACATATTTCTTCTACAACCTAACATCACCTAGCCATCAGTGCATATTTTCGTGTTTAAATGTAATTGTACAATAAAAAGCTTGCAACAAATAAACATTTATATAATATGTACTTTGTACCGGCGGTTTAATCGAAAGTGAAAAGTTTGTAGTCGTTAGATAGTTTGTTTGTTATATATTTGGTCTCAGTTATTTAAGTATTGTGTTATTTTAATCCCACTTTCTTTTTGAAATATTTTTTTTTGTATCATCAGCTTAGTTGAACCTGTGTTATACGAACAATCTAAAAGTTATTAAGAAAGGTAATTTTCTTTATGATGAGGTAATTGTTTTTTAACATATCTTTCCAGCGCAGAATTACCGCTTTTCTAACAGTGACTTCAACCCATTTTGTTACTTAAAAAGTTACTAATTTCTTGTTTTCCGTACAGTACTTTTCATTATCTTGGTTTTAAAATATTGGACCAATAAGAACTTTTTTTGTAATGAGTCTTTTCACATAACATAATAAAAATGGGTGTAAAATAGACAATGAAATGAAGTCTGTACATAGGGATTATAGGATACCAGAATTAGGGTACCAGAATAAAGAACGGTGGAAAGAACACTTATAATGTCAGATGCAAGACTGCCCAAGTCTGGAAATATAAACCTATAGGACACATGTTTATAGGACACAGGTGTGTGGGTAGACCCAGAAAGAGGTGGGTGAAGGATACACACATCGCCAGAAACTACATACACACAGCATATACAGTGCCAAGGTCAATTATGTATGTTGTGCACAACGGCAAGTAGAAAACGTTTTCTGTGTATTGTGAGATGTAAAGAATCTGTTTGTTCAGTCTGATCTTTTTTTTTATAATACACAGTTTACAGTTTAAATTTTGAGATCTAGGAATAATTACAGGTGTTTTGTAATGGATAAATAATTAATAATGACATTGTTTAAAAAAGAACAGACAAATACCATTGCGATATTATATACGCTGATTACAATACTGACATATTAATACTTACACAACAAAATACGTGATCATTGTAGCCGTAGTCTCAGAGTCACATTTAATGTCGCAGAATATGCAGTCATATTGGCCAACATCCAGTGATGACGAAAGTTGAACAGTAAATATGCTGTCACACCACTGTCAAGATAATTTATATATATACATTATAAATAATAAAATATCTGTTTATTTGGATTTTGGTATATCCTATAAAGGTAGCACTAAAATTAGTTGTTATTAGGAGACACAATGCTCTTCGCTAATCCAAAGTAGAGAGAGGAATTCAAAATTACTACCTTTCCTTTCTCTACAACAAACCTTTGTATCGTACCGTCAACTCAATTGGTGAAAGCAACAAAACAAGCCATTTATGTTTCTACACAACACATTACAATTCAGTAGCAGAAACCTTGTTGCCCAGCTTCCAATGACTTCTCCAATCGCAAACACAAAACGTGTTTCAGTAAAATGTTTCGGGAAATTAAAGCCGTGGGCTATTTCTTAAATCAATAAATTTGATTTAAAAAAAAAGCAAACGCATTGATTAAAACGGTAACGGTAAAAATTAATACTTAAATAATAAAGGAACATTGTTTTACAGTGTTATTTCAATCAAAAGTATTATTAAAATATTCATATCTAATACAAATAAAACTGTGAGAGATGTAGGAAATGTATATGGGTGACTGAGAGAAAAATGAATCTGGTTGTTAAAGCACTTAATGCTTTCATAGATGACTTAAAATTATTAGAAGCAAAAACAGTAATAACAGTGGATATAATTTTATAATGTGAATGTCTATAAAAAGTGTTAAAACATTCTCACTAAGACGCTGTGAGATATATTACTATGATTGAGTGTAAAAATTTGTTGGAAATTTATATTTTTGTATACAAAGTTTTAATTAATATGATTTGTTTTAACTTTTTCCTTCATATCACAAAGCTTTTTATCTTGTTGAAAAGATTCACCTTGTGCCACATTGTTAGAGATATAACATATTAATTGTGTTAATTTATCATACAAAAATGTCTCTAGTACATAATTAAAACAAGATGTAATTAAATTAAAAGTTTAATTAAGAAAGTTGTGTTAGTAGTTATAATTACAAACAGATTTTTCACTGTTGCACACCACTATAGAAAATTTTTCCGATTAGCGCTTTCAAGCTTCACAGCTCATCGTCAGATAGCTTTTTCCGATAGCTTATCGGAGATAAATTTTTACCAATCTGATGATGAGCTATGAAGCTTGAAAGCGCTATTCGGAATAATTTTTCTATTGTGGTGTGCAACAGTGATAAATTTGTTTAAAATTAAAACTCTTGTCTGTCTAACATTGAGATAACCCGTAACAAGGTATTTCTATCGCGAGAAATATCCCACACTAATGGAGTACCATAGGGCCATACTGTAGTGCCTCACATAGTACTTACCCACGTTTCCTCTACAGTTTTCAGAGAGCCTTTTTTACTGTCTGCAACCTAGTACTTTTAAGACCATCAACTATTTTCTTATACTGTATATGAAAATATTCACCCCACAATTATTTTAATTATCTTAGATCTGTTTATTATTTTGAAATTCCTCAGATGGTTTCAGACACTTAAGTTCTCTCAGATGGCTTAAGACGCTTGAGTTCTCTATTACATATATTAGTGAGGCTCATGCTAAAAATCTCCATAGAACTGACAACAACCAAACTGGCGTAGTATTTTTAATATCATACTTATCCAATGTTTCGAATTCTGTTTCTCAATTCCAAGTATATTTTTAACATTGAAATGCTATGTTAAAAAGCCTCACTAACTTTTTTGCTCTTGTAATTTCTTAATAATCGACATATACCAAATCACAATTCCGTACTTTGCATACAATACATAAAATGTCACTAGTCTTTGTTATATCATTATATAGGTTGTGCCTGTTTCCAAAATATATATTGCTCATTACTTTTGTATAACTAATTATAGAATTAAATGAACTTTATATGTCTCTCTACTATACTCCTATGCATCATGCTAACACATTCATGTTTATTATTGTATTTAATGGTTACCACCATTACTTTGTTCCATAATATCTCTATATATTAGTGTAGTGTCATGTACACCCCACACGGTTACTTCTTAAAATGATTAATAAAAACGCTAACTAAAACAACTCAGATTTCAAGAAAAATGTTTTAAATAAAATAACATTTATTACAAACTGTATTTATTTAGTAATAATATGTTTACTGTTAATTTACATAGTAAAAATACAACAATAATTTGCTTATAACAATAATTACTAATACTCTTATAATAGCAACAAAAAAATTCAAAATATACTCACGTGAGTAAGTTTAAAAAAAGGATCGCCTGTCTGATTGCTACAGAAGCCTATCGCTAATCCTGACGGAGCAAGTACTGACAACACAATCGCGGCTACACACAACATACTGCCTACCATTGTTTCTGTAAATGTACGAAATATAATAAAATAATTTTATGTGCAAAATATAATAATGGCAACATGTCCTTCCACTATGTGTATTTCAGGCTTTTAAAGAAATCAGGCCACCAAAAATCTTGTTGGTGGTATTTATTTTCTTTCAAATTAAACAACACTAGCAGTATAATAATTCCAATTATTATAATATTGGCCCACAAACGTTTCGTATAACTTTCTTTGATTCTTTGCCAATAATTTACTTTACAAATTGTTTACAATTCATTTCATAGGCCTACTAATTATGTGCGTCATAGAAATAAATTTAAAAATTTGCCATCACTTGCGCTGCGTTATAGAAGTTTACGTCAAAACAGTTCAGAATAATGAATATAGCTTAGAAACATGTAACATAAACTAACTTGACACTTGATATTACTGAGAAAACAGTATTGAATAAACACTAAAGTTAATTACTCTTTGTTAACGACAGTCTACGTATATTATGTGTTTATAAGAGACGTTAAGACATATTAAAAGTAAAAACTATGGACAAGTTGTAGTTATTTTTTCTGTAACAAACACTTAGGGGTATTCACGCTTTTGAAATAACGTCGATGTCATTATAGGATCATAAATTACGAAAGAAGTATTGTGTCTTATAAAAGATTAGCAATGTGTTTATAAATATGCCGTATATTTCAAATTGGCAAATTCGATCATACCGTTAGTGTGTTTATAGGCAAAAGAATTCATTCACTCATTTCGTCTTTCCTGTCTGCCTGTCTATCTGTCTCTGTCTCTGTCTGTCTGTCTCTCTCTGTCTGTCTGTCTCTGTCTGTCTGTCTGTCTCTCTCTCTCTCTCTCTCTCTCTCTCTCTCTCTCTCTCTCTCTCTCTCTCTCTCTCTCTCTCTCTCTCTATCTCTCTCTCTCTATCTATCTATCTATCTCTAACTCTTTTCACCTTCTTTCGTAAAGGCAGACAGACAAACTAAACAGACAGGCACTGGCGTGTGCGCACGCACACACTTATTTATACTTACTTGTACACGCCGGACACAATTTTTCAGCGTTCCAAAGAAGCTGATAATTTTATTTTAATATATATGGTGTGTGTGTGTGTGTAACCCAATGTTTTATGCATAAACGTAATAAAGTTATACAAATGTATTGTGTGCGTATGAACTTTGGCTTATCTCTTTCCATAAAATGTGGAGAAATCCAACTTCGCATTATTACCTTAAAAGATTAAATTTTACCTTGCCTTTGTAAAAATAAGAATCTTTGAATAATGAAATTTTGTTAACATCAATATCAGTATCGCAGGTCGGTACAGAAGGAGATCACTAGTCGCTTCACTGGAGGGTAATGAATTCATACTCCATTTTATATGTTGATTTAATTCAGAAAAATCAATTTATTATTAACTAATTTCTTGAGCTGATGTATAATATATTGCAGAACGTGCAAGTATTTGTCATAAAAAGCCATTATTTTTATCAAAAAATATTTTTTCCTTTAGACATGCCAAAGAGTAACACTTGAACTAATATTTGAAGCGCTTTGTCGGAGAAACAGACGTAAAAATATTACTCATATTAGTTAGTGACAAAATTTTGCTAGAAATGTCTCAGAGCGCTGTTCAATAAAAATCTCAATCCATGATTTATGTTAAAAATTGTACATTTTTTTGTAAAAATTCCTTCACTTTTAGTATATGAAAAAGTCAGACGAGAGTTGGTGTTTCTGTAACTTTCGTATTCCCACAGAAACTGAAAGCCGGAAAGGTGACAGACTAATGTTTCAAACTTATGTATACAATTTGTCTTAACATCAGAAGATTCCCCGAATACTGCAACTATTGATGTTAATTACCTTAGAAATATAATAAGTTTCTGCTCAAAGTAACGGCAGTATTAATAAATTTCCATCTAGAATAAATATCTGTACGAATAGATGTGTGTAATGAAGTGTCTAGACACCCGATATGTCTAACAAATTTGGGCTTATGCTGTAATTTGATTGTATCATCTAAAATTACAGTGTCTGCTGAGAAATATTCAACTGGTTACTACAGATGTCTTACCAACTGGTTTAACAGATGATGTTACACATTTCTTTAATCGAAATTAGATGCTTTGTAAAATGTTGCACTACACATCATGTTGAATTGTTATCAGGTTCTGTTTCTTTTGTTGCAAACCATGTCTCTGTGCAGGTTAAATTGTTCATGCTTTTAAGTCAAAGCTAAAAATGGTTTTGTGGTCAGTCCAACTTGCAAAATATTTTGCTAGATCTAGGGAATTTTCTTTCGTCAAACTCCAGATAGACTGTACTAAACAGATCTAACTGAGGGAAGCCGTAAAGAAAAGCTCAGAAGAGAATGGCTTCTTCAAGAATTCTCGCAAACCGTCTGATAAAGAGTTGTATGTAACAAGCACATGTAACTGTTAGCAGGTGGCTCAGTAGGGCAATAGGAGGTGCTATAATAAAGAGAACAAATGTTGGTTTAAAAAAGATATTATTAAAAATATATGAAGAACTAAATTAATACGCCAGTAGAATAATGAAAATACTTTTATATGTCTATTCTGGTGACTACCTTTGTACTTTCTGACAGTTGTTCAAATCACTCATCAAAATACTAAAACATAACAATTCCAGTAACTTTGATAATAGATAAAACCGTTATATATTTTATTAAATTCTTTTACAGTACTATAATAAAACCTTATTCTAAACAGGGGTGCTTATAGTTTCATTAGCATTGTATTTCTTCTTTCTTTCTCATTTATTTATTACAATAACAATAATTAGTTAGGCTAATGTTATATATGGTTCCTTACCATCATTTATCTAAACATCTTTCAGAAATTTTTAAAACGTTAACATATTTTAAATAATTTTAACGTATACAAATTCAGTCATTGTCAGGTAATGTTTCTTCCCTGACACGCGCTTCTTATATTCACTATCAGAAACGACGTAATGGCAAAACCAGTGCCAGAATTAGCAGAATTTTTCTCATGTTTACAAAGATATTTTCTACAACACTGCTTGACTTTTTTAGAACATGATTACATATTGCACACTAATCCTCTTTAAAAAACCTTTTCTTCAAAAGTCTACATTATTCCTCTCAATTCTTCATGTCCTACCATATTCATTCAAAAGACGTAAGATAGGCGTCATGACGGGGTAATATAAATCTAATGTGTTTTTTTCGAGAACAGTGGCTAATCAGACAATTTTAACTTAGCTTTTTACAGTTTGATGAATTCGTACAATTGATTTTTCAGCACATCAAATTGGAAGATGTTTTTCGTTATTGAGAGCCACTGTCTCAATGCGTTCTTTGTAGACACTGAAGTAGATGTCCATTAAGTTATTTGTTTTTATACAATGCGTTGTACATACAAATAGCACTTCGTTATGACAAATGCGGCATAACGTTCCCAGTATCCAGCCCCTCACAACTTTAAAAATTATTCCTTTAGACAGTAACCCATTAATGTAAAAGATTTAAAATTTTGTAGGGAATCAGGCACGAATTTCTATTTCCTCCGGCATGAGTTATGATCAGTTTCAGTTAATCTTAGATACAACGGTTAAAGAAAGCCTTCTGATGTTGTGTGATCATGATAGTTTCTTAGCACAGAATGGTTACTGTGAATATAGCCTCAATCGGTATAAATATGAATCTATTGGTTTGGCGACATTGCTGTAGAATTGTTAAATACAATGTGTGCTGGGATTTCATATTATGTAAACAATGAATAAACGTATTGACTGGTGTTTCGTTTAACCCATCTAAACCAAACGTTTTTAAACTTTTGTAATAAGTAGATTGTCTACGTTAAACTTAATGTAATCTTCTAAATATAATTTTCTTAACTGTATGGACTACCTGTTGTACAACGTAAAAGTTATGAACCGTCCGCCTAATCACACAATTTTTACGATCGTTTAAAATTGTTATTCATTTTGGTACTGTTTTTAAGTAAATTAAGACCTTCATGTATCGTTTGCGTACTTTCACTGTTTACTGTTGTTACATGATCTTTCACGGACGGGGTAATAAACACTCCAGTAGTTATTTGAATCTTTTACCCAATCCCACATCACTTTCCATTCCTTAACAGTAGTTACTATCCATCTAACTTGGCTACGTAGAGCTTAGTTTCAATTTGGTGACAGATCGGAACGCGTAACTAAAACCGAAAACCACTGTCATTAGCTTTAATTTTCTTACACAGCATTCACATACTTGCAGCAACGCATTGAATATCTTTAAGGAGAACTGTGTTACGTTATATAGAATATTGCAGCACACAAATACGTTCCTAATTAAAAAAAAAAATAAATAAATTTTGCAAGGAGCTAGCCAGCATGAAACTATTGTTTACATACAGCAAAATATCTACTAGTTCTTTAATTAACCAGTGGTGTCTGTAATGCAATTAAAATGACTCGCTCATGCCTTGGTTATGTCGCTCATCGGATTGGGTATGTATGTTCCCTCGCGTAGAGATGTCTCAAAAACTAGAGTGAGAAAATGTATATGTTGAGAGTGCTTGTTAAATCAAAAGGCAATAGGCCATTATATCATTTTCACCTATTTGAACCTGACATTGACGGTATATGACTGTAGTAGGCCTATAGAGTCTTGGAATGGAATTTAACCATCGTAAAATTTGTAAACCAAGTATGCTGAATAGTATAAAACATGTACGTGATACTTGTACGTAGCTTTGGCAGACAAATGCAATCTCGGACTTGTCAAATCACTCTATTCTGTTACGTGTGAGGTAAAAACTAATTCAACGTTCTTCGAGAGTCCACGGCGTGCAGACAAAATAATCATCACGTCCAACTTCAGTAACCGCCGACCATTATAGTAAAATTATTAGCAAATATGGTATGGTAACTTAATTCACCGATGGTAATTACCTTCAACTTGAGTAATCACCGACCCTTATTGTTAACGAATATGGTAAGTGTATAATCAAATTCACCGATAATAATTACGTTTAACTTGAGTAACCAACGATCTTCATTATTAGAAAGTATGGTAATTATGGTAATTAAATTCACCGATGGTAATTACGTTCAACTCGAGTAACCACCGTTCCTTATTGTTAGAAAATATGGTAAGAATGGTAATTAAATTCACTTTAAACAGTTTGATGAATTCATACAATTGGTTTTTCAGCACATCCAATTGGAAGAAGTTTTTCGTTATTGAGAGCCACTGTCTCAATGCGTTCTTTGTAGACACTGAAGTAGATGTCTACAAATATGTCTATCCGGGAATGTAAAAGACATAGGTATTGGCAAGTTAAACTCCAAGGGTACAACGGCAATTATTTTAAACGAGTTTAATATAAAAAACTTATCATTGGGACTAAATAAACTACGATCGATAATATTTTGTTTAGTATCCAAGTACAACACAGAAGGAGTCCAAACATTTTCTGGAAAAAAGAGATTGCCTCATCAGGGAATCAGAACACCGTTTGAGATACCGTGGACAGCAAGAAGAGGGATGTTCACTAAGGGACTGATATACGGCAAAAACTTTACAATGAAAAGGAAGTGCAAGGTTCTTCTTATTAAAGAACATTAAAATATCTCGAGACACTACGTACGCAACACCAATATCGTATCACTTTACGTTATATACACACACACATTTTTATGTCTGTAGTTAAAAAATAAATAAAAACTATCATATACAAAACTTTTAAAAATATGTTGTATGATCAGTTGATATATCATCGTCTATTATTATCCTATTCAATACAATGTATATTTACTTACAAATTAAACACACTTACCACCTTCACACCGGGAGGTGGGACATGCTTGTGTATTTTATCATTGTCTGAGTAGACGTCCACAGATTTTGATAATAACTTAGAAATAAAGTATTATAACATCCTTCAAACTACGTATTAGCTTTTGAGATTTTTTCAACCATTCAAAACACTATTCACTTTAATTGGCATTAAATCGTCTATCTACATTAACAGAATTTAACTTAAGTCAATTAGTGCGTTCATCCGACATTGGCTATAGATCCATCTTTATACATTGTATACTTTACGTAATTGGGAGATAATTTCTACAGTTGAAGTACAGTTGACCTTCGAAAAGATCACATACCTATGACAGAAGGTAAAATTAATTTTAGAGCAAAATATTTCATCGCACAGAAAACTGCCAGTGCAACACTTGAACCAACAGCACAGGGAAACGTAAAATATTACACACACTTGTTAGCGACAGTATGGTAGATAGGTAGGTCTACTAGTATTGTATACTTTACCGATCAACAATGTTACAACACGAGATTATGATATTTCTTGTTCTTTCGTTTTTCCTCTCTTCTTCTTTTTCTTCTTTTTCTTCTTTTCCTTCTTTTTCTTCTTCTTGTACTTTTTCAACGCTTTAGGCCATGAGAATATCTGTGAGTTTTAAATTACAATACTTTGTGAAATCGCTTCATATTAAGACGCTTAGCTCTATAAAATTGATTCAGCTGGTACTGCAAGATCTTACCAACCAATCGCAAGACTTGGCAACCACTCCATATGGTCCTTCAAATTCTTCTGTTAACCCTCATAATCTGCTTATTTAAGTTGTAGATACTTAGTGTTTACCTCAATATTTCATTTTTGATTCTGTCTCTTCTGTAAATTCCTAGGTCAAACGTAAACACTACACTTCCACTGCTGAAACTTTTTACTAGCACCTTATCTCTCTCCATCTTATAACCCGCGTGAAACAGTCACCATTTTATAAAATGTCATCATCGTGAGCTCCTTTAATGGCCTGATTACGATTAATTGTAAAATGCTGTAAATTTTGTTTTAATGGTAATTAATTTAAAATTGTATACTTCTATTACTTTGTATAATTTAAACTAAGATTTCTAAGCAAATTGTTTTTGATGGCAATGACGATCTCAGTAAATATAAATTTATCATAACTATAATTGTTGGCAAAACTCGAAACCTGAAGTACATTTACCGTGCTTTAATGGCATGGTGTAAATAAGTTTTGAACAAAATTTGCGGCATGCAAGGGCTTTGTTCACACTCATGTTCATTTTATATAAGCCGTTTCTTCCCATATTTCCAATACAGACTATCGTATACCAATGGCTTTAGCGCCTGGCTATAGTAATCTAGAGGTTCCCGGTTTGATTTGCAATCGCACCATAAAACTAAAGATGTTTTCCAGCCCCAGGGTGTTCACCCTGTAGAAATGGGTACACAGGATAACAACCTAAGTAGTAATCAGCCGGTAAAAAGTAGAGCTGACTACTTTGTCTTCCTTGTATATAGAACGACTCATATAAAGCAAACTCCATTGTCTAAATCCTAAAATACTTTGGCGATACAAAAAAGGGCAATTACTTATTATATTATTATAGAATTTAGTATTACTGAAATCGAATAAAAATGAAATGAAGGAAGTACAAAAACTCGTCAATTTTGCCTGCAGAAAGAAGTACTGACACAAACAACAAATGAGACGGACGGAAGGGATCTGTAATGGAAGTGTGATGAGAGAGGAAATTAAGCGTGAAACAGTCTTGAATCACAGAGGCGGCAATAATGAGTCACTAACAAAGTCACAAGGGTGACTGCGGCCATTAATGTTCACATCTTGGCAGCTCATCCTGTATCAGCCTTCTGTCACACAGCAGATATTTTATACAGCCGTCACTGTGTTTTATGCTACGTGTTTTTATCAAGAAACTTTAGCGAAGGCTTTCCATAATACAGTGTTGAAATTTTCTTACTGTTAAAAACATTTACTTTTTAGTATTTCGAGTACAAAGAACCGAAACACTTATTAACACAGCAGTTTGTTTGATAGGAAATAACTATATAGTAGTAGGAAGTACATAAATTTCCGATTTATTGCATATTACACTGGATAACTGTCATAAATATAGGCTCGATTCTACGTAATATTTGATGGCCTATTTACATAAGAAACTTATTTTAATGTTACCTCTTCCATATAAATACCAGATTTTATACCAACTATGTATAGAGGTTGTTGACTATTTTGTGGGCTAACATTTTATATTAGTTGATACAAAATGTAAAAAAATATCTAGTATATAAAAGTTTGCCAGTGTTTTGTAGATGCCATATTTTGTATGACAACATTACATCAAACTTATCGTAATGAGTGTTTGACTTGATAGAAGAGTAAAGTTACTGCGGAATAAAGCTGGAAATATTTTACAAGTTTACACCCGCGCTGTCTCTCTCTCTCTCTCTCTCTCTCTCTCTCTCTCTCTCTCTCTCTCTCTCTCTCTCTCTCTCTCTCTCTCTCTCTCTCTCTCTCTCTCTCTCTCTCTCTCTCTCTCTCTCACACACACACACACACACACACACACACACAATCTTGCTTTTATAGAATAAAAAGGAATATTAAATCGTTCTTCAAGCAATAAACTTAAGATTATTTTTGATAGTAATAATTTTCATAAATAATATGCGTATCCTTTAGTGCAAAGTACTGAGTAATTTTCACAATACGTTTTATGAAACGAGGCAACATTTATTGACAACGAAGAAAACTTGTTGAGACGCATATTTGTAAAAGTGTCACTTATTGTTTGAAGTAACTGCAGAAGCCAGATAATTTGTTATAATCCTTATATGTAGGCTTCCTAATTTTACTGCAAATTTTTTACAGATTCACTCGCACTGCTAAAAGTAGTGTTGTGACATGTTAGTAAGACTTTTGTTGTATGATGCTCCTTATGTTCTTCTGTAAGTGCGTGTGTGTGTGTGTGTGCGCGTGTGTGTGTGTGTGTACACGCGCGCGTGTGCATATATTTGTCTTGTCGTTGAAAGTTAGTCCTACACCCACTCGTAAAAGGATTCTGGAAGGTAAGGCACTTCGTTAACTTACACGCAGGTTATACAACTTGCCGTTCACATATCCCCTATCATTGGAACTGTAATTTATATTTATAATATCTGTATACGTTGTATTTTAGAAAAAATGGTTTGAAGATGGCTTTCAGTCTTTGGTTATTGGAAATTTCTGAAGAAAAAATCGGAAACGACAAGCGTCCGTGTTTTAAATTTTAATACAGGTACTCCATCACTGTCACCGTTTTAAATATCGGTATGGAGAACCTTACATGACTTCCATGTTCTAAGATTTTTATTTATAATCATTTTCGAAATGAATTATTTCCATATAAACTACTTCTTTCTACTTACTGCTTCAGCCTTAACCACAGACCTGTGGTCACTAACGTATACCACCTCACGTTACCGCACTCGATTTTCACTGATGATGGAAGTCGATGGCACTACCGAAACGTCTGGTTTTGCAGAAAACATTGGTCTACGGCCAAACAGACCGGGACGGAATTTTAACAACAAACTACTTCTTTGTTGCCGATAACGTAGTACATATATAAAAAAAATTATCCTCTCCCCCTTCAACTATAATTTTTGTCTATAGAAAATTACCCCCACCCCGTTCAACTAGCCTCTCTTCATTTATAGATATTTAAACTACGTTTCTACAGTGGATTATTAAGATATTCTTATCAGGACACTTTATTTATCAAAATTAAATACTTTACTCTTGTTACAACAAAAAATCTTTCGGGTAAACTACCCTTTCCCAGTAACCGATCTTCACCAGAATAAATAGGCCTTGACTCTTCTACAACTCAGGCACATATGCAAAACATTATTTGATTCTGTTAGAATTTGCGGCAGTTATCGTTCGTCATAAAAAAAATTAACCTTGTTATCACATAAAACGCTGCTGGTAAACTACCCCTTTCTCTTAACTGATCTACACCAAAATGAACAGGTCTTGCGTGCCCTACAACTCATGGATGTATGCAAAACATTATTTGATTCTATTTAAAAGTGCGGCAGTTATCGTTCGTCATAGAAACAATTACTCTTGTTAAAACATTAAAGGTGCCCGGTAAACTACCCCTTTCCCTTAACCGATCTTTACCAAAATCGATCAGCGTTCAGTCCATTAAAATTCAGGAACGTATGCAAAACATTGTTTGATTCTCTTTGAATTTACGGCAGTTATCGTTCGTCATAGAACAAATTACCCTTGTTAAAACATAGAATGTTGCAGGTAAACTACCCCTTTCCCTTAACCGATCTTCACCAAAAATTATAAATCTTGAGAATTCTACAATTCAGGAATGTATGCAAAAAATTATTTGATTCTCTTTGAATGTGTGGCAGGTATCATTCGTCATATAAAAATTACCCTTTTAAAACATAAAACGTTGCTGGTAAACTACCCTTTTCTCTTAACCAATCTTCACCAAAACCAACAGACATTACGTTATCTGTAATTCAAGAAGGTATACAAAACATTATTTGATTCTGTTTGAATTTACGGCAGTTATCATTCGTCATAGAAAAAATTACCCTTGTTAAAACATAAAACGTTGCTGGTAAACTACCCCTTTTCCTTAACCGATCTTCACCAAAAACAACATGTCTTGAGAACTCTACACTTTCAGACTGTATGCGAAATATTATTTGATTCTGTTTGAATTTGCGGCTGTTATCGTTTGCCAAAAAAATTACCCTTGTTAAAACATAAAATGTTGCCTGTAAACTACCCCTTTCCTCTTAACCGATCTTCACCAAAAACAATAAGTCTTGAGTACTCTACAATTCAGGGCTGTGTGCAAAACATTATTTGATTCTGTTTGAATTTGTGGCTCTTATCGTTTGGCAAATAAAAGTCTACACACAGACACACACACAGACACTTTTCGAAAAATCAGAATTTGCAAGTATCTCGAACACGATTTTTTTTGCCATTACCATACTTCCATTTCCTTATGGAACATGGAAGTAAAAAAGTTATTCGTGGTTCGAGGTAAACAATCACTACTAATTAACTCGGATGCATTTAAACATTTATAGATATAAAATTAGTAACGACGATATACACAAATTAACTGCATACGACAATTACTCAATGTTACTTTTACTTTACCTGTAGTATCACAAATAAATAACACTTTAACACGAATATGTGTTATTTAAGTTATATGAACACAGTGTTTCGATACTTTTAATTTTATTTCCATCTTTAGACGCATAAAACTAAAGTAAGGAATCTTAAATATTTGTATACATCCAAAGGTGAAAACAAAATAAAACCGGCCAAAACACTGTTATGATATATTTTAAAGAAAAATTTAACCCCACCCTTATTAAAAAGGTTTATTAATGTTTAAAATGGCAAATTAATTGGAAAACCAAATATTTTATAAATTTAGTGGTCCGATACACGTTAGTGTTAAACATGCAATGTTTGCGGCAAAAATGTTGCGTGCTACATTATTAGTACATAACGGAAAAAGCAAATAGTTATACGAACAGTACATTAGTGTTGAGGACTGTGTTTAAATTTAAAAATAAATTTGCAAAGTGCAACACAAGTATTGATAAAACTTAAAGTTAGTAATGTTTTCCTAAAATAAATGTTAAGTCGCATAGACAGACTATAATTTAATACCCAACACAACTGTGCTAAAAAAATACGGTCTTGACAAGGCGGAGAAGAAATAAAATTCTTTTTTGTCCCAACAAGTGAGAAAAAACAATTGCGGGAAAAAATCCCAGAAGAAAGTGGATGTGATTACGGTAACAGATAGAGTGTAATGTTAGCTATTTATCTTCAAAACTCAACCCTTTTCTTTCAGTAACGCCCTCGAATACACTTACAGCTTATCTTCTTTCTGTAGTAAACTGTTCGTTTTCATTTCAGTTGTTGCGTGATAATAAAAATAATTTATACATATACTCTGGAGATAATTTCTTTATTTCGTCTCCTCTCATACGAAACAGTTTTCAGATTTCTCGTAATACCTCTGACAAACATTTATTTTAGTTGGTTTAATATTGCTAGAAAGATCAAAAATAAATGTAAATAAGCGACGGAGATATTAAATTTACACATTAAATGAAACGTGTTAATAGATAGATATTTGGAAGAGAACAGGGGGACTAAAGTTCACAACTCTGTTTCTTTTTCATTTAGATTGAAACAAGATTAAGTATATATTTACAGACCGTCACCATGTAACTGCTCTTACAGTTTGTGTTTTACTAAAACTACGCCTACATCTGTCAATTCACACCGTTTTATTCTGTATTTCAACTTGAATGGAAAACGGTTATTAATTTTTATTCTATAGAAAACTCCCACAGCCGTGCGTTCATTTAGAAACGTTAAAATTTCTCGTATAAGACGAGTTTTCTTGGCTATTTGACCGTGGTGTATGGCTTAATGACAAACCAAACGTTTCAACATCTCCAATGGCTGCCATCATCAGTGGAATTTTAAGAAATCTTGAACGTAGTTTGTTCACGTCAGGCCCACAGTACAGTGGTAAAGGCTGCCAGGCAGTAAAGGCTGTTTGTTTGATTTGTCATTAAACAATAGTCCACAGTTTGGTTTGTCATTAAACCATAGACCACGGTTTGGTTTGTCATTTAACCATAGACCACGAGCAAACAGCCCGGAAAACTCATCTTATACAACTGACACCAGCCGTGAAAGCCTTAGGACATTTAAAAATACTCATTTCCTATTTAGGGAAATAAATGGTGTACACTATCTTCTACACATAATTTCCTATATAACATGAGTGTACGAAATAAATAATACGTAATAAGTTGTTATTTGTACAAATTAAAACGTTACAAATTATTAATTTGGTGCTTACAGAAAATATGTTACAACTAAAAGTGTGTTTAATCTGATAATTCTATAACGTTGTGTCTCATTTTTATTTTCCTGGTATGTTTCGATAATGTGAAAGAACGAATGTCATTACCGCATTTCCTGAAAGAAGTAAAATATTATTAAAAAGTCCACTAACAAAATTGATACAATATGTTTTTTTTTCGTGCGTTAGTCATCATCATCAACTTCAAAAATTACGCTCTATCCTGAACCTGTTCCGGGACCTACTTGGCTCTCGGCCGTCCTACATCTCTCTTCCCCCTTCGGTCTATCCCCCTTCTCCATTGCTGGCACTGGAATCCTCTCACCTGCCATTCTTCCCAAATGTTCACGCCACCCTCGTTTGTTGCTTCTTAGCTGTTTCATCAATGGGTCGACTTCCGCTGTTCCGTCCTTATATCCACATTCTTCTGTCTATCGAGAATGGTACAGCCCAGAGTACTCCTCATAAATTTCATCTCTGCTGACTGAATCTTTTCTTTGTCCCTTTCTGTCATACCTCATCTCCATACATCAGAACTGGTACCGCTATAGGGTTAAAAAACCTTATCCTTGTTTTATTCTTTGTCTTATTTTCAAAATATCTGTGAATTCTTTCACTTATAATAATAAATTTGCCTAATTTTTTATCCAGATCAATTTCTGTTCTAAGTATGTAACGTAATATCCTAAATAATTAAAATGCTGAACTCGTTCCATAATCTTCTGTGCGCTAGTAATTTTGAAAATATACATTTACTCCTCTTACGTTACTTTGCTTTTGAAATTTTATCAAAATTCAGATAACTGTAAATCGTGAATACTTTACAGTTTGTGAAGGCGTTTGAGGATTTAATCGATAGTGACCCTATTGCTTCACAACAGTTATTAATTGTTGCGTTTAAAATTTTAAAATTATATTGAATTCCTTAAGATTCCTATTGGGTTTGCCGTAATCGACTGTTATAAAATAGGCCTATGTAGCAAGGCACCTTGCTAGCAGGAACTAGTTACGTAGGTTCCAAAGCATGGAAAAATGTTAGAATAGTAAAGCAAACCTCTCTGGATATTCACTTTGCCCCAATGATTCCCTATGATTTGTCCAAAATATAAGCAGACAGAGCGCTCGCCTTAACACCATTCTTAAAGTCAACTGCTCTCATTTAACATTGTGTATATACAATTTAAAGTGGGCACAATTGTAGTCACACTTTTCTAGAAGAAACAAAGGTGTTAAATATATTTTCTACAGTACACACTATCACAGAAAATAATAAGTGTTATAAAGAAAAGAAAATTTTAAAATTCAGACAAACAAAAACAATTTAACACTTGACGTTTCTAGCAATAAACGTTTTATTATCATGTCTGATGGATTGGATTCGTAGAACTCAACTGTCTAGCTACTGAAAGTGACCCGGCGTTGCAATAGGCAGGAACAATTCTGTGGCGTAATAATGTTTCCTCCAGAGTTCTAGTTGTCCGGAGAATAATAAGTCGGCGTCGGGAAGAAGAAACTGCCAGAACTTCCGAGCTTGGACATCCAACCGAACCTGCATTAGGCCTGTGCGACGAACATTGCGGTATCGCTCTCAGTGTTGACTAAACTTAACGATGTAGTCTAATAATAATCTCATGCATTTACTAGTAATAATCTCATACATTTACCAAATCTTGCATGTAATTGAAAATTATCAGGGTCCGATGAAAACTACTTACCTGTACTACACATTTCAGGAATATAATATAACATTCTAGGCAAATATTGAATTATATTATGAAACCACCTACGTTCGTATCCAATAGGCAACACATCTAAATAAAATTAAATATGTGTAAATGTGTTGCCACGTATGATTGTGTGAGTGTCCACGAAAAGAGAATATTAATACTGAGGGAGATATAAAGAGTGGCAGAGGCAGAAAGAGAGAGTGAGCGGGGAGGGTGAATGGAAAACAATACTGCCCAAAAATAAAGAGAAAATAGCCCATTAAGACTGAGAGCAAACAAAAGTGCCACAAAAGATGACCAAAAGAGAACACAGATGAATACGTAATGGAAGAATGAATGTAGCGTGAAGAATCAGGATCAGGATATATATAGCCTACATAAATGTATATATGTATTGCATTAGGTTAGATTTGCATATCAAATAATAATTTCACTCTTGACATATGATAGCATGTTACAATGAGAATTGGTTGAAGGCAAAATTTGCGTGTTAGAACAATGTAATATAGACAATAAGTATCATGTAAAAATGGTTAGGTTACGTTAATTTTTGACTGTATAAAAAATATGAGTGTTGTGACTTATTGCAAACATATGCATAGGCATATGGCAAGTGAGCGTGTGCGCATGTGAATAACTGTGTTACGAAATAACTATACAAAACAAATAACATTTAAAATTTCGTGTAAATTAAATGTCCGACATAAGTCTTACACCAGAATGTGGATAGAATAAAGTCCTATCTGGTAGTAATATTTGTTAATAATTTAAAGAAAGAAATATATGAGTTTTTTATAAAAAAGATTTTATAACCCAAAAGACAGGCAATAAAATTATACCGGTTTTATTTCCACGTTTTACATTGTTCATATTCAATTTCTTACAAGTAGAATGTTATCTAGACTGTAGTCGTAAGGGTGAGGGAACGTTTTGACCAATGAAATTGGCTAATAGATCAGTTGATTTGATCCGTGATGGGATGTAATGTCAATCTAACTTAGAAATCAGAAGAAGCAGTTTCGTTACTTTATAACGTGTAATCGTTACCTTTGGTTTATGCTGTAAGTCTGTTAGGAGTTACCAGCACGTATAGTAAAGTTCGCGAATGTATAATGTTGAGTGCTAGTTTGGTAAAGTTCAAGATCGTCCGTTTAGACATTTATGAACACGTCAAGTTAGCCGAAACAGTGTATTGTAAAATACACCATACAAATCATTAATAATCACTAATTCAACACTGTTCATAGAAGTACCCAACACGGAAATGACCCTGGGAGCTGGAAAGCAGGAGGAGATTCTAGAAAAACCACAGGAGGCACAACAGTATCCTGACGTCTACCTGAAAGGAACATCTGTCGACACTTATTAGGAAAAGAGGAGCAACGACGCATCGTTCATCAAACAAGGAAAGTGAAAAAATGTATATAAACTAAATCCATTAATAGAACAATTATTAACTAAAAGACACAGAAAAACTTATGTAAGAAAAATAAAATAAGTTTTATGTAATTATAGTGTCGGAAAGAATTATTTTAAGTGTAAAGAGAAGGTCAACAGAAACTGTCAATTAATTTTATTTTGCACAAGAAACTGTTCATTAATTTTATTTACAACAGAAGTAGTAATTTATCTTGTTTTAACAAAACGATTAATTTATTGTAATTTGTATTAGACAACGCAAATTATTTTTTTCGTTATCATAAACTGTAGTAAAATACTGTGCAATCTAAAAATTAAGGAAAATCTTTAATAATAATCAAAACATTCTATTATCTAATTGTCGACTAATTATTCTATGCAACCATGTACATTGTAGTATATGTGTATACATGTATATATTCATAAATCATATCACGATATACGAATTTTTAATACACAGTGAAATAAACCAACCCATTATATTTCAAGTAGTTACTGTCGTTTCACTGACAAAATTCATTCATCATTTTACAGTCGAGGATAAGCGTGCATGATCACCACAACGGACCAATTTACAAGCATCCCAGACACTTATATTCAAACATTCAAAAATACACACACACGCTCATGGTTACATGTAATTTTCACTCTGACGAAAAGGGGATATTGATAGAAACTTCTGAACGCGCACTCAAGACGGTAAATAACTAGGCACATTAATATTGTTGATTCTCATAGTGTTCCAAATTTTTCTCACACCACGATACAACTACAAAACGCTTCATTTCTGCATAGTCAGAGTCAGTCACAGGTAAACACTTTGAGGATACCATCGTCATTAAAGAAAACCGTTACTATTGCTGTTTGAAGTTTACTTCTGTTTGCATAATAGTGTTGTTTAAATTTAGTTTCGTGACTTTACACAAGGAAAGCACACATATGTGACCGGAACAAGGACGGACTCTGGTGGCGTAAAGCCGCATTCTGCCGTAAAACGCTGTCACTGCATTTCCGGTATAGCTGCAGCTGTAGTGTGGTTTTGACCGACCTAGTTACACCGAGGCGGTAACGCTTATTTAAAGACTGTGCTTTATGTTCCTCATATATTACGACTTGTATTTTTTCTTTTGTCTTACCGCCATAACTGCTGTGTTCCTTTAAACGCAATAATCCAAAAAGATCTATCAAACAAAACAGCAGTGATTGCTTGATACCTTGCAAATATAAACTGAAATTACAGATATAATTTTATGCGGATAGTAAAAATAATATATCTTTAAGATAAAAACATGAATAATAAAGTAATAAAATGTTAATTTTGTAAGTGCACAAAAGTAGGTTTACAAATTTTATCTCACTGCTTATAAAATACATACCAGCATATGGTATGTAGAATAGTGCATGAAATTCGCACAATGAATAGTTAAGTACTCCAACATTTGGAAATCTTGAAAATATTAATACGAACAAAATTAATGAAATTTCTTGTTAGCGTTAGCAACTTTTCTATGACAAATTAATTTTATTGCGGATCGTAACATCAGTTAATTAATGCGTTCAAATTTGAATGGAGCATTCATTATGTATGTACACCATGGTACAAACAAATTAATTCAAAACAGATCACTATTCTCACTACGTTGAATTGTCACAAATTATGTGAACTAATCAAATATAGATCACGGCCAGAGGTACAGGCGCGTTATTATATCATCGACGCTCCTTCCACAGGCAAAAGCAAGTGTTCTCGTGCATAAGTACAGCATAGCTGGGTTTCCTATATTCCAGAGAGTAGTTAGACATGTTGATTAGTTGACGAATTAGTATTTACGTGTAGATCGTTAAAATGCCTTTGAACATAAATTCTTGAAATATACCTTATATGCGTAGGAAATAGATTAAGCTTTAGCTACTAAAAATAAGTACATTCACTGTAAAGCATTTGTGGAAGTATGGTTATTGAAAAACGCTCTGTAAAAACTTCCAGTTTTTAATCTTTACGTGAATTAAATAAAAGAATACTAGACAAAAATTAAATACATTGATGTACGGAGGTAGAGGAATTAGGAAAAAAGCGTAAAATTAAATTTCTACTACGACGCAGTGGCTACGGTTATCAACATGAAAACGAAACATGGGAACAGCTGGACAACAATGAATACGCCAACAACAGAAGCGCTGAGCTTTCAAAATAACAACACTGTTTCCAAACACAGTACACACAAATAATAGCATGAATATGTTTGCTTGAATGCAGACAAATCTATTAAGCCTTTGATCTCACACGTCATGCTATTTCCCAGTGTACTACCAGCGGTGAAACAAAGACTCTCGGCCGTGATTGAATTTGCTGTGTAGTAGTTTGTGAAATGAAGTAATTTAGTTTTTGCTAGACAAAAAAAAACAACTGACAACCAACCAGGATAGTTTATGAAATACACAAGTTTACAAAAGCTTCCTAGTTCTTATTAGAAAATCGGTGTCTTCTATCCTGAAGAATTACATTCGTAAACAAACTATTTTCACTATAGAGTCTTGATCTGCATATTCCCAATAAGGAAAGGATGCTAACAATTTTCTGAAGAGCTTGGATTCATAAAAGCAAATTAAGTGACACCAGGACTTTTAAGTTTTGAACAAAATTTGCAGGTAACAAAAATTGTATTGTGTAAAATTATCTATTGGTGCAGTTCAACGTGATGTGCCAGTCACTGATTCAGGCTATATCATTTAGCGTGTTAACATTTCCGTCTTCTTCTTCTTCTTCTTCTTCTTCTTCTTCTTATTTTTCTTTTCCTCCAGCCTTTTTTCAGCTTATAACCGCTTACAAGTCAGCCGATCTAATAACTTAAGTAATAAACAATCAGTATGAAATGCAATTGATTCTGTTTCACAGTTAAGATTATTAAAGGAACTACTCGTTAAGGAAACATTTTATACGGACTTGATGAGCCCTAATGCACACTATACTTTGTGGTACTGCTTTTCAGTAGTAGACTCGTTTTCAAAGGGGAAGATGTAAAGCCATAGCCAATAATACCCAATGTGACGTGCAAGTTTGCCCCTTTCTCACACTGTGACGTATAATCTGCGGCGTTAGCACTCCTCTTGCGTCCTCAACTCCTGCAACATGCTGCGTACTGTCAAAATCTATAACCAAGATTGAAATTGCTGCCTATAATCCACCATTAATTTAAAACTTCTAATTTGCCTAGCCTCAGTCATAACTTTATTTTCATTGATTTCTATCAATAATATTTTCGATCCTTTATTTTCATAGTACTGTACTATCCAAACATGAAGAAGCGAATACAGAAAGTTTCACAAACGTCTAAATAAAGTAAAGGTTGTTCAAAAACTAAAGTGTTACCGCTCATTTTCTCATGCAAATCAAAAGTTGTTTTGTTATAAAGGGGAATATCCATTTGCTCTCAGGCACAGACCCCGTTGTCGTTGAACCTATATCACAAGCAATAAAGTAACAACTTTAGATACGTGTGCTCCCAGCCCCCATTTCTTAAAGCGTCTTAGTATATTAATTTAAATTAATGATTTTAATTTCCAGAAGTCTCGTTAGACAAAAGACCCACTGTCAGTCCGAATTAAGTACATTTATAATAAAACTAATAACAGTTCTAGGAAAAAGGCTTAAGTAAAGGTTGTTGAAGTTGATAATTCTCTTTCAAATCTTAATATATTTTCGAAGTGAGAAAAAAATGTGCATGCTGCTGGAATCTGACTGACTGGTTTTAATACGCTTTCGGCACACAGAAACTTTATGTATATCTCAAGCTTCATGGTGAGGCTTTGGCACACCAAGTCTCGAAAGTCTGTCTCGTTTTACCTGCAGATTGCTTTTATATAATAAATGTGTATTGAAAATAAGTACCAGCAAGTTTAGATACAAGTTATTTAGATCATAAAACTTTGTATGGTTCTAATGAGGTGTTGAGAAATCCCTTTCTTTGCCATTATTTCCCACAATCTGCCATTATTTACTCTATCAGTTGCCTTTCTATACATAGCTATTTAACAATACTTTTTCAGAAACAGAAATTACACTGTTGCACACCACTATAGAAATTATTTCAGATTAGCGCTTTCAAGGTTTACAGCTCATCACTACATCCAACCTGATGATGAGCTATGGAGCTTGAAAGCGTTAAATAGGGAATTATTTCTATAGTGGTGTGCAGCAGAGTAATGTCTGTTTGTGATTATAACCACTAACACAACTATATTAATTAATACATTTTGACATGATAATGTCTTATGGCTGGGGGTCATTTGAAAATTTCTGTAACGCATCACGCTGCATGACGTCATCATTTACCAGCCGGGAATCGTTAACTAAAACCGCGACCGCTAACGTGCTAACGTCCGTCGCAGATTAAAGACCTAACAAGCAAACAACACTGCATAGCTGTAGATAGGTATGTAACCAATCAGTCAGTCAGTAACCATAATAATGTTGCGTTTAGCTGGCGGCTGAAAGACATTATCATGCTCTTAAGCTTTTACCATTTGGTAAACGGTACTTTAAATTTTTTAAGTTTTGAACTGATAGTCTTTGAACACCTATAAGTATTTTCCTTTACTAAATATGTGTTTATTCTTACTAATTGTACCTAATATTTCCCTAGGACTCCACAATCACTTTAGTTTCTAAATGGCAGAATTGTTTTACTTGGTGTACAACATCTTTCCCAAGTTTTGTTGTTTTAGTCTTTCTTTCTGTATTTTCTAGGCTACTGTTATCTTGTAATGCCTATATGTTTCCAATTTATGGTAAACGTTTACATATTTATACTCACTTTTTATTATTGTCTTTGTTTCATTAGTGTCTCTCATTACTTTTTCTTTAATAATTTAGTCCATTGTACATCATGTTGTAAATCACTCTACTCTAATCTGTATGTCCATGGTGGTCTTCCTAGGGAATAATTAACTCTCACATTATACGTACTCGAATTCGCACCACCGCGAGTCCACAGAACAGACGTGTAACATTCTGCACAAGTCGGTAATATATTTCGTTTCGCGTTCAGTAAAGTGGTATTGCATCATTTCGCTAAAACGTATAGTTTTGCATAGATATAGATTTAGGATTCACGTACGTACCGGCATCACATACTTTAATAAGTTACATTCCTTAAAAATGCACAAAGAGATCTCACCCCACTTGACTTCATATCAGGTGATATACGTGTCAGATATTTTTAGATATAAAACCGTACGGAATGTTTAATACATTTTTCCTATGTTATGTTTGTTATAAATTACGTATGCATTTAGTACATTGTACATACATTTCGTACTGTTTCATTATATACAAAAATTCGGAAAATTAAGAATTGCAATTTTTGAAATACACAATATGAAAGCAGTTCATACTTGTCTGCGTGAATATGCAAGTACATTAAACTAATTATTAATCTGTCTTTGAAAAAGTTACAATAATGTTTCAAAATGTTCTTAATGTGATTTAAATATTAGACTTATGTCATTTTTCGTCCAACTTTCAAAGATATCGTCCAAATAAATATTGAAAATTATTGGGGAGATACAACCTTGTCTAACTCCTTTATTTGTCTCAACTGGCACTGTCAATCGATTTCCCGTATCAATGACAAAACAGGTGTACTGATACAGATTCATCTTAAGGAATTTAGCAGAGGATTGAGGTTTCGTGCTATCTCCGCTTAAAACAAAAGTAATGGCTATTAGAGGCATGTATCCAGTAAGGAAAAATGTAGAGGTAAATGGAAACATCTTGAAGCAGGTACCTAGTTTTAATTAACTTGGATGCGAAATATCTCTTGCAGTTGGTTGTGATGGATGCGGAAATGAACTTAATAAATTTAAACATATATGTGGGATAATCCATAGATTCTTAAGATACAAAATTAGGAAAGACCCTAAGTTTAAGTTTTATGCTTAAGTTTTAAGACACTAAGGCTATGACTGTACCGGTAGCGCTGTATGAGACTAAGACATGGGTACTTTCACAGAGAGACAGAGCGAAGGTTACATCAGCAGTAATTAAATTTCTCAGGTCGTTCAAAAAGTGCACGTCACTAGCCAGAATAAGTAATGCACGGATAAGGCGAGAATTACAAATTTTTAAATTACAGGGTAGAATTATAGAATGCAGAGCCAACTGGTGTAAGCATTTGGGAAGAATGCAGCAAGATTGCCTTCCCAAACATGCCTTGAATCCACACGGTATCGTAGTGTAGGGCGTCCGAAGACGAGACGGGTCAGTGCAGCCTAATCCGTGAAGTAGAGTTGATGATGATGATGATGATTATGATGATGTTATTTTCCGTAAAACACGAGTATGTGTAAGTGTAATATTTTGTAATCCAAAGAGAGTCAATGAAACTTACATTCATTTTATGTTCTTAGAATCTTCCAATATTACATTCTACTAAAAATACTGACAACTTTTAGAAGCGAATTATGCGATCACATTGCTTTTAACGGCTTTGCAATATAGTCGAGACACATATTATACTACAGACTGAAAACAAAATAAATAAAGTGTTTCATAAACGTAGTGTTGCGTCTTAGACGCTCTCGAAGCAATCTTAAGTTAGTCTTAGAACGCTAGTTGGTGAGAAATGAAATAACTAAGTGGACTGTATGTTTTTGGAGTTAATCATTAATTGAAAATTATTAGAAAATAGTTGCTGGCGCGTGCAGTTTAGCGCGGCATAAATGCCTAAGAAATAGGATAGAATTAAATATTGAAAGCCATAATCGTACGTAGAGACCGAGATCGCCTAACTAATTATCGCATGATGATCATGCTAAAAATTAGAAATATTGAAAACGTATGTAGCCGCGGCTGACGAACTGAGGCGAGTTGCCCGTCCGGAATCTTGCAATTAACTAACTAAATTTGACTGCTGCTCGCTTGGATACAAGCCGGCAGCAGATTAGCGGGGGGAGAAATGACGTCACTGCACGGACCGCAATGCGGATTTTACAGTACAAAGTTTAAATAAGTACAAAGTTTAACCATACTGCCCGCACAAAATCGGGCGATTATGCAACTTAAGTCAATGTGTGAATAGTATATAATAATTGACATTACATGACACCAAAATTCAACAATACATAACAAATACATAATAATTGACATGCAATACAATAGAGCAATGACACCAAAAGAAATTCAATAGTACATAACACTATGATTGACATACCAAATTCATGTAAGGATACATAATACATAATGATTTACGTTACATAGTAATAGAATAATGATAATAAAATTCCATAACACATAATAACATGATAATGATACATAATATTTCAATAATCAGACAGACATAATAGTTGGCAGTACATAATAATAGGATAATGATCCCAAAAAATTCAAAAATATATAACAATATGATAATATAGTGATAAAAGACATAATACCTTACATGCATAATATTAGAATAATAATCCCCACAAAATTCAAAAATATGTAACCATAGAATAATACAACAGTAAAAGACATAAAAATTGATACAATAAGCATAACAATGTAAAGCATTTGATCGCCCGGGGAATGTCCCGGGCATGAAGCACGATAATGCGATAAAGTTCACATCACTGATACGTGTCGCACGAACGCTCATGCGATTAGTCTGAGGCCACTGGAAGTGGACATAATTTATGAATGGGCCGACGTAGGATACCGTTTGCGGTGCGAACGTCCGCGACGCGCACTATTGAATCCTGACCCGAATAGACTTGAGTGACTACCCCGCGTTTCCACTGCAGTGGGGTGGAATTGTCTTCAAAAATAACGACAAGATGTCCGGGAGCCAAATTTTTGACGGGATGCGCCATTTGTTGCGTTGTTGCAACTGGTGCAAATAATCCTTCGACTAACTTTTCCATATAGACGGGGTGAATCTCTGGAGAAGCTGCCATCTTCCCAGACGACCAATATTGACTTTGGAGTAGTCAGTCAGGTTAGTGCAGTGAGCGGAGAACCAACCAGGAAGTGCGCTGGAGTTAAAGGTTCGGGGTCCCTAGAGTCATTTGATATGGCGAACAAGGGGCGTGAGTTAAGGCAGGACTCTATTTGAGTGAGGATAGTGTAATACTCATCGAACGTTAAAATGGTTCCGCCGACAACGCGCCGCAAATGAAACTTGACGCTCTTGACTCCACTTTCCCACAGGCCACCGAAATGAGGTGCTGAGGGGGGGGGGATAAAGGACCATTTGATACCTTGGGCATTGGTAAAATCCTGGGTGGTCTGTTCAAAACCATTAGATTGAAAAAGTTTATATAATTCGTGAAGTGTACTACTAGCACGACGAAAATTTGTACCATTGTCGGAGAATATCTGATCAGGGATACCTCTACGAGCTATAAACCGTTTTAAGGCTGCTATAAGATCTGAGGTAAGATCTGAGACTAGTTCAAGGTGAATGGCCTTAGTGGCCATGCATATAAATAGAGCAATATAAGCCTTTGACGTCGATTTGGAACGCTGCCCGCCATGACGTATAAATACGGGACCGGCATAGTCGACTGCAGATTGAGAAAATGGCTTAGCAGGAGTAAACCGGGAAGAGGGTAATTGTCCTAATAATTGGCTTGAACCCCTAGCACAGAATCGAAAACAAGTGATACATTTGTGTATTACTGATCGTATCTAAGGTTTATCATTAATTATCCAATATTTCTGCCGTAGAGAGTACTGAGTCAATTGTACCCAAGCGTGTAGTAGACGAAGATGCTCGCCTTCTATGATCAATTCGCTGAGATGAGAATGCGGGTGGAGTATGATTTGGTGTTTGCTATCATAGGTAAGCTGGGAGTGCTGAAGGCGTCCGCCCACGCGTAATATCCCCGCATTGTCCATAAAGGGAGGTTAAGTGAAAGAATTTTACTATTATTAAGGATACAGCGTTGTGCCTCAAGTTCCTTGATTTCGATGCTACAGTGCGGTCGCTGGGACTGGCGAATAAAAACCAGAAGTGTACCATGTAACTCATGGGAAGTTAAAAAGGAGGTGTCTCTATCAGCTGTGGGGAGCCTAGAGTTCCGAATGAATCGACGGCAATACGAAAATACACGAAGGAGTTTTGAAAGCGAAGAGTAGTTTTCAAAATAACTAGACGTAGATGAAGCGACAATCAATGAGGTTTGGACCTGCTTACGTTGTTCCTGCTCAAGATCGGGATGAGTGCAGGGTGAATGGGTATCGAAGGCACTGGTGGGTCATGATGATGACTCATGGGACAACCAGGATGGACCATACCACCATTGTGGGTGACCGTGTAAAAAACGAGGCAGACAACCGTGCGATAGAATGTCGGCAGGGTTCTGCTTGAACTTGAGTTCCAGTGATTGGGATCTGCGAATGGCTCCGGTAAGACAATCGCCCGAATGAGAATTGTATAACCTGCGTGGTAGGGATACCACAAATCTACCACAATGTATTAGCGACAAAATGACTTTCGCATTCCGCGTCCTCAACGGAGGGAGCACGAGCAGCAACGTCCTCTAAATTCCAGAAGTCCTTTAGTTGCGAGGAAGTGCCATTATTATCCTCGCATGCTATGAATGACGAGATAGGCTTTGTCATGTCGACATTAAAGGGCAAGTTACCCGCAAGAATGAATCCCAATTTTGTCTCCGGTATTATGGGAAAGTGTGGGCTGCGGATGAATTTGACAGGTTCAATTAATTGTAAATAGTACTGGGCACCAAGTAATACGTCGATTTGCGAAGAAACGTTGAGTTGCGGGTCAGCTAGGAATATGCCTTTTGGTATATTTAGGGATGAGATATAAAACGATTCCGCAGGAAAATTATTCGTAATACTGGGAAGCACAGCGCAATGCACATTTAAACTAAAATTCGAATAACGAGAATGCAACCTTACCCTAGTACTGAAGTCAGCTTGAAATAAGGAATTGTTTATACCAGTGATGGGTAATTGAGATTTAGTTAGTTTTAGACCCCTGCGACGTGCGAATCTCATGTTGCAGAAGTTAGCTTGCGATCCTGAGTCCAATAAAATCCTTACTGGGTGCTTCCTACCGGCATGGTCAGTTGTCATGCAGACAGCGGTGGATAATAGAATGGATTTGTTTGTTTGCAGTTTCAGTGAAAATTGATTGTTCCTACTCGAAGCGTTATTGCCTGATATGTGGATCATTGTGTGGTGGCGTTTAGCGCATGTCCTGCAAGCAAATTTGGAAACACAGTGTGCGAGATCATGGCCTGGACGTATGCAATTTCAGCAAAGTTTATGTTTAATTAAAATATTTTTTCGTTCAAGGGGAGATATAGCCACGAATTGTGGGCATTCAGAGAGGCGGTGTTTACCACGACACAGCTAACAAATTTTATTGCCGATATGAGAATGGAATGTAGACCTAGTAAGATCTGCCGGTTTAATAGCTTTGCGATAGGGGATCTTATCGCTAACTTGTATTTTATTTACTGAACTGGTCGAGGCACCGACGTTCTGCATTAATTGCCTTCTAGTATTTAAAAATTTAATACAATTATTAAAATTAGGAAATTGCTCGTCAGACAGGCTTTCCTTCCATAGCCTGCATATCTGCCTATCGAGGTTTTGCGTTAAGTATTGAACGAAAATGATTTCAAAGGTATTTACCGGTAAATTTAATGAATTTAAAGCATTTATGTACGCGGTGATCTCGTCAATGAATTTGGAAATGCCAACCATAGACTCTTGTTGAATGGACTTCATTCCCAAGACATTCCCTATATGATAGGCTGATACAATTAATTTGCTGTCATACCTGGCCCTCAATAGATCAATGGCTACCGCATATTGTCATGGGTTATTGGGAGAGATTTTATTACATTTAAAGCTTCGTCTCTTAATGAAGTGTGTAAATAGTGTAATTTCTGAACGTCCGTCAGGTCAGTTCTGACGGGTACTAGTTCCAAAAACGTATTATAATAATATTGCCAATCAATAATGTTGCCTGAGAAGCAGGGCAATTTAATTGGCTCTAACTGTATAGGGGTGGTTTTAATTGGCGTAACTTCAGCTTGAATTAATGGTTTTTTGTTCACCTCCTCTACTTGTTCTAATAAAAGTTGTAGCTTGCACTCAATATTACAGAGATCATATTCTGTTTGAACCCTGTTACTGACTGATGTGAAATCGGAATCATCAGCCTCAATCTCGGTCTGAATTTCATCATACTTCGCTGACAATTCCATCAAGTGGCGGAGTTTAATTTTTAAGGCATGGTGATCGCTTATGTCCGGATCGAAATTGTCAGCGAATGTATTTACACGGGAGATAGAGGCCTTAATTGTGCCCCGTTCCTTAATTAACGCTTTCACATCAGCCATGACTGAAATGCAAAATGTGATTCGAAAACGATAGCTAAATATAGAGCAGGTGAACAATTGTTGTAATTTGAATAATTTACTAAATCCTGATATGGTGCGGGAGCCAGTGATCGGTATGCAACTTAATCTATTGCTTATAGGTACTTATTTTCTTTAAAAAATATTTATGGAAGTTATTGAAAATATGAATCATTCATAGTGACAATATACATATAGCCTTATCACATCACTTAAGTTTCTTAATGCATTATTGTACAGCTGCGTAAATGAAAATTTAAGTAAAAATACAAGTTTATGGCCACTTGACAATAATATCTGTTTATGTAAAAATTATTAATGATTTTATATTAAATGCTATTAAATCTGTGCTAAAATATTACTGACTTTGCTGTACATAAAAATTTTAAATGAAAAATTATAAGAAATGCAAGTTCATAGTCACGTGGATTGTGAACCCTGGCGTGTTCAAGATGGGTCCGATCCTGTTGTTGCCTTGGTGATCCTGTTCGGCAGGCCTTAGATGTTGGCGCAAATCTTGTTTCTGCTGGTCGGGTAACGCTTGAAGTTGTAGCTCTCCGTATAAATTTGAAGTTCTGGAATTTCGGTGCTGTACGACAAATGATGATGACTTGTAGTGTCTTGCTGTCTCAGATATGATGCTTTGCAGAATCTTGCAATGTCACGTATAAAGTTTATTGAGAACGATGATGGCGTGCAACGGCCAGCAATCTAAAGTTTGAAAGTGTTCGGGCTTGAACCAAACGTTGTTTGGGCCCATTAAATGAAATATATCTGAGAATCTTGGTCCGAATCACGATTCGGATCCGGCCCAGAGGACCAAAATGTTGCGTCTTAGACGCTCTCGAAGCAATCTTAAGTTAGTCTTCGAACGCTAGTTGTTGAGTTATCTGGTGAGAAATGAAATAACTAAGTGGACTGTATATGTTTTTTGGAGTTAATCATTTATTGAAAATTATTAGAAAATAGTTGCTGGCGCGTGCAGTTTAGCGCGGCATAAATGCCTGAGAATTAAGATAGAATTAAATATTTAAAGCCATAATCGTACGTAGAGGCCGAGATCGCCTAAATAATTATCGCATGATGATCATGCTAAAAATTTGAAATATTGAAAACTTTATGTAGCCGCGGCTGGCGAACTGAGGCGAGTTGCCCGTCCGGAGTCTTGCAATTAACTAACTAAATTTGACTGCTGCTCGCTTGGATACAAGCCGACAGCAGATTAAAGGGAGGAGAAATGACGTCACTGCACGGACCGCAATGCAGATTTTACAGTACAAAGTTTAAATAAGTACAAAGTTTAACCACATAGCATCCGCTTGATTTGTGTATATAAGGTTTTATTCATTGTTCAACTCTTGCCTGAAAGATTCCGGTTAAACTAAATGCAGAAACTTTGTCGTAGTTTGGACAGACACGAGGAAAATTTTAGTTGATTTCTGAAAATTACAATTAGTGTTAGTGTTTGTTTTATCGGCGGAAATGTATCTTATAAGGAACGCGGAGAAAGTATTGTAGTGATGAAAGGTTTAAATTCTAACGTTATATTATTGTGCTGATTAATTTAAATTGCCAAATACCTTTACGCAAGTTAAATTCTATATTTTGTTATGAAAATTGACATATATTCGGGAATAAATTATAACAACTTACAAAAGTTATATCTCATATGATGCACTACAATTATGAGGTACAAAACACAATTTTGTTATATTTTACCTTAAATTCCTCAAGAACAGAAGGGATTGAGAGTTGGATATATACTATAGGGTAAGTGTAGAAACTTTATAGTATGGATCTACTTAAACCAAGTATACAGTGTTAGTTCATTATGAAAACTATTTATAAAAACTATTATAAAACAAAAACAAAATTTTTAAAGGTTAGAAATTATGCGTCTGTCCCAGCGTGCGCATGTGTGTGTTTGTTTTTAACGCGTTTCAAGAAAGGACTGAATATGAGCTCGTTAACTTTGTAAGCACAAAATTCCTTCTTAATTTAGTTTTCAGATATACAGAAGAGAAAGCATAGAGGTAAGTTAGAAAACAGAGGAAGCTATTTTCTACAGGCCATTTTGGACATCGAGTTTACGAAAATAGGGTGCTATGATTAGCGGCCGCCTTCAACGTGGGAAACTCGCCTCCACAGTGGAGCATAAAAATGATTCTAATTAGGTCGTCCAAAACTTGTAAAAAGACCGGTTTATTAAAAAACTGAACGACAAAAAATATTATTACTCATTTCTTTAACTTTACGGACATCACATTTTTAAAGTCAATACATTTATCTAAATAATGTAAGGAAATATAAAACATATGTTTGTTTAATTGAGTATTGGAAAAATATGAAATTATTTATATTAAACTACAATATCATTATTAATTTCATTACATACATTTTTAGAACACATTTTAAAAGCACTTTTTTGGAATACATTTTGAACTTGTTCCACTTTATCCATTAGCTAGTGTTTATATTCAATATTTGTTCATTTCCTAGTAGATTTTTATCAAAAAAAGTGAGGGAAGCCCTTATGACTTAAAGTGTCAAAGCTTCACATGTAATTAACGCCACTTAATCGCGTATATTTATTGAGTCATAAAGTCAGATTCAATAGTTTTTCAGTTTTTCTGTGCCTCATACTCCCTCCAAAGAGTTATCAGTCTTTGGTAACAAACCGTTCTACTTAGGACTGTTTGTAAATTCTACGATAAATGTGAAAAAAGAGCAACAAATTACTCGATCTTTGAAACCAAACTGTCATACAAAGATGGTAGTACCATGCGGCCCTTATGGACAATGTAGCCGAATACATGTTAGTGTGATGAAGTTTTAAGATCTGTACTTGGAGTACCCCTGATTGACTGGCTAAGAATTGGTGACAAAAGGAATTCAGAGAATTCCCTCAGAGAATTTATAACTTGAATGACAGAATAAACCAGTACAGAGAGAATTGGACGGGCCAGCTACAACGGATGCATCAAGACAGACTATTTAAGCAATTGACGTTTTATGTTCCCAGTGGAAATCACAACATCAAAAGACAGAAGGAAAGTGGTTCGATCAGTGAGGGCGCAACGGACTGTAAGGTTCGAGGCCTGAAGATGAAGGATTTATTTCATCTGCGTACATAATAAAAAAATTTTAAACTTCAAATACAAAAATAAAACAAAGGCAACTTACCAATGGCCGGTAACATTATGGCAAGAAGATTAAAAGTATTACGGACAATGCACCGACTTTGCATTCCTGGTAATAAAAAATCGGTACTTTGTGTAGATCAACTTTTATAAATCAAAATCGTTCAGTGAGGTTACGTACTCGTGGGAACAGGTGCCGCATTAGTGTTTGTGATGAGTTTGAGGCGCGATAGAGGTTGCGCCTGAGAGTAAGTTGATATTCGGTTTAAATAAGAAATGACTTCCAATTATCATAAGGAACTGACAGATCCAACACTTAAGACCTAAGTTTTGATGTCATTACTCCGAACACGATCAGTAATAATTGCATATCGTCACGTAATGGACATAAAATTGTAATGAATTTTATCCGAATTAGGCGTTTTACTCCCAGTTTTTCAGAAAGTATTTAAAGATCGCTATACAATGTCTGATTACTGCGAGTTGCGTGAGCGGGGTGAAAGAGTCGGAGCAAAATAAAATTTAGCACGCTGTGAAAAAAAGTTTCACAAGTACTTACGTACCATTTGCTTCAACCTAAACAGTTTCTTATTTGGAACCAACTATAGTCCAAGTCACTACTACAATTGATTCATCAGGTCTAATCAAATTACTGTACAATGTTCTTCATAACCAACTGTAAATTTAACAATCTGAATTATTATATTATTCACAATCTCATAAAATTTCTTCACCTAATATTTACTTCTGTTAGTTTGTTTTACACATAAAACTACATCATCATAAGCTAAATGATATTACACATTGCATATATGATACGATTAAGTTGTTGCACTTAATTTGACATAAATGATCGTTAAGAGAAAACAAAATTAAATTATACAGGGAGACATCGAACAGAAACATTTATAACTTTATATATATTTTATAACAGATTTATAACTTTATAATAATCTATTAAGCGTCCACACGTACAAAGAAGTATGTGTTCTTCAAACGGCAAGTGTTTTGAGTTTAAAATCAAGACGCCGTTTTGGATAACGATCCTTTTGAAAGCTTCACATTTGTATCGATTTAAATACTCTGGATTCCGATCACAGCTCAAAGCCATTCACCAGTATCCCTTAGTTTACCTTACTTAAACTGCTGTAGGAAATTTTAGCTTAGAAATTATTAAGAGTGATTAAAGGACCTTACTGATTTCAATAGGAAACAGAACGTCACTTGTCAGAAAAAACGGAGCTAATTAAACGGTAATAAATTAATTGTAACGTATAAATCGGTGAGAAAGACAGGATCTACAAAAAATGCCAATTGTTTGAAAAGAGAAATAGAGGAAGGCTAATATTGAACAGTGTGACAACGTGAAAAGCTAAAATGGTATACGAATGGCACAAGAACGGTAATAGTTGTAGCATACATGATGACCTTCCAGAAAGGCCAATGGTTCCATACGCCTATATGTGTCTATATCTGTTTGCAGTTTAGTTGAGTTTACGGTAAAGACAGGCAAACATATTCCTTATGGAAGTCCCGTTGCTAATGGCTGCTTTCAAAACATTTGCTTTTCTTCCGCAGTCATATGGAATGCTGTTCAATAATATTTACTGAACTTAATATTTACACGAATATTTACTTTATTCAGTAATTCGAGTGTTTAATGAATTTATTATTACATTAAATTCCGTTAAGTTAACATTTAATTAATCAGCATTAGGAAAAGCTACTATACGATGGTTTCCTTCTAAAAACGGAAGTTGATAAATGTGATTCAACTGCAATAATCTGCATTTAGTCAGAGTGTGTTGGTTTCCTGAAGGCTTTTGTGCATAATCTTTAGTCTGGAAAAACGTTGTCTGTGGTTTAAATCTTGTAGCACAAGCTTTAATTAAAAACAATTGCATAAATTCTGCAGTCCAATTATAATAAAACTTTAACGGATTTCGCCTAAACGTATTTATAACCAATTACCGAAATCACAGATTTCCAAGGTTACAACTAAAAAAGTTTGAACATCTAAAGTAGTTTTCCACACTATAGCTTCCAAAGTTTACAATCTTTCTTATCATTATTCTTTAGATTTCTTTTTGTCATCTCATTCCTTATACCCTCATTCGTTGCTTCGCTCTCTTTATTGCTTCAGAGGGGGTCAATTTTAGTCACTTCTTTGGTCATCTAACGTTGCTGATACGGCACACATGCCCATAAAATCTTAATGTTTTTGTATCATTTGAGTCAATTATACTAGTACATATATTAATTTGTTATAGTATTTCTTAATTTTTAACTCTGTTTTACAATGTAGTTCACCAGTACCTTATATAGTATCTCATTTTCATGGCTTGTAATCTTTTCCTCACATGTTCTGGAAATTCCCACACTTTAGCACCAGTTATACTTTCTACAGAATGGAATATAACTGTTTCGTCACTTGTCTCCCTTGTCTCAAACGATTTTTTCCATATATATTTGTGTCGTCTTTTGTAACCTTGACGCCGAGGTATTTGTATGGATCACCTGCATACCAAAAATATCTTATTAATTTTATAAACATTCCTTTTCCAGTACCTGCTAGTCGGATTAAGTCAACTTTAAGATTGGTTTATACGTCTTATTTCTTATTATAGTAAGACACTTACGGAAGACGTAAGTGGATGTTGAGTGGGTAACTTTTTCATTAGCGATGGTATGTGTAACTGCAGAATGGCAACGGTTTCACCTGAACGTGCAAAACCTTATAGGCAGATACTGGGTAACAATAGAGGAGAAGAAGAAGAAGAAGAAGAAGAAGAAGAAGAAGAAGAAGAAGAAGAAGAAGAAGAAGAAGAAGAAAAAGAAGAAGATGTAGGAGGAGGAGGAGGAGGAGGAGGAGGAGGAGGAGAAACACTACACTAATGATGACACTTATTGCCTAAATATCTCTAAATACTCCTTCTATTTCATACCTGAAGCCCGCAGCATTACTATAAAAGACAGTTGTTCACCACCTGTTCCATATTACACAGGTCACGGTATAAAGCCACTACATTTTGTCAAAATTTTAAATCTTGTTGTCACTTAATTCGGCTTTAATAATCTTAGAAAAATGTTCTAATATGTTCAATTTATTCGGAATAAAAAAATTATAACACCTATTTCAGAATAATTTACCTAGGAAAGTAATTCTTTCGGCTAAAAATCACAAGTTCACATATTCATCACAAGGTATTCAGATATTTTAAGACTCTGGGTGGTTTAAGTCAAACTAGTTTTATGTCAACTATTTTTTAGCAACCCTTTTTCTGACAAAAACACTATATTTTTTTCCGTGCCAGTTACACAACAAATTTAATCACGGCTGAAAGATTTTCCGTTTCCCGACTGAAAGTACATAGGAAAATATCACGTCATATGAGATCACAGGCTTAATAGATTTGTTCTGTACACGAACAAACATGAGCATCCATTTTACAGGCAATATTGGTGTACTGTGTTTGGAAACAGTGTTGTTATTCTGAAAACTCATCGCTTCTGTTGTTAGTTTATCCATTGTGTTTCAGCTGTTCCCATGTTTTCCTTTTACTGTATGTTGATAACTGTAGTCATTGTGTCGGTAGCAGAGATTCAAAGCTGGGCTTTGGTGTAATTACTCTGTCTAGATAAATCGACGCATTTAATTTTGTGATGTATTAACTCCTTTACATGACACACACAGAGATAAAATAAGCCTTTTCACGAAACCTATTTTACTAACGATATTTACACAAAGTAGCTATTCGATGAAGGAAAAACGTGTCTATTTATGGTCTAAGGCCAATCCACTTACTACCGGAAATAAGAAGAAAAATAAGTTTGTTAATAGGAATTATTGAAGTTATAATTTAGAACATATATCTCCTTATCTATAATGACATTCTTGATGTAAATTAAATTTTTATAAAAATTTGTTGTGAGTCTATAAAAACAGATGTTTACATAAATATATTAACAATAGCCAGGCCAATCTTAATTTTCTTCCTCTTCTCTTTAAGGATTAGGTTATATACACCTGTTCCGCCACCCACGTCTCTTCCACCAATGCTTTATAGCTCAGTGCCGCTTTCGGCAATCGATCCTCTGTCATCCGTTCCAGATGATCCCACTATTGTCTTCTGTAAATTACAATAATTTTATTTCTGTCCTTTACTTCAAGTGCTGCTCTGATATCTTCATTCCTTATTCTATCTCGCAATGTATAATTTTAAGTATTTTGATGAAACTGCATTTTGTCACTCTTACCACTAGTCCTATATCAAATTACCGAGCATTTCAGTAGTGAAATGCCAATCCTAATACTCATATAAAATCAAATATTTATTTAATATATCTAATATTAAATTTTAACATTACATTTGCCTAATACATATGATATTCTGTAAAATCATTTTCCTCTGCAGATATAACTCTTATTTTAGAGTTTAAAATAATGACAATAAGAAAAGATAAAGAATGGATATAAACATGAGTTTACTTCGTTGTATACTAAGAAGTCATATAAGCAGTGGTTCTCCCTTTCTCTCTCTCTCTCTCTCTCTCTCTCTCTCTCTCTCTCTCTCTCTCTCTCTCTCTCTCTCTCTCTCTCTCTCTCTGTCTCTCTCTCTCTCTCTCTCTCTCTCTCTCTCTCTCTTTCTCTTTCTCTCACTCTCACTCGTTTACTATTAGCTTACAGTTCCCTGTGTACACACAAATAAATCCAACTTGACTTTACATCTCTCTGCCTGTAATGAACATTTTAACATTTGGATATTACGCAGGTCAAAATGCTTTGCTCTGTAAAATTGATATAGGACTAGTGGTAAGATGGTACTATGGTAAAAGGGGTTTTGCTCACTTTACTGCTACTGCAACAATGTGGCTACTGAACACGTGGTTCACTTTACTTTTTTCTATATTCCAAGTAACAAATAGATTCATTTTAAATACTACATTGTATAAACCGCGATCACTACTACATTGTTGGTTGTATTCGGTCGTTTCTAGCTCAAAAACTTTAATCGTAATCGATATGAATTACAGTCGGGGACAAATGAACATAGCCTAAATACATCGATATATGTGTATGTCTGAATAATTCTGTATACCAGAGAGAATGAGGTCACAGATAACTGCAGCAAATATATGCGAATTCTATAACTAGGTGTACTGCAATATAGTACATGTGATTGCGAACTCGATAGGTATTTGAGAAAGATATACTCTAGAATATTTACAACCAATACGCCATGGTCATTCTGTCACATAAATTAGTTACTCCACTTGAGGAAAAATATAAATTATTTAAAAGCGTGTGGTCTAAGTCTACGTAAAATTTTGTTTCGTTTTCGTTTCGTTACTTTTGTAATAAAAAATTGCATTGTCGTTATTACAGTAATCCTCTTGTTTTTACTTAAAAATAAATTTCATTCAATTTTCTTAAATTAATAATTATGCAAATATTTTTAGTAAAATTCCTACTATTCGTATACCGTATGTAAAAAAAAATGTACAGTTATTACCCATTACTGCCAGTACTGGTAACAAACTAAAACCACCACAGGTACGTGTAACGATTGTAAGTTAAATGTGTTCATACTGTGATTGCGCTACGCTTGTCGTCACGCATACATAAAAAATACATTTGACCACGTCAGGTAGATTAAAATACAATATTTTCAAATGTTCCTATCTTATTACCTATACTATACCTTAGAATTAGAAGTATAGTTACCTTATTACATTATTATCTATATGACCTTAGAAGTTATGCCGTGTATTTTTGTGTAACCTAATCCTTTATATAAATTTAAATACCCTCTGTACTATGTAATGACGCTATGAATATTGTATTCTTACGACGGTCTACTTATCGTCGTAGGTACAGTGGAAAGCAAAATACAAGACACCAATTAAGTCACTAATCACCAGCTTTAATTATCACAGTTAAACAGTTTGTAATTAACAACACAGTCTTCTACAACAAATCAAATAAAAATTGTTCACACGCAATATAATGTCAACTAATATAAAACACAATTGTATTACAATTATACCCCCCCGATTATAAAGCACAACACTTCGCCACAATAACCACTTGAACGCTCAGAGTAATAACCACTTGTAATCGCCCGACAATAAACCGAACTAAGGCCGCTGCCGCCTTGTATTTATCTCCGCTCACAGACCACAACATTCCACAACTACGCGTTATCTCTATACTACGACGTAATTAACTGCGGCCTTGACACAGTCAGTGAGGCTGGCGGCGTCCAGAAAAGTCTCGCAAGCGCATGTTGAAATCACGTACGCCACAACATTCAGCCGGATTCCAATGGTTCGTTCGAGAAACACGTAGATTTTTCTGTGATGTCGTAACAGTATGTTTAACTTGCCTGGAACGTACACCTAAGACCGCACAGTTATTTGCAATATTTCCAGCTATTCTTAACCTTATCCGTTCCTAAAATGTTATATTTATTCAGCTCCATGAAAACGATATAAAGTAAGAACTGCAAAAATAACACTAACTTGCTCTGTATGACTTCTTCCCTCATTCGTCGATGCAATGCCTCCACACACCAAACACATGTAGGTATACAAATCAGGTTTTGAATTAATGTGTCCCTCATTGAAAATTTTAGAATTATGTATTACAAATACAAATTGTAATTTGTGGTTCTAAGAAGCAAGAAACAGCACTTTTGTAGACTCGTCCGCCGAGGTTAAAGGCTTCGTTTATTTTGCTTACGAAAACTACATTCACTAAAAATTTCACTCCATCCCAAATGGCGAAGACTTGTCAATTTTTTTTCTTACAGCAAAGGCAAATTTCTGTGTCTTTAATCAAATTACTGATTTTAAATAAATGTGTAAATAAATAAGGAGTTAGATAATATTTCGCGCATGTCCTTAAGGCCATATTTGACCAAAATGACCGTTTCCTTACTTTACAGTTAATAAACAAAAAAATTTGTTTATAAGATTTGTATTTTCCATTTTGTAAGTATGATACTAACTTTACTTACAAAACTTAAGCTATTTAGAAGATTATACTTTTTCTACTTACAACGGAAGATCAGTATAAAAAGTCAATTATATGTAGTAAAGAACGGTAATTACCCTTATTGTTTTGCTAACTGTGACAATACTAAACAAGTTTCAAAATTCCATGTAAAAAGCAAGGGGTTACATACGAATTATACAAATGTTTCAAAACTATCTCTGTTACTAAAATGATAATATATTAACAAAACTATTACGGTTTTAATGCGTACGTAAAATGTTACCAAATTTTTACGTATTGTAAATAGAATTGGTAATAATGTTATAAATAAGACTAACGTTGTTTTCACTATTATCTCAAAAATATTTGTTCCGTTTATTACATTCAGACTGTTACAATTAATATTGCTGAATCAACAACGTTGGCAATTGTAGGTTCTTAACTTCGTGTAGAATACTCTGAAGATTGTATTACAGAAAGTGTTAAATGAATGTCTCACTAAGTACAGTGACATATTTGTCATGAAACAAAGTAGTTCCACCATTTCAATGGAGAAGGACTTAAGTCTATGAAAACAAATTTAACTCTCAGCTAAAATATTTGCGTGTTTAAACGGAAAGCTAATCATAGTGCATTAAAGAAAAAAGGAAATGGAAAGAATGATGATGAAAATGCAGATATGACCAGACATTATGTTTGAGAAATTTAAAACAAATGAAAACAAAGAAGAAATTGTAATCTCACGATAGAGATATAGGTCTATATTTAAAAATGAAATAGTATACGTCACCAACTAAGTGGAGAGTTAATGGAAATAATTTTTCCAAAGTTAAATGCTTTTAACAAAAACAGCCTGTTCCTATAAATGCGTGGAATTATCAATACTAAATGTTGGATGTGTAACATATGTTGCAAGGAACCAATTTTTGTTTTTTACTTTCAAAAAACACGATTCTCGTTTCTAAGTGGAAATCAGAATTTCAATAATTTGTAAAGTCGTAAGTAAACATCAACAGGACAAATCCAGTAAAGGTCGTTACAGTAGTCAGTATGTGAAATGTAGTTAAATAGAAGGAACCATCACATACGCTCTCTAAGAAGGAAAATGTTTACTATTAGAAGTATGTTACGTGCCTGTGAGCAGAAAACTGTACGCAGCATTCAAGCTGTGAGGTACGCAGAAAACTGTGAGGTTCCTGCACATCCAAAGAAAAGTATGCATAATAGGTTCACCTGCTTTGATATTGTCGTCTTTACCGTTAAGGACGCTACACAAAACCATAGACAGCATGTTTACCAGCTTTCAGTAAAAGCCACTACTGCACTACATGTGCCGCAAGCTCGCTGTATTGTTTGATCGTGTATTGTGTTGATGCCAGTAATCCTATAATAATTGCTGCACGTCATACATCAGATCACAACACAACGTTGCAACAAGCCTCAGTCATTCATTGCTAAACATTAACGACGTTATTAAATTGAATAAATTTTCATTAACACTAAGCAATCACAGGAATTTGGAAATGTCAATTACCACACAAATATTATGTACCTAATGAAAAAGTTTTATGTGCTTTGTTTGTATTTTAATATTGTTGTTAGTTTGGAGAACACGTTTTGGGTAAATGAAAAGCTATACGATATGATTTTATGTAAGTGAAAATGCACGCGTTTACTGTGAATGCAAGACGGCTTTTAATTGGCAAACAAAATTTCTTTTTGAGGTGGACTACAAAGTGCCCCTAAGATCTCTGTGGATTGTAATGGTGCTGTTCTCCAAATAGCCTTTTGAGATGGGACGAAACTGTAAAAGCCTACAAAAATCTCTATGTGCTACAAGAGGTCTACAAAAGGGCAATCATGTACCCTACCCTTTCGTCGGTCCAGTCGCTAGTTAGTGCGTGTAATTAAAACAAATTGAAACGCATTGACCGAATTTTCGAATGAGACGGAGAAGGCAATCACTTCAGCTGTGACCAGCTTACGAACAGCCAACTACATAACAGTATACACACTGTCTGCGGGAAATCACGAACCACCACTAAACTGTTCTAGACACACACCAGAAAGCGTACAGCAACAGGAAGACATCAGATCGTATGTCGAAATGTAGAGTCACGTCCGGAAGGCTTATCTCTAACCTAACACAAGCTGAGATCATCTATAAGAAATTTAACATTGCAATTTTAAAAGATTTGTTTCCTTTATATTAATGACACATTTTGACTATTGAACTTAAATTATGTCTTAGCTTTATAAATACGACACCGTAATGTGCGTTATTAATTGTCAGTCGTGTGCGTTTCGTTACGTTTGTTTGCCTTAATGTATACAAAGGAAAAGTAATTTCATATAACCAATTATTAGTTCTTTTACCTTGGCCATGAGGTCTTAACTTGGTTATTTTTTCCTTGGCCATGAGATCATGAGATCTTTTTACATTTTTCGCTACGTTCTTAACTTGTCTATTGGGACAAAGACAAGGAACTAATCATACGTTTCTTAGTCGTTAGTCGTTTGTTTCTTACGACTGCAGGATTGCAGTTATGTAGTCACATATGCGAAATAGTTTCGGTTAACATATAGTAAAACTATGATTTTTAAGTACAAATAAGCATTTTTGTTAGTTAAAATAAACATTATACGTTGTGCAGTGACAGTAAAACTGTATTTTTATGTTTTCACTATTATCAATTCAATACAACAAATACTTTGGTTCTTACGTGAGTGGACAGCAATCGGTAGTAACTCACACAAAGTTTCTGAGACCTTCGTTTACATTAGAACTAGGCCTATATATAACATTGGACAAATTGCCAACTTTCTGTTCATGTATATTTTAACATGCATCAAAAGTGAATACATGTCCATTACTTAAATTCGTAACTGCTTCAAACACAAATATTCCTCTTATCTTTAAAGCAGTTTGTACTTTATTGTAACTTTAAATTTGCAGTTTCTGTCTGTAAACCAACAATTATAATTAAGCGGTAAGGTTTCGATTTGGTTTTAACACTACCTAAACGAAAAATCTACTCTGTCTTGTGACTTACACTTTTTAAGTGTAACTTTTTTAGTCCAAATAATTATTATAAATTAACAATTAATAATTGTGCAAACATAATTATTTGTACCTATTAGAGATTTTATAATGAAAATAATCTAACAAGAGTATACTGTTGTTTACCATATGAGCAATAACACACAAGTTTTAATTTTCAAAATCTTGTTATATCCAACAACGCCATTAAGTATTTTATTACGTTTATGTTTACAAATAACTGTTTAAAAGTTTTTATTTATGTATATACATTTCTTAATGTATTCATATGCGAAGAAATATTATTTACTTCTAGAATTAATCACAGGTTTTATTTTACATATGGCGCCATGCTGCGTGGCCCATACTGTACTGACGTAAGCGATACATTTAGTGTAAACAATAACTGTTTATCTTACACCCAGTTTGCTTACCTTATTGCCGTTGATCCAACGTGCGGTGAGTTTCATTGTGTTGCAGTTGTGTGTATTTTCATATAAGTAAATAAACAAATGGTCGCTGTGTATACAGGCACTGGTGACCCGGACATATCCCGAGTGGCGTTGACAGCCCACTACGCTGACGATTCTTACAGTTTAGGTTAAGCTAAACAAATCAGTAAAGCCTTTGAGAGTTGTATGTTGTCACGGAAAACATCATAACGTCAGACATCCGAGGAAACAAATTAATTTTGATACATTTAGTATGTAACAATATTGTAGTTGTTCAATAAATTGACAATAAAATAATAACTGAACTTTTACCATGCAGCAATAGTTTGCATTATGTTACCATAGTGAAAGGACGAGCTCCTTGATCGTCGTATGGTACAGTGGAAAACAAAATACAGGACACCAACGAAGTCACTAAAAACCATCTTTATTTATCACAATTAACAGTTTGTAATCAACAAGTTATTCAACAAGATTACACTCGTACAATAATTAAAGTTAATCTGTCCACACAAATACTAATGCCAACTATAAATAATTCCGCACTATAATCACTTTTCACTAATACACCACTTGAGGCGCACTGTGTAAATCGCCCGACAATAACTTAAAACTAAACGGGACCTATTTATAGTCTGCAGGTTTCCATAATATGCGTCCTTAACAAGCAATCAAAAATTCTAAAGGATACGTCAGCGCAGCCGTGGCAAAAAAACGCACCTTTGGGGTAGTTCGAAGAACTCTATCGAATGTACGAGAATATTGCGTATAACTTAACACTGCCTCGCATGTTAAGTGTCACGTACGCACACAAACATTACAGCTGGGCTCTGCTGGGATAGCGAGAAACATGTAGAACGTTCAGTAATGGTGTGTAGCAATAGATATTTCTGGTTCTGACTCTAAAAGTCTTTAAGAATAATAATAACTTTATTCTACTAGTAAAGTTTACAATAGTCATTGTATCCATGGCACTAGGAATTAATTCCTTACCACAAACTGTGAGCCGTGACAAGTTAAGCCTTATTAAAGTCACTGTTATATATTTCAGTCAACTTATAGCAATATTTCATAAGTCAGATTAGCCGTTGTAGTCAACAATTTTTGTCACATTTACTTTGTGCAGTCGCTAATAGCCTATACGGATTACACCAAATACTCAACTATATAAATAGATAATAAATCTTTATTTTTTCAAAATTAATCCGAACTGAAAAATCCTTTTTATCTTAGTTCCCATAAGAAATTACAAATAAGGTATTTTATTAACAATAAAGAATTAATAAACTATTATTTAGTATTAATAAACTAATCATGAACACTTTTACTTTCGGAGTAAATCTAGATATACTACTTTTGCAAACAAAACGGAAATAATAGATAATAGTACTCCACCAGCCATTTATTTATTATCCGAAATGTCAAATGTTTAAGAAACATTGTTTTATGGTTTATTTCAGAACTAGAATATGACTTTCCCGCATCACTTTCGAAAATAAAATACAAATAATATTAACTTTTCGTCTATACTAATTTAACAGAATTTTGTGTATTATCGTTTAACAGTAAAATATTTGATTGAAGTATAAAGATTATGACTTCAGCTTTTGATTTTGTATATTTATGTCACTGAATTGATCGGTGTCTATTTAAAGTCTTGTATTCCTTCAAGTCTGTGCTTTGAGATAACCAATATTTTATTGCGGTTCCCTAGAACTCATCAAGCATATCTACTTTTCCAAAAGGCAGCAACCAACATTGTCTATTTGTCTTTTACATTCGCGCTCTCCGTGATGGATACCTTTTTATATTTGACGTGGAATAAAATTTTATAGAATTTCTACTATCTAAAAACAATCAGTAAACATTCTACAAACATTTTATTTAATTATATATTAGACTTGGAATAAAATTTTTATAGAATATTTTCTGATTGTTCTACACAGGTGCTGTCTCCGTCTCTCTCTCTCTCTCTCTCTCTCTCTCTCTCTCTCTCTCTCTCTCTCTCTCTCTCTCTCTCTCTCTCTCTCTCTCTCTCTCGTCTCTCTCTCTCTCTCTCTCTCTCTCTCTCTCTCTCTCTCTCTCTTTCTTGTTTATTTCAGTGAGTCAAATTATGTACGTTTGCAGGGGTACGTGCAAAACGTTACGCAGTTACACTGAGCTGAAAGTATTATACGTAAAAATATATAGAAATAAGTATGTCTGGTTACTTAGGTATACATACCAGACCAAAAACCATTACTCCTAATACAGAATTAGGAGACAATTGAAAACACCGGTGAAAACGCTAAAAGTTTATTTACAATGCATTGTTTAATATACAGTGGTGATTGGTGGTGATTGTGACGGTGGGGGTTTTGGTTGTTAATATTTAATTTTAATATACTGTTGACTTTTGTTGATAATTTGGTTTTTGTTATTTATATAATTTCAACAATATAACTTATACAATTTTGGTACGATGGTTATTACTACGACAATTTAGGTTTTGTAGTGCCAACGTTTTTCAATGAGTGTTGTTAATGTCAACTATTTATGTGGCACTGTTATTTTTTGCACATCGGTCACGAGAATTTTCTTGCAGAACGTTTGATTTTTGCTGTTTTCGACTACTGTGTCTACAAGTATGCGCCTTTTGTCATTCTTTATTGCCATCACTTGGTCCCTTCTCTCCAAATCCTCGTTCTTCTTTTCAGAGTCTGTAAATACAAGTATGACGGGGTATATAATAAATAAAAATGACAATTGGTCGACGTCTCTTCCTATACGATAATAACTATAGTAAGTGCTAAAATAATCATAACAATAATATTAATAATAATAATAATTGAAGTATAATTATAATAACTAACAAGTTATTTAAAGACTAACAAAAGGTATTTTCCGAATTACTGTGAGATTAATAAACTATGTTTAAATTCTCTATACGTTAATTTCTTAGTTCTTAGTGGACTAAACTTTTGTCAATTACCTTGAAAATATTAGATATACTACATTAAATTGGTCATGTTTGTTCATATATATTATGTCAATGCATCCAAAAATATTATCACATGATCCCATGGCACAGGTACGTATAGGGTGTTGTGTGTTTGTTTTGATTTAGCCGAGAAATGTAGGTGCTTCCTCTTGTGCGTAGCGGATCGTCAATCCTTGTCGACAGACACCCATACTACCCATCTTGTGTACACAACGTCCATTCGTGTGTTGACCTACCTTTGGGGGAGCCGAACGTACAACCGAACACACACTTCATAAACAGCATTGACGTAACCAGATATGCTGTAAGATAAACAGTTAATGTTTATTGTAGAATTGTGAATTTATATCAGTACTGTAAAAGCTTACAGCATTAGCCTACCCCACATGTGTAAATAGAAATAACCCAAATGCAAAGAAGTTGAAAAATCGGTTATTCGTGTAAATTAGTTAATGTATCTTTAATATATCAAATAAGTGTTGAACTTATTTCATTTGTGTCTTACAGATTTTTATTCTACTCAAGCAGAAGAACCTGTAATAATAAAGCGAGCCTCGATGCTAGGGCATTACGTAATTCTGATACACGAAGCGCTATAAAATTGATTGCATTATGTCCATGTGCCAAAACACTCTTTCTTAAGACATGTGAAATGATGTCTCAAACAGTAGAGCCTGTAATAATAGAGCAAGCCTGGATGCTATGGCGTTACGTAATTCTGGTACACAAAGCGCTATAATAAAATTGATTGCATTATGCCCAAGTGTCGAAAAACCCTTTCTTATGACATGTAAAGTAAAACTTATTCAGTAATGTGCCATTTGGGTTTTAACACATTCGTCTGCATGAATAATGTTCAAATATTATATAACATTCTTCACCGAATTATTCCCTATGCGATTCCTTTAACTCAAAAACAAGCAAGAGCCTTCATTGACGATCATAATTAGTTAGCCAATCTCTTCATCTGTCGCTATAAATATTGGTACGTCATCTACTAGTTCGTCTTCCGTTTATGCATTCAACAACAAGGTTCCTCTCTTCACAACATCTTTCGACTTTTTCTTCGGCTACTGTCACTTGCTTGAACGAATGATTGGCGGACCCTGTCATTTTAACCATGCAGATTTTATCTTCTCTCCGCCAATCGTCAGTACAGTCTCTCGTAAGTCTACGACAAACCCGTAGGCATTCGTAATGTTCGTGCCCAGAGTCACTTCATCGACTATGCCTGCAACGAGAATTATATAGTTAAACTCTAGAAGACCCAGGTGCACAACTGCGCCCTCCTACCCCAACACTTCAACGGGGTTTTCGGTCATAGTGTGTATGATACAAGGAGCTACGTTAAGTCTGAAGGTAGCTGAGGAATTTAGGGCCCACAATGGGCACTGCAAACCCATGTCAACTGTAAATGATATTGGTTTACTTTCAGCGAATTCATTAACAATCACGTTTCCACTGACCTTATGAAGCGTAGAAACTGTGTGTTGTACTCGAGCTTCATTTCTCTAATTTGTACTATCACGCCATTCTCTCTCTATTTTATTTGCCCAACAATCTGACTAAAGATGCCCACGTTTCCCATGTTTGGAACACTTTGGCCTTCTGTCACTTTCCCATCGTTCAAATATTGTGGTGTTCTTGACGTTTTAAATTGTTTCTGACTACAGCGTGATAACATAAACCGATTAATGTAGCGGGACGCTGACTTCTCAGCTTCAAACTTGAGGGAGTGTACTATCTTTGATATCGTCAATGAACATAACAAAATAATTTAAGCAATCCACGTCCAAAAAAACCTGCGACGCTTCGGGATATGTCAGTAGGTCGATATTTACTTCGAACGTCTGGTGACACCCCGGAACGCTGTTGTGTCGGTTTAAGTTGTACACGATACACATCACATAGATGCTGGTCATCGTACTATTAATTTGGCGTATATGTTTTGGCTGTCAGATGGCACTTTCTGCAATAGTACCGCGGCACATCCTTTTAATGGAATTATGAGTGAAAATTCTTCCTCTCCTGCTGACCATTTATTTAAGCGAGCAGCAGCTTCAAATTGGCAAAAACAAGTTCCCCAGTAAGCGCTTCCATCAAATGTTGGAACATTTGCGTAAACTAGCCCTACTACAGTTAATGGCACTTTTTCTTTGCCTTTATTTTCTGATTTTTAATCAGCGTTTATTTACTAACGCTGTTGTCAGTTGTTTTTTAATTAATTGTTCGACTTCTATTTTAATTTGTTTTGTTGAACTTTTAATAGAATCTTCTACATTTGACATATTTGTTTTCATAGTTGACACTCTTTTTTTCTATTTCATGTGCTCTATTAATTTGTTTGTTCAGCTCATCAGATGATAGACCGAATTTTGCCGTTGCATATGCCTTCAACTGTTTGTCCTCTTTTATCAATGCCTTAACGTCTTCTGTTTCATGACGGGTTTCTTTTTTCCGATTATTTGCTATTTCATTTTTACGTTTACTTTTTCCCTCCTGTCGTTTTACTGCTTTGTCTGCTTCTTGTCGGTGTTCTGCATCTTGTGCTTTGTCTCTTTTTCTGCTTCCCGCCGGCATCCTTCATCTGTCTGCGCTAGCGACGCTTGGAAAGTGTCCATTATATGACTGCTATCCCTTCCTTTAATCAACTACCACTCATACTATACCTATGCGTAGTACCCTCTTTCTCCACCCTTAAAGGACCTATTCCACTTCTGCCCCAATGGTGCAACGCTCTCATGGATTGTCGTGGTATACAGTGCTAACGTATATAATAAAGTCACTAATTTCAAACTTTAATTAGACAAAAGAACAGTTAGAAATCAACAAAAGCATTCTTATATACAATAATTGAAGTTAAGGTTGTTCAAAACACAACAATAAACATCTCCATATTACAGTTTTGTACTAATTAACAAAATAATAACTTTCCACTAAATCGCATCAATCCCTTTGACCCGCACTTCTAATATCGCCAGGTTTCACTGAACTGGGCGACTCGGTACCTACTATTTGTACGACAATCTCGTTGCGGTGACACAGCACCCTGGAGGCCGGAGTAACGCCTGGAAGGGGCGTCTACAGTGTTACGTGAACATGCAAAGCGTCACTAGTTAGCAGCGATCTATTTCCTCACATCAGCATATGTTTGGTTTATATCTGTTCTGAGCGCTTCGTACAAAATTACATCTAATGTACAGTGTTCATTAAAATTCGAAACTTTAAAAGTAAGTAATGTTAATTCCTTATCAAATACATTAATAATTATAAGCAACTAACTAAAATTTTACAAACTCTAATTTATATGAACATACAATGCGATGTAATCATTAACGGCGTTTGGCTACATAGGCTACATACTTGAAAAGAAAATATAATAAGATTATTTTGAAAACTGCGGTACTATTGTTAGTGTTCACTTGACAGTATAATCACAATATTGTATTTTTTGTAGTTCTGTAATTTGGAGTTTCGTAATTTGGATATAAACACACGTTAAACTTAATTAAAAATGTTAAGTTTCCAAGCAATCTAAACAAATAAAATGCAAAGGTGAACAAATAGTGGTTCAACATTCAAGTATTTTTCAAACTGAATTAAAACTTTTCGATTACTTAGTATCTCGTTGTTTAGAAACAAAAACTGCAAATTAAATGTAAAATAAAGTGCAAACTGCCTTGAATATAAGACAAATATTTGTTTATGAAGCCTTTATGAACTCAGTCTGTAAGACTATCTATTCGTATTCTGCGTAATTCATAAGCCGATAAATAGAAAATTGGAAATTTCGTGGTTCAAAAACTTTATATTGAATTGTAAATCAAACAAAACTCCCAAGGGTCAGCTACTGCCGAATGCAGTCCACTCACCAGAAAACCGAGGTAGACTTATTTGTTGTAAACATTTTCGTGTATGTAATTCAAAAATATTGCACGGAAGTACGTAGGATTAACAAATCTAATATCAAGGTAACGTTTCCTTTAAAAATTACAATAGTGATGTAAAATATTCCCTAGTAACTTCAATTTCCTAGATGTGACTACGCTCTTCTGCTTCATTGCTTTATCCATTATTCGACATCCCGTCTGATGTCTTCCTGTTGACTATGTTTGCTAATGTGCGTATCTTGTGCTTTACGAGTAGTGTTTTTTGGCTTGAGAAATATGCTGCTGCCAATGTTTTCCAGGCGTACAGTGCTGTGTGGTGTTCGTGGTCTGACTCACAGATATGACGTGCTTCCTTTTTCCAAAGCAGAATGTTTTCGATTAGATATAACATGTCAACAACATTAAGTAATTGTCTTCACAAATATTACTAAGATAATAATACCAAGAATATGGGCAAGTAAAATATAAAGTTAATTCACGAAATAATATTTTAAGCAATAAAGAGAATAGAAGAAAAACTTTGAACGCAAAATGAACACGGATAAATGATTAGCTGTTGTGACAAAAAAAATAAGAGGAAGTATACCAAAAATCAAATCAGTGGGAAAGGATAATGAAGGTTTAAATAATATTAGAAAGTAGTAATACGACTAATTGGTACCAACCGCACAAAAAATACTGGTGGAATTTAAAGACAATGGAGAAAACATAATTTCTATGAAGTTCTAACGTAAACTAAAATATTTCAAAGGTGCTTGTTTTACTAGAGAAAATATTAGATTGTTAAGGCGACGCTCACTGGGAGAATCTGTCATCTCATGACGCATGGATTGGCAGATAAAGATAAATACATCTCAAATTTAAAGGAGGCTTCGTTGATAAGTAGTAATATGAGAACAATACAAAATCTTTACGTCAAGTTATTTTTTGTTGTATTCATTTTTATCTGCGCTAATGATAAAATTAATGATAAATTGATAATGATTAATTGATAAATGATTCCAAATTAGACAACTTTACCCACATTTTAAACAATCTGATAAGGTTAATCTAAAGTGAACTGATTACTGTTAGCTGAACTGATAAATGTAATTTAATGTCTGGTGGAAGAATTGAGTGAAATATTTTTACAAGACGATATTTAAAATTAGCTTCTCTTTAACCATCGGCCTGTCGCTGCTATGACGTCATGAGTTTATCTTTAAATTCAAGAGTTGCAACATCTCCGTTTTACACTTCAATGAACTGTATAAAACTTAACAACCTACGTGCGTTTAAATAGGCCTGCCTTTTTTTTACCGGTGGTGAGGCGGGGAGACCGCGTACATACTCGAAACACTATGTGTTGGTTCTAATTCTTTTTAATATTTACTTGAATATTTTCTTTTTTTAGATCCATGTTTTTCGGTATCCAGGACACTTATAGTATATAATTAGTAAAATAGTTTACCTTTTTCTTGTCCGTCTGGTGGCCTTTTCTCTATATTTAATTCAACGCGTTTCGGGACATATGCCCCATCATCAGGAATATCCCTTGTTGAAGTTCGTCGATCGTTAAAATATTAAAAACACTGTATATACAAAATTTACACATAACAATAAATATAATATAAACATAAAAACACATAAAATACCCAAACTTGAGACACACGCGATATCGGTGGTGCGCACCACGACATGCTATAGTCGACTGCAGTGTTCATGTTGTTATATGTCGTGCACTATGGACCTTGTTCTGTATTCTTATCGCTGTGTCGTATAATAGATTTGACTGGAAATTCAACTGATCGTTAAGGATGACTTCTTCTGGTTTTTTATTTTTGTAAGCCTTATATATTTCGTATTCTTCGATAGCATTCATATAATTTCCTTTTCTGCATATATGGAAGGGTTGAAAGTTCGTTGTGAAATCAGTATAACTATGGTTTTTGTCCATCAGATGGCGCGCGTAATTTGACACTGTTTTACTAAATTCTTTTTTAGGTAAATGTTCTCTGAATCGTTTTTTAAAAAGTCTACCAGTTTGGAAAATGTAAAAGCTGTCACAGTCATTGCATATTATCTGATAAACGCCCGTCCTGTCTTCAACCGATTTTGAATGTTTAGGTAAGAGTATCTTATTAATGTTATTATTAGTTCGGTAAGCCATTTTTATATTTATCCCACTGAATACTTTGTTTAAAATTTTGGGTAGGGTGTTACCATATTCAGATGCTATATACCTAACTTTATTTCTATTATTTTCTTGTAATTCTATGTTGTTTTTCTTTTTTCTGTGTTTCTTGACTAAATTATCCACAATTGAGCTTTTATAACCATTGGCTTTAGCTATGTATTTGATCGTGTTCAGGTCTTCGTGAAAATCTTTGTCTTCTAATCGTATGGAAAGTAACCTATGTATTAAACTATGATAAGCTGCGATTTTCTGAGAAAAGGGGTGATGTGATTCAGCATTTATCGTGGGATCCGTGGTTGTCGGTTTTCGGTATATTTGATATTGAAATTTTTCACCTAGTCTTGTAATTGCCAGGTCGAGGAAGTTAAGTTTATTATTTATCTCCGTCTCAAGTGTGAACTGTATGTTTTTATTGACACTATTCATGCATAATTTCATATTTTCTATTTGTCGTATTGTGCCATTAAAAATTATAAACGTATCATCAACATAACGCGTATATGATACTATTTTCTTGGAAAGTTTATTTACGTTATTGAGCAAATATGTATACTCATAATGGTTTAAGTATATGTCCGCTAATAAACCAGATAAAGTTGACCACATGGCTAGGCCCTTTTTTTGGATGTAATAATTATTATTAAATGTAAAATAATTTTGGCCAAGTACAACTTCCAGTAAATTAACTAAATCATTGATTTCTTCAGAGTTACATATTTTGGCGTTAATAAGATTTTTTTTAAGGATAGTAAGAGTTTCTTGAACAGGGACTTCGTATACAAGTCAACAATGTCAAAAGATGCTATTTTAAAATTAGGTCGTAATTTAATGCTTTTCAATTTGTTAACAAGGTCAATGTTATTTTTTATACTATGGTTATTAGTTATCTTTATACTGTTTTTTTTATTTTCACTGCAAGTTTTTTGCTGACATTGTAGCTCGGCGCAGTTGTGAAATTTATCAATGGCCTAATCGGTATATTGGTCTTGTGGATTTTTGGTAGGCCATCAAATTGTGGTACTTCTGCGTTAATGGGTTTTAGTGCACGGCGTGTGGCGTTATCAAACAGCCGTGTACATAGGTTAATTTTATTATTCAAAAACTTTGACGAACTCTGCAGTTGGGTCCGTTTGTATCATTACAATATTATTATTTGATATGAACTCATTAACCTTTGAAGTGTATTCCGTCCTCTGTCTATTACGACTACGGTATTCCCCTTATCAGCTTTTGTAATCAGTGCATTGTTATCTACCAATTTAGTTTTTATATGTTTCAAGGTTTTATTTTCTTTAAAGTATCTTTGATTAACTTTACAGAGCTTTTCATTATTTGTTTATAGTTTTTAGGCATTTATTCAAGCTATTATTAATTACGGCACGGGTTTTCATTTTGTAAAGTCTGGTTTGGTATTGATTTTTACGGCGGCCTCTGCACTAATAATTTCTCGAATCATGTGGGTCTTTACCGATATAAGGAATATTATAATTTAGCCCCTTGTTAAGAATATCTCTTTCATCAGATGTAAATTGTATACTCGTCAAATTTGAGACACGCGTGTAGAACTTGTGTTTACATGCGAAGTCCTCCTCCATTATCTGCTTATGTTTAAGAGCTTGAAGTTTAATCTTTTGTTCTTGATAAACAAGTTGCAGTACGTCCCATGAACGTATTTGTTGATAACCTTGATTCTGTTATCTAGTAGGGCCACGTGAATGCTATCATGTAGTTTTAAATGAGTCATATATAAATCTCTGTTTAATTTTGCTTTCTTTTTTGTTATGTGTAAAATTGTATATACAGTGTTTTTTTATATTTTAACGATCGACGAACTTCAACAAGGGATATTCTGATGATGGGGCATATGTCCCGAAACGCGTTGAATTAAATATAGAGAAAAGGCCACCAGACGGACAAGAAAAAAGGTATTTTACTAATTATATACTATAAGTGGCCTGGATACCGAAAAACATGGATCTAAAACTAGAAGCTTGTCAAGCACATACGGTATTTAAATTTCGAAATATTAAAATAAAAACTACTTAAAACAAATTTACACATAAAGTTCAATCAAGAGTGTATTACAAATAATATAATACCTAAATATGCCTTCATCAAAATAAACAGAAAATCAGAGACTGCAATGAAAATCAAAAGGCATGCTGAAACAATGTGGATGAGAGAGGAACTTAAATATTTGTATAAAAAAAAGCAAAATTAAACAGAGATTTATATATGACTCATTTAAAACTACATGATAGCATTCATGTGGCCCTACTAGATAACACAATCCAGGTTATCAACAAATACGTTCATGACGTACTGCAACGTGTTTATCAAAAACAAAAGATTAAACTTCAAGCTCTTAAACATAAGCAGATAAGGGAGGAGGACTTCGCATGTAAACGCAAGTTCTACACGCGTGTCTCAAATTTGACGAGTATACAATTTACATCTGATGAAAGAGATATTCTTAACGAGGGGCTAAATTATAATATTCCTTATATCGGTAAAGACCACATGATTCGAGAAATTATTAGTGCAGAGGCCGCCGTAAAAACAATACCAAACCAGACTTTACAAAATGAAACCCGTGCCGTAATCAATAATGGCTTGAATAAATGCCTAAAAATTATAACAAATAATGAAAAGCTCTGTAAAGTTAATCAAAGATACTTTAAAGAAAATAAAACCTTGAAACATATAAAAACTAAATTGATAGATAACAATGCACTGATTAGAAAAGCTGATAAGGGGAATACCGTAGTCGTAATAGACAGAGACGAATACACTTCAAAGGTTAATGAGTTCATATCAAATAATAATATTGTAAAGATACAAACGGACCCAACTGCAGAGTTCGTCAAAGTTTTGAATAATAAAATTAACCTATATACACGGCTGTTTGATAACGCCACACGCCGTGCACTAAAACCCATTAACGCAGAAGTACCACAATTTGTTGGCCTACCAAAAATCCATAAGACCAATATACCGATTAGGCCATTGATAAATTTCACAACTGCGCCGAGCTACAATGTCAGCAAAAACCTTGCAGTGAAAATAAAAAACAGTATAAAGATAACTAATAACCATAGTATAAAAAATAACATTGACCTTGTTAACAAATTGAAAAGCATTAAATTACGACCTAATTATAAAATAGCATCTTTTGACATTGCTGACTTGTATACGAATGTCCCTGTTCAAGAAACTCTCACTATCCTTAAAGAAAATCTTATTAACGCCAAAATATGTAACTCTGAAGAAATCAATGATTTAGTTAATTTACTGGAAGTTGTACTTGGCCAAAATTATTTTACATTTAATAATAATTATTACATCCAAAAAAAGGGCCTAGCCATGTGGTCAACATTATCTGGTTTATTAGCGGACATATACTTAAACAATTATGAGTATACATATTTGCTCAATAACGTAAATAAACTTTCCAAGAAAATAGTATCATATACGCGTTATGTTGATGATACGTTTATAATTTTTAATGGCATAATACGACAAATAGAAAATATGAAATTATACATGAATAGTGTCAATAAAAACACACAGTTCACACTTGAGACGGAGATAAATAATAAACTTAACTTCCTCAACCTGACAATTACAAGACTAGGTGAAAAATTTCAATATCTAATATACCGAAATCCGACAACCACGGATCCCACGATAAATGCTGAATCACATCACCCCTTTTCTCAGAAAATCGCAGCTTATCATAGTTTAATACATAGGTTACTTTCCATACGATTAGAAGACAAAGATTTTCACGAAGACCTGAACACGATCAAATACATAGCTAAAGCCAATGGTTATAAAAGCTCAATTGTGGATAATTTAGTCAAGAAACACAGAAAAAAGAAAAACAACATAGAATTACAAGAAAATAATAGAAATAAAGTTAGGTATATATAGCATCTGAATATGGTAACACCCTACCCAAAATTTTAAACAAAGTATTCAGTGGGATAAATATAAAAATGGCTTACCGAACTAATAATAACATTAATAAGATACTCTTACCTAAACATTCAAAATCGGTTGAAGACAGGACGGGCGTTTATCAGATAATATGCAATGACTGTGACAGCTTTTACATTTTCCAAACTGGTAGACTTTTTAAAAAACGATTCAGAGAACATTTACCTAAAAAAGAATTTAGTAAAACAGTGTCAAATTACGCGCGCCATCTGATGGACAAAAACCATAGTTATACTGATTTCACAACGAACTTTCAACCCTTCCATATATGCAGAAAAGGAAATTATATGAATGCTATCGAAGAATACGAAATATATAAGGCTTACAAAAATAAAAAACCAGAAGAAGTCATCCTTAACGATCAGTTGAATTTCCAGTCAAATCTATTATACGACACAGCGATAAGAATACAGAACAAGGTCCATAGTGCACGACATATAACAACATGAACACTGCAGTCGACTATAGCATGTCGTGGTGCGCACCACCGATATCGCGTGTGTCTCAAGTTTGGGTATTTTATGTGTTTTTATGTTTATATTATATTTATTGTTATGTGTAAATTTTGTATATACAGTGTTTTTAATATTTTAACGATCGACGAACTTCAACAAGGGATATTCCTGATGATGGGGCATATGTCCCGAAACGCGTTGAATTAAATATAGAGAAAGGCCACCAGATGGACAAGAAAAAGGTATTTTACTAATTATATACTATAAGTGGCCTGGATACCGAAAAACATGGATCTAAAACTAGAAGCTTGTCAAGCACATACGGTATTTAAATTTCAAAATATTAAAATAAAACTACTTAAAACAAATTTACACATAAAATTCAATCAAGAGTGTATTACAAAAAATATAATTTCTAAATATGCCTTCATCAAAATAAACAGAAAATCAGAGACTGCAATGAAAATCAAAAGGCATGCTGAAACAATGTGGATGAGAGAGGAAATAAAAAAAAGCAAAATTAAACAGAGATTTATTTATGACTCATTTAAAACTACTTGATAGCATTCATGTGGCCCTACTAGATAACACAATCCAGGTTATCAACAAATACGTTCATGACGTACTGCAACGTGTTTATCAAAAACAAAAGATTAACCTTCAAGCTCTTAAACATAAGCAGATAAGGGAGGAGGACTTCGCATGTAAACACAAGTTCTACACGCGTGTCTCAAATTTGACGAGTATATAATTTACATCTGATGGAAGAGATATTCTTAACAAGGGGCTAAATTATAAAATTCCTTATATCGGTAAAGACCACATGATTCGAGAAATTATTAGTGCAGAGGCCGCCGTAAAAACAATACAAACCAGACTTTACAAAATGAAACCCGTGCCGTAATCAATAATAGCTTGAATAAATGCCTAAAAACTATAACAAATAATGAAAAGCTCTGTAAAGTTAATCAAAAATACTTGAAAGAAAATAAAACCTTGAAACGTATAAAAACTAAATTGATAGATAACAATGCGCTGATTACAAATGCTGATAAGGGGAATACCGTAGTCTTAATAGACAGAGACGAATACACTTCAAAGGTTAATGAGTTCATATCAAATAATAATATTGTAAAGATACAAATGGACCCAAGCAGAGTTCGTCAAAGTTTTGAATAATAAAATTAACGTATGTACACGGCTGTTTGATAACGCCACACGCCGTGCACTAAAATCCATTAACGCAGAAGCACCACAATTTGTTGGCCTACCAAAAATCCATAAGACCAATATACCGTTTAGGCCATTGATAAATTTCACAACTGCGCCGAGCTACAATGTCAGCAAAAAACGAGTTGAATTAAATATAGGGGAATGGCCACCAGACGGACAAGAAAAGGGTAAACTATTTTACTAATTATATTAATATTTTCATTCTTTATATTTATTTTTGAACGGTTTATAAAGACATAGAGAAATAAGTATCTCCCTAATCCGTATCCGTAAGTGTCCTTATCCGTGTACCCTACCTCAAAGGACACACGTAGAGACTAGATATATTGAGAACCACGGAACTCTTGGCGGCGTCTTCGATGAGGTGGTTTACAAACCGTTTGAGAAATAATCTTGTTTGCCAAATTAGAAGTCTCATTCAGTTTACAACAGAAGATGCACATTCTGAAGAAATTCAAGGCGTGTATTTTTCGTGTTTTGTATTTACCGAGAACACATTCATCATTCACACAACAATATTATGACTAAAAATAACGGGTAAAACCCTTTCTCTGACGTACAAAACAAACAATTTTTTAATAGATTGAATATAATTTATAAAATTAAAAAAATTTTTTAATTATATATTTGAATAATACGATAATTGAACGTTTAACATCTTTATTCCCGCTAGGTAGCACATTTATTTGTTTTAATGTAATTGTGAACACGAACTTGAACGACTATCACTTCATGTGACTTGTCGTCTCACGTATGACGCGCAGCAATTATAATAGGATTATTGGCATCTTGACAATGCAGGATCGAACAATACAGCATGCTTGCGGTACATGTACAACAGTGGCTTCTACTGAAAGCCAGTAAACAGGCTGTATGGTAGTGCGGAGCGTATTTAATGAATATATTGTTGTATAAAGGCGGCACACACGTACTGCTGCGCACACAAAGCACTACACTGCTTAACTACACTGTATTGTGACCATAAATAATACATGCACATGGGAACCGTAATTGGTACACAAAACCATACTCAGCATATTGGTTTCTCCTATTCTTCCATTATTTACAGGATATCAAGATCTTTATTAGATTAAATATTTTGTTTTGCAATTTTAAGTGTTTATCTTTTGTTGTTACTACTTTAGTTATTATATTTCTATTATTCGCCCATAATAAATTTCTATTAAAAACATACGGTGGCTCATTACTAAAACCAATTTATTTGATTTAAAAAAATAATTAGCTTCCTGCTTCATATCTGTTCGACGTATAATTTTTCGTCTTGGTAGCAATATGTATTACGGCTGCTATAGGCGTAGTATGTTACGCGTAGCACTATATATTACCGCGTATAGCACGTAGTCGGATCTTTTGTGTGTGGATTCGCCAGGTGAGTCGGGAAACTAGATGAAGCCCGAGGTACTTCACGCTATTGTTCCAAGGCTACTACTCGTCTGAGCCTAGGATTAGCGAATGTTAGAAACTAATTTTTTGTTATGCATAATAGGCCTATCTGTGTATATGTTGATGGTCTAACATCAACATAATATAATTTTAAGGAACGCAATATTCTTATCAATGAAAGTATGTTATTTTCTTGAGCCGTTATGAAAAAATATGTTGACCAAAGTTAAACTTAAAATACACATAACGTTAACAAGTACAGAAAAAAAATAATCAACTACAAATTTCATCAACATATTGAGGAAACATGCCTTTTAATTTGAAATAAAAACAATGTAAAATAAAAAATAAAAGTTAAGCAATCTTTATTTACAGTTTACAATCTGCTGCTCAGAATAACCAGATGCTAAACGTTACACTTAAATAAAAACTAATGTCAACAAATTTCAGAAGAGAATTCCTGTATACTAAAGTATAAGAAGAGAAGTTTACAACAATAAAATTTTTAAACGAATCTAAGTGCACAGTAACCTAAATTCACTAATTAACGGAGCCAAGCAATAATTTCTTCAATCCCTCCAGCAAAAACAAATGTTATCAGTATATTTTAGATGTAGATTGATATATTAAAATGTTATTAATTTAAAATTACTGATACAGTAGTTAAAAATATAAAACATTATAGTATAATATTTCTAAAATATTTTAATCTGCAAATATTTATATATTAGAGAGTGCGTACGAACACAATTTATTTTATATAGTTACTTAAATAAATAATTTGTAAAAGTACATTCGACCTGTCAATAAGTACAAGTCAGTCAAAACCATGTTACAGTTGCAGCTACACCGGAATTGCAGTCATAGCATTTTATCGCAGAAAGCAGCACACCATTAAAGGTCATACTTGTTCAACTCCATATATGTGTGCCTTTTTCTTTTTTACAAATTCTTCAAACTGAATTTATCCAGGACGATTCTGAAAAGAAAGATTAACACCAAACTTAATAATATTTTTCCTTAATTGTAATTTAACCTTTATATAAAATATTTTTCCAGTCAATTAATTTTAAGGTTTTCGCATAAAATAATTAAATGCAAGTATATTTTAAAAATGATAAGAAAATATGCTCATTTTATTGTTTGAGAGAACCAGTGTGCCAAAATTATTTCCCTGTCGTTTTTGTAGACTTTGTAACCAGAAGCTTTTATTAGTTGTTACAAATAAATATATGTGTTGTACAAAAAAAAAATTTTTTTAATTAAAAAAAAATTTTTATTTTTATTTTTATGTTTGTTTATTGTTCTAATATTTTATAAATAATTCTTGTTCTGAGTTTTCGTTAAAATCTTAAAATTCGGTGAGTTGATTTGGTTAATATATGCACTTCTGGTTGACCTTAAAGGAATCTGGAGTTAATCAGATTGTCTTCCTACAATAATCGATTTGCGATTTTCTGCTCTGCTCCAATATGTCACTTTCCTTTAATATTTGTCGTCTCCCAGTAAGTCCTGTAGTTAACTCAAACTCTTATTTTAATATGTGAAATAATTTCAAATCCAGATACTTGAATTAATTTAATTTATTAACAATATTTCTGAAGTATCGATTTAAAATCGATATTATTCAAATGTTCGACTCTTTCACAGGGCTTGGTCGATTTTACAATTACAGGTTATATTATATAAATGTTAGAATGGTTTTTTTAGCGATTATAATTATATAGTCAGAGAAGGGAGCAATCATAGAAAGTATAACATGTACAAATAATACTTAATAATTAATAAATGACAAATGGATAATAATTTATAATGTTTATAATAGTTAATGATTCAGACCAATCCAGTTGGCGACGACTCTCGGCTGGCATACACTTTGATGACGGGAGCTCAAAATGGCGGCACGTCTCGTAGTTGAAGAAAATTCAGAAACGATGGTTATAAATTCTGTTAATAAAAACGCCTTCACTACCGTTTTATTGTCTCCATAATATGGTATATTGTCTATGGTGTTGTTAAAGGTGTCCTGAAGAAGTGTTCTGTGTTCACTGGCGTTAATTGTCTGGTGTTAGGTGTGTTCAATAGTATAGCGTATATGTTGAAAAAATGTTAAAGTTCGTTGTAGAGTGAATTATCAATGTGGTATAGTTTTATTGGTTGAATTCACTTATATTTTCATAGGTATTGTTTGTTTTCACTTTTTGTGTTGGTGTAGTACACTGATTTTATGTTTATAGTAATAAATTCGGTTACTCTCGTTTTCAATGCATAACCTTATACGCCATTACTCGGTACGTTATACAGATTCTTAACGCGATCGAAAATCAACCGTTCGCGTTGAATGTTAATAAAGAACTGTTTTACTTCCTTCGTCTTAGGAAATATCTTGCCAAGTTCATATGAAAAAAGTATTGTTTAAATATTTTTCACTTCATTTCATGTGCTAATAAAATATATTATGTACAGAATATGTTTAGTTTATAGATTGCTTTCGTGAACTATTAACAACATAATTGGTTTATTTACATCATTCTTTTTAATTTGATATGTTATAGTCTATATTTATAAAGATTTTTGTTAAAATTGCCATATTTCTGTCTTTTTGGAAATCTAGGCCCTAAAATCTGCTTCCTGTTCTTGTCCAAAATAATAGCCATGTTTGGTGTTATAAATATGATTATAATAACTTTTAGATTGATATAAATCCCTACCTTTCCTTAATTTCTTTTAAAATTATCAATTTATCTGGCTTTTTGTTATAATTCATGAATTGACGATTCCTCCTCTGAAATGGTTAGGTATTACATTTTGAAATTATTTAATAATTTCATACCATCTTCTTTATTACTCTTTTAAAGTATAGGATCAGTTATAGTAGTTGGTGATCGATCCACCTTACATAAATCTTATTAGTTTACATGGTTCATCAGACTTATTTACTCAATTATATTATTTTTTGGGAATTCATTATTTGGCCTAGATCTTAGTATCTTACATATATTGTTTTTTCAAATAAAGTTATTTCTACACCTCCTCTGACTTTTTAAAGTTAACATAACATTAAATATAATTGCTTACATAACTATTGGTACAGGTAGCATATTATTCATGCTCCTAATACAAAAAATAATATTGAACATTATCTAGCAGTCTCCAAAGTTAGACATGTTAGTTTGAACTATTTATAACATACATCATAAACATTTTATAAGCTGGTACAGCATCCATACATAAACATTTTAAGCTGTATGCACACTGTTATGTAACTAAACATTCTTACACTAAATATTAATCTTATTCTATTAGAACTCTTTGAAAAGTGGAGTTCATAGGCTCTAAACATAATTAGCCATTTAAAATTTTTTAATTTTTATTAAACGTAAGTCAATCACAGTCTTTCTGTTTATATTGTATTTTAAATTAATCCCCTGTTTGTGTAATTATTCCCCCACCTACTCTCTTTATCCTTTGTATTTCTATGAATGATTTTAAATAAAAAGTGACCTCTTTTATGAAACATTAGAAATATTTTTCAATTCAATATTTCATCACCTGTTAATTCTGTAATTATATAAAATATAAAAGTTATTTAATAGCATCTTGATCAAGTAATAGTTACACATTAACTTGAAGTTTATTATATTTAAAATCACTTACACTGGTACACATACACTGTTGGTTCTGACTTATATTTGAGTTCTACTATATTCTCAGACCAAACCTTTAATTATAACGGACTGTGAAGATTCGTTTATTTTACTATATAATAACTTTAGTTGGTGCACTTCTTATCACACTACTAAATACTGTTGTCGATAATTAATTTACAATTTTATGATGTTTTGGGGTCTTATACTTTCTTTGGTGGTATTAACATTTGGTTTGTGGTTTATTGTCGTTAATAATAGGTTTATTAATGGGTATTTCTTGTAGTTCTTCCATCCTATATTTTCTTTTCTTCTCTTCTTCCTTCTTGGGTTTTCCAAGGTACTTGGTTTTATTTTGTCCGTTGGTTGCTTCGGGGTATCTTCTTTATTACCTGCTCCTAAACTTCCTGGGTAATCTCCTGATTTTTTGTATGAGTTTCTTTAGATTTAAATTTTCTTGCGTTTTAGTGTTGCACTTTTATTACTTAATTACTTTTTTCCTTTTATAGTGGTGTTTTTCTTTGAAGTTTAAATTAATTTCATTTGAAATTCTTTGAGTTATTTGTAATTTAATTGTTTTTATGATCTTAATGGAATTAATTTTTAGTGGATTATCTGTCATGCTACAGATTGCCCTCCTCCAGAAGTGATTTTTGCAGACTGTACTTGTTTTGTCTGAAATAATTTCTTATGATAATTATTATATTTTTTAGTATTCTTGACTTCCTTCCATTTCAAAATTTTTCTTATATATATTTGAGCTTACATCTATTTCATTCTTACTTGATCTTCCTTGATAGTAATAGTCATCTGAGTTTCATATTTATTATTTTCTTTTCTTTTTTCTTCTTGGTGTTTTGTCCTTGGGATATTTATTCCCTATAATTCCCTAACACGTGAGCTGGTGCAGTTCAGAGAGGCACAGTACGCTACTTCCTCTGCTGTCCAATACTTCACTTCTATTTGAGTACAGAGGCAAATCATCTCTGCTCAAAAAACATATTAATACTGGTGGACTTATCTACAGACAGTTATTAAAAAAAAATATTTCAGAATAGTACACTTTTATTACTACTTAAAAAATATCTTTGGATACTTCACTTTGTATATTGCTCAGAGATTTTATTATTCCTATCTCAGTTATTCTTCGGACTTGTTATCTTTATCGTTATCTCAATTCTTATTATGGTGGGAAGCTCTTTTATTAATATAATTATCAATGTTTATTATCATATTAAATTTTTGTTATTAATTCTTTATTCTTCTCTAGTTTTTATAAAATCTGCTTTTGTTTATGGTAGCATATATTTCTGATATACTTGTTTGTATCTCAGTTTTTATTTGTTCCACTTGTTCCATGTTCTAGAACTTTCTTATAATTGTCTTTATTACACTTGACACTTATTTCATGATCATTTCATTATTGATTTATTTAATTACATTTATAACGTTGAATCTTTTCTCAAATTACTTCTCTCTGGTTTTTTATTCAAATGAATGTTTTAATTATTTTTTACTTCCATATTCCTTAAGGAATGGAAGTATTGTGATGGCAAAAAAAATCGTGTTCGAGATTATTGCAGATTCTGATTCTACTACACTCAAAACATGAAAAATATCGGTATGGAGAACCATACATGACTTCCATATTCTAAGATTTATATTTAAAATCATTTTCAGCCAAACAGCCAGGGAAGGAATTTTAACAAAAAAATACTTCTTTCTTGCCAATAACGTAGTACACATATAAAAAATATTATCCCCTCCCCCTTCAACTATAATTTTGATTTATAGAAAATTACCCCCAGCCCGTTCAACTAGCCTCTTCATTTATAGATATTTCATCTACGTTTCTACAGTGGATTATTAAGATCTTATCAGGATACTTTATCAAAATTAAGTACTTTACTCATGTTACAACAAAAAATGTTTCAGGTAAACTGCCCTTTCCCCGTAACCGATCTTCACCAAAATCAACAAGCATTGAGTTCTCTATAGCTCAGGCACATATGTAAAAAATTATTTGATTCTGTTTGAATTTACGGCAGTTATGGTTCGTCATATAAAAAATTACCCATGTTAAAACATAAAACATGAGATTTATAAAACATATCTAAGATTTATATTTAAAATCATTTTTGAAATAAAATATTTTCATAGAACCTACTAACGCTGGGGAAATCTGAGGAGCCAATCAGAGTTGGGCCTACCTGTCACTCTGCTGAATTTGGTGGAAAGCCCTGTCACTGTCGTCAAAGTATCAGCCTTGACAGGGTCCTCTTTTTCTGCAAAATGGGAGAGGAGGCTTGAGATGGAGTGAGTGACATGGTCCCCACCTCAATGAAGAACCCATTGTTTTATAAAAATATATTTAAATTTTGAAAACTGAAAATTCTTTTCTTGTTGTAAATATTTATATTTTATAATCAAAATGACTTTATCAAAAAACAAACATTATTTTTTTATAATAAGTACTTACATATGTTTCTTAATATGCTTACTTTTTCTTCAATGTTGATGATCATTTCCAAACATTCTGACAAAATTGTATCTACAGAACAGTTAACATTCCCCAGGTTTCCATTTCTGCTAATTTCTCATTACACCTTCCACTGACGTATTATTAACCATTTCATAAACTATCGTATAATTTTTTCAGATTTTGTGGGACAAAATCTGAAATTTTCAGAATGCCTGGCAACAAAATTATTTTATTTTCAACAATTACCATTGTTTGAAAAAGTTTAAATGAATTTTCAAGTACTTTACTCTTGTTAAAACGTAAAAGGTTGCAGGTAAACTACCCCTTCCCCTTAACCGATCTTTACCAAAATCTAAAGGCCTTGAGTCCTCTACAATTCACTGACGTATGCAAAAAATTATTTGATTCTGTTAGAATTTGCGGCTGTTATCGTTTGCCATAAAAAATACCCTTGTTAAAAAAACGTTGTAGGTAAACTACCCCTTTCCCTTAACCGATCGTCACCAACAACAATAGGTCTTTAGAACTCTACAATTCAGGGCTGTATGCGAAACATCATTTGATTCTGTTTGAATTTACGGCTGTTATCGTTTGCCTAAAAAAAAAAAATTTCCCTCGATAAAAAAAAAACCGTTGCAGGTAAACTACCCCTTCCACTCAACCGGTCTTCACCAAAAACAATAGGTCGCGAGTACTCTACAAATCAGGGCTGTATGAAAAAAATTATTTGATTCTGTTTGAATTTGCGGCAGTTATCGTTTGCCATAGAAAAAAAATCTACAGATAGACACACAGACAGACAGACACACAGACACACACACAGACACTTTTCGGAAAACGACTTTTTTTCATGTTTTGAGTGTAGTAGAATCAGAATCTGCAATAATCTCGAACACAATTTTTTTTGCCATCACCATACTTCCATTCCTTAAGGAATATGGAAGTAAAAAGTCGTTTTCCGAAAAGTGTCTGTGTGTGTGTGTGTGTGTCTGTCTGTCTGTGTGTCTGTCTGTAGTTTTTTTCTATGGCAAACGATAACAGCCGCAAATTCAAACAGAATCAAATAATTTTTTGCATACAGCCCTGAATTGTAGAGTTCTCAAGACCTATTGTTTTTGGTGAAGATCGGTTAAGGGAAAGGGGTAGTATACCTGTAACGTTTTATGTTTTAACAAGGGTATTTCATATGGCAAACGATAACAGCCGGAAATTCAAACAGAATCAAATAATGTTTTGCACACAGCCCTGAATTGTAGAGTTCTCAAGACCTATTGTTTTTGGTGAAGATCGGTTAAGGGAAAGGGGTAGTTTACCAGTAACGTTTTATGTTTTAACAAGGGTATTTCTTATGGCAAACGATAACAGCCGCAAATTCAAACAGAATCAAATAATGTTTTACATACAGCCCTGAATTGTAGAGTTCTCAAGACCTATTGTTTTTGGTGAAGATCGGTTAAGGAAAAGGGGTAGTTTACCTACAACGTTTTTTTAACAAGGGTATTTTTTATGGCAAACGATAACAGCCGCAAATTCAAACAGAATCAAATAATTTTCTGCATACAGCCCTGATTTGTAGAGTACTCGCGATCTGTTGTTTTTGGTGAAATTCGGTTTAGGGGAAGGGGTAGTTTACCGGCAACGGTTTTTTTTATCGAGGGAAATTTTTTTTTTTTAGGCAAACGATAACAGCCGTAAATTCAAACAGAATCAAATCATGTTTCGCATACAGCCCTGAATTGTAGAGTTCTCAAGTCCTATTGTTGTTGGTGACGATCGGTTAAGGGAAAGGGGTAGTTTACCTACAACGTTTTTTTAACAAGGGTATTTTCTATGGAAAACGATAACAGCCGCAAATTCTAACAGAATCAAATAATTTTTTGCATACGTCAGTGAATTGTAGAGGACTCAAGGCCTTTAGATTTTGGTAATGATCGGTTAAGGGGAAGGGGTAGTTTACCTGCAACCTTTTACGTTTTGACAAGAGTAAAGTACTTGAAAATTCATTTAAACTTTTTCAAACAATGGTAATTGTTGAAAATAAAATAATTTTGTTGCCAGGCATTCTGAAAATTTCAGATTTTATCCCACAAAATCTGAAAAGATTATACGATAGTTTATGAAATGGTTAATAATACGTCAGTGGAAGGTGTAATGAGAAATTAGCAGAAATGGAAACCTGGGGAATGTTAACTGTTCTGTAGATACAATTTTGTCAGAATGTTTGGAAATGATCATCAACATTGAAGAAAAAGTAAGCATATTAAGAAACATATGTAAGTACTTATTATAAAAAAATAATGTTTGTTTTTTGATAAAGTCATTTTGATTATAAAATATAAATATTTACAACAAGAAAAGAATTTTCAGTTTTCAAAATTTAAATATATTTTTATAAAACAATGGGTTCTTCATTGAGGTGGGGACCATGTCACTCACTCCATCTCAAGCCTCCTCTCCCATTTTGCAGAAAAAGAGGACCCTGTCAAGGCTGATACTTTGACGACAGTGACAGGGCTTTCCACCAAATTCAGCAGAGTGACAGGTAGGCCCAACTCTGATTGGCTCCTCAGATTTCCCCAGCGTTAGTAGGTTCTATGAAAATATTTTATTTCAAAAATGATTTTAAATATAAATCTTAGATATGTTTTATAAATCTCATGTTTTATGTTTTAACATGGGTAATTTTTTATATGACGAACCATAACTGCCGTAAATTCAAACAGAATCAAATAATTTTTTACATATGTGCCTGAGCTATAGAGAACTCAATGTCTGTTGATTTTGGTGAAGATCGGTTACGGGGAAAGGGCAGTTTACCTGAAACATTTTTTGTTGTAACATGAGTAAAGTACTTAATTTTGATAAAGTATCCTGATAAGATCTTAATAATCCACTGTAGAAACGTAGATGAAATATCTATAAATGAAGAGGTTAGTTGAACGGGCTGGGGGTAATTTTCTATAAATCAAAATTATAGTTGAAGGGGGAGGGGATAATATTTTTTATATGTGTACTACGTTATTGGCAAGAAAGAAGTATTTTTTTGTTAAAATTCCTTCCCTGGCTGTTTGGCTGAAAATGATTTTAAATATAAATCTTAGAATATGGAAGTCATGTATGTTTCTCCATACCGATATTTTAATGAGGTCATTGTTTCTCTTTATACCACTTCAAAGTGTTATTATTTTTATTTCCACACAAGTTTATTCAGTTAATCGTATCACTGGTTTTTATTTCTTTTTATATAATTTCATACATGGTTTTTACAATTTATTGTTTGAAATTAGACCTTACTATATATTTTTTAGAATTGATTTGTTTTAACTTTCTAACTTCTTTTCCTTTTATTCCACAAAGTTTTTATAAATAGTTTGTCAGTAAGTTGATATTACTTTATTTTTGAATTTAGGGGGATTTTATTCCAAATTCTTTTTCTTTTTGTATTTCAAAATCACTTTCATAAATTATTTGTTTGTAAGGTGGTCTTAAAATATTTTTGAATTTTTAGGGTTTTAACATCTCTAAATTCTTTTTCTTTTTGTATTTCAAAATCACTTTCATAAATTATTTGTTTGTAAGGTGATCTTACAATATTTTTGAATTTTTAGGGATATTTTCTAAATTCATTTTCTTTTTGTTTCTAAATAGTTTTCATAATAATGGTAGTAAGGTGATCTTATTATGTTTTTGAATTTATAGGTTTTAACTAAATTCTTTCTTTTTAATTATTCCAAATGTTTCATAAATATGATAAACATATCACATCAGTACCATAAATATGGTATGAATCCTCTTCATCTCTTTTATTTCAAATGTATTTCTTATTATTATTTTTCTTTTATACCCAGGTGGATGACTTTTATTATGTCGCACAGTTGCTCATATTTCTCGGTAAAGTTTAGTTTCTTCAATAATTTCCTTTCTTAAATCCCCGTTCTGTTTCTTTGTTCATTCTTCTTTTCATTTCTCCTCAATGGTAATTATTTTCTTTTTCTTGGACATGGTTTTTTGCCGTCGTCGGTTATCATAACATCCGTCCCTTTTTGTGGAGGTGTGTAGTATTTGATTTAACCGTGGTCTGTCATTTCAGTTGCTCTCATTGTCGGATGACCATTGTCTTCATAATCGTTCCGGTACTAGTGACACCTCTTGCCTTTGCCTTGTATTACATCCTTCTAGCTGTTATTCCTCTGTTGGGTATAAAGCTTATTCGGCTCCCTCTATCATATTGTTTTGTACACCAATACGTCTCTGGTCCATCAATGATTAATGATACCATTGACAATCTACTATATATTCCTATCCTTGCTGTATTCCATTTACCTCTGGTCCTTTTCCATTGGTAAACTACTGTTTGTTGGTAAACCATTTCTGAGATTACCTTTAATCTACTTCCATAATTTCTGGAACTCCTGATTTCTTCATGGTTGGTAATTAGGATATTATTGACATCCATTAAACCTTGGTTCATCATCTCCCATTCTTCCTTTGTTTTCATTAATTTCCTTGGACGCGTTCTTCTCATTTCCTTTGATTTCCCTTCCATATGTTTAATACTCTCTTGGTTCTTATTGTTTTTAATTGCATGTAATACCACTACTTGTTCCTTTGTTTTGTAGTTTGGTATTTCTTCTGTTTCTGGTTTGCTATTATGTGGTAATTCCTTATTCGTATATTCTATTTTCTGATATAAATTTTCATAACTATCCTCCACCTTCTTAATGGTCTCTTTCATTTTTTTATTTTTAGTGCTTACTTCGGCTTTAAAATCTTGTACTTCTCGTTCCGTCTGACTCCATCTCTCGTCCGCTTCCCTGATTTGTTGGTTTATTATTATTGTCGCTTTTTCCAATTTTTTATTTATAACCTTCTTATTGTCGTTGATTTTCCTGTTCAACTCTTTCTTCGCCAACTATATTCTCTCGTCTACCTTGTTCATGTTTTCCTGGTTAATTTTCCTTAACTATTCTCTTAATCGTTGGTTATTCTCCTCCAGTTTCTCCTCCATCTTCTTATTGATTTCCTCCAAGTTTTCCTTTAATTGTTGGTTGTTGTTCTCCATCTTCTGATTAGTTTCATCAATTTTCTGACTCAAGGATCGATTGTCCTCTTTCATTTCCTTGCTGGTTTCTTCCATCTTCTCTTCCATCTTCTTACTGGTTTCATCAATCCTCTTATTGGTAGTTTCAATTTTACTACCCAATTCTTCCTTCGTAGATTGGTTGTCCTTCTTCAAATCTTGACTCAACTTCTTACTATTTTCTTCCATTTCCTCTTCCAACTTCTTACTGGTTGATTTGTTTTCTTCCTGTGTGGAATCCATTTTCTTATGCAAGTCTTCCTTTAAATCTTCCATTTTCTCCATCATTATCCTGAACATTTCTTGCATGTTCCCATTCTCCGTTCGCGATTGTTTCTCGGGTTGTTCAGGTTCCACCGGGTTCAATAATTCTTCCGGATCTTCCACTGGTGTCGCCTCCTTGTCCTACATATCGACTTCCTTTTCGGCCTCTGCCGCCCTTTTCTTCGAAGTCGCACGACGTTGTATTTTGCCTCCTTCTCGACGGTATAACCGCTGCCAAGCTTAATTAGTAATTGGGTAATTTACTGTCTTCCAATCGCTAATTGAAGCCCTCTAGTTAGACGCCAATTTGTAACCAAAAGCGTTTTTATGCTGTTACAAATAAATCTATGTGTGTGTTGTAAAAAAAAAATTTTTAATTTTATAAGAAACAAATTTTTTTCAAAAAAAATTTTATGTTTGTTTATGGTTTTAATATTTTATAAATAATTCTTGTTCTGAGTTTTCGTTAAAATCTTAAAATTCGGTGAGTTGATTTGGTTAATATATGCACTTCTGGTTGACCTTAAAGGAATCTGGAGTTAATCAGATTGTCTTCCTACAATAATCGATTTGCGATTTTCTGCTCTGCTCCAATATGTCACTTTCCTTTAATATTTGTCGTCTCCCAGTAAGTCCTGTAGTTAACTCAAACTCTTATTTTAATATGTGAAATAATTTCAAATCCAGATACTTGAATTAATTTAATTTATTAACAATATTTCTGAAGCATCGATTTAAAATCGATATTATTCAAATGTTCGACTCTTTCACAGGGCTTGGTCGATTTTACAATTACAGGTTATATTATATAAATGTTAGAATGGTTTTTTTAGCGATTATAATTATATAGTCAGAGAAGGGAGCAATCATAGAAAGTATAACATGTACAAATAATACTTAATAATTAATAAATGACAAATGGATAATAATTTATAATGTTTATAATAGTTAATGATTCAGACCAATCCAGTTGGCGACGACTCTCGGCTGGCATACACTTTGCATGACGGGAGCTCAAAATGGCGGCACGTCTCGTAGTTGAAGAAAATTCAGAAACGATGGTTATAAATTCTGTTAATAAAAACGCCTTCACTACCGTTTTATTGTCTCCATAATATGGTATATTGTCTATGGTGTTGTTAAAGGTGTCCTGAAGAAGTGTTCTGTGTTCACTGGCGTTAATTGTCTGGTGTTAGGTGTGTTCAATAGTATAGCGTATATGTTGAAAAAATGTTAAAGTTCGTTGTAGAGTGAATTATCAATGTGGTATAGTTTTATTGGTTGAATTCACTTATATTTTCATAGGTATCGTTTGTTTTCACTTTTTGTGTTGGTGTAGTACACTGATTTTATGTTTATAGTAATAAATTCGGTTACTCTCGTTTTCAATGCATAACCTTATACGCCATTACTCGGTACGTTATACAGATTCTTAACGCGATCGAAAATCAACCGTTCGCGTTGAATGTTAATAAAGAACTGTTTTACTTCCTTCGTCTTAGGAAATATCTTGCCAAGTTCATATGAAAAAAGTATTGTTTAAATATTTTTCACTTCATTTCATGTGCTAATAAAATATATTATGTACAGAATATGTTTAGTTTATAGATTGCTTTCGTGAACTATTAACAACATAATTGGTTTATTTACCTCATTCTGTTTAATTTGATATGTTATAGTCTATATTTATAAAGATTTTTGTTAAAATTGCCATAATTCTGTCTTTTTGGAAATCTAGGCCCTAAAATCTGCTTCCTGTTCTTGTCCAAAATAATAGCCATGTTTGGTGTTATAAATATGATTATAATAACTTTTAGATTGATATAAATCCCTACCTTTCCTTAATTTCTTTTAAAATTATCAATTTATCTGGCTTTGTGTTATAATTCATGAATTGACGATTCCTCCTCTGAAATGGTTAGGTATTACATTTTGAAATTATTTAATAATTTCATACCATCTTCTTTATTACTCTTTTAAAGTATAGGATCAGTTATAGTAGTTGGTGATCGATCCACCTTACATAAATCTTATTAGTTTACATGGTTCATCAGACTTATTTACTCAATTATATTATTTTTTGGGAATTCATTATTTGGCCTAGATCTTAGTATCTTACATATATTGTTTTTTCAAATAAAGTTATTTCTACACCTCCTCTGACTTTTTAAAGTTAACATAACATTAAATAAAATTGCTTACATTACTATTGGTACAGGTAGCATATTATTCATGCTCCTAATACAAAAAATAATATTGAACATTATCTAGCAGTCTCCAAAGTTAGACATGTTAGTTTGAACTATTTTTAACATACATCATAAACATTTTATAAGCTGGTACAGCATCCATACATAAACATTTTAAGCTGTATGCACACTGTTATGTAACTAAACATTCTTACACTAAATATTAATCTTATTCTATTAGAACTCTTTGAAAAGTGGAGTTCATAGGCTCTAAACATAATTAGCCATTTAAAATTTTTTAATTTTTCTTAAACGTAAGTCAATCACAGTCTTTTCTGTTTATATTGTATTTTAAATTAATCCCCTGTTTGTGTAATTATTCCCCCACCTACTCTCTTTATCCTTTGTATTTCTATGAATGATTTTAAATAAAAAGTGACCTCTTTTATGAAACATTAGAAATATTTTTCAATTCCATATTTCATCACCTGTTAATTCTGTAATTATATAAAATATAAAAGTTATTTAATAGCATCTTGATCAAGTAATAGTTACACATTAACTTGAAGTTTATTATATTTAAAATCACTTACACTGGTACACATACACTGTTGGTTCTGACTTATATTTGAGTTCTACTATATTCTCAGACCAAACCTTTAATTATAACGGACTGTGAAGATTCGTTTATTTTACTATATAATAACTTTAGTTGGTGCACTTCTTATCACACTACTAAATACTGTTGTCGATAATTAATTTACAATTTTATGATGTTTTGGGGTCTTATACTTTCTTTGGTGGTATTAACATTTGGTTTGTGGTTTATTGTCGTTAATAATAGGTTTATTAATGGGTATTTCTTGTAGTTATTCCATCCTATATTTTCTTTTCTTCTCTTCTCCCTTCTTGGGTTTTCCAAGGTACTTGGTTTTATTTTGTCCGTTGGTTGCTTCGGGGTATCTTCTTTATTACCTGCTCCTAAGCTTCCTGGGTAATCTCCTGATTTTTTGTATGAGTTTCTTTAGATTTAAATTTTCTTTCGTTTTAGTGTTGCACTTTTATTACTTAATTACTTTTTTCTTTTTATAGTGGTGTTTTTCTTTGAAGTTTAAATTAATTTCATTTGAAATTCTTTGAGTTATTTGTAATTTAATTGTTTTTATGATCTTAATGGAATTAATTTTTAGTGGATTATCTGTCATGCTACAACTTAATGTTTTCATTTCGCATACTTTCACATACAAATGCTTTCACCGTCTCTTTAAGTAAAGAGCTTTTAATAATATAATGCGCAAGATTATGTTATTCCCTTATTTGTGGAATGCAGCTACTAATGGCAGAACAATTTTTTAAGTCAAATAGGATATAAGAAAACATAAACAACTCAGTAATATCGATGAAATATTTTTACTGTGCGTCCAGTCGATTTTAAATGAGCTCGACGCATAGAATATTTTCGTTAATATAATTAGAATTGACGTTTTAATTTTGATATCTCCTCAGTGGTAGGAGGTAAGTCATTATTTGTGCCTGTCTAATAACAGCTAATCAAAAACAACTTGAATTTGCCTTTATGTTTCTCTTCGTTTAACGTAATATGCATATACTGAATGCTCTCATTTCTTCCAGTGAGAATGTAAATTATACTATAGTATCACAATAATACAAAATATCTTGTAAATGTTATTTATTGATTCACAATTTTATTTTATTGGAAGTTTTTACAGTAGAATAAAATATATGATTACACGTTTAGGCTAAGTTTTTCATTATAACACTAAAATTACTCTGATGTTACAAAATAATTACGTTTTATTTACACGTGTCTTAAACAGTAATGTAACGACTTTTCCTTCTCCGAGTACTGATGAATGCATTTTCCTTGTTTTTAAATTAACTTTGCACACTATTACTAATAAATGTTATACAAAGAAAGACAATCAGAAAGAAGTAGGTTTCTAATATAAAAGAAATGTTGAACATGAAGACACTTGTACTACTACGTTTATATTCCTAAACACGTGTCTATCTTGCATTTATCGACGTTGACGTTTAGCGACAGCTAGTGGTAATGGCTGGATAGAAAAATTTTAATTCATTTATTTTGTTTTGTTTATTAAACAGAGCTTGTTGTTAGCATTTTCCAAGTGACGGACACCTCCATTTTAGAAGTTTCCAAAAAGAACATTAACAGAAAGTTTTATTCCAAGTTTTAATTCTCCTCTAATTATTGCATACTTTAGTGTTGAATGCGTTGGGATTACACCTGTGTCACTAGGTCAGCTACGTTTCAGTATAATAATTAAACACAACCCTTCTTTATGATACTTTCATGCGGCATATGCTTGCTCTCTAATGGTTTCGAGATGTGTTTTTATGGTTTAATTTTTACAAGGCGCGAGATATAAAGTTATTAATAAAAATATGTAGAAATTAATTAGGAGTCTTTTAACAACATATGAACATTGATTACTTATGTGTTTCAGGAAGCAGTACTTTTAGACTATAACATAAAAACGTAATTTATCAATTCGTTCTGTTTGTTATTGATGACGTAATGAGAACTTATTCAATTAACTGATATAAAAGCTCCTTCATTCCAATTGTAAACATGGTTGGTACGTTCGTTTTTATATGATTAAATTCAAGACGTGCAAACGTTAAAGAGCTACAAGCGCTTGAATGAGCACTAAAACCATAAGGATATTGTTACGACATTACAGAACATGTTTCTCGGCTATTCCACCAGAGCCTGTCTATAATGTGTGTGTGCGTACATATTGCTGCTACTTTGAGATGAAGGAAAATTACGTGACACTTGTCACGCGTCCGTAGGAGAGACTGATCCAGATTTCACCTGTCCGCGCACACTGTGTTCAGAGCGGCAAGCAATTACACTCTAGTGTTTTCTAGTTGCGTTGTTGATGCTAGTATGGAATATTATGGAATATCAGCGGGGTATAAATAAAAGCACTCAGCGACGCTTAGTTCAGGTTGAGTGACGATTTATTCGAATGCGGTTCGAAGTATTGTGGTAAAGAGTTATGTGTTTTATAATTGTTCGCGACTCTATTAGTTGACACTTTTATTGCCTGTGAACAATTTTTATTTTATTTATTGTAACAGACTATCTTGTTATTACAAACTGCTTAATTGTGATAATTAAAACTGGTCATTAGTGACTTAATTGGTGTCTGATATTTTGCTTTCCACTGTACCATACGACGATCAGCAGACCGTGGTAACAGTGGGTCAGAAGTGCGACAGAACCGTCAGCAGTGGACGCTTGTACAAGACTGGTGTAATTTGTTCTACTCATCGTTCCTTAATTTTTAATTCCCTAACTTGGCTGGACAGTTATAAAAAATTGATTATTTATGACACAGCCGGCTGTTTACATGAAACTCGCTGTACGCGGGAACAGTACACAAAGGAAGGGGAAACTTTACAGTTAATATGTGACTGCTACTGCTTAATAAGTTCAGTTAACATCAGGTTGTTTCTTCTTGGGTTGCTGTGGGTTCCTAGCCCGTTGGATGTCTAGAGGACTCGGACCTCCTCAACAGACAGATCTAATTGAATGAAAACTTGTATTATCTCTAAAGATCTCTTGGCGCACTACCGCAAATTTACCTACGCACACAGTGAAAATTTTGGCGGAGTAGAGGCAGCTATCCAGACATGTCCTCACACTACGGTTTTATGGCAGCAAAGGTGGGACGACGACAACAGAGGTCGCTGGTCGGCAAGAAAGTTAGGACCGTAATGGCTGGAGCACAACCACGACAAGGTTAACGTTTTCCTCGCGCAATTCCTGATATTTCACCCATATTTTCGTATATCCACCGGGTGGGAAGGATGGCATCCCCTCAATGCAGCTATTGTACATGGCAGAGGGATAGTGTTTTTCATACTTTCTTCGAGTGCTTAGTTTTTAAGGTTGACCGTCTGAACTTCAGCTCAAGGATCGGAATTTTCAGTCCTGATACCATTGCTAGACTGATGCTTCACAGTGAAGGCAACAGGGAAACAACAGCAGTGTACACCAAAGCATTTCAGTGGCAATTGCGACGCCGTGCCAAAGTTAATGGGTATTTGAAATACCCAATACTAAGCCGCAATACGAAGAACGAGGGGGAAAATGTATTACTAAGAAGGAAGTGGCCCAGTTATAGATGGTAGCTCGTTGATCTAAGCATGCACGCCCCGGGCCGACGCAATGCAAAAGCACTCCCGGTTTGGGGGATCGTGGAGAAAAATTAATTTTTTAGTGAGTAAAATTCCTACGCTAGCAAGCAGCCTGGCCATCTGCTTGGTTCTTTTAAATGTTTTCTCATCTATACTAAAAAAGCTTGTTCTTCTTAAGAAAATAGTACATGATATGTTTACGTGACAAAAGCTTTCCTATTACAGTACCTTCTTCTTCTTCTTCTTCTTCTTCTTCTTCTTCTTCTTCTTCTTCTTCTTCTTCTTCTTTTCTTCTTTATTATTAATTTTATTATTACTATTTTATCTATTATTATTATCATTATTGTTATTTTTACTTTATTATGATGCTAGTTTGAGTAAAATTTTGCTACAAAATCATTTAGTTTCTAACAATTGCTTACAAACACACAAATAAACCGTTGAAACAAAAACTAAACTGATAAATTATTTAATTTATAAATATTCATAATCATTGTGTATCTCGTCCAACGGTGGTTCTTTACATGGATTTGAAACACCGGCTTATTATCCTGGCCGGTGTCGGTGCAATTTTAATTGGCAAGTTCTTGAACTTTATGCCGCCACGGTGTTTTTCCACTTGTCGTTATTACGTCTTCTACAACTGAAAGTCAATATAATATCCCACACTCAGAAACTTGTTTGGAAAATACAAAACGTTATGGTAACTTTAGCCGCTTTCCTCTGCATTAGGATAATCTACTGTCAGCAACTACTTGTCTCTAGAACAAGATGACTCTTTACTGAGCCCAGCTTTAATGGTTTTCTTGACATGTAAAATCAAACTTTGAACAGATCATAAATGACGGTTAATTATTAAAGGTACTGAGGCAATAATTAGAGAAAAGGTACTTATTTAAATTCTGTTTATTTTATCACTTATTTTCTTTACTACTTGTTCGACATGTAAATTTTATAATAGTAGTTCTGGCAAATGCAACATTTACGGAGGAATGTAATTTGAAATGTAGAATATATGAGAATCTATTACATGTTAAAAATTGTAATCTTTAAACTATAAAGATAGACTATTATAGTTTAATTGAGAAAGTTCTGTTATAATCACAAACAGAATCAACACTGTTGCACACCACTGAAGAAAATTATTCCGATTTGAAAGCGCTAATCATCAAATTCACATCTTCACAGCTCATCATCAAATCGGAAATAACATAACTTAAAGCTTGTTTACGAAAATGTGTACGCGCTGTAGGGCAAGTGGGGGTATAAAAAAGTTTTATAATCCTGTGTTTTTTTAAATTTCCGATCTGATGATAAGCTGTGAAGCTTGAAAGCACTAATTGGAGTAATTTTAATAATTTTTCTATGGTGGTGTGGAACAGTGTCGATTCTGGTTATTATAGTTTAGTTTACAGATATTGTGACAACATTTAATTTTACTAATTTATTTATGCATAAAATAATAAATTTAATCTTAAACATTTAAATTTAAATTAATAAGAAAAATTTTAATGGTAGCGAAAAATAAAAATTAAAAATTACGCGTCAAGAAAGAGGAAGGATTAAAAGGAAATTTTGATAGCAACAATGGCAAATTACTCGTATGCACTATTAACATTTATGTTAAGACAAACTGACAGTACTGTAATAATAAGTATGTTGTATTGATAAACGGTGAAACTTATGTTCTGTCGAAACAAACGCTGGAACAAGGCAACCTGCTTTTTTTAATTAACTCTCTTCCTAAAAACGGTATTCTAAATTCTTGTCTGGAAGTAACTTTCTATTTAATTATTTACATCTGCATTAACCTGTAAGTATACTTACGACAGTTGCGCGGATCCCTGTGTTGGACAGTGGAAACTGAATGACCAAATGAAATTGCTATCACCATTTTAAACTTTAATTACAGTTTATAATAAACAAAGACACTCATGTACAGTTTCTTAAGGTAAAATTGGTAACACACAGCAGTGAAATAACAATAAATGTCACCTTATTTAGTGCTGCACTAAGTGATACGCACTACTTGCTACTAAACCGCAAGTCACTCCCCACTCTAATGACGCTGGTCTCGAAATAGCTTCTTATTTATGCCCCGGTGAGTTTCCATAAAAATCTGTCACTTTATGAGTGACATGTAGAGACTAAATTGAGTAGTTACAGGCACTGGAACGTTCTCAAAACTATGTCAATGTCCAACACTTGAACACATCACGCAGAGCGAATGCCGGTAGAATGATCGAAAATGCGCGTCTAGAACAATCTCGAGCATTGCATAATCACAACCAGTCTGAAATGTCACGTAACCTCATTTCTATCGATCATCTCAACATAGCAATATCATACAACTACTAGAAGGAGCTAGAAGGAAAACGCATTTTTTACGGTAATAGAAAAGCCGATTTTTTAATTTTTCATGTTGTATAATACTATAAAGTCATATTCACCATCATAAAGCTAAGACAATATTATTGGAGTCTTAGTAGGTAAAAATAGACCTTTTTAAGGCTAATTTACTGCGAATAATTTCCAATTGTTAACTCGAAATGGTTTGGCAAGGCACAGAAACTTGGTAACTACAGCCTCAAATGGTACGCGCCAGTGACTATGATAATAAATTGGTACTTCTCTACCGATTATGTGCTTAAAGTAATTGAACATGGTTTGTAAAAATGCAAAAACCTTCTTATGCATATTTTATATTTTAAAATAATGTTAAACAAAATTAATATAAAAAAGTAATGTTATGAGCACGTATAATTAAACTAATAATATTAGTTTGTAGGCCTATGTTAAATTAGGTTAAAATATTGGTTCAGAAACAAAAGTACAAAAATTAATTTTTCAAATTTAAACAATTCTTAATTTTTTGTGCCTTATTTGTATTCGTAGCATTGTTATAGGGAGGAGGAGAGTGAGGTTTTCAGAACTCATTGGTACGTGTATTGTTGCTACAGTAGTTCAATAACAGCCGGGAAATGAAAACGAATGTTGTGAAATTAAGCGAAAGCCGGTGGAATATTAATTAGATAATAACAACGACCGATTAATTATCAGAGAGAGTTAGCAGTACTGAATACTAACAAATACACGTACGTACATATCCGAAATGGAAGAATTCTATGTTAAATTTTTGTATAAGTTTCAGTTAACTAGCGACTAATCTCCATTTGTATTCCATTGAAAGTATAAAACAAATTACACGTAAATTGATAAACTAAAAATATAAAATGACCTCACACAAAAAATGTTATAACAAACAAGATTACATCTGCATACTCGCTCACGCGCGCGTCCGTTTGTGTGTGGTAAAAATTTTTAAATAATTTGTGTTTCGATCTTCTATTTGCTCGTGCATAGGCGGCTCACAAATAATTTATCAGTCTATTGCAATATTCATGAGAAGTTATGGTGTTTGTTGTTTGGCTTGTGTATGGATTTACATAAGCTAGTAAACAGCATAGTAGCACCCGTACATGATGTGCACACACGTACATACATTCAAACATACGTATTTCCATTTCGTACTACTAAATAAAAATATTTAACTCATGTTTTCGTATTCTGAACACGTTGGCAATTTTCTAGTTTCTTTTTAATTCAGCTTCCACTTTTTTTCTACAGGATGTTGTTGGTATATTTAGTTACACCTATCATGTATCGAAAAATAATATTCTTCTATTCTTCGGCTTTTGTTACGTGCTTGTCTCTTTTGTGCTTCCAGTCTGTCGTTTTATCTGATTTAGAATAAAATTGTTTGTTAAAATGTCTCTGCAACATTTACAATAACTTCTCCCGTGTTTATACACCGACTTCTGTGTTTTTTTGTGTATTCGTTATCCCTGCAAATTGGGCCGACGTTTTTGAGACTTCCCATCAATTTATATATTTTTTCTTTTAGGTTTACGTACAAAATGTGTAAGTATCCTGCGTTGATTTTTACCATTTTGTCTAACTAGAGGTTAATAAAATTAAGTCTTAATATAGTATAGCTGTAACATTTGAAAATATTAATTTATTTTACCCAAATGAAACCAATTCACTATTGCGTGGTAAAAAAGAACATACAACATAGATCTTAATGGTTTACTTGTTGCAGTAAGTAGCAGTAAGTAGCAAAGACAAAGTCTTGTTCAGTCTGCTCTCGCTCCGTTTAGTTTAATAGGATTACTGGTTGTATCATATAATTAAATTCAGTCATAATTTCATCTAAGAAAGGAGTAATTTAAAAAAAGTAACCGAAAAGTCTAAACATTACAGCAACCTATAACTACTAACAATAAATTCACAAGGAGTGGCCAAGTAGTGGCAAATAATTTAGTCTGATTTAATACAGTATACTTTTTATGAAAATGTTTATTATGTTTACGTATATTAAGTATAAGAAATAATATGACAACAAAAATTAAACGCAGCTCAAAATTAATTCCAACGAGACATTTACTGCAGTTATCAACACTAAAACTGATGGGGAAGAATAGACGAGACAACAACGTGCCGAATAGCAACATTATTTCCAAACAGAGGATACACAACTATTGTTGCCTATAAAATGAATGTTTATGTTTGCTCGGATACAGAGCAAATCTATTAAGCCTTTGATCTCATCCCTGTATCTTTAAGTCCAATATCCCTGTATACTTCCTCTAGCTTACAACCCGCTCAGCAGTAATTGTTCAACGGGCCCGGAAAAATTTATTATGTTTTATCTAGTTGACGAGAAAACAATTGACATCCAACAAGCTCACCTTAAAGTATCTACAAACCTAAAATGGCTATATTATAAAATATAATAACATTGTAAATTTAAAGGATATATTAAAATATAAAGGTGTCATAAATTTTTTTTACATGTAATTTGTACTCTATTGTAAAATATAAAGTCTATATTTTTACATATATCATTGTACGGATGGTTAAAAGCTGTTTCTTCTGAAGACGAACAGCCTTACGGCCAGCATCTAGTAGCCTACGCCGAACAGTAGAGTCATGAATATGAACACCTGATTGTGCTAAGTCTTTTTGTAGATCAACACTTGTCAGCCAAGGGGTTTCCTTTGATATTCGTAGCAAAATTGACTCATCCCTGTCAATTATTTTGCGTTTTCTTCTACATTTTCCTTTCCACTGAGGTGAAACACTGCCAGTCTCTTTAAACTGTTTAATAATTTTGTTGACAGCTCCCAAACTAACCTCACATACTCTAGGAATGTCCGTTTGTGTCATAGTAGTGTGTTCATTGAATGTGACAATCTTACTTATTTCCTATGGAGTGAGATCCATAGGTTACATTTAATAAAACAAGATTTAACACGGTTCACAGGATTAAAGTTTCACAGAAACAAGCGACAACACATTGTTAACCACAAACAATAAAGGAAATGAGGTTAATTAACAGCTTAGAACAAATGAAGGTAAATGTCAGTTGTAAATCAGGGCTGCCAAACTCTGAAAGTCAAATTATATGAAAATTCCCTCTTGTCCACATTAATTTGCACACTACTATATAGTATCATGTAATAAAAGCAAATCACCTTTGGCAAGGTGTAACGAATGAGGTCTTTGGCTGAAACGATGCTAGACTAGGATCCCTCTAGCCAACGAAAACGGTGTTAATAGATTGTGAAGAAAGGAGATAACATACTTGAGAAGACTGGGAAAAGATGCTTGCAACGTAGTATTTGGTGCAAGAGAAGCCTCTGGTTCCCTGAATGCGAGACACGGCAGTAACCGTGCAATGGATGTACGGATCGATAGTATTATTTATGGTAAAAGTCCAACGGCCTTAAAGTATAATGGTTTGGCCAAAATGACAATGTGCGTTCGTAAATTAGTACCTGAAATTCAGACTTCAAAGGTTCCAAAAACAATAATTTTAGCCTATATGTAGCAAGTAATCAATGACAAATTTGAAAATAATTATTCACAACGTCATGTAATTTAAATATCGTTTCAGCAATTTAAGGTGGTAGACCTACAGAGAAAATTCTTAACTGCCACTTTATTTTCTTCTTCATGAATGTACTTTCTGAAAGAAAAAAGAAAAAAAGTGTTTGTCTCGGTATTTTAAATCTATATAATTCCTTTGGTTATTTTTAAAGTTTTGTTGTGATACGTAAAAAATAACAATTTTATACACTACCATATTAAAAATAGGCTTCAATAAACTGAATGGTAACTTAACAATATAGTTAAAATCACCTTAATCGTACACTGTATTTACAAAATACTAAGTGTAATAGATGCGGTTGGAATTGTATGTAGTAGAGAAGCTCCTAGAACACCATCATGAGAACGTTTCGCATTATGTAACACTCCCCCCGCATTACGCAATAATAATGTAATCTCTTGAAAATAACCATGATTATGCGATAGGCACGCTATCAGTAACGTAAATTAGTCAGAAATACTAATGTCGAGAAAATTACGTGTGAAATGATGTGTCCACTCTACAGATACCTCCGGGCATCAGTATGTATTTTAACGATGCAGAAGCAAAGACAGTTTTAGAAATCGGCAGAAGATAATTTAACGTCTGTTGTCAAAATTCTCTAGAAAGAACTAATACAATAAGCCAGGTGTTTTGGAATGGCAGCTGTACTTTCCACACGACAAAGTAAATAAGTAAGTTTACTTAAGAAACTAATAAGTTTATAAAGTAATAAGTCCATTTATTTAAGCAATACCTCGGACAAATGAATCGAAGAATGTCAAATCAGAAACTTAAAGACTGTGAAGGAAGACAGTAGTTATCCTAAACTGCATTCTATGTTTACGTTGGTGTTGAAGAGCAACGACTAAGTAGAGACTATGCGTTTGCTATTGTCCTAACTCGAGCAGTTTGTATATCAGCATAGGCCTACAGTAAGCTTTTCTTCTTATAATCCTACAATGAATGTTTCTCAAGTTTCGAATAAAATTTGAACACCATTCAAACTATTGACGAACATATTACATTACTGACATTCTAACAATGTCAAAAGATGCTGATTATGCATGGACACCAAATAGGTTGTTTTTCTGGAGTAACAAATATTAGAAAATCATGAAAAGTATAGTAAGTTGTGGTATATAAGCTGGAACAATCTAAGATATCCGTGTCGACAACCCAACATTTTGCAATACTGGTGACAATTGAAGACGAGTTGTTATGATAAAAAAAATTTATTGTATCTAATTAATCAACGTGACCTCACTAATGCTTTGATTACAATTATTTAATTGCCACACAGATTTAAACACGTTACTTTATGGTGGCGCATATATGTAAACACTGACGACATAAGAAAATCAATATAAAGGTACATAATATAAAGTGTCCATATGAGCCTATTTAAAATTACAAAAACGTTAAATTATTTTCAAAACCGTGTTTGAGACACATGCCTTGATATTTTAAAACGTACACGGTGGTAATTAAATAACATGGTTTTGTTACCTCCTCTACAAATATACGTAATATATAAGTGTCTAATAAAAAATAATTCAATATAAGTTAGTTTTTATTTTACATAGCACTAATACGTGCTAACGTCTTCGAAAACAAACTGCCAAACTCACAAAAAAAGAAGTACTTTATCACAAAAAAAGACTGTATCCTTTACTAAGCGTTTCCTGGACCAAACAAAAGTAACAGAGTATTTTGATTAAAAATCCGTACAAATAACTGCTCAGTTTTATGTTTATAGAGTTTACCGTTTGACTGAAATTTTCCGTTTTGTGTGAAAGACAGAAAACTGTTTTCAGTAGTTTGAACAAAAACGAGGGACGTTTTTGTCAATTCTTGAAAATTCTTGCTAACTTTGCGGTTTGTTTCTTAAATCAAATTGTGTGTTTTAAAGATCGCTGTTAAATTTTTCTTGGTATTTGAATGCTTAACATTTTTTAAATTTTATAGAACTAGTCAATAAAATAAATTGTACTTTTATTAAGTATCGAATGTAAAAGAAAAATTGCTGATTTCAACATACTAACAATCAACTGATTCTTTTCAGTCTAATAAGAGGAGGCGTACTGAAAACCTATAATTAAATAAGCCAGTGTGTGCGTGCGTGCGCGCGCGAGTGCTTATTTTATATTTATAGCATGCGTTAATGCAATTTTATAAAACAACATACTGAGTTATAATGTGTTTACATAAAGAAGTAACAAATACGCAATATGTACCACTGCTAACCGTGCTTATGTGCTACACTGGCAACGACAAATCCAAAGTGATAGGCTACAGTTTGGACAGTACATGTGTGGCCGTCATACGAATGGATAGTACGTTACACGACAACTAGCTAGAGCGAGACCTACATACAGAACTTAAACAAAAGCAAACTTATAAAATATTAGGCAATAATTTCTACCTGAACATCCGTGTTGCATTCATAAAAAGAGGCATTAACAAGTCAAAGGATCTATTGTTGTTATTATCGCAGTGGTAGAACATGGTGAGTAAAGGCCAAAGTTCGTCGAGTCCTAGTACAGTATTGCGTCTACCAGTCCCAACACGTCTTTGAAGAAACTCGTATAAACCTCTAAAACCAAGACAAGATGGTGGAATAGTAAAAAGACGATCATATTTAATAAGCCTAAGAAACCATTTGTAACTGCATTAAAGGAGAAAACTGGTTAGAATCCAAAAATCGGACACTGAATACAAACGGAAACCGTGTACGCCTATATGAAATATTTTGTAATACAACACACAGCAGTACTCAAATCATGAAAACAAAACCACCAACATATAATTCAGATCAAATATAATGTTGGGGTAAGTAATCCTGAGAGCAGTAGTAGTAGGAAGTTTAGTTATAATAATATTATGTTTGTAATATGTATTGTGTAAATTGTGAGTACCTTTCTGATATGATTATCAGAAAGACATATGATATATTAAAGACATTCTATAATAACGAAGTTTTATCAAATTAATAATAATACTGTGTATAGGTTGAAATATCCTACAATATTATATAAAATTACCGGTAAAGGTGGGAAAGTGGTGAGATAGACACTGGCGCAGAATTAATTGTCTGTTACCAGACAAAAATTTGCTAACACACATAAATCCCAATTCAAAAATGCACTGATCTTATCTGTTAATAACTCGCAATTACAGACCAAAGTAAATGGAGTACAAAAAAATTTGTAAACCGCTATACGTAAACATAACCCGAGGAAGGTTTGATTGGTAAATGTGGATAGTGCCATTGTTAAATAGAATGTAAGCCCGGATATGGTCTTGTGGTATATAAACCAGAGATTTCGGCCTCACCAACGGAGGCTGTCTCCAGTGGTAAAAGGACGTGGCTGATATTTGCCAAATAACCCACGTACTGAGGCAGACCAACATGATGGCCACTCTGGACGTTGGTGAGGCCGAAACGTCTAGTTTAAATACCATAAGGCTACGGCCTAACAGCTCGGTTACAATCGTTTCAACCACGGATACTAGAATACACGGTAGGGGTCACGGGGTGCGTGCGCAGTAGCAAGCCGCGCCGCTGACGTCACCGCGAACCCAGCCACCGCTCAGTAGCCCGCCACTGCCATAACCTATTGTGTTGTCACTGCGTTTATGAGTGAATACAAGGTTGTTTACGTGAGTGTGAATTCTTATCGGTGATTGACGATTAAGTGCAGAGTTACGCTGCAGTTGTCAGTGTATTGAGGGGTTTTTGAGAGTAAGTTTGAAGTTGTTTTGAGTGAAAAATAATGGTTTGTTGTACGATCGCGAGTTGTACGAGACACGGCAGACAAGGAAGTAAGTTAGGAATTAATTTTCATACATTTCCTAAGAACAACGAGACGAAACAAAAATGGATAAATGCTTGTAAACGTGCCGATTCGTTTTCAGTTGATAATGCTCGTGTGTGCTCAATACATTTTGCTGATTCTGATTATGAAAGGGATTTGAACAGTGAACTGTTGAATCTTCCTCCGAAACGCAAGTTGAAGCCTGATGCTGTTCCAACTCTACATCTCCGATCCTCCAGTGCTGATTTACGGGGTAGTAATAAGCCTAATAATGAGAGAAAAATTCGGGCACAAAAACGAAATTACCGTAAAGAAGTAGAAGAGATTTTACAGGTAAATATATTACCAACTAATGAAGAAACTACTAGTAGAGAAAACATCAACTATGAAAACAAACAATGCTGTAAATACGACACTGTGGGCTTATGTCAAAAATTAGAAATTAAGGAGAAAGAAATAAAAGAACTTAGGCAAAAGAATACAAATTTACAGGATCGTCTCTCTCTCGGTGTAATGATGAATTACTTAAAACAAAATATTCGCTAAAAGTGGTTGAGGGTTCTTTTTCTGACTGTCAACAACAAGTGGTTATGAAAGGACGGTGCACTAATTGGTCATCTGAAGATATTGCAAAGGCTGCAATTTTACGTTGTATATCTTATAAAGCGTTATCTTTTGTCAGGGATGTATTGAAATATCCTCTTCCTAGTGAAGTCACTATTAAAAGAAGACTCAGGCAGTTTAGCGTTCCACCAGGTTTTATTGATTTAAGCCTTACTGTCATGAAAACCCAATCAAAGCTACTAACTACATTTGAAAAAGACGTAATTCTTAGCTTTGATGAAATGAAAGTTAACAGTGACTTATGTTTTGACCAGGTAGAGGAGATTATCAGAGGACCCCACAACAATGCTCAAGTTGCGGTCATCAGAAGTTTAGTAGGAAAATGGATGCAGCCCACTTATTATAACTTTGACACGGCCGTTTCTAAGGACTTGTTGACTGAAATGATTAAAGTCATAGAAAATATTGAATTTAAAGTGAGAGCAATTGTGTGTGATATGGGGTCATCAAACAGAAAACTTATATGGAATCTAAAGGTTACATTTGATGACTCAGGATTCGAAAATCCATCAAATCTAAACAGAAAAGTATGGGTTTTTTGTGATGTGCCTCATGCCTTAAAACTGTTAAGGAATCATCTGCTTGACGATGGTTATCGACTTAAATCTGGTAGTTTGCTCACAAAGAAGCGTTTATTAAGTTAGTTGAACTTCAAGATACCGGCGTAGATTTACAATACGCTCATAAACTAACCATGAACCATTTGCTTGGTGCTGGTACGGAAAGGCAAAATTTAAGGAAAGCAGCTGAGCTGTTTTCTCTCACTGTAGGACAAGCCATCTGTCATAACCTTCCTGAGTTCAGTTATGTTGGTGAGGCTGTAAAGGTCATAAACAATGGATTTGATGTGCTGAACTCAAGAGCTCTTGTTGATGGATATAAATTAAATAGTGCATACGGAAATTGTTTACCAGAACAAGATGGCGCGTTAGACAAGCTTTATGACTTCATTCTCACAATGAGAGTAATAAAACATATACCAAAAGGAAATGACAAGAAAGAAAAGAGTAAATCCAAAAAAAAAGAAAAGAAACCTACTGATGTGTGACGATTTAAAAAAAAAAATTTTGTTTAAATAGCACAAATTAAATTTTTGGTTCTTATAACAAGTAAGAGTATTATCCACCCCTTATCTGTACGTAGATTCCTGTACCAACGTGCAAATTATCCAGTACGAACACGCAAAGTACGATGTTATTAAGCAAAAAAAATAATAATTCTTTTGATTAAATAAAAGACGTACTAATAATAAAGAATTATACCTAACACATACCAATAGGTAGTATAAATTATTACTAGTTAATTAATGATTAATTAATAATACTAAGGGAACGAACTGTTTTTCTCAGCGCGTAAACCGCGCCAGCTTACAGACTTCTTGCTGCTAAACAAACCCCATTCGCCGGAGAAAATTCGACATGTAAGGATGTCAAAAATGTGTTGTCCAGTTAAATTTAGACGTATACCGCTGAACTACTATACAAACACTCGTCAGTTGTTATTTTGATTTGACTCAATGTAGCGTTGGAAAATAACTAAACACTTAGTAATGTAGTGAGTGAAGCAAATATTAGTAAATATGTAAAAAAAAGGCAAAACTTAGCCGACACATCACTTAAAAAACCGTAAGTGGTAAGATATGTTTCTTACCATCTTTTAGTGCTGCTAAAATAAGAACAATTAATAAGTAAAATGTGAACAACCGACTCCAGAAGAAGAAAGTTACAACAGCAACAGTATGAACTTCTAGTAGCAGAAGCCAATCGTCATGACCTATACTACTATTCAGAAACAATAAACCAAATGGACCATCAAGAGGAACATCATATCACACCCAAGAGGACTACTGAAGAAGACCATCACGGATGCCCACAGCAAACTCACGTTCTATTCAGGTGACATTAAATCATAACTTTTGTGCATAACCTGTTTTTTAAACAAAACGAAACAAAAGAACAGTAAAGTTTATTGTAAAGACTTCTAGATAGCTTAAAGATTAACATATAAATATTTGTAATCTCCGTAATGATATAATAATAACATTACGATGTTTAGAGGTAAAGTAATTCTGAAAATTTACACCGGACTATTCTTCAAATAGTTTGGACGAAGTTGTGATATATTAGAATATTGGAAAGTTGAGACCCGGATCCGTGGTACTTGAAATAATACATAGCTGAAATTTTTGAGATAAAAGGAGTAAAAAATATTAATTTAAAGAATATTTAATGCAGCAATTATTAGAATCTTTTTTTTACAAAAAGTAAAGTTAGTAAGAAATTAAAGGATGACCATTAAAGCCATTACTTTTTATACTTAGTTAAAATATAAGAATAAAGAGATGTTTTCGCTAATACCCAGAGAGTGAATAAATGTATGTAACCCTTGACTAATTCCTGATATATACTTTGTTATAATTTGTTGCTAAGTAAATTTCACTAACAACGGCAGATAGTTTAATTAACAGCCAACAATTGAACTGGTTCCCGATGTTTATAATGTGTTGACAAGGGAGACGTTATAAAATTGCGCCACTCTGCTATTGTAAGAATAATTGTGTATTGTGCTCTTGTCTAATTAATAATAATTTTGTGTACAGAGTGACACATATAAAATTGTGCCACTGGTTTGGCCAAAAGAATTGAATTGTTGGTACACATAAAATAGCAATACTGAGCTTTTGTGTAAAAATATTGTGTATATTGTGATAATTAATTAACAGTAACTCGGTAGAATATATAAATTTATTCACTCTGAAATTGTGAACAAATAAATAAGTAAAGTCTTAATTAAGAAATAATAATATTAGTATTGGGACATTAACGTAGTAAACAAGTCCTTGCTGGTAAAAATATTCCATTTTAAACCTGTCGGTATTGACAGGCTGGTTCATGTTAAATACGTGTCGAGAAATGTACCCTCCCCTTTGTACGTATAGGGAATCCCACACAAACCTTCCCTCGCAGACATAACAGACAGTTCAGAACAGGAAATAATCGTGTTTGAGATTGTCCGAACAACCCTCCTTTGTTAAACCACCCCTACGCAAACAATAAAACTCCCCCAAACAGCTGATCCTGTGTGCTATTATAAAGGCAATGAACTCTTCGCGTGTGAAATTTCTCTCCACTATAAAATAATATTATCACTTTGTTTCGACAGATAATATCTAGCAGTACAGAAAATTGAATTGATTTGAGATAATTTTAATATAATTAATTAATATAAGATTCTATGTGTAGTACTAGATGTATACATGTGTGTTTAAATTAATTCAAATTCTATAAGTGTTTGAAATAAAATAAATAATAAGTACTTTAAATAAAAAAGGTTTATTAATAGCTAACCAAAAAAAAAAGTGTAATAAAAGTGAAAAGTGTAGTAGTAAACTAAGAATAATAATAAAAGTACATTTGAATCGCGTAAACGCCCGGTCGTGGCCTGTTCAAAAATAATTCCCCCAGCTTGCCAGTAAGAGACAAACTCGTTCGTGCAGGAAATATTGTAGTAAGCCATCCCCTATTGTTATAAATGGCAGCATCGCTAAACAATAAACACCACCCCAGTGTATAATACAATGCGTCTAGTGTAAAGTGTTTGACCCCTCTTGCATTGTAACAGCTGATTGTTTTCCCACTTTTCTCAGTAGAATAAGATATTAGTATTAAGAAAGAATCTAAGGTTGAGTATGGGATCAACTTTAGATTACTGTAGTAGAATTAAGGGATATAGGGATAAATACGTAACACCGTCACAACGGCGCCGCACTGAAAGGGTTCTTTACAAGGGTTAAAGAAAGTGCAGAAAGCTAACTAAAATAGTTAGAGTATGCAAATGTAATCAGTCGGGCCACGATTTTGTGAAGTTACGGAAACTAAGAGTAATAAATAGATAAATAAAGAATATTCATTTATGTGTTAATTATATTAAGGTAGTAGTTAAGAAACGAGAGAAAGGGAACTTCACGAAAGACAAAGATATCACTGTAGATTTTCATTTTATTACCCCATCGGCCAGTCCTCATCGTTAAGTGCAGGAGGATGTGACGATTTAAAAAAAATTTTTGTTTAAATAGCACAAATTAAATTTCTGGTTCTTATAACAAGTAAGAGTATTATCCACCCCTTATCTGTACGTAGATTCCTGTACCAACGTGCAAATTATCCAGTACGAACACGCAAAGTACGATGTTATTAAGCAAAAAAAATAATAATTCTTTTGATTAAATAAAAGACGTATTAATAATAAAGAAATATACCTAACACATACCAATAGGTAGTATAAATTATTACTAGTTAATTAATGATTAATTAATAATACTAAGGGAACGAACTATTTTTCTCAGCGCGTAAACCGCGCCAGCTTACAGACTTCTTGCCGCTAAACAAACCCCATTCGCCGGAGACACATCGACATGTAAGGATGTCAAAAATGTGTTGTCCAGTTAAATTTAGATGTATACCGCTGAACTACTATACAAACACTCGTCAGTCGTTATTTTGATTTGACTCAATGTAGCGTTGGAAAATAACTAAAAACTTAGTAATGTAGTGAGTGAAGCAAATATTAGTAAATATGTAAAAAAAAAGGCAAAACTTAGCCGACACATCTCTTAAAAAACCGTAAGTGGTAAGATGTGTTCCTTACCATCTTTTAGTGCTGCTAAAATAAGAACAATTAATAAGTAAAATGTGAACAACCGACTCCAGAAGAAGAAAGTTACAACAGCAACAGTATGAACTTCTAGTAGCAGAAGCCAATCGTCATGACCTATACTACTATTCAGAAACAATAAACCAAATGGACCATCAAGAGGAACATCATATCACACCCAAGAGGACTACTGAAGAAGACCATCACGGATGCCCACAGCAAACTCACGTTCTATTCAGGTGACATTAAATCATAACATTTGTGCATAACCTGTTTTTTAAACAAAACGAAACAAAAGAACAGTAAAGTTTATTGTAAAGACTTCTAGATAACTTAAAGATTAACATATAAATATTTGTAATCTCTGTAATGATATAGTAATATCATTACAATGTTTAGAGGTAAAGTAATTCTGAAAATTTACACCGGACTATTCTTCAAATAGTTTGGACGAAGTTGTGATATATTAGAATATTGGAAAGTTGAGACCCGGATCCGTGGTACTTGAAATAATACATAGCTGAAATTTTTGAGATAAAAGGAGTAAAGAATATTAATTTAAAGAATATTTAATGCAGCAATTATTAGAATCTTTCTTTTACAAAAAGTAAAGTTAGTAAGAAATTAAAGTATGACCATTAAAGCCATTACTTTTTATACTTAGTTAAAATATAAGAATAAAGAGATGTTTTCGCTAATACACAGAGAGTGAATAAATGTATGAAACCCTTGACTAATTCCTGATATATACTTTGTTATAATTTGTTGCTAAGTAAATTTTACTAACAACGGCAGATAGTTTAATTAACAGCCAACATTTGAACTGGTCCCCGATGTTTATAATGTCTTGACAAGGGAGACGTTATAGATGATTTGCTTTCTTTTCAGAAGGGGTTTTTAATGTCTATAAACAGTCTACGCTCTTTGTTTAAGGAGTTAAGTTTGGGAGGCTACACTTACGTCATGTCATCAAGATGCAATCAGAATATACTTGAGAGTTACTTTTCTAAAGTAAGAGGATTGAGGAGATTCTACGATCCCCCTTTGCCTACCACCGTCTCCGAAAGAGTCAAGTCTTTGATTTTGAGCCGTAATGCGAGGGAACTATATAAGGTGGAACATGCAAGAATGAGAAAGAAATTGATATTTTAAGTGCTAATAGACTACTTTGTCGGAAACTGAAGATACGACTGTAGAATCGTCATCTTCTAAGAAGCAGGACACTTCATGTCTACAGGAAAGCTTAGACAGCGAGTGCGAGAACAAGGAGGTTGAAGAAATCATTTCAGAAGTGGGCGACATTTTTGAGAATTGCACCGAATACGAAGAGGAAAATGTTCCAGATTTGAAGGAAAATGTTGAGTTGTTAGATATGATTGCAGGATATGTTGCTTATAGAGTTAAACGTAAACACCCCAAATTAGCACATTTGTATGGTAACATAACTGGACACGTAAATTTTTCAGGAAAGAACTGGCTTCAAACAATTTCGAGAGCATCTTTAATGAAGCCAACTGAACTGTTAATGGAATTCGCTTTGAAAATGGAAAGAGAATTTCAACGATTCCACGGCAATTTCATTGATGGTAACCCACAAGTTTTTGTAAGATTAAAGGACATTATAAACACGAAATATCCAGGAATATAGGACTTTGCTGTGATGTGTTTTGTAAGAACCCGCACTTTCATCAGAATGAAAGCTATCAACAAGAAAAAAAATGCAAAGGTAATAAACGAAATGAAGGCGAACAAGACAAAAAGTGAAGAAAATGAAAAAAGTTGCAACATAACTTTCCAGAATAAAGGAAAGGAAACCCGTTAGCCTAACACAGTTAAATGCTTTGGTATGAAAGTAGAAAAGTTGATTTATATTATGTATATAAATATAATTGATATGTACAATTTGTAAAGAAAAATTAAAATTTACTGTTTTAAAGAGTTTAAAATGACATTATTGGGGGTTTCTCCGTACCACAGGTCTATGAGGTCTAAGCCTGTGCGAGCCTCTTCCCCCAGCAAAAAAAAGTAGTGCCCTCCGAGATGGTGAAAGAGGTTGACGTCCTTCGGAGGCTTTATACTAGCATTTCACCGACCATAGAAAAAATATATTTGTTTATTTAACTAATAAATAACTTAGTAAAAATAATAATACACTAAAACATGAAAAATCTCGATTATATTCACAATCGTGTATGAGTTAAACATGTGCTCGTGGTGTGCCTATAAGCTTCTATGCGGTGCGGCGAGGCGAGTGGGTACGCGGTGACGTCACCTCTCACAGCCCACCGCGTGACCCCTACCGTTTATTCTAGTATCCGTGGTTTCAACAACGTTAATGCTGGCCGAGAAAAGATTAGAACAATGCTGTCGATAGTGAAAGTTTACTATTTGACCTTTGTCCTCCTTATCGGAATTGACCAGTTTCGTATCAGTGCTATCCATCAATCAGTGTGAAGAGGTAAATTGAATGCGTCGTGAATAAAACAATGTATATAATTTAATAAAACGAACATTTGTACTGATACAGGGTATAAAATAATGAATTGATTTCAATTAATCTATTAAACAATTCTAAAAAATAATGAATTGATTTCAATTAATCTATTAAATAATTCTAGAGGTACTCAAACTGATGATAATAATAATAATAGTGATGATGATGGTCTTATCATGCTCCAGAGATTGGAGTTAGATAAATTGTTACATAGCAACGGGATATATTCAGTGAGACTTCGTCTGTAGAACGGAAGTTTGAGGTCCAAAGTAATTCAAGTTTGTCCGGAAATATACTGTACTAGATACATTACCAAGAGCATGTCAATCTAAATACAGAAAAATTGCTGGGTAGTAATATAATTACGCGTTCTGATATATTCTAAAACTTTACAATTCGATGGTTATGGTTAAAAAAGAAAAAGTTGAAATCCGTGATAGTTGCTATCATACTACCTGATAACAATTATTTAAACTACTTCTGACTGTAATTTCAACTTAAATGTCTCATTCAATATGCAAATATTTTCTCTAGTATTTTCCAAATTTACTTCACTAATAAATTTTTAATAATTTTAGTACGAGTAAATTGTAACAATTTAAAAATGATCGTTTCATGGCAACTGGCTTTTTACGAATGGACAATAAAGTTTCCATCTATTGATCAATTAGCAAACTAAGAGTAAGTTATGTTTATAATACCCTGCATTATAAGTATCCAGTAAGCATAATAAAACAAACTTAAAGGGAAAAAGTAGAAAAAAATTATCTCAAAATTCAATCGAACAATTAGACAACAAATCTAAAAAGGTCTTTAGCTTTCTTATACACTAATAGAAAGTCTATCTGTTTTAACCTCAAAATATTTACTGAAAAAATGTCTTAAAGATGTATTACAGTTGATACATTAAAGTTATTACAATTGATTTAAGTACAGCTTAAAAATAATTTAAAATAAAACAAATAACACAACAATCCAAGCCGATGTTATTTTTAACTGGTTTCAAGATATTCTTATTTATTTGTTTACTTATTTATGTTTATTAAACTAAACCCTGTACATCATTTGGTATTTTTGTTAAGCTTTTGTGAATGTTAAATGTCTTTTTTTATTGTTTGCGTCTTCAGAGAAATTATTTTTCTGTCCTTTCTTAACACTTGCACATTCTCCATGTACCCACTTTTTTCACACAAAACAGTGAACCATAACTTGTAGAACATCCGCTTAACATAAATCGCAAATCTAGCTGGACGTACTTTCTTTTAACATTGAAAATGTTTATAAGGACGTGTCGCACATTTGAAAACGACCGCTGGTGCGTGATCGAAAATGGGAACCGGTGAGTTTCCATAGAAACTACTTGTTTGTTGTCAATAACGTAGTACACATATAAAACTTCGCTTATGAATGCGACTACATTTAATTTATAATCTGTACATTGGCAAAAGAGGAATTAATTCATTGATTGGTGAATGAACATAAACATATATATTTTTTTAGATTTATTGAAGCATTTTCAATGCCCTTCTCTGTGCATTGCATTTGTGCAACGCCTGTAATTTTTTTTTATTTCTTCACTATTTTATTAGAGGAAAACTAAACTATTTTCGGTTTTCGATTTTGGATGGATTCTTCAAGCGGTAAGCGGTAATTCATAAGATGTAAAGGTAAAAATACTATAAAGATTGAGGTTGCTTGGTTTAGAAAGATGTTCTAAGCTGCAGTGTTAGTGGTAAGCAGTGTTTGAACTTGAGTGTGCAGCAAGAAACCAACACCTCAAATTTGTATGGGTGCCGTTAATCACAAACTCCAAACTTGGGAGCTCGTTACTTCCTATCTTATATCAATGTATCTGTCATGGGTGTTCTACGTAAACTAATTATTTTAAAAGTATCATTTTATTTGTTCCAATTATTTTTGCTTATTATGTAAATATACTTTATATTTTCTTTCAAGTCTTAGCATATACCTTTGCATGTTTCACTGGAAAAATTAAAAATAAGTAGGCCTACAAAACCTGAAACGTTTACATTGTAAAAACTTATTTAATATATTTTCGGGTCGCTGTTTTACTAACAAATCATATTTAAACTATCTCTAAAAATCTATAAAACACTTTTGTGTCAGGATAATTCTGTTATTCTGTCGCTTATATAACACTTTATTTTACAACTCCTATAATGTCATTGGAACTGTAAAGATTTATTATACGTAAGAAAGATAAATTCTTTTTTAAGAGAGATAAATGGATAAATGAAAAGCGCTTTCTTTTAGCTTATTGGTAACATATTCTATAATTATGAGTAAACTAAATCAGAAAACCATCTTTGTAATTAATAAAACCCTAGTCTGCTTTTGCTTTTAATTGCGCCATAGATAAATAACACATAATTTTTAATTACTACACTTTAGAAGTACCAAATAAAATTAATAACAGATTGAATACAGCACCTCATAATAAGAGAAAATATATCTTACGTAAATAGTGTCCTAAAACAGAACTTGACAAACTAGATTGACTTTAGATTTGCCACCCCAACTGCCAAGATTATCAAGCAATAAAGATTATCCAGGCAGGTCATTATTGTAAATTTTGTCTACTTGAACATTCCAAACCTATTTTTCCGTAATGAAGTTAAGAACGGTTTTGTAGAATATTTATTGAAAACAAACGTAGCTTACTTTACATACAGCTAATGCTACGAAAAATATTCTGGCAGAACTAGAGACAGAGATACACTACAGATAATAAAAGTTAAACGGACTCTAAGAGACGTAACGTTGAAAATTGACAAAACACAAATTTTTATTTTTTCCAGTTGAAGGAAACAGAAGAGTCTATCATACTTTCCCAACATAAATTAATGAGTTAACGAAATTGTTTTCCTATTTTCGGAACGAAGATATACCCCCTTAATTACCGAAACTCAGATTGCGCGCACGTTTCGCGTATTTAACTAATTTTAAATATATCGTTAATATTTTCTTTTTAAGTCTGTTAAAATTTCATGTGGTTGATACATATAACAACGTTAGCAAAATGTTGAAGACTCAGGAAAAAAATTTTAGGAATTTCGTAGTTCACATTTTTGCCGAGTTCTACTGTAAACACAACTCACAAGTAAGTGAAAGTTTGGAGGTTTCCTACTACTGGTTGTCGTCTGCTGATTGGCTAAATAAAGCATTTGTAATAATAATAGTTGGGTTGTAATTGAAGCACATAAAGGTTTAAAAGAATAATTCTACTAAAATGTGAAAGTGTTTAAAATTTGTTGTGATGGACGATAGAGGAATGGCAACTTACTATTTAGATTATACAAATTGCATTATGTTATCCATTTAGTGGAACAGACATTTATAAAGACCCAACTACCGACTAAGCAAATACTCAATAGTACTTAATTATAACAAATGTGTTTATAGTTGAAGGCGAGAGCAGGCAACGTGAAAGCTGATTACAAAATTTCAGTATATACATACCGTACATATACATGTATAAAAAAAGGAAAAGAAAAAATGTAATATTCAGTTCCATCGCATGTAACCAATATGTTAGCTGTTAGCAACATATAACCTTATAAGACACGTTAGTTTTCTATTCTTCATATTAAATCTCAATTTAGGCTTAATTATTGTATATTACCTGCCCGTTCTACACAAAAACAGTGAAAACTCTCAAACGTAAGAAGTTAAAGTTTAAAATACGACTACATATGCACACACATGTGCGTCTTCATGTGCTACCTCTTATTGATTTTGTTAGTAGCTTGTACTTAGAATGTGTTTGCTTTCAGAATGTGACTGCCCTCTTCCTCTCTATTTATGTGTTTTCGATTTGTTTTATGTTAACGTAAATAATAGATCATAAAGCATTTTCCGCATTGCTTTTAGACTTCTGCTACTACCCGTACTATTGTGGTATTCGGATACCTACTTCTTACTGCTACTGTATCTCAGGCGTTTCCCTACTTCCTTCCTTAGCTATGTCAGTGATGTGATTTTAACTTATATTATGTCTTTTTCTTCTTCTCCCTCTCCCTTCGAGAATCAGCTCTATGACTTGTTTTGTCTCTGGTCCTGGTAAAACTTACGTTATGGTACAGTACGACTGTCAAAGAATCATCGATCAGCTGTAATTGATAAGAGAAGGAAAAAGTAACAACAATTAACTTAAAAAAACCATATATATTTGCCACAACAAATGTATAATTGACGGCAGGACAAAATAACAAAAGCCAAATCACAGTTGTACCCGTTACCAAATAAATTTAAACCGCTCCGATTTAAGTAAACGTAAAAATATTTATAACGAACAGTAATTTGTGTACGCATACTTACCCATACACACATACAGACATGTAATCTAAGAGGTACATCTTATTATATGTTCATGCACAAATGTGCAAATACATTTTTAAAGCAAACAAAAATGATAGTTGTGTTATTGAAAGGAAAAGACTACTTAAAAGAGAAAAATCCGAGAAAACAGTTACTGCATATGAGCGATGGAGCTGGTGAAATAAAGATAGATATTTTATAGTTTAGGACTGCTATAAATAAGATTATTGAAGCCATAAAAGAAATATAGTGACGGCTTTCTGCTAAAGACGAAGCAAGGAGAGAGCACAAAGTGCCATTCGTAGTACTTAAAGATAAGGCTGCGTGCTCTTTGCAAGGTATGCTTAAAATAAGATTCTAGAAACTATACCAACACTTTTCACACGGGAGGGCGTTGAGCAGGCTTCCGACGAATTGGCTGTTATAAAAATAGTCTTATTATCGCTATTATTGTTATTAATAGTTTTTTACGATGCTTCTTCAACTAATGATTACCTCCTTACATCAGATCTCGTTTAATTATACGGTTAGCAATTTCGGTTATAAAACATTTTTGTGTACTAAGAGGTACCTAATATCTTGTACAAAGTGCTTATGACAGATAGGACTCATGAAATGTAATGTGTTCACAATAAGATATTGAACTTTTAGTTTAATTAGTTCTTTTTTAAATTTATATTTATCTACGATTGTTTTAAAGTTTAAATTCTTAAGACATATTTTGTTAAGTAAAATATTTACCAAAATATTTAATTTATTTAAAAAGTTTGTTACTACTTTCTGTTGCAAAATTCCAGTAGCGCAGTATAAAGTACTATTTTATATTCTTCTCAAACTATTTCCTGATACTAAATTCACTATTGTAGGAGAAACATTCATTACGAGATAATGAAATTTTATCTGACCTTTGTTTAATTGTGAAGACCATTTTGTATGCCTGCAGCCACTTACTGCTTTGTGTATAATGAGACTGGATCTTTTGTGCCTTTGTGTATTAAAGCATCATGCAGTTTAAGATAAATTAAATTTTATCTGTTACTGAAGACGTGACGTTGAACCTCAATATATCATAAAATTTTCAGTGACACAAACTTGCTTCTCACAAACCATGAAATATGCTTGTAGTTTATTTTACTGTTTTATTGTATTATATAAATAGATGTAATCCTTTGGGTACTACGTCAATTGGTTAGACCTATTACACAGTTATTTAACAATTTGTTCTTACGAGAAGTGGACGAGTCGTGATCTTACAATGGCAGGATTATTAAATTATACGCCAGAGCAAAGAATTGTCACAATTTTTAATGCACCCTTACTCAATTACTACTCTTTTTTTATACAATTATCATATACAAAGAACAAAAATGTTTTTTTATTTATGGTTTGTAAGCACTGCATTATAATAAATAAAATTTTCTTGTGTGCCTCTGGATAATAAAATTATACCGGTATTAATTACTGTGTTAACATATTTTGACATATGTAATTTCATTGTCACGAGGGTATCATAGACATTGAACCTATAGCAATTAGTTGTAATTGAATAGCAGAGAAATCATATATGTTCAACCCCAACGTGTACAAAACTTTACACTCCTGATATAGTTCTCCCATTTGAATAGTCGTACTCATTACACGGTTACTAAATTAGAATGGTTCAGAAAAACCTGGAACCAAAGATAAAATATCTCTTAGTGGTCTACGAGTATCACTGAAAAAAATGAACAGGTTGATAAGCCAAGAGAAAAATTCTTTGTTAGTCGGAACAGGCATCGTGGAATGACATGCGCGTGGTTGAAGTAAAACCACCGTGCGTCATTGCTTTAGAGAAATTATAGAAATTAAGGAAATGTTGGCAGAGAAGTGAATAAGAAGATTGCCAGAAGGCAAAATGCTGCTGAATAAAGTTGAAGGGTAGCGTAAACAAGCAACTCGTGAAATTGTAAAAGAAAGTGTTACTAGTTTCCTGACAAAGATTACTAGAAATATGAAAGTAGAGTATGCCTTATAAAAACAACTACGTAGTAAAAAATCCCAAAAAATTCATACAGCATCAATTTGCAAAGATGACCGAATGTGCGCAACAGAAAACCTATAAACATCTGAACATTTTGTAGAACGATACGACCCAGGGAAGCGCATATGACCCAGCAACAGACAGAAGACGAATTTGTAGATATAACGTGCAAATGCAGCAAGTGAAATTGTAACAAATTATAGGTTCTAAGAAGGTTTACGGCCGCGACCTTGAAACTACGCAAAGAAGGAGCTGCCAGGAATTACAAAACACAACCATTGGTTATGTACAGCATTTCAAAAACCTTCTGTGAGGTGCTTCAGACTGCTTCACAACATTCTTTGTTGTAGCACAAACCTGTTACATGCTTGCACTTACAAAACACATATATTTTACACTTATAAACTTACACACGTAAAATCTGAACATACTCTTGAACTATTAGTGATAAAACTGTTATGTAAATAAGGTAAATGAATAAAATAAGGAATAAATCTACAACTGCTGACATACTAGTAAGCCTGAATTTGCATATATTAAAATTGCAAATATTCTGCACATAACCGCGTTACATGAATTAAATTTTAATATTTAACGACCTCAGTTTGAGTGATTCTTTGTTTCTGAAGACGGAACATATGTTTCGAAACGTGTAAACCAATCGAACGCAACACGAAGTCACACGACGGATAAAATACGGTAAATATTATACAGATTTTGACAATAAGTGACTTGGATACCAATTCAAACATGTTTTTAAGTCAGACACGATACTATGGATTTCATACGCTAAAGAAAGTTTCGTAACAGCGCAAGACTACACGTGACAGATAAGGCAGTAGCTTTCGAGTTTCCTGATAAGCGATTATTTCTGAATAAGTTTCTTCTATTAAGTAACAATAATAATTAAAACACGTCACTAAACAAAAACTTATACAGGTGTAAAACAGGTGCTTCTAAACTTCTCGAAAAATACTACAATTTAGTGACAAGTGTTTATTTATTTTTGCTCATCAGTTACAGAACCGAGTTACCCGTATGAGACTACACTGGATGGAAGATTGGCGTTTCTGTACAGGTTTTGAAAGCTTTGTCTTAACTAAAACGAAAAACAATCGTTTTGTCACGAGATTAAAATTGTTAATATTATTCATAAAAGACCTCTTTACATCTACTGTAATCTATCCCTGTCGTATACAAAGAAACTGTGGTCAGTAATAGGGAATCTTCTATTCATTTCAATATTTCAGAAACCTAAGGCTTATTAAACGATATACTAACAAACGTAAGCGGTCCACCTTACATAAATTCTTGAATTCAGATCTCCTTACCCATTCAAAGTTTGACAACAAATTTATAATCAGAATAATCATCGATCTGACGATGAGCTGTGAAGCTTGAAAGCGCTAATCGGAATAATTTTTTATAGCGGTTTACAACAGTGATTATTCTGTTTGTGATTATAACTACTAACACAACTTTCTTAATTAAACAAATTTATAAGAAACACACGTTTACCGGCTCATTACTCATTTCACTATTTTGCTGTAGGCTATACACATTGATTTGCTTTGATATACTGATATAATTCTAGTCCACAGAAATCTGGTTAACACCTGAATGTTGTATACATTCTTTGAGTAATAGTGTTTTTTAATAATTATTGAGCACACCCAAAATTTAAATCCATAAGAAAATTATTCATTCTAAAATTAGTAGATACTGACAAAATCTGTTTAATAGTCTGAATGATCAGCATTGATGAATGAAAATATTTAATGTTAATAGCTGATGCTCTGTAAATTATAGGTAGAATATTTTTTCTGTATTTTATTCCATTATTCTGTATTGTCTCTTTCTGCCTGTGTTGAGTTTTATGATATTTTCTCCGATTCCTTGTGTTAGATTTTTCTAAACAATAATGTCGACGCGAGATGACCCAACATTTTTTTACATAGAAGAAACATTACGAAATTATAAAGTCACACTATAAAATAAATTTTAAAATTATGAAAAGTTAGTTATTTTTTCAATTTTTAATACACCCATAGATATTTTTTCTAAATTTGTATTTTTATAGCCTACATATTACATAACTGGGCATAATTATTGTGGCTGATGTTTTCAAAATCAGCTTTATTTTGTTAAATTTGAAATTATTTCAGTTTAATTTATGAAAAACATTTACCTAAATTGTTACTTGTCGTTATAAGTGACTAATTTTAACTTTACGTTTATGTTAAAAATAGAGCCAAAAGCACGCACTATCAACTTGTAACAAGTTGAAATGTTATGTTGAATATATTGTACTTAAAATTATTATAAGTCTTCAAACATTCCTTAAAAATATTTATTATTTTAACACTAATATAAAAATTCGTAAACGTTTTGTAAACCTAACACATTTAATTATATATTATTGTATATCGCCACGTGGAAGAAAATCTACTTCAATTGTAAAAAAGGAATGGCAATCATTTTTTTTTACGTAGTAGGCACTTAAAATGTAGTGGTTAATTTGTCTAAGGAGCGGTTATTTACTTAACGTATGCAATAATATTTTTACCTAAATTGGCGAAAAATGTATAAAAAACTGGAAAAATTTTTAAAAAAGAAAATAAAAATTATGTTGCAATGTGTATTGAGAGGCTACAAATATGCAGATAGTTGCTTAATGCTGAATTGAAGGAGAAGATTGTGTACTACCCTTTTACGGCACGCGCTTTAGTACTTCGATAAAATCCGTTACAACGCTTTAAGACTTTAGTGAGTCTCGGAACATCCATCTCCTCGCCGCATTCATTCGTCACCCACAGTTCCTTCAATACCTTTTCTTCACTTCCCAGTTCCTTTGGTATGTAAGAATAATGTGATTAGGCCTGTACCTTCAAATGTTTTATTTTATCTAAATGGAAAAGACAAATTGATAATGCAAGTAATTATAAGATATTACTATTATTATAAAACGTAAATTTAAAAACAATTGTTAATGAACATTACCTTAGAATGAACGTTAAGAAGCATAAACGCCAGTTCACTCTAGGCTTTTTTAAATTATACAATAACTAGTAAACATCTAAATACAAATACAGCATCTACCGTTACTTGTGGAAACAAATTGCAATGAAAAATAATTTCTAAACATTCAATAGTAGACCTATTTGTTTTATTTTGCTTAAGTACCAAGTGAGATATCTTATAGGCATTCTGAGAATTGTGATAATGACGCCGGCTACTTATTGGTTTGAGACTTAATAAACAACTGAGAACTGAGAGTAACTTACTTGACACATTTACGAGGACAAGACTTATTTCGAAGTAGTAAAGTCATTAACTTATGTCGTGACCACCGAAACTTATAAGACCGTAGATGTGTACGACTTAAGAATGATAAAGAAGGAAGGGAAAGAAAGAGATACAATTTTGTGTACACCTACCAGATAAAGTTTTTAAAAGAAGATACATTATTACAATCTGAAGACTTGGAACAACAGATAAGAATATAAAATGTAATTTTAAGAAATGCATAATATAACTTTATATGTAACAGTCACTTAATTACGAAATAAAATTCCCAGAAGAAGATTATGCACACGAAACTTTCTATAAGACTATAATGACGTGTGAAATGGGATTCCAGTAATAGTACATTGTGAAGTACTAATTAGGGCCACAGTATTCTTGATAAAGGGTAGGATCAATGTAAACATTGACAACAAATTTGGTAGCTGGAAAATGTGAATTGTAGTGAAAATACAGGAGACTGTGTACGCTTGAACGTAACATAAATATCTACAGATTGAATAATAACAATTTATTCTGAGAGTAAAACTAAATATGAAAAAAAAAATTAAAAACATCAATCAACAAAATAGTTTTTGGAAGTGCTAATAATTTTCCAGAACAAGAAACAAATATAAATCATTATTTCAGCGGTGTTGGGTTTGATTTAAAATCTCTCATGGAAACATTCATTTTACATTTACCTCAAATAATGGTTCTCTAATTTTCTAAGATATTTTATAACGCAAATTTATAACAGTTACAAGAAAATGGTTAATTTTAAAAATTTTGTTGCACAAAGTCGGTTGTTATTTATTAAATTTTGGAGGTTTATCCTTTTATTTATTTTTCACAGAATTACGAGACATGAAACCAATTAATGTAAAATTGTTTGCTCAGTGTTTTTGTTTACTTTCTACGAAAAACCTTTAACAGTTTTTCGTAATAGTCATTGGTAAACATAAAAAAAAAAGAGATTTTCATTTTAAGTACAATAAATATGTTGACTGACCTTTCCTTTTAGAATGATGTAGAGGTCCGCCTACACTTCGAGAACTGCTTTGTGTACTTCCCTAATGTTTCTAACACGAACGATTAGAATCAAGAATCTACGCACCTAATGAACTGAAACCAACCGCACCCATGTAGGTCGGTTGCGATTTTTCTTCGTACGAAACCGAAAGAATATTTCTCATCTTGTCCAGTACTTTGGAGGAGAAAGCTGAGGCACTGAGTGAGAATACTCTTTAGTGGCATGAGGAAAGGTGGAAAGAGAAGTTGCAGGATAATGCAGTCAGTTTAAAGTAGAATAGGAGATAAAACACTAAGATGCTGGTGCAGAGATTACTCCAGCGTGTAATGTTATATCACACATCGTCTTCTCAGCAGTTACCTTTACACTCTATCATACTATACGTCGTGACAGGTCGGTATATATAAGTATGTATATAAGTGATATTGTGTTTCTATTCGGTCGCTGGTTTCTTTCTACCTGTCTCAGTATGATTCGACTTATTTTTATCAATTAATTCTCGAAATCTAAACATTTTGAAAGAGGCTTTAATTTAAACCAGACATGAAGTTTCCAGGAAGATGAACCTCTTGGACTGTAGAATGATTTACGTGATTACGCCAGTTTCGTAATGTGCTGTTAACGTGTAAGGAATTTCTCTTCTTCTTCTTCTTCTTCTTCTTCTTCTTCTTCTTCTTCTTCTTCTTCTTCTTCTTCTTCTTCTTCTTCTTCTTCTTCTTCTTCTTCTTCTTCTTCTTCTTAGCATCTTACACCTTTGTGATTAATTCATTTCCCACATAAAATTCATATGGTAATTAGTACGGGTTCACTCTTTCCCGTGCACCGCAGTATCGTTTCTTTTCCTTTTCCTGGCGTTACAACCCAGCATGGGGTTCAGCCTGCTCGTTCAGACTTTCTTCCATTCCGCCCTCTCATTACACATTCGTCTTTATCGCCTCACGTTCATGCATCTCGAATCATCCTTCACGTCATTCAACCATCTCTTTCTGAGTCTGCCTCTAATTCTGCTTCCTGCCGATCTCCAATCTGCCATTTCCTTAGTCATTCTACAGTCTTACGTGGCCCAGCCACTGAAGCCTCCTACTCTTAAGCACGGCAGTATCACAACCTGGTAAAACATCTCCATGTCGCCGTCTCTAGTAGCCTAAACTTAAACGGATCACTTCCTCCTACTTGACAATGGTCCATATTGCTGTCATAGGGAGTGAGTATCAATCTCCCGTCTAGTCCCAGGATCACGTAGACAGCATCACATCTCGGACTACACAATAATGTAGAGTCTTGGCTGAGAGAGGCTAAGGCTTCAGTGTGAGACATATCTAATAATGGGAAATAGTGAACGCTAACGCACATCCAACCCGAACAAAGAAAACTTTCGCGAAGTTCTTTCAAACTTTTAAGATATTTAAAATAATGGTGATGACAGGATTTAAGAGTGTTTGCTTAGACAGAATTACCAAAAAATTCCACTTTGAAAGTGTTGCTATATAACTAGATATATGGTTTATAATATAGCTTACTAAATCATTAAACTCTTGTTTGATATCTAACAAAATAAACAAAAATATGGGTTTCCAAGGAGGAGATCACGTCTGGTTGTTCAACACAATGCGCCGTCGTGGTCGCTCACTTAAGTTGCAAACTAACTGGGAAGGACGTATCCTGTGAAAGAACGGATCAACGATGTTGTTTATTGGATTCAACAGGACGGACAGCGAAAGTTCAAGGTCGTCCACCTACCCGCCTAGCTAAGTATTTCTTCAGAGACGGTTTGCCAATTCGGGACGAACAGGCTTAAGGGGGGAGGTGTTACGATATCACAGAACAATCTACGTGTTTATCGAATGTTCCAGAGGAATCCGGAATGTAACGTGTGTGGCGTACGTGCTTGTCGACGCATTTGCTAGACGGTGTGAGAATTTGCGCGGCCGCTTTCACTGTGTCAAGGGCGCAAGCAATTACGTCATGTTTAGAGGTAATATGTAGTATGTGGAATAGTCTAGATTTTCGGCGGACTAAAATACCAGTACTCAACGACGTTCAGTTCAGTATTAGTCACGATTAATTACAGTGCGGTTCGAGAGTTATTATCGGGCGAATTTACTGTGTGCGTTCAATTGGTTACTAGTTAAGTGTTGTGTTTTACAATCGGACGGTATATTGTAATACAACTGTGTTTCAATATTAGTTGACATTTATTTGCGTGTTAACAATTTTTATTTTATTTGTTATAAGAGACTGTGTTGTTAATTACGAACTGTTTAACTGTGAAAATTAAAGCTGGTGATTAGTGACTTAATTGGTGTCTTGTAATTTGTTTTCCACTGTACCTACGACGATCAAGTAGACCGTTGTAACAATATGTACCATTTCCTCCTCCTTATATGGCTCTAAATCATGAAGTGGAATTTTGGCCTCTTCTATCTTGACTCTCCAACTCTCTCACTCCGTAGTAAAGGACATCCATCCTCGTACTCCCAACATCTCTCTTCCATCCACAGCAACAGCATCTTCCCATTTTTTCTTTGGCGGCCTTTTGGTCTTTTACCATCTGTACTCCCCATGAGGACTCTTTTATGTGTACGTTTGTCCTACATTCTTATGACTTATCTAGCCCATTGCAGTCTCCTCAGTTTTACGTACACTTCTACAATTGGGTGTGTATAGTCTATCCCGTGCAAATGCAAACTTTCTTGAAAAGTACTCTTTCCATTCGTTAAATTGTTAAATACATTATATTATTTGAGAAATAAAATTTTTTGCGTGCGTTAGATAATGGTGTAGAAAATAAATGAATAGGTGATTTCACTCCTAAATTAATTCTGAGAGTTATTTTTCTAAGGTAAATTAACTTGTTGCATTGTAGCCATGAAAAAATTGTTCCATAGATTATTAATTTATAGTAAATTGTTTATTTTCTATAAACCTGTCAGTTTCGTGGCTTTTGTAACAGGGCAAAAAGTAAAATATAGTGTTTGTGTAGGTTTTTATAAAACTTTACATATTTTAATAAAAAATAGACAATTTATCGTCAAAAGCAAAATAAATTTTATTCATTAATTCTGATAGGTGTAAAAGGAAACAGCTATTTGATTAAAGGTATATGAACATTTGTTTTACATATTTTCTCCGCATTTTCATATTTTTCCTATTGCAAATTTTCCTAACTTTTTGGAAAAATTTATTACCCTACAATAAAAAATTAAATGATTTAAGGGAATCAATCACTGACCAAAAGCGCTTTGCAGGGCTGAAGTAATTTTTTTAATAAAATATGTATAAAGTGAATATAATAATTGAATTATATTTTTATCGATTCTCACATCTCAGTTCTTTACTCATATTACACAGTAGTCAATTTTATATCAGTATCAAAATATATCAGTTTACATTATAAAATATAGTTTTTTCGACGTTACACGATTACTCTATCTTAGCAAATTCTATTCTGGTTACATTAAGAACTATGTTTAAAGTACAGTGACTAATTTATGTTTACTGTATAATACAGAGAAATATTTATATTTCTGTTTAACCTTGTTTTTGCTGTACTACAATTTACGTAGGGTTTCATTTTGTGATTGAAATTAGAAATTTATTCAGCAACGGAAGCTGACAATGTATGGCTAATAATTTCGTAAAAATGTGGAAGATTATGCACACCTGCCTTGCCCCTTATAAGATGAATAATCCTCAAATGAGCGAGTGTATGATAAACAAGATTCAATGCTTCCTCAATTCTTAAAATATATCCCCAACTCAAAATACAAATAAATTTCAAATAACGTTTACTCTTATAATATATTGAGCTTACAATATCTTCCAGCATAGCCACATAAATGGATGTGAGTGATAATTGCATCGAATTTATAATTTAAACATGATGCCATATCATTTTATGTGTATAACATTACACTTAAGTTAAACGATTCCGGCCTGTAGGTTATTCATTGGTAATTGGCTCTGTTTATTTACACTGCTGATCCGACCAACTCGTTCCGTTGGCGCTAGCATTCCGTTTCACAGCGCTGGTTACCCTTGTTGATAACTAGTAAGGTCTATCTTTCTCAATGTTCAAGGTATTGTGGTGTTTCCGGTTCTCTGTGGCGTGTATTTTGATTTACGCAGCGGTGTGTTCAACACTTAGGGATATGTTCAAACACAGTACTATGGATTTCATACGCTAAAGTAAGTTTCGCAACAGCGCAAGTCTACACGTGAGAGATAAGGCAGTAGCTTATGAGTTTCCTGATGCGCGACTATTTCTGAATCAATTTCTTCTATTAAGTAACAACAATAATTAAAACACGGCCCTAAACTAAAATTTATACAGGTGTAAAACGGTCTACAGCATTTACTGGACTACGTTGTCCTGTGTTTAAATAATATTAACTAATGTCATCTGCTGTAAATTATAGTGTAGAAGCTTTCTGTTATTTCTAAACTTCTCGAAAGATACTACGATTTAGTGACAAGTCTTTATTTATTTTTGCTCATCAGTTACCGAAACGAGTTACCCGCATGAGACTACACTGGAAGGAATATTGGCGTTTCTGTACAGGTTTTGAAAGCTTTGCCTTAACTAAAACGAAAAATATTCGTTTTTCACGAGATTAAAATTATTAATATTGTAACGTACCAAATTGGCAGTTACAGAAAATAACTAATTATTACGTCTAGTGACGGGAGATCATGAAAATATTTCAAAGTACATAAAATAAGGAACAAGAGAATATAGACAAAGTGTGTATCTACAAAGGTATATTATTGAAACAATCCAACAAAGAAGAAGGAAGAGTAATATATCATCGAGTATAGAAGAGAGAGAAAATGACAGCGAGCCAATATAAAATGTTAGAAACCAGGCTCAATAGGTCCAAACAGTGAGGGGAAACGACAAAAATAACTATTAAAATGAAGAGGAGCCAATATGTCCAAACAGTGAGGGGAAACGACAAAAATAACTATTAAAATGAAGAGGAGCCAATAGGTCCAAACAGTGAGGGGAAACGACAAAAATAAATATTACAATGAAGAGGAGCCAACTCAAGAACAACCGCAATGATGATAAAACAAACAAATTTATTTATTAGTATAAAATACTATGGAACAATGACTACCACGAATAGAAATATTGAAGAATATGACAAGAGTAAGGGAACATTGATTATCACAAGTAATGTATAACCCAGGAAAACACCGATAGTGAACAACAATTAACCAGAAGAAGAAAGGAAGAAGAAGAGAAAAGGAAACATAACATGAAGAATGAAGATAATGTATGGACAATACAAGAAATCACCATTCACCAGGTATACAAGGAACTATATTAGTGACCGGAAGAAGTGTAATGATTATTCGAAGATCAACTACAAAGAAACCAGTGTTTAGCATAATTGAGTAATCACAAACAATAACAGTGAAAACTTAATATAAGCGTGACAACCTGTAACAAGTTAACCAATTTTACCCCAAATAAACACCACAGACAATACAAGTGAGAATGTTTATAACAGAGGAAAATGAGTTACCATTATAAGTGAAAGAATCCAAGATTAACTAGTTAAAATGCACAGACAATTAGTGTGACCAGTTTAATCAAGATTGTAACACAACATAGATAATCATTAAGACCACCAAGAGAAATGTGAGATAGAACAGTAAATTAATTGTTCATAGGGACTGATAATAAAAGCTTTGTAAACCTTAAAATGAAATGTGACTGAATGCCACGGCAAGACAGAATAAAATGTAAATAAAATCCAGGACAAATAGTAGCAAATAAACTAGCTTGTTAGGTATCAAACAATCAATGTACCAAAAACTAGGTACAACCCAACAAGAAATGTAATACTATTAGATTAAGAATACTTGTGTTATTGTTTCAACAAATAGTGTAAACATGTGTATTACTTAATAATTAAACCATTGTAGTAGAATGCCATAATGAAATGGTAATAGTAGAATCAAATACTGCATAAGAATATGTTGCACATTGTTACCAGATAACTGACACATAACCTCATAGAAAGTGCACCTATAAAATAAAATCATGTATATTAATTAAACCAAGCAACTATCAACAATTGTTTCAACCAAAGACTAATTATGAATAGTAATGTAAACTAATAAATAACATATGTACTGAAATACACAGCAAATGAATCAGATTGAATATGATATCATAAAGCCAAAAGAACAGAAGCACAATGTGACAAGGTAGTTAATCAAAATGCACTGTCAAAACTTATTAAAAGATTACTAAAAATGTTATCAGTAGTTAGAGAAATATCTGATACTGCTATGAGAACACATCACAAATGTAATAGTAGTAGTTTTATAATTGAAATATTAGAAACTAACTATCATTGTAAAACCAGATGTAAACAAACACTATACTAAGAATTGGAAAGCTTTCAGAGAACGAAAGACTGATAAATACATTAAACCAACAAGGTACTACAATTGTACACAATTTTAATTTGTAACATTATATACCTTGTGTGATAAAATAATTAAAGAAGTGACAAATTAGAGAAATGAGAACAGAAGGTATTTTTGATAATACTATAAGTATATTAAAAATAACATTTTTGCAAAATAAGATGTGAACAAATGTGAATAAATGTATATATTATTGTTAGAATGTCAAACAAATGTAATTAGGTAAGGAATAATAGCGTTACATGTAATTATAAACAATCGAATATGGTCGCTAAGGACGCCATTACCAAATATTGTTTAAATGGTAATTACAACTATTTTATGTACTAAAACGAAAGAGAAATGGACTCGAGACGTTTAGTAATGAGTGTTATAGTGTAATTGGAACAAAATATGGTGAAACAAACTTATTTATATTAAGAATCACCATATGAGTTTGTGGAAAGGGTAAGTGAGTTAATAATGAACGGATTTAATCCTTGTTTAGACTTAAATTAAAGCCACAAGTGTCCGCGATTTAATGCCACTAACCATTCGACGACACGATAATTGATAAAAAAGTTATGACACTTATAAACTTTTCAGTCATTTTGTGTATCGATGCATACGTCACCCGTAGCCTCGAACCCAAGCGATAAATTGTAAAAAATTAAAAGTTTTATTTAACCAAAATGTTTTGGGGTTGAGAGTTTGACCCTTTGAACCAATCAAATAACTTAAAATAACCAGACGAGAAGGAGACGCTTTGGTGAAGAAAGCATTTGTTCCGTATCACTCAACAGGCAAGGTTCACGAAGGAAGTCGTCAAAATTATTTCAAAATGTGCGCGTCACCAACATTAGTTAGCCTACATACACTAACCTATACACGACAGAATACTAACGAGTGTCCAGTGCAATAAGTGAACAGTGAAAATAACTCGACCAGTGTATAATAAAGGTCGTGTTTTGTGTTTTTTAAATCAGGGAGTACTCTATTTTAATTATTTTAACGAATTGAATTAAAATAATAACTTTCGTTAGTAAACGACAGATATTGTTTTGGGACTGCACTAGTCAAAAGTACTGAAGTGCTTAAGCCATGATGAAAAATTATCAGAACTGAATAAATGAATCATAGCGCAATTATTAATTTAAAAATAAATATTTTACGATTTTATCGTAATTGAGAAGATCGGAATTAATTTAAATACCGACCGTCCATGTATAGTAAATAGTCGCTCATTTGACTAAATTTTGTTGAATTAACGAATAACTGTTTTATTGCGAAAATATTCTAAACGACTGATAATTATACATCAGATGACTTATAAATAAAATGTTTATGTTAATAGTATTAAGAATTTAATAAGTAATAAACTTATTCAAAATAATTACTTACGTTTGCTTGGTAACTAACCTAGAAATAACAATTATAACTTCGTCACCAAGTAATGATTCTGTTCTCAAATAATTTTAATCCAATGAAAGCTATAACAAGAGTTTTTTGATTCTAGATTTTTTCTCTTGCCAGTACATAATTTTAATAATTAACGAATAAATAATCATAATATTTTTAACAGTGCTAGCACAGAGCACGTGTTTTCATCACAACTGCTGTATGCGTTTTGCTAACCGTACGATAGTACGATATATATCGGTTTATGTTACCGAATTTTATAATTTTAAATCTTTGTTTGTTTTTATAGTAATACATTATTAAATATTGTTAAATAAGATAACATCTTGTAATCTGGTATCATGTATCTTCCAAGAACACACGAATTTGGTAATATAACTGAATAAAGAGGACATAACCTCGTTAACCAAAACCATTGTACCAGACATCAGTGTTACCAGCCTTGAGGTACAAAGATCTCAGGAATTGTTTAAAGTAATTATTGTTTGTAAAGATATTATTGATTGTTTTTTTAAAAGAGTTCATTGCATTTAACAATTGTTAATAAACCCCAATTTATAAACCCCAGTGGAACAGAGTTTTTGATTTTTTTTATAATAGATAAAATAGTTTAATTTTTTATGAACAGTTCTATCATAAGGTGGCGGTAGGATTTGAATGACCAATATCATTCAAATTGCAGCTAAACTTTTAATTTACTTTGTTGTGCATGTGCATTATTTATGATATTCAAACGGAATATCCATATATGTGTATCAAGTGTTTTTTGCAGCAGAAGAAGTCACCAACAAAGACATTGAAGACATCCACATATGGTAAGTGGGGAGGTTGACAGTGAAGTGATAGCTACTCTTTTAAACGACAAACCTTAAACGTGAACACTCACACTAACTCTATTAATAATCACACTCATAATAATTATAAACAATAATAGTACTCGACTTGAGTATATCTATCTACATATCAACTTCTATCTACACATATATATCTGTTTTGTAACAATATTATTCATAAAAGACCTCTTTACATCTATTGTAACCTATCCCTGTCGTATACAAACGAACTGTGGTCAGTAATAGGGAATCTTCTATTCATTTCAATATTTCAGAAACCTAAGGCTTTTTAAACGATATACTAACAAACGTAAACTGTCCACCTTACATAAATTCTTGAATTCAGATCTACTTACCCATTCAAAATGTTGACAACAAATTTATAATCAGAATAATCATCGATCTGACGATGAGCTGTGAAGCTTGAAAGCGCTAATCGGAATAATTTTTTATAGCGGTGTACAACAGTGATTATTCTGTTTGTGATTATAACTACTAACACAACTTTCTTAATTAAACAAATTTATAAGAAACACACGTTTACCGGCTCATTACTCGTTTCACTATTTTGCTGTAGGCTATATACATTGATTTGCTTTGATATACTGATATAATTCTAGTCCACAGAAATCTGGTTAACACCTGAATGTTGTATACATTCTTTGAGTAATAGTGTTTTTAATAATTATTGAGCACACCCAAAATTTTAAATCGATAAGAAAATTATTCATTCTAAAATTAGTAGATACTGACAAAATCTGTTTAATAGTCTGAATGATCAGCATTGATGAATGAAAATATTTAATGTTAATAGTTGATGCTCTGTAAATTATAGGTAGAATATCTTTTCTGTATTTTATTCCATTATTCTGTATTGTCTGTTTCTGCCTGTGTTGAGTTTTATGATATTTTCTCCGATTCCTTGTGTTAGATTTTTCTAAACAATAATGTCGACGCGAGATGACACAACATTTCTTTACATAGAAGAAACATTAAGAAATTTTGAAGTCACACCATAAAATAAATTTTAAAATTATGAAACGTTAGTTATCTTTTCAATTTGTATTACATACATAGATACTATTTCTAAATTTGTATTTTTATAGCCTTCATATTACATAACTGGACATAATTATTGTAATTGACGTTTTCCAAATCAGCTTTATTAAGTTAAATTTGAAATTATTTCAGTTTCAATTGTGAAAAACATTTACCTAAATTGTTACTTGCCGTTATAAGTGACTAATTTTAACTTCATGTTTATGTTAAAAATAGAGCCAAAAGCACGCTCTAACAACTTGTAAGAAATTGTAATTTTACGTTGAATATATTGTACTTAAAATTGTTATAAGTCTTCAAACATTCCTTAAAAATATTTATTATTTTAACACTAATATAAAAATTCGTAAACGTTTTGTAAACCTAACACATTTAATTATATATTATTGTATATCGCCACGTGGAAGAAAATCTACTTCAATTGTAAAAAGGAATGAGAATCATTTTTTTTCGTAGTAGGCACTTAAAATGTAGTGGTTAATTTATCTAAGGAGCGGTTATTTACTTAACGTATGCAATAATATTTTTACCTAAATTGGCGAAAAATGTATAAAAAACTGGAAAAATATTTAAAAATAGAAAATAAAAATTATGTTGCATTTTGTATTGAGGGGCTACAATTATGCAGATGGTTGCTTAATGCTGAATTAAAGAATAAGATTGTGTACTAACCTTTTACAGCAGGCGCTTTAGTACTGCGATAAAATCCGTTACAATGCTTTGAGACTTTAGTGAGTCTCGGAACATCCATCTCCTCGCCGCATTCATTCGTCACCCACAGTTCCTTCAATAACTCTTCTTCACTTCCCCGTTCCTTTGGTATGTAAGTATAATGTGTTTAGGACTGTACCTTCAAATGTTCTATTTTATCTAAATGGAAAAGACAAATTGCTAATGCAAGTAATTATAAGATATTACTATTATTATAAAACGTAAATTTAAAAACAATTGTTAACGAACTATAGAATTGTTAATTTTACCTTAGAATAAAAGTTAAGAAGCATAAACGACTGTTCTCTCTAGATTTTTGTTATATTATACAATAACTAGTAAACATCTAAATACAAATACAGCATCTACCGTTACTTGTGAAAACAAATTGCAGTGAAAAAATTTTTTAAACATTCAATAGTAGACCTATTTGTTTTATTTTACTTAAGTACCAAGTGAGGTATCTTATAGGCATTCTGAGAGTTGTGATAATAACGCCGGCTACCTATTGGTTTGAGACTTGTATATTAATACAACTGTGAACTGAGGAATGATAAAGAAGGAACAGAAAGGAAGAGGTACAATTTGTTTACAACTACGATATAAAGTTTGTAAGAGAAGACATTGTATTACAATCTGAAGACTTGGAACAACAGATAAGAATAGAAAATGTAAGTTTAAGAAATGCATAATGTAACTTTATACGTAACAGTCACTTAATTACGAAAGAAAATTATGCACACGAAACTTTCTATAAGACAATAATGACGTGTGAAATGGGATTCCAGTACGCGTACGTTGTGAAGTACTAATTAGAGCCTCAGTATTCTTGATAAAGGGTACGAACAATGTAAACATTGACAACAAATTTGTTAGCTGGAAAATGTGAATTGCAGTGAAAATTCAGGAGACTGTGTACGCCTGAACGTAACATTAATATCTTCAGATTGAAGAATAACAATTTATTCTGAGAGTAAAACTAAATATGAGAAAAAAAATTAAAAACATCAATCAGCAAAATAGTTTTTGGAAGTCCTAATAATTTTCCAGAACTAGAAACAAATATAAATCATTATTTCAGCGGTGTTGGGTTTGATTTAAAATCTCTCATGGAAACATTCATTTTACATTTACCTCAAATAATGTTTCTCTAATTTTCTAAGATATTTTATAACGCAAATTTATAACAGTTACAAGAAAATTGTAAATTTTAAAAATTTTGAATGAACAAAGTCGGTTGTTATTTACTAAATGTTGGAACTTTACACTTTTATTTATTTTTCACAGAATTACGAGACATGAAACCAATTAATTTAAAATTGTTTGCTCAATGTTTTTGTTTACTTTCTGCGAAAAACCTTTAACAGTTTTTCGTAATAGTCATTGGTAAACATTTTAAAAAATGATTTATATTTTAAGTACAATAAATATTTTGACTGACCTTTCCTTTTAGAATGATGTGGAGGTCCGCCTACACTTCGAGAACTGCTTCGTGCACTTCCGTAATGTTTCTTACACGAACGATTGGAATCAAGAATCTACGCACCTAATGATCTGAAACCAACCGTTAGAACAATAACAGTACGCTGAGGGAAAGGGGCATTCATTGCCATTGTTTTGTTTCCGTGCTTGTTGGGCGGCAGTAGCACAGAATTTCTTCTTCAGCTAGATATTTTGGCTAATATATCGTAATAAAAAAATTAAATTGGGATAATGGGAAGGAAACAATAAGCCCAACTGATTTATTATTGTATCTTAAAATATTCCAGAAGCCAGCCAGAATACTGCTCTGGGGTTTACATAGCACACACAGTTCTTTGCGTTATATAATCATGGTAATTTCGGAATTAAGTGAACTAGATTCAAGTAAAACAGAAATTTGCGTTTGTACAGTGACGCCTTTCTGTAAGTAAAGTTATGTTTTTAACGTGAATGTTCTGTGCGCTTTAGACAGCGATCCCACCTTTAAATATGTTTTGTTCCAACACATCATGAAATGTGGATTTGCTCCATTTTTACCTCCAGTCTTACTAGCTGTCCCATTGACTAACAGCAACTAATGCACTTTTTCAGTGACTTTTTTATAGTACAAAAGCAACGTCGTCTACGAATTGTTATTTCAAAAATCTTCATTATTTAGTCTGGGCTTTAATTTTGTATCTTAATTTTTCTCTTTTTGTGTAAGAATAAATTTATTTTATATGAAAAATTACTTTAAAACCTAAGCGTTTACATTATTATGATGTCCAGTTGTACAGCGATCTTCTGAAGTTTCAATCATTTTGGTTAATTACTACTATCGTATTATTTATTTGCCATGTATTATTCAATTATTATTAATTTAATTATTTTCCTAATGCAACTGTCTCGTATCTTTAGGGTGCTTATATTTCTATATATTTGTTTCCATCCCACAATATCAGATAATTTCTTTACTTATTTCAATTTTTGTTTTACTGATTTAATTAGTTACCAAGAAATATATGTCTTACGTTAGACTCAAAAATGTAATACTTTAACAACAACGCTCCTATGCACATTTTAATCGTCTCCAAATATTCAAAAATAATCTTTTAATATCTACTTCATTAATACACATAATTACTATTAATTTTATAACATTATGCAAAACAGTTAATGATTTTCTTCTTCTAGCATCTTGTCTTTTAACTTTCAATTTTATGAAATTATAACCTCTCTATAGAAATATAAGGATTTTGATTTCAATGAAGAAGAATTTCAAAACTACAAAACTATATAGGCCTACGTGCAAACATTAGAGAAACTAACCAATGTAGCTTACGTAATTTAGACGTTTTGAAAAAAAAACAGCCGAAGAAACATATGAACGGTAAAAGTATTTCGTTTACTCAAGTGTCCAAATCAGAGAATTCAATCGCAACTCGCTCGTCGTCCACACACGTACACGTTAGGAGCGACAAACATGGAATTCACTGAACTCTATCTGCGTTGTTGAAAAAACAAAGTACCTATGTAAGGTTTCAGTGAAAACCATAACCAAGGGCTTTCTTTAAGGAAAGTTAATTTATCAATGTCTAATTTTAAAAGTTGACCTTCCATCCCCACGAATTTGATATATTTTATAACAAAAGTAAAAAACTGTTTAAAAATAATAAATTTGCTATATACAAGCTAGTCACATGCATCCTAGCGCATTTTTTCAAATCTCTATAGACGCTAGGAACCCCGTAGTTCCTAGTAGTGTGGGACTCTAATCCACTAAAAACACCTCCATTTATGCTACAACTGAGCAAGCTCATCCAGCAGCTTCTCCTTCATGCTTCCTTCACGGTTGATGGGGTAAAGCCAAGTGGCTAATCCCAAGATTATTCTGTCTTTATCTCACGTCGAGTTTTATGGATCTATACATAATAGTTGCTCTCTATTGTGATACCACATAATGTGGCTTCTGTTTTTTGAGTCGCCTGAACACGTGTGGTGCTTCTTCCACCACGTGTCACATTATTGGTTTATCGTGGATCTAAATCCTCTGATCATGTTTTGTTGTTATTTCGCTGACATATTCTACACTAAAGTTTCTATGTAGGTTGTCGTTCCTTATATTCCAATGGCCATACACTATGCTTCTGAGTACTTTGTCCTGAAAGGTTTGTATTTTTTCCAAGTTTGCTTTCTTTGTACAGCCCCACAGCTAAATCCCGTAAGTCCAAACAGGTTTAATTACTTGTTTGTACAACTGCAGTTTCTTTTCAAATGTTAGTTGCAAGTTTCTCCCTAACAGTCAGTACACTTTTCTGTATTTTATGTTGAGTTCCTCCTTTTTTTTACATGCTCATTCCATATAAGCTTTGTATCAGCGTCATACCTAGACACTTTTCTGTGTCAGCATATGGCACTTCCAGCCTATTAATATAAACCCTCACTGAATCTACTTTGTTGTTGTTGTAGTTGATATGACCTGCTTTGGATTCATTATGTTTGATTCTCCACCGCTTGGTCCGTGCACAGACTTCTACGATAGAGCACTGGAGCTTGTTTGCTGCTGCTTCAACCTCGTCGCCCACTGTAGGTTCGCAGTATCGTCAGCAAATGTTGCCACGGTAACTTCCTCACAATTAGGCAAAGCCCTCGTGTACAATGGGTCCCAGCGCACTGCCTTGCGGAACACCCGCAGAAATCCTCTTCAATTCTGAGTACCCGTTCCCACACTTAACACGAAAATATCGGTCCCAAACGAATTTACACAAAAATTATGGAACAAATCTCTATAAAATCATCTGCAAGGACACACCGTTAGAAACATATTTACGAACATACAATTTCGGAGAAAATCCGTTATGTGGTAGAGTTGTTGCTCACGGTTAGCGATCACTTTTGAAGCTCACTTCAAAGCTTCGTTTTGCAATTACGTTTTAGTGATCTTTCATAGATATCTTAAGCCAACCATATTTTACGCTAATTGAGAGCTTACGCTAAGAAGTTTTATTCTTAGGCAAAGTGAGTTTTTTTAGGGAAGTTAACATTATCGGTTACACATAAACATAGAGAAATTTTCTGTGTAACAGGGTTATGCCAATACGTAACTGCTACCATATAAGTTCCGTTTTCTACATTGTACCGATATGTTAGAGATGTAACATATCTGCTTTTTATGACAACTTGCTTTACACATTTTCGGAGAACACACAATTTCGGAGAAAATCCGTTTTGTGGTAGAGTTATTGCTCACGGTTAGCGATAACTTTTAAAGCCTACTTCACAGCTTCCTTTTGCAATTATGTTTCAATGATCTTTCATAGATATATTCAGCGGGCCACATGTTACGCTAATTTAGAGCTTACGGTAAGAAAGCACTTTTTTTTAGGGAAGATGAAATTATCGATTACACACAAACATATAGAAAAAATAGAAAAGTATCTACATGGTTATGCCAATACGTAACTACTACCTTATAAGTTCTTTTTCTACATAGTACCGATATGGTAGAAACGTAACATATCTGCTTTTTATGAGAATTTGATTTACATACCAGTTTTATGCATTTCCACTGACAAAATATTGATAGGTTTTACTATGACTCCGGTGAAAATTCCAGTAGAGTCTATGTCTTTATAATTGTATAATTACTGTAATCAAAATACTATGTAAAAAGCGTTAAGATAACCCTTAATTTGCTCTTTACAAACTGCGAACGCGACAGCGTTTTATTTTGTGCGCCGTCAGTTTGGTTCTTGGTTCTAAAGGAAGTGTCCAGTAAAAACAAAGATAGAGGTAAATAGAAACATCTTGGAGCAGGTATCAAGTTTCTAATTACCTTGTAAGAGATATATATCCCCCAGTTGATTGTGATGTCGAAAATAAACTTGATAAATTTAAACATGTATGTGGAAAAATCCATAGAATCTAAAATATAAAACTAGGGAAAACACTAAGCTTAAGTTTTATAAGACTATGGCTGTACCAGGGTCGCTGCACAGGGGGCCGAATGCCAAAAAGCTGGCCAAAATATGAAGGCATTTATAAATCGATCTAGAATTGGTACTTATAGGTTTTTGGGGTCGCGATTCCGAATCTGCAATCCAAAATTCAAAAAACAAAATGGCGGATCCCATATGGTGGACAAAATAATAAAATATCATATTTTTCCCCCATAAAGGATTGCTTATAGGTTTATGTGGTCGCTGATTACGAATCTGAAGTTCAAATTTCAAAAAACAAAATGGTGGTTCCAATATGGCGGACAAAATTGTAAAAAATGAATTGTTTATTGCTTTGTGGAGTCAATAAATACTAAATATTCAATAACTATTTCAGGCACAGAATATTTAGGCTACAGATATTGATTAATAATGCTAATATACTTAAAATTAATTATTGAATATTAAAAATTAAAAATTAAGGTAATTTATAAGGGAGAATATATATTTATTTAATAATAATTAATATTGTAATTGAACATAGACTTACGCGAGTTAGATAACTAGCCTATTCGAAAGTAAATGTAATAATGAAGAAGAAGAAAAAGAATTAGGATGTATGAAAGAATAGAATGGTATATTTTAGAAAAAATTATTGCTCAAAATATTTTAAGCTAATTAAGAAAACCACTGTAACACAAAAATGCTGCTAACTATTGAAATATTTATTTGAAATACTATACTTAAATGATTTATTCAGAATTAATTCTGATTAAACATTTATTTTAAAAAGTATTAAAAATTACTTGAGAAATATATATTGTATTACGTCCTAGGAATATAAATGTTGGAAAGATGACATTTTTATCGTTTTAAATTTTACTAGGCCTAATCTATGCAAATAAGTTGAGGTTAAAAAAAAAGAAAGAGAATTATTCAATATCAAATGAAATCAGATATTCCATACAATATTTTGCAGAAAAAAATAAAACTCGAGTTTTTTTACCAAAATATCTTACTGATTTTCGCCAAAGCCTTTATCACAATTTGCGTTCTTTCATCAACTAATTCAAGAAGTATGCGGTTTCTGAAAAAATTATTAATAAAAAATTGTTAATTTTTTTACTTTTACACATTTTGTACGTTTGGGGGTTTTCCGAAGAAAGCGTTTCATGAACAAATTAAAGGCGGTTTTGCAAAATAAATTTTGCTCTAAGTTATGTCTAATAAGCCCCCGATAGACGCGCGCTATAGAGCGCCACAACGCATTGCGCACATTCGACTACACTTGTCTCATGAAAGATCCCATGCTCCTGCTACGATTTGTGAGTGCCTAAAACGAGAGGCAGGTTCTTCCTACGTAAGCAAATCACCACGTTTTAAACGAGTCGAGACGTTCTATCTCGTTTTCACTTACATAGTGTAAACATTATGCTTCACGACATATTACGACATGCTTTAATTTTCGTGAATATTGAAGAATATAAATTTAATTTTCTAAGTTCTGTGGGTGTTGTTGACAGATAATATAAATAGTTTACTGCAAAAACCTTTATATTTCAAAAGACATAGCAAGTGAAAATGAGTTTCACGGAAGCCTTCTCCTGTTGTTGGTGCCACGCGACTAATATACCGTTAAACGAATTAACGTTATTTATGTTTTAGATCCATGCTTCTATACGTGTATATATGTTCCATATATGTTATATATGTATTGTGCTACTTTAAGCTACTGGTCATTAGTTTTGTTCGTTATTACATAGTATAAGCTTCACATAAAATAGGTTTTTCCATCCAACTCTGCTTGATTATATTACTTTTTTATTATTAAAAACATGATTTCTGCATAAATAATGTAATTCTTTTTACGCGCCAAACATTTACATATATCACTTTGCTTATTTTTACACGACTGCTAAAAAGGAGTGTTATGTTTTCAGTGGTTGGGTATGTATGTATGTTTGTTCCACTATAACATTTTAACGGCTTTACCGATTTTGATGTTCGATGGCTCGATGGATTCCTTACTTCACCAGAAGTGCCATAGGCTATATATCACCATGAGTTGACTTCCGGTTTTGACCGGAAGTGAATACAAGTGATCGGTTCTAAGGATTTTTTTTGTTCGTTTATTGGTCCATCAGGTGGCGCTAGTGGAAGGTATTCTGTAAAGTTCACTCCAGATAGTGCTCGCGATTTAAGACCACGCTCACTAATACTATGTTAGCGCGCTATTGTGTGAGAGTATATATGTGCAATCTGTGAGAAACAGAGAACAGCTGATCTGAAAGTATATATATATATATATATATATATATTGGTTTGCTATATATATATTTCTCTCTGCGAAATATGGTGAACCTGAAATACATGAAATGACGGATCAACAATATGCCGCAGCAGTAAACTTAATGAATTTTCAGCAGCGCCAATTGTTCAAAATGATTTCAGACAGATTGCTTCCAAGTGAAAATAATACTGAGCCATTACGTGTGTTCGTTACTGGAGGAGCAGGCACCAGCAAAACCTTTACTCTGAAAATTATTGTACAACAGATTCGCCGTCTTTCTCATTTACCTGCAAGCAGAGCTGTTACGGTAGCAGCACCCACAGGTGTCGCTGCAAGATTGATTGGAGGTAGCACTTTGCACTCTACTTTTGCCCTTCCTATCGAAAAAGGCAAGGTGACAGCTCTTCGCCCTCTTACTGATGAGCGTCTTCAAAGGGAACGGCTAAGGTGGAAGCATATTAATTGGCTAATCATTGACAAAATCTCAATGGTACCCTATACTACCCTAAGAAATATTCACTTAAGGTTGCAACAGCTTAAAATGAATGATGCTCTCTTCGGGGGTATCAACATTATTTTGTTTGGCGATCTAATGCAGTTGGCACCTGTATCAAAACCAGTTGGTGGTACCTACTGCTTCAAGCAGCCTCATTACTTATCAGCTGAAATTAATTTGTGGACACTGTTTAGTTTCTGTGAATTACCTCAAAATATGCGGCAAGCTAACAACACTACTTTTATAGACATTCTAAATAATATACGAGTCGGCCAACTCACCATGCAGCAGCTAGAAATTTTAGATCGTCGAAGAGTTCCTTTGACAGATGAATTTGCTGATGGCAAGTGTCTGCGTATTTTCCCAACCACTAAACAGGTAGAAGAATATAATGCTATGATGACTGAAAAGTTGAAAACATCATCTAAAGTTTACGATATTGCAGCGGTGGATGTGTCTGTCGAAGCTAAGAATTACGGACAAAAGTTAAAGAAAGACTTCATACCAACGGATCCAAACAAAACTGGAGGTATTCCAAACTCTTTAGTAATCGGAGTCGGAACTAGGGTAATGTTGCGAAAAAACATTAATGTTAATCATGGTCTGGTCAACGGAATAGGCATCATTAGAAAAATTGAGTGGCCTGCATTACGTCGAGATCAGCTTCAACCTGGTGAGCTTCCACAAGCCGTATTTGTAGAATTTGATGACAGATCAATTAGGGGAAATACTGCTGGCATTGGAGTAAAGATAGAGCCCACCACTGTTGAATATGATGCTTTGCAAGGCCAGGGCAAAGTAGAACGACGTATGCTGCCATTAATATTGTGTTGGGCTGTATAACAGTACATAAACTCCAAGGCACTACTTTAGACAAAGCAGTCATTGATTTGAGTAGTAATATTTTTGCCAAGGGTCAGGCATACGTCGCACTAAGTCGTGTGAAAACATTAGAGGGATTAGCAATAAGTTGTCTGGATCCACGAAAATTGTTGCATGAACCGCACGATAAAAACTCACTTGAGGAATTAAATCGACTCAGAAATCTGTAGACCAAAGCTTTTTCTTTATCATTTCTAATAAATGAAATTATTTAGTTAATTATATAATTTATAAAACAATTTATCGAAATGTTTGTATTATACTAGTTATATAATAGTATATAAAATAAAGTTATACTATATTTATTAGTTTATAAGTTCATACGCTAATTATACTATGTACATAATAAAGTTTCTAAATAAAACTATGTAAAAAATTGAAATTTTTTTTGCACTTCACACATACGCACGCACACACTGCACATTCCCATTATACTCTTTTTAAACACAAAAAGGAATAAAATAAAAAAAATAATTTAAAAATTAAAAAACACGACTGCCAAAAAAATAAATGAATAAATAAAAAATAAATTGATAAAAACACTAAATAAAAAAAACTAAATAAAAATAATATTTAGTAAAAATCACAAAATCTAAATAAAGTCGATTTAAAAAGCCAAAAACAAGGTATTGAATTTCAGCTCTGATCAGATTTAACGAAAATGTTATGAATGATTAAACGCATAGTAATTTTATTAGATTTAAATTACTTTTCGATGTTGAATATATATCAATGCATCATATGACGACTACAATTATAAAAAATATTGCTGATAAAATTTTGCTCTTCAATTTTAATTTTCAATGCAGTCGGGGGCTGTTTAATGAAAAGAACAAATCTATTAGAAACAGCCCCCGACTTCCATGAAGTAACCCCGATCACCTGACTTCCATGAAGTAAACCCAGACACTTTCCGTCTAGCTGTCAGGACGAATGGACGGACACACACGGCAAGATCCTCAAGCCTTGTGCTGTAATACCAGGTGACATTTATGCCTTTTAAAAAATGTTTGTGGCCGTTACACCTTACATTGAGATATTTTGGAAATGCTCCAGTTTAGAACTTTGTTGTGCACAAGTCCAACGGGACATTTGGGGTTAAATATTATCTTTTCCTTTTTACTAATGCTTACGCCTCAGAGAATTTGTAAACTCAGCCAGGGTCATGCATCACCCGAATTGATGTTAGTTTTTTTTACTGTAAATATGGGCGGCACTGACTGTCCCTAAGTGATATTAGCGTTAAGTATGCATGCACGGGTGCCTCGGTACCTTGTAGGGGAATTTTCGTGGTTATATACATTTTCATTTAATTGGGTTTTGATTTGGTTATTAATTTAAAGGTTTGGGGGAGGTGCTTTAACCTGTGGACGACACCTGTTGGTGCCGTTATCCACAGGTCCATAACATGTCATAGTTTGTTGGATCTAGTCCTGGCGCATGACCGCGCCTGAGGTCAAGTGGGTTCTTTATGAACACCTCAAGTATGTTTTATTAAATTAAATCCATAGATTCTGCTTCATGAAATTCATTTCAACTGTTTAAATAATTTTGTAACCACTAAACTCTTGCCATAGCCAGCACAAGAATTGTTAAGTTTTCTTTTTGATATTTCATAATAATACTTCACTGATAAATGTTAAAGAAATGTAAAACAAATCAATACCAGTTCTTAGTTATTTTTGGGTGGTTACGTTCCACTGATCTTGCTTGAAAATTTGTTTTTTTTTTGGTAAGAAAATAAAAGAAATGAGAATATGCATTTTATGCAACCGGGCAGCCATGTTGACCTCGTGATGGCACATTTATTATTATTTGGGGTACGAAATTGATATTTCCCTTTCATACTTGGTACTTGAGTGCCGTTCTGACTATTTTGCCAATTTGACTTTGGCCTGTCACATACTTAGAATTTTTGGGGTGTTTCAACTCTGGTCTTTTGTGACTTATTATTTGGTTTTGGGTTTGTTAATTGAGAAGCTTTAAAGTGGGCCGGGTACTTGATCCGAATAAGAGGGTTTGAGGGTGTTACGATGACAATATATATGCTGTCAACCAGGTGGACATGGTGTGTGGTATTTATATGTAGATGTGTATATATATTTTTCTTATGTGTATCTATTTTAATTATATGTTGTGTGTCATGCATTTACTAGATTATTAGATTGTTTATACGTTGTTATACATATATATATATATATATATATATCATGTTTATGGTTTATGTGGCTTACTGGGAGGGTCGATACTATGCGCGGTTCTTACATTATTTAGAAATAACTGTATGCTGCTCAGTGATATCAAGGTCAATTATTTTGCGATGCCTATATTTAGTGTTGAATTATAATAACGATTTTGAGCTATTCTTATGAAGTGAAAGCACTTGTAATCCTAACTTAATTGTATGAAGATGCCGATATGTGCATATGTATACTATTTAACTCTATTAATGAATTTGATCTATTCTATGGATTGTGTAAGATTAACGTTAATTATTCGAAGGCGCATATATCATATACTGGGGAATTGATTGTACAAAAAATGACTCTAATAAATCTTGTTATTGTTGCCTTAAGGCAGAGTTTCATTTGCAAGTCCCGTCATACTGGACCCAGCGCATTTTTGGCTTCTCTAGGCTCTTGCCTAGTTCTAAATAACTAGTGGCCTCTCTTTCAAAAAAAGGGATTTATATTTTTTTTATAAAGTAAAAAAAAAGTGGGGGAAATTGAAAGAGGTGTTACAAATGGTAGCAGAGAGCGTGGTTCATTCTAGACCTGAACCCTTGGGTCCTTTGTTGTGATGGGGCTTGCAAACTCGGAAATAGTTTGGAAAAAACATCAACTTCAGAAATATTTGAAAATAAAAATAGATAGATGCAAGGGCAGGGTTGGTATCGTATGTATGTATATATGTATTATGTATGAATTATTGCTATGTATTTTGAATTGTAAACCTGGTGCCGCCACGTGGCATGTGTTGTAGTTGGGTTTTGTTGTTGTTGAGACTGGACCTTACCGGAGATCGCGTGGGAATGGGGTCCCTTATTTATTGTATGGAAGTAATAGCGCGTGCGGTTAGCTGGATGCGGTATGGCCCGACTGGAAGTCGGTACCGTCCGACTGAAATTTGTGCTAATGTCTTGGTTGAAATGTTATACGTTGTGGTAGGTTTTCGGTGGTGTGGATTGTATGTTGGTGTTAGTGTCTGATGTCGTTTCTTCTTTTGAGTCTGGCAGCTGACGGAGAGTTGGTTCTGGAGCGGGTCAGGTTTTCGCAGCGCTAGGGAACCCGGAGTTCCACTTGATGGAAGAGAGAGTACTCAAGTTTTTCCTTTTGTAAGTCATGTTTTTGTGTTAGGTTTCGTGGAAATTTATGTTTGTTGTTGTGTGTTTTGAATTGTGCAATTCTGGCCAGGGTATGCTACCAGAAATTGCCCCACCCTCCTTCAGGAGTTCTCCAGAAACTTTCAGTGTTAGATGGAATAGATGAGGGAGCAGTTGCTGGTTTTCCTAGACCTTGTCCTGCAATTGGCAGATTTCCCGGGGGTGACCGATGGGGAGGTCTTGTCCCTTATATACGCGTATTGCCGGGGTCCATTGGCAGGGCTGGTCACAAACACTCTGCGTCGGGGCGGGAGTGTTGACGCTTTCCATGCGGAGGTGTTGGACTTCTTCATACCCCTTCGACAACGTGCCCAGCTTAAGTTTGAGTTATTCTATCAACTACAGGCCAACGGAGAGGCGTTAGGGGACTTCGTGCACGATATAAGGAAAGCTGCCCGTATATTAAGGTTGGGGTTGCCCGAGACGGAAGTCATACAGGTAATACGAGAGGGTCTGAATCCCCAAGAGAGATCCCGGCTGGTTTTCGCAGATCCTCCACGTTCTTTTGCGGACCTGGACTGGTGGTGTGCGCATGCCAGGACTGTCCAGGAGAATGATGAGTCCCGGGGAAGAGCTGCCAAAGATGTCCAATACTCAAGTAGTTTATTAGAAAGAGCTAAGAATGATAAACATGGGAGTAGGAGGAGAACACAAGAGACTGGCAGAAAAACTGGATATTCCGGAAGTAATGGAGGCTACAAGGGTGTGGCAAGTGAGAAGACGGTAACAACAGCTACAGCACAGAAAACAAAGAAGTATGAAATTAACAGGGGAAGAAGAAATTATGTTAGTAACAAACATCGGCAAGTAGGGAGCCGGTAGCAAGTTATTCCTATTTGGAGAGTAAGGAAACTTTAAAGGTTCCAGAGGAAGTACCAGTGCCTAATAGAGTTGTGGATGAAGAAGGTGAAGAGAAAGAAGAAAAGCGGAATAACTTCTGTGGATTAATACAAGACGACAAGAAAACGTCTGTTGATACTGAATTACCGGAGTCAAAGAGGACGTCATGGTTGAATCCAGAGGCCGCAGAATTTGTTCCGGTATCTCCATCTCGGTTCGTGAGGGATCCAGAGCCTGTAACATCATCATCGCCTACGCCGGTATATGAGAAGTCACTTGATGGTGTAGGTTTACCATCGCCAGTAGAAATTAATTTAGTCATTGCACATGAACCTGGACAGCTGGAGTCCAGGGTGGAAAAGGTTGAGGACGTTGTAGTTGCTGAGAGTGGTGAAGGAGTGGAATCGAAGGAAGCGGCAGAAGAGCGGTCTGCAGATGCTGCACAGGGAAGTATAGTTGTGGGTGTTAGGGAGACTGAAGAGTCTGAGTTTGCGGATGGACACGGGGATGTCCAGGCTGCAAGTGTTTCCGAGGTTGCGGATGGACAAGGGGATGACCTTGCCACAAGTGTGGTGGAAGGAGATGAGGAAGATGTTGAGGAGAAATTTGGTGGCAGCGTTGTGGAGTGTGCGAGTGAGAATGATGTAGTGTGTGAAGATGTGCAGACGCCTTCTATAAGTAGTGTTGAGGATTCCGAAGAGCGGAAAGAAGTTTCAATTGGACCAGAGGAGCAACTAGAGGATGATGAAGATGTGCAGTGTTCGAATGGTGGTAGTGGACGTGATGGCAATGATGTTGATGATGGTGAGGAAAATGAGATTGGAGAAGAGGTTAGTGAAGACGTTTGTGAAGCGGTTGGTGACGAGTGTGATGAAGAAATTGGTGAGGAGCGGAGGGAACATGTGGTTGAAGATGGATCAGAGGAGCAACCGGAAGATGGTGAGGAGCTGGAGTGTCATGAGGTTGGTTTGGATTATGGGGACAGAAAAGGGGAAATTGTAGAAGAAGAGGAGTTAGATGATGAGGATAATCCAAAGCGGAGTGAAAGGAGTGATGTAAGTTGCCTTGATTCTGATTCAGAGGAAACCAGCCAGTACTGCTCAACACGAGATAATTTCTCAGAGAGTGGTATCCGATAGGAACGGGTACCTAAAGTCCATCACAGAAAGATGAGAAGAAGCGGTTAACGGGTAGCGGGTAGATGTTCCCCACACCCCCAGTGGTGTTCATCTATTTCAGGGTTGCGTCCCTGCCCACGCGAGCCTTGGTTTCCTCCATTCATCCTTATTTCCGGAGGGAGCCATGTCCTCACCCTTACTCCTAGCTATTGACCCTTTAATGATTTAATGATCCTTGCCCTTTTCATCTTTCCAATTTTCCTACCCCTACCATTAAAAAAAAAAAAAAAAAAAGGAGAAAGATGTTAGAGAGTTAGAGAATGTTCCCTCAGATTGTCATGGTCTTGGAGATTGTAAGTTCCCCTGTTTTGGTTCTGAAAGTTATGATGGAGAGTGATAGCGTGCTGTTGTTTCTGGTTAATGGTTGTAAATCTTGATTGTGGGTTAGTGTAGTGGTCGAGCCATGCCGCATTCCCTGGTTGTTTTGCCTAGTGATTTTGTTAAGAAAGAGTTGGTAGTGATGTTCGCGGGCCTTCCTTGCGGTCTTCTCTGTCGGGCTATGCGGGGCCGTCCGCCCTAGTGTAGGGATGTGGACCAGCCATATGGCAAGGATGGAGATGCATTTGGCTGGTCGGTCCAAGAGGTGGACGAGAGGGAGTACGGTCACTCAAATACCATGGTGGGAGATACCTTGTTTGGTCTTAGGACTGGTATGTGAGTGGGACCGGTGGGAGTAGGTGATGGTCACCGGAGAGGGTGACGTGTTGGGGCGGTCCCGTGGGGTTGACATGGCAGAGAGGGTCGCATGAGGATGGCCGCAGTTGTGAGGTTCCTCTGTTCTCCTGAGAGCAAGTGCTGCTGGGCCGCCATGATCACCAAGTCCACAAACATTGTTTTGGAAGGGGGTGCACTGCAGGGTACCCTCCCTGAGTTCAAGTGTGAGGCAACCAAGTTGCCCTTTTGGGGTGGGGGTTTGCCGTGTTTTGGAAAAACTCGGCTGTTTTTTTTTGTTTACGAGAAGGGACAGCGTCGAATTAATTAATTAAGTAGTACCGGCGCCCATCTTGTTATGCTTCCGCCGTGCCGATCCGCGCGCGTTCTGGGTCTATAGCTTCGTAAAAATTGTTTCAGTAGTTGTAATATCGAGTCCACTATCAGCGTTCAACGTAGTAGGCCGTCTGTACTCGCCTGGCAGCTTCGACTTGGAATTTTACCTACTATATGTAACTATGCTTAGATAAACGACTACGCGACTCTCCGGGTTCCCGACTTAAGTCGTTAATCTGTCTCGCTCCAGCGGATGGCCGATCACCTGACTTCCATGAAGTAAACCCAGACACTTTCCGTCTAGCTGTCAGGACGAATGGGCGGACACACACGGCAAGATCCTCAAGCCTTGTGCTGTAATACCAGGTGACATTTATGCCTTTTAAAAAATGTTTGTGGCCGTTACACCTTACATTGAGATATTTTGGAAATGCTCCAGTTTAGAACTTTGTTGTGCACAAGTCCAACGGGACATTTGGGGTTAAATATTATCTTTTCCTTTTTACTAATGCTTACGCCTCAGAGAATTTGTAAACTCAGCCAGGGTCATGCATCACCCGAATTGATGTTAGTTTTTTTTACTGTAAATATGGGCGGTACTGACTGTCCCTAAGTGATATTAGCGTTAAGTATGCATGCACGGGTACCTCGGTACCTTGTAGGGGAATTTTCGTGGTTATATACATTTTCATTTAATTGGGTTTTGATTTGGTTATTAATTTAAAGGTTTGGGGGAGGTGCTTTAACCTGTGGACGACACCTGTTGGTGCCGTTATCCACAGGTCCATAATATGTCATAGTTTGTTGGATCTAGTCCGGGCGAATGACCGTGCCTGAGGTCAAGTGGGTTCTTTATGAACACCTCAAGTATGTTTTATTAATTTAAAACCATAGATTCTGCTTCATGAAATTCATTTCAACTGTTTAAATAATTTTGTAACCACTAAACTTTTGCCATAGCCAGCACAAGAATTGTTAAGTTTTCTTTTTGATATTTCAAAATAATACTTCACTGATAAATGTTAAAGAAATGTAAAACAAATCAATACCAGTTCTAAGTTATTTTTGGGTGGTTACGTTCCACTGATCTTGCTTGAAAATTTGTTTTTTTTTTTTTGGTAAGAAAATAAAAGAAATGAGAATATGCATTTTATGCAACCGGGCAGCCATGTTGACCTCGTGATGGCACATTTATTATTATTTGGGGTACGAAATTGATATTTCCCTTTTATACTTGGTACTTGAGTGCCGTTCTGACTATTTTGCCAATTTGACTTTGGCCTGTCACATACTTAGAATTTTTGGGGTGTTTCAACTCTGGTTTTTGTGACTTATTATTTGGTTTTGGGTTTGTTAATTGAGAAGCTTTAAAGTGGGCCGGGTACTTGATCTGATTAAGGTGGTGAGGGTGTTACGATGACAATAAATATATGCTGTCAACCAGGTGGACATGGTGTGTGGTATTTATATGTAGATGTGTATATATATTTTCCTTATGTGTATCTATTTTAATTATATGTTGTGTGTCATGCATTTACTAGATTATTAGATTGTTTATACGTTGTTATACATATATATATATATATCATGTTTATGGTTTATGTGGCTTACTGGGAGGGTCGATACTATGCGCGGTTCTTACATTATTTAGAAATAACTGTATGCTGCTCAGTGATATCAAGGTCAATTATTTTGCGATGCCTATATTTAGTGTTGAATTATAATAACGATTTTGAGCTATTCTTATGAAGTGAAAGCACTTGTAATCCTAACTTAATTGTATGAAGATGCCGATATGTGCATATGTATACTATTGAACTCTATTAAAGAATTTGATCTATTCTATGGATTGTGTAAGATTAACGTTAATTATTCGAAGGCGCATATATCATATACTGGGGAATTGATTGTACAAAAATGACTCTAATAAATCTTGTTATTGTTGCCTTAAGGCAGAGTTTCATTTGCAAGTCCCGTCATACTGGACCCAGCGCATTTTTGGCTTCTCTAGGCTCTTGCCTAGTTCTAAATAACTAGTAGCCTCTCTTTCAAAAAAAAGGAATTTATATTTTTTTTATAAAGTAAAAAAAAAAAGTGGGGGAAATTGAAAGAGGGGTTACAGTAAATAGTTCAACTAATAAGTCTTTACCAAGTCGCCTAAAATTATGCAGATCTGTTTTAACAAAATATTTAGCAATATAACTTTCAGATCTTCTCAAGTCGATCTTATGAATATCGTTTTCAGATGAATGTTACACACTGTCTTACAAATGTTGTATCTGAAATTAATAGGCTAAAATGCTTCCTGTTAATTATAAATATCTAATCAGCCATTTTGTAGCTTTAAAAAGAGAGTCTCATGCTTCATGAAAATCTATGACAGCAATCCCTAAACTTATTATTATGCGGAACGCATAATTATTTTACTAACCTTCATGAAGTTGATCATTTAAGAAATGAAGGTAATATTTCAAGAATTTAACAGCATGAAGTAATTACCACTGTTATATTAACGACTCGGAACAGAAAGTTTTTTATAAGTAAAAGCATAAAGTTTTACCTTACAGCCTGAACCGGTTTTCGCCTTGAAAAGGCTTCTTCAGAGACTGGCGCTGGTAGCGCTGTCCGTCCTGTTGTGGGCGACGGAATCGAATTTCGAAAGATTGATGCTATGTGTGTGGGGTGAGATATGTTCGAATAATGCGTGCGATTTGAATTGTGTCTGTTCGTTTTGGATGTCGTTTTTATTTGTTTTCGTGTGTTTGTATATTTCCAATTGTTCTAGAGTGTCTAGTTTTCGGCCTTCTGTGTGTAAGTGTAGAATGTTCGTGTTATTGTCGATGTTTTTATATGTGTGGTTTGCTTCAATGGGGTGGTTTGCAAAGGTGGATTCTGTAGTGGAGTGGATTGCCTTTGTGTGTTCAATGTATCTCTGTTTGAAGGTACGTCCTGTCTGGCCTATGTAGAATTTGTTGCACTCACAAACAATGACAGACACTCACTTAAAATTCTATATTGGCACAGATACGTTGATGACATTCTAATACTATACAGGGGAAACAAAAGACAATGTGAACAGTTACTAACGCACATAAACAAAATACATAAAAACATTATCTTTACTGCTGAATACGAACACGACAATACCATAAACATCTTAGACCTCTCAAACACAAAACTAGAACACAGGCACAAATTCAGTATATACAGAAAACCAACTACAACTGACACACTAATACACAACTCCTCCAATCACCCAATACAACACAACCTAGCTGCCTTCAGAACCATGATACATAGACTTAACAACATCCCCCTAGATAAAAAAGACTACAAAGACGAACTAAACACGATAAAATATCTAGCAGAATCTAACGGATATGACAGAACAATAATCAGTAAACTCCTACACAAAACACAAAACAAACAACAGACAAAGACAGAAAACAACAAATTCATAACACTAACATACATCAAACAAACAAACTGAAAAAAATAGCCCACAAATTCAAAAAAGCAGGATACAGAATCGCTTACAAAACTACTAACAAAACAGAACATACAAAGCGCAAATCAAATTCGATCTACCCGGTGTTTACAAGCTAAATTGCAAAATTGCAACAAATTCTACATAGGACAGACAGGACGTAGCTTCAAACAGAGATACATTGAACACACAAAGGCACTCCACTCCACTACAGAATCCACCTTTGCAAACCACCTCATTGAAGCAAACCACACATATAAAAACATCGACAATAACATGAACATTCTACACATACACACAAAAGGCCGAAAACTAGACACTCTAGAACAATTGGAAATATACAAACACACGAAAACAAATAAAAACGACATTCTAAACGAACAGACATAATTCAAATTGCACGCATTATTCGAACATATCTCACCCCACACACACAGCATCGATATTTCGAAATTCGATTCCGTCGCCCACAACAGGACGGACAGCGCTACCAGCGCCAGCCTGTGAAGAAGACTTTTAAAGGCGAAAACCGGTTCAGGCTGTAAGGTAAAACTTTATGCTTTTACTTATAAAAAAACATTGTGTTGCGAGTCATTAATATAATAGTGGTATTTAGTTAAGTAACGGACACGTCATGGATAACGAAATCCGAGAATGAAGTAGATTTTACACTAGTAACAATTAGTTTACTTATGAACGTTGTTCTATTGTTGTCCTTTTTTACAGCTTACTTCCTGATCAGTTGGTAATAACGAGAGAATTTCAAATATTTACAATGGGGTATTGTAGTTTAGTGTATTTCAATAATAACTGCTCTTATCCAATCATATTAGTAAAAGGTTTTATTATTTTTTTGACATGATTGTTGTTTTGACGAAATCGTAATTGCCAAACAAACTGACAAAATTATGTCCCTGACAAAACTTATATACTGCGTAAGTAAATTCAACGAGTTAATTCAAATGTGTTCATAGGTAATCTTACTGTAGTCAATGTGATTACATTAAGATGGTCTTTGAGTAAACGATAGAGTAAATAAGACTCCATATGCATTATTACAATAACGAACATTCTATATTAATGTCTCCCGTGATTTAATTTACATTCATTTGGTATTAAGATTTTTAATCTATGTTCTTATTCGTAAAAAATGGACTTCATTAAAGTAAAACTTGGTACATTATATTATTAATTTTTCTAAAGAATTTTTCCCGAGTAATAAAAAAACTAGATTCGTTAAGCCCTGTGTATTTTAATTAATTTATTTTTTACTTAAAAATTGTTTAACCTTACTTGAAAATAGTACAAACAAGAAATGTTTTAACGTGAAACATAATTTCAGGGCAAATGTGTGTGTTTGCGCGCCCGTAGTCCCTAGGCTATTTAGTGTGCTATTTCCTGACTAAATTAAGAATGTTTCAGTAATGACGTTTGCTGGTTTTTTGTTTTCCTCATTTCGGAGAGTTTATTTTTAGTATCGTCAGATTTTTTATAATAGATTTTTGTTATTACATGTTTCCAATTGTGCTTTTGTGTTGCGGGTTATTGTAGTATCTATTGTAACTTGGTGACTTTATCACTATTTGTGACAGAGGCTACTGGACAACTGTTTAGGAGACCTTTTGAACTATAAGTATTTTGTTTCATTTAAGAGTAAATAAAATATGTGTATTCGTTTCTTTGGAATTCCATAATTGATATCTGTGTTCCAAGTTCGTGATCCTTGAGATCGTCGTTAAAATATCGTTGGCTGCTAGCGTGGTAATATTATAGCTTTATTTAAATCAACAAAATGGTCTCCAACGGGACTGAACGCACGGTGCAACCTTGCTGAAGGAAGTGTGGGGTAGCAATAAATTAAAATTATTTCTCATCGTTTCGTAGGCACTTCAAATGCTAACAGACACAACTGCCGCCCCAAATGCAATCAAATTATTATCACTAAATATAGCAATGAATACAATCCAGACTAATGTCTAAGACTATCATTGTAAGCCCAAACAAAATTAGGTGCCACAATGAACACTATCCAACTGCGAATCCAATTGAAAATACTGTCCAAAATGACCACCGTGAACTCAGTCGGAACCGAAAAGTAACGTAGTGAATTATTTGAAGTAGTGTCTCTACTGTCACCGAGAACCTAATCGAAACTAGTGTCCAAAGTACCAACCTGAGCCCAATCGAAACTAAACCCAGGCAAACTGAGTGCTTCTAGTACCACCGTGTATCCAGTTGAGATTGGTGTCTTCAACTGCCACCGAACCGTTTACCTAGTGTTGAAAATATTTTGCTTATAGTTTATTTACATTAGCAACTTCACAAGTACCACCGGAAATCCAATCCAACTAGTTTCTGAAAGCATCACAGTGAATTTAGTGGAAGACTCCTCTTATATTATCACAGTAAGGCAACCTTCAAGTACAGCAGTGAATCCAATCAAAATAGGTGCCACAATAACCCTGTGTAACTATGCTGCAACAGTGTATAAATAGGCCCATAGTAACTATGTGATTGGTGTGTGTCTAAAACAATATTTATTGCGATACAGTATAGAAAGTATTAAAAATATTTGTTCTCAGTAAAAATACGAATGTGAAAATACTGAGCATGCTTACTAGCTGCACACTCAGGTTTCCGCATACTCAGAAATTTATTTAAGTTTTTTATTTCGTTTCAGTTGTTTGTTTGTGTGCTTGTGGTGGCATCAGCAGTGGCATTCGATGTCCATCACCCGAAGGAGACGTGATACCTCACAGGCAAAATTTCCATGCCGATCCGGCGTTCCTGAAACTCCGCCGCGCCTCTGGAATGACCCGTAATGGCGAAATTGAATCTAATCTTGAAGACTATCAAGAATGATTTATGGAAAACTGAATCATCATCTCTACTTTACGGATTAGGCTATACTGCCTGTTTCGGAAACCATCTTCTTCTTGGACGCTCCAAACTAAGAGACCCTGTGGGTTTACAATCATTGCAAGTTTGGTAAGGCGATCGAATTCTACCCAAATGGTTACACCAACCTGAGAAATTTCATTTCTCTGATGTACCGGTAACCTTCCCTCTGTCTCTCTGTGAAAGTATCCACGTCTCACTCCCATACAGCGCCACTGGTACAGCCATAGTCTTATAAAACGTAAGCTTAGTGTCTTCCCTAGTTTTATATATCTTATTTTGCACTGTAAATGGTAGACTTCAAGTTGCAGAGGCAGTTACGCAGTTCAGTAAGAATCCTACTGCTAATTGAATCGGTTATTGCAGAAAGGGCATATGTTACATTTTAGAAAAACGGAGAAAAACGGTAAAAACCGCCCAAGTGAAACAAATATTGCCTAAAAAATTCGTAGTTTTTACTGGAAATACTTCATATACTTCTCCTATTTTTGCTTCAGTTTCCAAGATGTTTAGTTATTTGTTATGGCTAAAATAATTAGTTAAAAAAACACACATGTGCCATTTATGCAAAAATGCCTTTTTTTGAGGTTCAAACTTGAGAAATAAACCAGAGTTGAAAGGTAATATGCAAAATTTATTGAATGAACATAATATTTTTGGTAAGAAAGCAAACAAACAAACAACAAACTTAACAAACAACACTTCGAAACCAAAATGTAAAAATTTTACAATATTTAACAAACAAATTAATTATTTATAGGCCTAACTATAAAAAAATAAGCCTATTCTGGGTTTTCCCTTTCTGAATCATCATGGTTTTCTGAAGCTGTTGTTGGCCAGGATAGTATTTGATTGTAAAAGTCTTCATAACCGCACAAATAGGGGGTCAACTTGTTAAGATCGGCTATTTCCTTATGGTTGATCGACACACGGCTCTGGCTGGATATGCTTTTCTTGATGGAAGAATGGGTTGGTTGTCAGTCTTTGCCAAACTAAAAGTGTTTGTAATAAGTCCTCCAATGTGTTCAGCAGCTACAATCTTCCCCTTCTTCGTACTGTCGTAGTTAAACTGCCTAAAAGAAGACATTTTAAATACAATTCGGTCTTCTCTTCTTATACCTCGTCCAGATGTCTCATCCGAGATAACCAATTTTTTGTAGTAGGTGGGCCACCAAGATTTGAATGAAAGTATGTCATCTGTTTGTATGTGGCAACTAGTAAATCTGTCCCTTGTACTACTGCGCTTGAACAGCTCTCCGTATTGGTCTATTGTAAAAATTCGATCAGTTTTCCTCATGACTCGTTTAATCGACCCGAAGTCACGGTCGCAGGGCATAAACGAGTGGCCTCGCACAGGGAAGTAGTGTGTAATGCTTTCAAACCTGCCAGTATCATATAGGCTAAGTAAGAATCTGGTGACTGCATGGTTTTTGTTTTGTCCACCAGTCCCATCACTAAACACTAGTAGTTTCTTAACTGTATTAGGTAGAGTTTGTATGTATTTGAGTAGAAATGAACATACTTCGTCAGGCGATTTATGTGCTTGACCTTCATGGTAAAGATACAAGTTAGCATCATTTGTCTTAAGGTTATGTATGCAGAAAATGTTCACCCATAACTGACGTAAATAAAATACTTCTTGAACAGGGATATGGGGAAGAGGCTGGTTTTGCATATAGTCAAATGCTATTGCAACTGTATCATCATCTTTATTTACAGAGGCATCTTTTAATGCAGTGTAAAATTTTTTGCACGTCTCTTATGTATTATTTGCTCAGCAGCAGCACCTCTTTTCGTGTTATCAGACAAACTTTGGTCTCTCATCTTTGAACTAAATCTTTCACAAGTCGAACATACATCTACTTGTGGTCTTCCAAAAGTTAGGGAAAAATTTTCCAAAAAATATTTTCTGTAAAATGAGTATGTAACACTATTATATTCTGGATATGATTCAAGAAACATGTTATGCATTATTTTGACATTCAATCTAGCATCCAAATACTCTTTGGGCTTCCCTCCATAATGTGTTTTTTTAGCTTCAAATTTAGAAATATGTTCGTGAATTTTGATGCAAACTTCTCCTTTTATGGCATTTCAACTTCTCCTTTTACCCCTGAGGTCAACTGGAGATTTTTCAGCCACCAGTAACATACATAACCGTCGAAAACGCTTAGCTGTAATTTCATGCACTTTCATAAACGTGTTCTTACAAACAAACTGTAGTTCACCATCAATTTTTAGGTAGTAGGTAAAAAAATTAGTTTTCATTTTAGTAGGCCTACTTACTTTTTCATCACCAGTGGCCATCTGATCATCATCTTCACTTAAGTCTAGGTCTTTCTTCTTAGAACGCCTACTTTTTCCTTGCCGTTTCTCAATGAGACCTTGCAAATATGTGTCCTGGACGTTTTTGTTTTCAAATGAATAAAAGTTGTTCCATATGTCACTTTTGGTTTCATCTGTTAACTTTGCATAACACTTTACTGCACACTTACAGTTAAAACATTCCTGAACTCTTTGGTCAACATGTTTGCCCGAGTATGAAGTGTAAGCCTGTCCTTTAACCTTAGCAGTTTTAATAACATTTCTTTTATATTTTGCTTCGTTGCTAACTCCTTTTTTTCTTTTGGATGGAACACCATCTAACTCACTTTCACTTTCACTAGCCATCGTAACTCACAAAGATAACCTAAAACATGAAGTAAAAGTTCTGATGATGACAACAACAAACTAACATGAGTAACATGAACTGACAGCTGGTAACAGCAGATAATAAGCCGACAGGTGTACCAACTTACGTTTCAAGGAAACACAAAGTTTACCGCATAAAGGACACATGTGCATCACATGTGCCTTTTCTGCACTAAACAAGAACTTCATTATCGATTTAAATAGTGAATAAAGAATGGCAGATGTGTTTAAAATGAATAATTCCAAATATTTAGTACCAAGCCACGTGTTGTTCAATCAAATATATTGCAACTTACCGTCCGCGGCTTCCAGAAACAACGTCTTCACAAAGTTGACATGTTTCAGGACACTTGTCCCATCATCAGAACTTAAAATAATCGTGTATCAATTAAGTTGATACATTTGTCAATTAATTAAAATATTAAAATTCAACATGAAATAAATAATTTAAAACAATATAAATACGTAAATGTCTAAAAGCGAGCGCGAACGTTTAACGATGTACATCGTACGGAGATTGACCGCACACTCACTGTGACGGTCACTGTGATGGAAATTCCTGATTTCAATCAGAAGGTGATTGAAAAATTTGCCAGTCTGAAAGAAAGGCAGATGGATTTTCTTTTCAAATAAGGGTAAGTGACAAAATTATTCCCAAGTATAACTATATTTTTCAATATTAATTATGTCTACACAGTAAAATAGTTTATCTAAAGTGAATTAATACTAAAATAAATAGGCCTGTTATTACGTTAACTAATTTCAAAATAATTTCAATACATTTTTTGGATGCTGTTACACAGAAAATGTTATATTACCATATAAGTCATAATTTTGAATTAAATAAAACAATACTAACTTTATCGTTCAGTCATATAAACTTAGTGATATTTTTGCATTTTCTATTTAAACAATTTAATACCATCCAACCCACAACTGCAACCCCCAAAATTTTCAACCACCAGCCGCCACTGATAAATACGTAAATGTCTTAAAGCGAGCGCGAACGTTTAACGATGTACATCGTACGGAAATTGACCGCACAGTCACAGTGAGTGTGCGGTCAATCTCCGTACGATGTACATCGTTAAACGTTCGCGCTCGCTTTTAGACATTTACGTATTTATATTGTTTTAAATTATTTATTTCATGTTGAATTTTAATATTTTAATTAATTGACAAATGTATCAACTTAATTGATACACGATTATTTTAAGTTCTGATGATGGGACAAGTGTCCTGAAACATGTCAACTTTGTGAAGACGTTGTTTCTGGAAACCGCGGACGGTAAGTTGCAATATATTTGAATGGCAGATGTGTCCTTTCTACACTAAATGATGCGTCAAAGTATGTACAACAATATTGTGTATCTAACTCGTATACCGTCAAAAATGTTGCATGTGCCCTTTCTGCAATAACCGATTCAATTATTTAAATATTTACAAGATAAATGACAAACTTTAAAAAGAGCAAAGGCAAAAACTTTTGTTTATTTAAAGAAATAGCTTCCCTACTTTGGACTGAGAATCTAGTTAGAAACTTCCTCTTCTTATTCAAAAGTAAGCACAGACGTTTATGGGAAATTTATGGGAAAACTTATACATTCATAGTAAATGTGAACATTCAGATCACACATAAAGTGGTCTATATAACATATTGTCAGGAGGATTATATTGTTATATTAACAGTTAGCGGAATGTTGTCGTAATGTATAATTATTTGCGAATATACTGTATTAGACGCGCTTTGAGCCTAAAACCTATATAGATGGGGATCCAGATATTACTGTAAGAAATACTAAACTATTACTTTGAAAACGCTTGTTACGCCATAATAGAAGAGATTATGCTATAGTTGTTATGACGTTAGTAACACTACTCTCAATATTAATACCACTTGATAACGTATCAAAGTTTTGAGAAGTATATCTTTAAGGTTGGTATACCACGTGCATATCACACTCATGCGAGAATGCAGTGTACTCCTGTACTATAACTACATGGATACTAAGAGCTGACAAAGCACTAAAACCTTTTAATATATTCACGATCACATAAATGCACTATCAATTAATTATTGTATTTCATTTATTATCACCGGTGTTCTTAAAAATGCATAAACATTGCTAAAGAGTTAAATAGCAAATATATAGCTTACCTCATTCAATTAAGTAAAAAAACATACCACTAATCTTTTAACTTACACTTTTTACACTACTAAGCTTTTTTAAAGTTAAATATTTAACGGCTGTCTGCCACAAAATTACATTTTCAAGTGCCTGATCTTTGTGAGTTTATAAAAAAACAACTCATTACTTTAAAGTGAGTGTGTAAGTAAGTGTGTTTCAACATAAACTTACAAGGCATTTAATAATTCCATAATTGATTGAAGTTGTAAGATGTTTTTCGCCAGCAAACTTCGAAGTTACATGTATCAAATAGAAAACTTATGACGTGCGTACGTGAAAACGTGCTTATTTATTTATTTTCTTTTCTTCGTCTTCGATAAATACATTTTTGAGATTGAAATTTTAAGAAATGAATTTGCTGCTAATTGCCGCGTTCTAATCGCTTATTAAATAATCTCCGAAGCCGCGCGGTGCCATTCCCCACCCCTGTAGGTCGGTTGCGATTTTTCTTCTTACGAAACCGAAAGAATATTTCTCATCTTCTCCGGTACTTTGGAGGAGAAAGCTGAGGCACTGAGTGAGACTACTCTTGAGTGGCATGAGGAAAGGAGGAAAGAGAAGTTGCAGGATAATGCAGTAATTTGAAAGTAGAATAGGAGATAAAACATTAAAATGCTGGTGCAGAGATTACTCCAGCGTGTAATTTTATATCACACATCGTCTCCTCAGAAGTTACCTTCACCCCTTTTACACTTAAACGAGTTATACCCGTTTACGCCCAGCGGTGGACGCCAATTTTATAAATTTATGCTGTGCCCCAAGTTCTGGAGCGCCAATTTTATAAGTTGATTTTATGCTGCTTATTTTATTCAGCATAAATTAATAGACATATTTTAATTTATGTGTACTTTCTCTTATCTCAGGGTTTATAAAATAAAATGCAGATTTCTTCTTATAAATAGTTCTTCGATTATCATAATTTATCATTGACACATGAATTATGCAATTTCTAATGAAAATATAAACATATTCATTTTTATAAATCTTATTTCATTACTCATATTTATAGCTCTGATAATTTAAATATTGTAATTCTTACTCAAAGACAAAAACTTTTGATAATAATCCTCTTAAATATTAAATACTACGACATACATAATTACTGATCTGGATCCATTTAAAATCGGTGCTCATAAATAAATTTAATTTCCTAATATTATTTAATTTTGTTTTTAAGTAAAATTTTATCTTAATCCTTTAACTAATTCTTATGAGTTCTTTAAGTGAACAGACAGTGAACCTAATACTAATAATGGCATGAAAATATTATTTGTGGTATGTATCCAAATCTGGTAGAGGTTCATATGGTGTGGTTCGCATGTTGATCGTCTGGCGTAACTGCGATAATTCCCTCTGGATTAGCAGATTTAACGTGGTCTCCCGTGGAGTCACACAAAACACAGCACAACACCAAACTTCACTCACTCGGAATTAGTTCGCGTTAATTGTTATTATAGTTATTCGCTTCCACAGGCATTATTGATTATTATTTATCGACTGGGTTATGGTTTGAACTACTGTTATTTACGAGTTTAGTTCGTCTCGTAAATGTTACTCGATGATAAAGTTATTGTTGCGTATTTGCAAAACTAAATTACAGCATTAATTAAGTGTCATTCGTGTTGTACTAATTTCCTTGTATGTCACTAATAAAATTACAGTTCTTTACCGAAATTGTTTTAGTACGAACTTACTTTTCTAACCATCGCTCGTACCGAATTTCTCTAAGTCCAATAACTATGGAATCTCGGTCGCGGACTTACACTCCCGTTTCCGTCAAAATTTTTAGTTAAACTCCTTGAGCGCGCCTTTTTCGCGTCCCTATATCGAATTCCGTATTTGTCCTACTTAATTCTGATTTTTCTTACGCTGTTTTCTAATTGGTTCTACATTACGACTCTTCAGATCTAGAGACCACCAATTTTTCCGAAAGAACCTCTCTGATAGGCTTTTGGATTCCCACCAGATTCCTTCCCTAGGTCACTACACTGAGGTCGTTGTCGCTGCTAGATTTTGTAGCAATAAATTCTTCCCTGTCACTTTTTTGGTGTATACAAAGCAACCATTAACTTTCTCGTCAAAGTATTGTTTTCGTGCACTTGGTTGTTCTAATGGCATCAACTATTGTTATTTAAAGGCCTCACCAAACTTCCTTTGTATGTCCGTTTCTTTGTCTCTGTTTCCATCAATACAACTTCCTTGAGTTCGGACTTTACCCCGAGCTTTCTCTCTTCTCAGTAAGGTCGAAGTCCTGTCGCTGACCGTTTGGGTCTTTCAATAATATATACCCTTTTTTGTTTCGCTATATGCAGGTGGCGTGTATACGTATTTTGGTCTATTGTTAATACATACAGCTGCTCTTCAAATGAGTTCGTTTACATTTGTACAATTTTTTCTAAGGATTTTAGGTAGTTGTCAAAGTTTAACGTTTCTTAGTATGGAGAGCGATGAACTCTGCCTGCTTGCCGTGAGCGCGTTGGGGCTGTTATATGATTTATTGCCTGTCAGTCACCTCTGCGTTTCACACAACAATTCCCTGTTACGGCGCTTCATGATACATCTATACTCAAAATAAGAAATTTTTTTAAATTCCTGATTTTGGCGTTATACCCTCTATCATACTATACGTCGTGACAGGTCTGTATATATAAGTATGTATGGAAGTGACATTGTGTTTCTATTAGTTCGCTGGTTTCTTTCTACCTGTCTCAGTATGATTCGACTTATTTTTATCAATTAACTCTCGAAATCTAAACATTTTGGAGGCGGCTTTAATTTAAACCAGACATGAAGTTTCCAGGAGGATGAACCTCTTGGACTATAGAATGTTTTACGTGATTTCGCCAGTTTCGTAATGTGCTGTTAATGTGTAAGGTATTTCTCTTCTTTTTCTTATTACTAGCATCTTACACCTTTGTGATTAATTCATTTCCCACATAAAATTCATATGGTAATCAATACGGTTTCACTCTATCCCGTGCACCGCAGTATCCTTTTCTTTCCTTTTCCTGGTGTTACAACCCAGCATGGGTTTCAGCCTGCTCAATGACTTTGTTCAATTCCGCCCGCTCATTACACATTCGTTTTTGTCGCCTCACGTTCATGCATCTCAGATCATCCTTCACGTCATTCAACCATCTCTTTCTGAGTCTGCCTCTAATTCTGCTTCCTGCCGATCTCCAATCTGCCATTTTCTTAGTCATTCTTCAGTCTTACGTGACCCAGCCACTGAAGCCTCCTACTCTTAAGCACGGCAGTATCACAACCTGGTAAAACATATCTCCATGTCGCCGTCTCCAGTAGCCTAAACTTAAACGGATCACTTCCTCCTACTTGACAATGGTCCATATTGCTGTCATAGGGAATGAGTATCGATCTTCCGTCTCGTCCCAGGATCACGTCGACACGATCACATCTCGGACTACACAGTAATGTAGAGTCTTGGCTGAAAGAGGCTAAGGCTTCATTGTGAGACATATCTAGTAATGGGAAATAGTGAACGCTAACGCAGATCCAACCCGAACAAAGAAAACTTTCCCGAAGTTCTTTCAAACTTTTAAGACATTTAAAATAATAGTGATAACAGGATTTAAGAGTGTTTGCTTAGACAGAATTACCATAAAATTCCACTTTGAAAGTGTTGCTATATAACTAGAAATATGGTTTATAATATAGCTTACTAAATCATTAAACTTTTGTTTGAGATCTAAGAAAATAAACAAAAATATGGGTTTCCAAGAAGGAGATCAGGTCTGGTTGTTCAACACAAAGCGAAGTCGTGGTCGATCACCTAAGTTGCAGACTAACTGGAAAGGACCCTATACTGTGAAAAAAAGATCAACGATGTTGTTTATTGGATTCAACAGGAAGGACAGCGAAAGTTCAAGTTCGTCCACCTAGATCACCTAGCTAAGTATTTCTTCAGAGACGGTTTGCCAATTCGGGACGAACAGGCTTAAGGGGGGAGTGTTACAACATCACATAACAATCTACGTGTTCATCGAATGTTCCAGAGGAATCCGGAATGTAACGTGTGTGGCGTACGTTAAAAGTAGAAATTTATTCAGCAATGGAAACTGACAATGTATGGCTAATAATTTCGTAAAAATATGGAAGAGTGTGGACACCTGCCTTGCCCCTTATATGATGAATAATCATCAAATTAGTGAGTGTATGATCTACAAGATTCAATGCTTCCTCAATTCTTAAAATATATCCCCAACTCAAAATACAAATAAATTTCAAATAACGTTTATTCTTATATCATACTGAGCTTAAAATTTCTTTCAGCAAAGCTACGTCAATGGATGCGAGTGATAAGTGCATCGAATTTATAATTTAAAAATGATCCCATATAATTTTAAAATGTATAACATTATGCTTGAGTTAAATGTTTCCGGCATGCAGGATATTCGCTGGTAATTGGCTCTGTTTATTTACAGTGCTGATCCAGCCAACTCGTTCCGTTGGCGCTAGCATTCCGTTTCGTAGCGCTGGAAGCCCTTGTTGATCACTAGTATCTTGCTCACAGTTCAAGGTATTACGGTGTTTCCGGTTCTCTGTGGCGTGTATTTTGATTTACGCAGCGGTGTGTTCAATACTTGGGGATATGCTCACACGCAATACTATGGATCTCATACGCTAAAATAAGTTTTGCAACTGCGCAAGTCTAGACATGACAGATAGCTTTTGAGTTTCCTTATGCGCGATTATTTCTGACTAAATTTCATCTATTAAGTAACACTAATAATTAAAATACGGCACTAAACAAAAACTTATACAGGTGTAAAACAGTCTACAGAATTTACTTGACTACATTGTCCTGGGTTTAAATAATATTAACTAATGTCAACTGCTGTAAATTATAGTGTAGAAGCTTTCAGATGTTTCTAAACTTCTCAAAAGATACTACAATTTAGTGACAAGTGTTTATTTATTTGGCTCATCAATTACAGAACCGAGATACCCGCATGAGACTACACTGGAAGGAAGATTGACGTTTCTGTACAGGTTTTGAAAGCTTTGCCTTAACTAAAACGAAAAACATTCGTTTTGTCAAGAGATTAAAATTGTTATTTTTATTCATAAAAAACCTCTTTACATCTACTGTAACCTATCCCTGTCGTATACAAAGAAACTGTGGTCAGTAATAGAGAATCTTCTATTCATTTCAACATTTCACAAACATAAGGCTTTTTAAAGGAGATACTAACAAACGTAAACTGTCCACCTTCTTGAAACTGTCCATCTTCTTACGAAATCAAAATTTTTACAACAAATTTATAATCAGCATAATCATCGATCTGACGATGAGCTGTAAATCTTGAAAGCGCTAATCGGAATAATTTTTTATAGTGGTGTGCAACAGTGATTATTCTGTTTGTGATTATAACCACAAACACAAATTTTTTAATTAAACAAATGTATAAGAAACACAAGTTTACCGGTTCATTACTCGTTTCACTATTTTGCTGTAGGCTATATACATTGATTTGCTTTGATATATTGATATAATTCTAGTCCACAGAAATCTGGTTAACACCCGATTCTTGTATAAATTCTTTGAGTAATAGTGTTTTTTAATAATTATCTTGCACACACAAAATTATTAAATTCATAAGAAAACTATTCATTCTAAAATTAGTAGATACTGACAGAATCTGTTTAATAGTCTGAATGATCAGCATCGATGAATGAAAATATTTATTGTTAATAGTTGATGCTCTGTAAATTATAGGTAGAATATTTTTTCTGTATTTTATTCCATTATTCTGTATTGTCTGTTTCTGCCTGTGTTGAGTTGTATGATAATTTCTCCGATTCCTCGGGTATAGATTCTAAACAATAATGTCGACGCGAGATGACAACATTTTTTTACATACAGAAGAAATATTACGAAATTATAAAGTCACACTATAAAATAAATTTTAAAATTGTGAAACTTAAGTTATTTTTACAATTTGTATTACACACATAACTTAGATATTTTTTCTAAATTTGTATTTTTGTAGCCTACATATTACATAACTGGGCATAATTTTTGTGGCTGACGCTTTCCAAATCAGCTTTATTTTGTTAAATTTGAAATTATTTCAATTTCATTTATGAAAAACATTTACCTAAATTGTTACTTGTCGTTATAAGTGACTAATTTTAACTTCATGTTTATGTTAAAAATAGAGCCAAAAGCACGCACTAACAACTTGTAACAAATTGAAATGTTATGTTGAATATGTTGTACTTAAAATTATAAGTCTTCAAACATTCGTTAAAAATATTTATTATTTTAACACTAATATAAATATTCATAAACGATTTGTAAACCTAAACACATTTAATTAAATATTATCGTATATCGCCACGTGGAAGGAAATCTAATTAAATTGTAAAACAGGAATGACAATCATTTTTTTTACGTAGTAGGCACTTAAAATGTAGTGGTTGATTTGTCTAAGGAGCGGTTATTTACTTGATGCAATAAAATTTTTACCTAAGTTGGCGAAAAATGTATAAAAAACTGGAAAAATATTTAAAAATATAAAATAAAAATTATGTTGCATTGTGTATTGAGAGGCTACAAATATGCAGATAGTTGCTTAATCCTGAATTGAAGGAGAAGATTGTGTACTACCCTTTTACGGCAGGCGCTTTAGTACTGCGATAAAATCCATTATAACGCTTTGAGACTTTAGTGAGTCTCGGAACATCCATCTCCTCGACGCATTCATTCACTATCACCCACAGTTCCTTCAATACCTTTTTCTTCACTTCCCCGTTTCTTTGGTATGTAAGTATAATGTGATTAGGCCTGTACCTTCAAATGTTCTATTTTATCTAAATGGAAAAGATACACTGCTAATGCAAGTAATTATAAGATATTACTATTATTATAAACCGTAAATTTAAAAAAAATTTTTATTGAACATTACCTTAGAATGAACGTTAAGAAGCATAAACGCCAGTTCACTCTAAAATTTTTAAATTATACAATAACTAGTAAACATCTAAATACAAATACAGCATCTACCGTTACTTGTGAAAACAAATTACAATGAAAAATAATTTCTAAACATTCAATAGTAGACGTACTTGTTTTATTTTGCTTAAGTACCAAGTGAGATATCTTATAGGCATTCTGAGAGTTGTGATAATAACGCCGGCTACTATTGGTTTGAGACTTAATGTACAACTGAAAACTGAGTGTAACTTACTTGACATATTTACGAGGACAAGACTTACTTCGCAGTAGTAAAATCGTTAATTTATGTAATGACCACCGAAAGTAATACGAGTGTAGAAGTCTACGACTTAAGGATGATAAAGAAGGAAAGGGAAGAATTATAGGTACAAATTTATATACAACTACTATATACAGTTTGTAAGAGAAGACATTGTATTACAATCTGAAGTCTTGGAAAAACAGATAGGAATATAAAATATAATCTTAAAAAATGCATAATGTAATTTTATATGTAACAGTCACTTAATTACGAAAGAAAATTCCCAGAAGAAGATTATGCACACGAAATTTTCTATAAGACAATAATGACGTGTGAAATGGGATTCCAGTAAACGTACGTTGTGAAGTACTAATTAGAGCCTCAGTATTCTTGATAAAGGGTAGGAACAATGTACACATTGACAACAAATTTGTTAGCTGGAATATATGAATTGCAGTGAAAATAAAGGAGACTGTGTACGCTTGAACGTAACATTAATATCTACAGATTGAAAAATAACAATTTATTCTGAGAGAAAAACTAAATGTCAGAGACAAAAAATTAAAAACATCAATCAACAAAATAGTGTTTGGAAGTGCTAATAATTTTCCAGAACTAGAAAAAAATATAAATCATTATTTAAACGGTGTTGGTTTTGATTTAAAGTCTCTCATGGAAACATTCATTTTATCTTTCCCTCAAATAATGGTTCTGTAATTTTCTAAGATATTTTATAACGCAAATTTATAACACTTACAAGAGAATGGTTTATTTTAAAAATTTTGTTGGAAAAAGTCAGTTGTTATTTATTAAATGTTGGAGCTTTAACATTTTATTTATTTTTCACAGAATTACGAGACATGAAACCAATTAATGTAAAATTGTTTGCTCAGTGCTTTTGTTTACATACTGCGAAAAAACCTTAACAGTTTTTCGTAATAGTCATTGGCAAACATTTAAAAAAAATGATTTTTATTTTAAGTACAATAAATATTTTGACTGACCTTTCCTTTTAGAATGATGTAGAGGTCCTCCTACACTTCGAGAACTGCTTCGTGTACTTCCGTAATGTTCCCTACACGAACGATTAGAATCAAGAATGTACGCACCTAATGAACTGAAACCAACCGTTAGAACAATAATAGTACACTAAGGGAAAAGGGCATTCATTGCCATTGTTTTTTCCGTGCTTGTTGGGCAGTAGCACAGAATTTGGTCTTCAGCTAGATAGTTTGGCTAATCTATCGTAATAACAAAAATAAATTGGGATAATGGGAAGGAAACAATAAGCCCAACTGATTTATTATTGTATCTTAAGATATTCCATAAGCCAGCCAGAATACTGCTCTGGGGTTTACATAGCTCCCACAGTTCTTTGCGTTATATAAACACGGTAATTTCGGAATTAAGTGAAATAGATTCAAGTAAAACAGAAACTTGCGTTTGTACAGTGACGCCTTTCTGTAAGTAAAGTTATGTTATTAACGTGAATGTTCTGTTCGCTTTAGACAGTGATCCCAACTTTAAATAAGTTTTGTGCCAACACATCATGAACTGTGGATTTGCTCCATTTTTACCTCCAGTCTTACTAGCTGTCCCATTGTCTAACAGCAACGAATGCACTTTTTCACTGACTTTTTAGTACAAAAGCAGATGTCGTGCATGAAATGTTATTTCAAAATCATCATTATTTAGTCTGTGCTTTAATTTTTTTATATTAACTTTTCTCTTTTTGTGTAAGAATACATTTATTTTATATGAAAAATAATTTTAAAACCATAGCGTTTACATTACTATGATGTGCAGTTGGACAGCGATCTTCTGAAGTTTCAATAATTTTGGTTAATTACTACTATCGTAGTATTCATTTGCCATTTATTTTTCAATTTTAACTCTTTTTCCATTATTTTTAATTTAATTATTTTCCTGAAGCTACTGTCTCGTATCTGTAGGGTACGAGGGTAACATATATTATATTTTTATATATTTGTTTACATCCCACAATATCAGAAAATGTCTTTACTTATTTCAAATTTGTCTTACTGTTTTAATTAGCTACCAAGAAATATATGTCTTACGTTAGACTCAAAAATGTAATACTTTAACAACAACGCTCCTATGCACATTTTAATCTTCTCCAAAACATTCAAAAATAATCTTTTAATATCTACTTCATTAATACACATAATTACTCTTAATTTTATGACACTATGCCAAGCAGTTAATAATTTTCTTTTTCTAGCATCTTATTTTTTAACTTTCAATTTTTAGAAACTATAACCTCTCTATAGAAATATAAGGATTTTGATTTCAATGAAGAAGAATTTAAAAACTACAAAACTATATACGCCTACGTGCAAACATTAGAGAAACTACCCAATGTAGCTTACGCAATGTAGACGTTTTGAAAAGAAAACAGCCGAAGAAACATATGAACGGTAAAAGTATTTCGTTTACTCAAGTGTCCAAATCAGAGAATTGAATCGCAACTCGCTCGTTGTCCACACACGTACACGTTAGAAGCGACAAAAATGGAATTCATTGAACTCTATCTGCGTTGTTGAAAAAACAAAGTACCTATGTAAGGTTTCAGTGAAAACCTTTAAGGTTCTTTAAGGAACGTTAATTTATCAATGTCTAATTATAAAAGTTGACCTTCCATCCCCACGAATTTGATATATTTTATAACAAAAGTAAAAAACTGTTTAGAAATAATAAATTTGCTATATACGAGCTAGTTACATGCATCCTAGCGCATTTTTTCAAAGATAGGTGAAAATCTCTATAGACACTAGGAACCCCGTAGTTCCTAGTAGTGTGGGACTCTAATCCACTAAAAACACCTCCCTTAATGCTACAACTGAGCAAGCTCATCCAGCAGCTTCTCCTTCATGTTTCTTTCCTTCACGGTTGATGGGGGTAAAACCAAGTGGCTAATTCCAAGATTATTCTGTCTTTATCTCACGTCGAGTTTTATTGATCTCGATGTCGTCCGAGAGAGGAGAGGAGATGAAGTGCGTCCGATGGCGTGGCGATGAAGAGTCGGAGTCAGCCGGAAGGAACAGCCGAAGAATAGAACCGCCGCCGTTCTTGCGTCTTCGCACTCCCGTTCCTCGCCAGCGATGTACGTCGCTGGGCCGGCAGCCGACTCTACAACCGATGCCGAAAGAAGAGGAGGACTGCAGTACGCCACGAACAGCGGGCGCAGCCGCCGAACGTCTCAGCGCGGCACTACCAACATCAGCTTTCTCGCCACCAGGTCCTTTTAGGGCCACCAAAAACACTAGAGTGTACGATTGGCGCCATTTGTCATGCGGCAAGCCTTTTGTCCGGTGACAAGTGGCGTCCAACGTGCGGCGACGATCATCTTGCGGATGCAAGATCCAGCCACGCCAGCGAGCTACCAGACCGGCACACCAATCAACATGGCGCCCAACAGACACCACCACAACATCTGGAGAAGAGCAGTAGGCTGGCTACCGGAGAGCATTCAAGACCCGGTGGAGTTGTGACGGCAGCGGTATGCGAACATCTGCTCTCCGGTACCAGCGGTGGACGAGGAGTGCCAATCCAGCATTGCATTGCATTATGGATGCGGGGTGTCTTTGCACCCGTGGCTTGATTGCAGCATCTGGATCGTGTCCAATGGCTGCCAGAAGTAAACATAGTGCTGGTACATGTCGACAGGTTACCTAAAACTGGAAAAGGAAACCGCCAACCAGTTAACTGAGAAGGCGGGGGAGTATAAATTTTATTTGGTTAATGCACTGCCGCTGGTACCGATTCGAGCAACAGATGTTGCCCGTTTCAAGTCCAGTCAGCAGACGCCCCGAGGGCGTCGGTCGCTCCCCGCGAGGCGGAGAGCCTCCGTGCCAGTGAATGATGACAGCGACAAGCAGCCGGCTCAGCGTGCTAGGAGGTGGACAGGAAGGAGAGAAGGACAGGTTGGTGAAATACTCTCGTCGAGGACTGATGATTACTTGATTTTGTTGAATTTAAAGAGGATGGCGTTATGGCGGGTCATCAAGAAGCGCCCGAGGGCGCTTGACCCGAATGGGCGGTGGTGGTTCTGATGCACTGATGGTTCGTAGGTACGGGAAGGTGGAGGTCGAGGCTTTAGCAAAGAGAGTTAGAGCCAGCGACCGGACAAAGGAAGTCAAGGTAGGAACACGGAGACCCCTTCGAATCACGTCGTTCCTTACAAACCAAGGGGACCCCGTCAAGAATCGGAGTGTTCGGGACTGGAAAGCTTCCAGCCTACATCTGTTGGTGGTGGATAAAAGAGACCACCAGGCGGGTGCCGCATAGGTCAATACAGACCTGAGAAATAGTAGATAGATGGTAAGTTTCGTGCGCATGGCCAGGCGGCTGCGACACGAGAGGAAAGGAGATAATTTGGCTCGGACGCCGCGAGCCTTGGCAAGGGTTTCCGTCACGTGGGCGTTGAAGCAAAGGCGACGATCTAGCCGAACGCCTAAATACTTCACCGATTCTTTGTAGGCGATGGGTCTCCCTGCTAGGGAGAGGGGCTGGCATCGGGAGATGGACTTACGGGTGAAGCAGATCGCCTCGGATTTCTCCGTGTTGATCGTCACCCGCCATCTCCGTAGCCAGTCCGGAAGCTGGTTCAACTGACGCTGCAGCTTTGTACTCGCAAATCGCGGGGACAGGGAGCTGCAGTGATACATAGCATCGTCAGCGAACAAAGACAACGTGACTCCGGGCAAGACAGGCAGGTCGTTCGTGTACACAAGATACAGAACGGGGCCGAGGACAGATCCCTGAGGTACGCCGGCGGCGACGGGTCGAACTGTAGAACAGGACCCGTCGACACTCACCCTGAAGGTTCGGTCGCTGAGATACGACCGGAGGAAAAACACTATGGTCAATGGTAAAGGGGAATTGGCAAGTTTGAAGAGAAGACCTTCGTGCCAGACTTTATCGAAGGCCTTGCTCACGTCCAACAGTACGGCGGCCGTAGCCGCTCGCCTGTTGGTGGCGTCTGACAAGTGCGTTACAACGCGGACCAATTGAAGCGTGGTCGAGTGCTCTCTGCGAAACCCGAACTGTTCGCTGCGGATGAAACCATTTAGCAGCGGCGAGATGCGAGCCATCAGGAGACGCTCGAACACCTTCGAGATGACTGGCAAGAGAGAGATTGGACGATAGCTTTCAGGAAGCATGCGCGGCTTGCGAGGCTTCGGAATCATTACGATGTTGGCTGATTTCCACAGGCGGGGAAAGTACTGTAGCCGGAGACAGGAGTTAAACAGCTCAAGAACGAGGTCAACGCCTGAGGCCGGGAGATTTTGTAGAGCAGCGGCCCCGATCCGGTCAGGACCGGGGGCGCGACGGCGATTTAGTCGGCAGATGGATGAAACTAGTTCATCCCTGTCGAACGGGAGGGCTGGGATTTCGGGAGGGCGTGAAAAATGTCCTGATAAGAAGTCACGGAGTTCTGCCGAGTGGGCAGGGTCCGAGACGCCTTGGTGAACAGTAAATTGCACCTCCATGCAGTCGGCGAAGACCTCGGCCTTGCCTTCTGATGAAGATACAACCCCGTTCGGAGTTTCAAGTGGGTTGCGAGTTCTCTTCTCGCGGGTCAGTCTACTCGCCGCTCTCCAGACGGAGGCGTGGTCGACTTCAAGAGACTCAAGGTATGAGTCCCATCGATCAGAGTTTACGTCCCGCAGTAGCTGCTGGACGTAAAGAGACTGGGCCTGAAAGCGCCTTTTGACGCCGGGATCACGGGTTCTTTGCCATCTGCGGCGGAGATTGCGCCGGAGCCAGATGGCGTGGAGTACTTCCGCAGGTAAGGCCGATTTACGATGGTCCACCTCGATAGTATATGTGTGTCGATCCATGACACCTTGGACAACTCCTGAAGATGAGTGGCTCGGAGATCCAAATCGTCACAAGTGACGATCGGGTCTGCGGGGAGTGATGGTAACCGCCGTGAGAGCTCATCATGGTAGGAGCGCCAGTTGACTCTCCTAACAATCTGAGCGGGAGGTCGGGGTGAGGCCGACAGCTCACGGGCAGTTATGAAAAGGGGATTGTGATCGGATGAGAGATCCGACACTGACGAGACCTGGATGTGATGGGTCACGTCCTTGGCTATGACAATGTCAAGGACGTCCGGTCGATGACCGGAAAAGGGGAAGTGAGTAGGGTGTTCTGGGCCGATGACTTGAAGTACCGGGTCGTCGGAGACGAACCGATACAGAGATTTTCCGTAGGCGTTGGCTACTTTGCTGTTCCAGGAGGGATGCTTGGCATTTAAGTCGCCGGCTACAATGGTTGGTAGGGGATGATCGAGGAGAGCGTCCCACTCCTCGGGCGGTGGAGGTAGCCGCAGGCCGGGCCGGAGATACGCCGCAACAACGCGCAACTTCGATCCGCCAGCGTCTATCGCCACCGCACAACCTTCAACTAGAGATGTATCTAAAGGGGGTAGTGACCTGTGGGATATCCGCCTGTGGACTAAGACGGCTGTCCCCCCCGAGGGGCGACAGCCAGGCCGTTGGGGACGATCCTGACGAAAACAGATGTAAGATGGCAGGTTGAAGGTATGGTAGCGAGCCAGATGAGTCTCGCAAAGGAGGACGACATCAGCGTCGTACTCCGTTACGAAAGTCATCAGTTCAGATCGTCGAGGGACTACCCCATGGGCATTCCACGCAACGATCCTAAGACTCCTAGCCATTCAAAGGAAGAAGAGGAAAGAGGGTAGACAGTGATTGAAACACCAGGGCGAGAACCGTGGTTGTATCTGGAGCAGACCTGATGTTGTTTACCAAAGTTTCAGCCCAGGCAGTCAGGGGGTCCACCGGGGCCCGAGAAGATTCCCGAGATTCCGGAAGACGGACCTGGCTGGCCTCGGCCGGTGTTGCAGATGGCGCAGGGCTCGGGGACGGACGTGGGGTCTGCTCAGTTGGGAGCTTAGGTTGATGGCTGGGGGCGGGCGGGGCCCGCTGAGGTTTTACAGGCAAGGCCTGTGGAACTTGTCGCTGACGGCGACGAGTGCGCTTCGGTTTGGAGCTCCGAGGAGCGGAAGGCGGGACTGATGTAGCGGCCACAGCCGCGTATGAAGGACCGGGCGCTCCGGCAGGCGCCGGGACAGAAGGGACTGCAGGCGGCGCCGAAACGTCGACTGCAGGCGGAACTGGGGCCCTGGGAGCAGCCGGAACTGCTGCCGGGGCCTGAGATGATGCTCCGGAGAGAGGTGGGAAGGCCTCTCTGCGGTTAGAGAGGGGACCTGCAACACGGCCTGCCTGCGCGCCAGGGCGAGCAGGAGTCCGCTGCAGCTTCATGGCTGATATAAAGTCCCTACATCCTCTATAACTAGCCGGATGGTCCCCGCCGCAGTTGCAGCAAATGGCCGTGAACCCCGTCTTGGGCTTATCACACCCACGATGAGGCTCAGTACACCGCACGCAACGCGGAGGGTGATTACAGAATAAGCTGGAGTGGCCAGACCTCTGACAGTTAAAACACTGCGAGGGGCCTGGCCGCGGGTCAAAAGTACGAACTTGCACCCGAAGGTGCAGGAAGTTTTGGAGGCCATAGACCTCCTCGAACTGGCCTACTTTGAGTAGTTTCACTAGGAAACTATTCACAGGACGGCGATCTTCCCCCTTGCCAGCGTGCAGTACACTTACCGCCGTCGGCGAATAGCCTAAAGCGACAAGCTCCTGCCTGATGGTATCGGGGGCGGTCCAGGAAGGAAGTCCGGAGATAACAACTTTAATTTCGCACTCTGAAGGAAGCGCGAAAGTATGGAAGGAGATCTTCCGATCGGTAAGAAACTGTTGGACCGATCGGAAGTCCGGGACTGTTGTAGCCGCAATTCGAAGCGAGGAGCCTTGGCACCTGGCCTCGAGTTTGGCCGAAGGAAGCAGATTCTGCAGGGAACGGACAATTTCCTTGTAGTTACGATTGTCGGGAATAACAATCGGCGGAATTTTAGGTTTGGGGACAGATTTGGAGGATTGCTGAGTAGGTTGGCTGGCGCTGTTACCGGGACTAGATACCCGATGCGTAGCAGCGGCCGGTGGCGGGCTGGCGACCAACTTTCGCTTGCGTTTGGCAGACTTGCCCTCCACAAGCGAAAATTCACCTTCCCCCGTCCCCACACTACACATCGACGCACAATCACTTTCACTTTCACTATCACTAATGGTATGGGACGGCAGCGGGGTAGAATGAGGACCAGTACCGCAGGTTTCCATTAAGGTTACCAGCGGTGCCGGCAAAGGAACGGGAGTTGCGTTCGACGCCATCTCGGGATGAGCCGAAATGAACGTCGAAGACGCAAAAAAGGGCTAGGAAAGAGTGACTTTCACCAGCACTGAATCACTACACTGACAGACAAAGAACACGAACACCAGACGCGCACTGCACACGAGTCACAAAAACACACGCGCACGACACAATACACTGGGAATTTATAACACAATGATGATGATGAACACAGATGATGATGTGTTGAAGAAATCACGGTGCTAGAACAATAAACAACGGTAAAATTCACTGGCAAAATTGCCGTACAAAGTGACGCAGCCTACCCTGGCAACAGCTCTAGGTAGACTCCGCCAATCCAGCATCAGCAGCCGCCGAGACGTGACCAACTGCGTGTTCCGAGCTAGCGAATCAGCGATCCCGGTTAGTTAATAAAACCCGGGCCGGCAGAAAATTTTGCACACACTTCATCGCCACGCCATCGGACGCACTTCATCCGGCAGCCGACTCTACAAGCGGTGCCGAAAGAAGAGGAGGACTGTAGTACGCCACGAACAGCAGGCGCAGCCGCCGAACACTTTAGCGCTGCACAACCAACATCAGCATTTTCGCCACAAGGTCCTTTTTAGGGCCACCAAAAACACTAGAGGGTACGGTTGGCGCCATTTATCATGCGGCAAGCCTTTTGTCCTGTGACACTCTATAAAATCATCTGCAAGGACACACCGTTAAAAACATATTTACGAACACACAATTTCGGAGAAAATCCGTTTTGTGGTAGAGTTATTGCTCACTGTTAGCGATCACTTTTAAAGCTCACTTCACAGCTTCGTTTTGCAATTACGTATTAGTGATCTTTCATAGATATCTTGAGCTTTAAATTCTTGAGAAGTTTTATTCTTAGGCAAAGTGAGTTCTTTTTAGGGAAGTTAACATTATCGGTTACACAAGAAACATAGAGAAATTTTCTTTGTAACAGGGTTATGCCAATACTTAACTGCTACCCTATAAGTTCCATTTTCTACATTGTACCGATGTGTTAGAGAAGTAACATATCTGCTTTTTATGAGAACTTGCTTTACACATTTTCGGAGAACACACAATTTCGGAGAAAATTCGTTTTGTGGTAGAGTTATTGCTCACGGTTAGCGATAACTTTTAAAGCCTACTTCACAGCTTCCTTTTGCAATTATGTTTTAGCGATCTTTCATAGATATATTCAGCGGGCCACATGTTACGCTAATTTAGAGCTTACGGTAAGAAAGCACTTTTTTTAGGGAAGATGAAATTTTCGATTACACACAAACATATAGATAAAATAGAAAAGTATCTACATGGTTATGCCAATACGTAACTACTACCTTATAAGTTCCTTTTTCTACATAGTACCGATATGGTAGAAACGTAACATATCTGCTTTTTATAAGAATTTGATTTACATACCAGTTTTATGCATTTCCACTGACAAAATATTGATAGGTTTTACTATGACTCCGGTGAAAAGTCCTGTAGAGTCAATGTCTTTACGATTGTATAATTACTGTAATTAAAATACTACGTAAAAAGCGTTACGATAACCCTTAATTTGCTCTTTACAAACTGCTAACGCGACAGCGTTTTATTTTGTGCGCTGTCAGTTTGGTTCTTGGTTCTAAAGGAAGTGTCCAGTAAAAACAAAGGTACAGATAAATTGAAACATCTTGGTGCAGGTATCAAGTTTTAATTACCTTGTATGAGATATATCTCCCGCAGTTGATTGTGATGTCGAAAATAAACTTAATAAATTTAAACATATATTAAGTTGGAAAATCCATAGAATCTTAAAATATAAAACTAGGGAAAACACTAACCTTAAGTTTTATAAGACTATGGCTGTTCCAGGGGCGCTGCACAGTGGGGCCGAATGCCAAAAAGCTGGCCAAAATATGAAGGAATTTATAAATCGATCTAGAATTGGTATTTACAGGTTTTTGGGGTCGCTGATTCAGAATCTGAAATCCAAATTTCAAATAACAAAATGGCGGACAAAATAGTAAAATATCATATTTCTCCCCCGTAAAGGATTGCTTATAGGTTTTTATGGTCGCTGATTACGAATCTGAAGTTCAAATTTGCAAAAACAAAATGGCGGTTCCAATATAGCGGACAAAATTGGAAAAATGAATTGTTTATTGCTTTGTGGTGTCAATAAATACTAAATATACAAAAACTATTTCAGGCAAAGAATATTTAGGCTACAGATATTGATTAATAATGCTAATATATTTAAAATTAGTTATTGAATATTAAAAATTAAGATAATTTATAAGGGAGAATATATATTTATTGTAATAATAATTAATATTGTAATTGAACATAGACTTAAGCGAGTTAGATAAGTAGCCTATTCGAAAGTAAATGTAATAATGAAGAAGAAGAGAAAGAATTAGGATGTATGAAAGAATACGATGGTGTACTTTAGAAAAAATGATGGCTCAAAATATTTTAAGTTAATTAAGAAAACCAGTGTAACACAAAAATGCATATAATTTAAATATTTATATAAAATACTATAATTAAATGATTTATTCAGAATTAATTCCGATTAAACATTTATTTTAAAAAGTATTACAAATTACTTGAGAAATATATATTCATTTTGTTTTAATTGTCTCCAAGTCACGTTACTAAATATTTAGAATTAATATTAGGCAATTACCTGTATTAACGTCCGTCTTGTGACTTATTTGGTTTTTCCCCTAAAACTACGCGTTTCGAGAATAAATTCTCATCATCAGGTTCATATTCTATAAAAACCACAAATTCACCCAAAAGGGGTCGTCAACTAGTTAAAATACACAAACACAAAAAACACCACACATAATTCAACACTGACACAATCACGGCACAGTCCGATGCGCATCGTCTCGTTGCCGACGACCAACTGTTGCACTTTGTCTTATACGACCGTTATCATTGCCCGCTGACCCATCGATATCGATGGCCGTGTTGTACAGCAGATTCGATCGGAACGAAACTTTGTCATTAAGTAGCTGGTCCGTTTGTAACTTAGAAGCTCTGTATATCTCATATTCCTCCACAGCGTTCATGTATGCACCCTTTTTACAATTATGAAGCAATTTAAAGTTTGTGTGGAAGTCTGAGTACTTATGATTATACAGCATTAAATGCTGAGCGTAACTGGATCTAGTTTTCGAAATATCACTTTTGGGCAGGTGTTCTTTAAAACGTTCGGCTGACGGCCTGCCCGTTTGTCCTATATAGAATTTGTCACAGTCATCGCATTCAAGCTTGTACACTCCAGTTTTCTCTTCGGCCGGGATATGAGTTCTTGGTCCCAAACGTTTTTTGATGTTATTTGTGGTTTTAAAGACCACTGTTATTTTACGTTTTTTCAGCTCATTCTTTACAATGACTGGTAGTACATTTGTGTACTCAGTTACTATAAACTTAGTATCTTCTTTAGATGGGCCGGTTAATCTGCTTTTACTATTGATTTTTACCGAGTGTTTTCTTATAAGCTTGTCTATGATTCCACTGTTATACCCATTATCAATACCTACACTTTTGATTATATTAGTCTCTTCCACTCTGTCTTTTTGCTCAAGTGGAATAGCAAGCATTCTATGAACGAACGCGTTGAAGGCTGCCATTTTTTGGGAATATGGGTGGTACGAATCAGCATGAATAGTAATATTCGTGGTGGTGGGCTTTCTATACATTTTGAATCTAAAACGGTCATTATATTTGCTGATAGTGAGATCAAGAAAGTTCAGGCAGCTATTATTCTCCATTTCTAGGGTAAATTGGATTTTCATGTTTATGCTGTTCATATATCCTTTCAAACTTTCTATTTGTCTACTCGTTCCATTGAATATCATAAAAGTGTCGTCAACGTAGCGCACGTAAAATTTAATTTTGTCTCGCTGTTTATTAAGACTAGACATTAAAAATGTATTCTCAAAGTGGTTCAAGTATAGGTCCGCCAAAATTCCCGATAAAGGTTACCCCATTGCCAGACCATCCTCCTGCATGAAATACTCATTATCATAAGAGAAATAATTTTGTTTGAGTATTGTTTTTAGCAATTGCATAAGTTCATCAATTTCATTTCTACCTAACCTATTTGTATTAATTAAGCTATTTCTGAGAATTGTCATTGTTTCATCTACCGGCACATTGGTGTACAGATTAGTTACGTCAAATGAAGCCAGCCTATAATGTGGTGCTGATTTAATAGTTTTAATTTTTTCAACGAGATCGTAGCTGTTTTTTATGCTATAGTTATTTACTATGTCAATGTTCTCTTTTATGATTTTTACTAATCTTTTAGCCGTCCTATAACCAGGGGCAGTCACGTAATTTACAACCGGGCGTATTGGCATATCTTCTTTATGTATTTTGGGTAAACCCGTAAGTTCTGGGGCCCTGGCATTTATGGGTTTTAAATAACGTCTAGTGCTTTCATTGAGGAGATTGGGGCATTTATTTATAGCGTTGTTTAATTCTTTGACATAGGCGCTGGTGGGATCCTTGTGTAGCTTTTTAATATTATTGGTTTTTATGAATTCCTGTACCTTATTGGTATATATATTTTTGTTAATAATAACTACCGTATTACCCTTATCAGCTGTCGTGACGATAGCGTTATCATGTCGAAGTTTTTCGTAAACATTCCGTGCAATACGCGCGTCACGTTTGTACTTATTTTGCAGGTTAGCGATGTGGGTATCCTTCTTAATAACTTTGTTTATTTTGCTATTTATGATGGCACGCGTTTCCTCCTGATGCCAAATATTATCAATAGTTTTTATGGCAGCTTCCGCGCATATTATTTCACGGATCATAAAGTTCTTATTAAACGAGGGAATGTTATACATCAAACCTTTGTTCAATAATGTCATTTCGTTATGTTCAAATTTATTTCCGGTGTAATTTGCAACCCGCTGATGAAATACGTGGCTATGTTCTACTGCATTAATATCGACATTTTGTTGTTTTGTATACAGGTTTTGAAACTTTCTTAACTGTTTACATTTAAGAGAACTGACGACCTTGTTTATCTGTCTATTGACAATGTCAAGAATGTCGTTTATTACTGCCAGGTGAAACTCGTTTAAGATTTCCAGGTGGGCTAGATAAAGCTTAGTATTTAGACCACTTTTTACAATATAAAGTCGTTTGATCTCTTCCTTAATCCAGATTAATTTTATGTTATCGGAACAACGTCTGCTGTTGATGTTGTAACTTATGTACTTCGGTGTGATGTTGTACTGAAGGCATCTTTTATTATACTTGATGTTCTGCGATGCCTTAATCAATTTTAATTTGATGTTTTTAAATTTATAGACAGTACGTGCCTGACTGGCTTCTAGATACATTTTGTTTTAATTGTCTCCAAGTCACGTTACTAAATATTTAGAATTAATAAACAGTGAGACAAAATTAAATTTTACGTGCGCTACGTTGACGACACTTTTATGATATTCAATGGAACGAGTAGACAAATAGAAAATTTGAAAGGATATATGAACAGCATAAACATGAAAATCCAATTTACCCTAGAAATGGAGAATAATAGCTGCCTGAACTTTCTTGATCTCACTATCTGCAAATATAATGACCGTTTTAGATTCAAAATTTATAGAAAGCCCACCACTACGAATATTACTATTCATGCTGATTCGTATCACCCATATTCCCAAAAAATGGCAGCCTTCAACGCGTTCGTTCATAGAATGCTTGCTATTCCCCTTGAGCAAAAAGACAGAGTGGAAGAGACTAATATAATCAAAAGTATAGCTATTGCTAATGGGTATAACAGTGGAATCATAGACAAGCTTAATAATATTTCGCATCAGGAGGAAACGCGTGCCATCATAAATAGCAAAATAAACAAAGTTATTATGAAGGATACCCACATCGCTAACCTACAAAATAAGTACAAAGGTGACGCGCGTTTTGCACGGAAAGTTTACGAAAAACTTCGACATGATAACGCTATCGTCACGACAGCTGATAAGGGTAATACGGTAGTTATTATTAACAAAAATATATATACCAATAAGGTACAGGAATTCATAAAAACCAATAATATTAAAAAGCTACACAAGGATCCCACCAGCGCCTATGTCAAAGAATTAAACAACGCTATAAATAAATGCCCCAATCTCCTCAATGAAAGCACTAGACGTTATTTAAAACCCATAAATGCCAGGGCCCCAGAACTTACGGGTTTACCCAAAATACATAAAGAAGATATGCCAATACGCCCGGTTGTAAATTACGTGACTGCCCCTGGTTATAGGACGGCTAAAAGATTAGTAAAAATCATAAAAGAGAACATTGACATAGTAAATAACTATAGCATAAAAAACAGCTACGATCTCGTTGAAAAAATTAAAACTATTAAATCAGCACCACATTATAGGCTGGCTTCATTTGACGTAACTAATCTGTACACCAATGTGCCGGTAGATGAGACAATGACAATTCTCAGAAATAGCTTAATTAATACAAATAGGTTAGGTAGAAATGAAATTGATGAACTTATGCAATTGCTAAAAACAATACTCAAACAAAATTATTTCTCTTATGATAATGAGTATTTCATGCAGGAGGTTGGTCTGGCAATGGGGTCACCTTTATCGGGAATTTTGGCGGACCTATACTTGAACCACTTTGAGAATACATTTTTAATGTCTAGTCTTAATAAACAGCGAGACAAAATTAAATTTTATGTGCGCTACGTTGACGACACTTTTATGATATTCAATGGAACGAGTAGACAAATAGAAAGTTTGAAAGGATATATGAACAGCATAAACATGAAAATCCAATTTACCCTAGAAATGGAGAATAATAGCTGCCTGAACTTTCTTGATCTCACTATCTGCAAATATAATGACCGTTTTAGATTCAAAATGTATAGAAAGCCCACCACCACGAATATTACTATTCATGCTGATTCGTACCACCCATATTCCCAAAAAATGGCAGCCTTCAACGCGTTCGTTCATAGAATGCTTGCTATTCCCCTTGAGCAAAAAGACAGAGTGGAAGAGACTAATATAATCAAAAGTATAGCTATTGCTAATGGGTATAACAGTGGAATCATAGACAAGCTTAATAATATTTCGCATCAGGAGGAAACGCGTGCCATCATAAATAGCAAAATAAACAAAGTTATTATGAAGGATACCCACATCGCTAACCTGCAAAATAAGTACAAACGTGACGCGCGTATTGCACGGAATGTTTACGAAAAACTTCGACATGATAACGCTATCGTCACGACAGCTGATAAGGGTAATACGGTAGTTATTATTAACAAAAATATATATACCAATAAGGTACAGGAATTCATAAAAACCAATAATATTAAAAAGCTACAAATGATCCCACCAGCGCCTATGTCAAAGAATTAAACAACGCTATAACTAAATGCCCCAATCTCCTCAATGAAAGCACTAGACGTTATTTAAAACCTATAAATGCCAGGGCCCCAGAACTTACGGGTTTACCCAAAATACATAAAGAAGATATGCCAATACGCCCGGTTGTAAATTACGTGACTGCCCCTGGTTATAGGACGGCTAAAAGATTAGTAAAAATCATAAAAGAGAACATTGACATAGTAAATAACTATAGCATAAAAAACAGCTACGATCTCGTTGAAAAAATTAAAACTATTAAATCAGCACCACATTATAGGCTGGCTTCATTTGACGTAACTAATCTGTACACCAATGTGCTGGTAGATGAGGCAATGACAATTCTCAGAAATAGCTTAATTAATACAAATAGGTTAGGTAGAAATGAAATTGATGAACTTATGCAATTGCTAAAAACAATACTCAAACAAAATCATTTCTCTTATGATAATGAGTATTTCATGCAGGAGGATGATCTGGCAATGGGGTCACCTTTATCGGGAATTTTGGCGGACCTATACTTGAACCACTTTGAGAATGCATTTTTAATGTCTAGTCTTAATAAACAGCGAGACAAAATTAAATTTTACGTGCGCTACGTTGCCGATACTTTTATGATATTCAATGGAACGAGTAGACAAATAGAAAATTTGAAAGGATATATGAACAGCATAAACATGAAAATCCAATTTACCCTAGAAATGGAGAATAATAGCTGCCTGAACTTTCTTGATCTCACTATCAGCAAATATAATGACCGTTTTAGATTCAAAATTTATAGAAAGCCCACCACCACGAATATTACTATTCATGCTGATTCGTACCACCCATATTCCCAAAAAATGGCAGCCTTCAACGCGTTCGTTCATAGAATGCTTGCTATTCCCCTTGAGCAAAAAGACAGAGTGGAAGAGACTAATATAATCAAAAGTGTAGGTATTGATAATGGGTATAACAGTGGAATCATAGACAAGCTTATAAGAAAACACTCGGTAAAAATCAATAGTAAAAGCAGATTAACCGGCCCATCTAAAGAAGATACTAAGTTTATAGTAACTGAGTACACAAATGTACTACCAGTCATTGTAAAGAATGAGCTGAAAAAACGTAAAATAACAGTGGTCTTTAAAACCACAAATAACATCAAAAAACGTTTGGGACCAAGAACTCATATCCCAGCCGAAGAGAAAACTGGAGTGTACAATCTTGAATGCGATGACTGTGACAAATTCTATATAGGACAAACGGGCAGGCCGTCAGCCGAACGTTTTAAAGAACACCTGCCCAAAAGTGATATTTCGAAAACTAGATCCAGTTACGCTCAGCATTTAATGCTGTATAATCATAAGTACTCAGACTTCCACACAAACTTTAAATTGCTTCATAATTGTAAAAAGGGTGCATACATGAACGCTGTGGAGGAATATGAGATATACAGGGCTTCTAAGTTACAAACGGACCAGCTACTTAATGACAAAGTTTCGTTCCGATCGAATCTGCTGTACAACACGGCAATCGATATCGATGGATCAGCGGGCAATGATAACGGTCGTATAAGACAAAGTGCAACAGTTGGTCGTCGGCAACGAGACGATGCGCATCGGACTGTGCCGTGATTGTGTCAGTGTTGAATTATGTGTGGTGTTTTTTGTGTTGGTGTATTTTAACTAGTTGACGACCCCTTTTGGGTGAATTTGATGTTTTTATAGAATTTGAACCTGATGATGAGAATTTATTCTCGAAACGCGTAGTTTTAGGGGAAAAACCAAATAAGTCACAAGACGGACGTTAATACAGGTAATTGCCTAATATTAATTCTAAATAAATATATATTGTATTACGTCCAAGGAATATAAATGTTGAAAAAATGACATTTTTATCGTTTTAAATTTTACTAGGCCTAATGTATGCAAATAAGTTGAGGTTAAAAAGGAAACAGAATTTTTCAGTATCAAATGAAATCAGATATTCCATACAATATTTTGCAAAAAAAAAATAAAACTAGAGTTTTATATATAAATATATATATATATATATATATATATATAGTTTTCTCCCTCAATCATTTGTTGATTTTGCGGTTATTTTCTACCTTACAATGTGGCACAAAAAGAGCCACTTCTATTGTGGCTCTGTTGGGGGTGAGATCAACGAAGGATGGATAAATTCTTATATATACATTTCAGTGGCTGTATCTCAGTAAATCGATTGTGGTTCCGGATATTTGTATATATATATATAAAAAATATTCATCTGAAAGCAATTAACATTGATCACATTTTATACAAACCTTATTTTAATACAAAAGTAAAACGTCTTTAATAAAGTTTTTGTTTTATTTTTCTGAAAATTATTTTGCTTTTGGTTTTTTTCCATCGTCGAATGCACAAAAATTATTATTACTGAATAAGTCTCTTCGAATTTGAGGTTAGACGTGTTATGTGAAGCGGGAAATCTGTCTACTAAGCTTGCTTGGCTACCTCTTATTACGATGTACTGCGCGCTTTGTTTGGAGTGGTGTTCTTCAAATTTTACATTATCTGGTAAGTAAAACACCTTTTGTAACATATTTATACCTTATTTCTATGGAATCTATAATCTTAAGAGTGCTATAATTATGTAACACCGAATGAAATGTTTCAGAACTGTCAAATGTCTATATAGCTTTTATTAATAGCAGTGTTGAAAATTTTTAAATTTTGTAAATTGCATTGCTTATTTAGTTTTGTTAAAATCGTAATGAATATCTCTTGGACATTGTTAGGTTAAAACGTTTTAGGTTTTTTACGGTCACTGTTAATACTGTCAATTCACTTTTGCCTTGATTACATAACCTAATATTTCACATTTATGCTTAATGATAAAATAATGAATTGTCTAACTGTTTAATTAAGCATTTGTCGTGGTAACTTAATCCAAGTTTATTTTTAAAATTTATTTACGGTAATTTAACCTAGTGTTCTATGACTAAACAATTTCTTCATTTCCATCAATTTCTGATGAATTAAAATTCACTGCAGTTTAAATATCTGTGTGAATTACGATTGGTACACTGTTCATCTTTTAGTGTTAAATGAATAATCGAATCAATTAAAATTTTAATTTTTTGACAGAAAAATTGTATTTTATATACCATAACCTATTTCATTATATTGTTAGGATAATATGTTTACAGACCTAAATAAGCTTACTGATTGGTTTAATTTAAACTTTTCCAATTTAGAATAATTATTTTTATAATGAAAAACTGATTTCGCACATTGTTTTCTAGAGTTTTCCTTTACTTTATTTTATAACACATGACAGTTATTTTTCTGATTTTAACTGTCATTTTTATGGTTTTATATGGAAAGGAATGACTCCACACTTTGGTTAAAATCTCTTAGTAAATCTGGCAAGGAATGAAATGCATACCTGTGATCTACGCATGTAACAACATGAGTTATGCTTTACTTTAGTTGGCCATATCAAGAGTGTTTCTTTAGTTTATTATTGCTGGAACGAGCAAGGGACTATGTGTTAATTGATCCAGATAAACAGTAGAATCACTAAAACCTAATCAAAGAATAAGGTCCTCTTTAATCTGTTTCTTCGGTCTACGCAGATTATCGGGTCAATAGGCCCATCGCTCTCTTCGGCAAAATAAACTAATGAATCCCTCTTGTCATAACCAGCTTAATTAAAACATATCTCATTATATGTATAGATCACTGTTTTTTGTGTCATAGTACATAATAATGCTTTTCCAAGGTGCTTGGCTTATAATGGATTTAAACCCACGTTTTAATTGGTAAAGAAATAATAACAACAGAACTAAAAGTTTTGTAAAGATACCTCCATAACATTTTTTTCTGTACATTTTCATAAAATGTGTTTTTGAAAAACATATAATTGTATAATGCACATCAAAATTATATTGTAGGAATCTCATGAATTTATATTTTCAGTCTTGAAATCTTGATACATAGTAGATGAGCAGAATGTTTACATTTTTATAATCACTAAAATTATAAAAAGAAGCATTATTAAATTTTGATATTAGGTATTTATTACTTCTTTGTAAGTGAAAATTCTTTACTCCAACTAAGACATTTCATTACTTCCATTGGGGTAAATTATTAAACACTACAGTAAAACCCTTTAGATATAGATTGGCTACTGTATGGGCTCAGTTCAAGGACCAACCAAACATCCACTCAAATTTCTAAATATAATTTTATATTAAAACAGAAAATAATGAAATTTTGTAATTAATTTTCATTTCTCCTAATATCTTCATTGTAAACATATTAGCAGTTGCTAGTGTTATTAAAGAGATTTCACTTATTAACGGTCGTAGAGAAGGTCTACAAACACCATTAATAATTTTATTAAAATATTATTACAGGCGGTTAAATTTGAAACGTAATAATTAGACCAATAAACTCTTCCCAGTTCATGTTAATTCTTAATATTATAAATAATTAAAATGATAAGTTGTGAATTAAATTAAGTTAAGTGTGAAGTTTTAGCACTTTTAGCATGTGCTGTAATAAAGGAGCTTTTACTATACACCTTTGTCTTTATTAAATTAACTTTTTTAAGTTTGTGAATAAATTGATGTTTTTTCAGATTCTTGCCGTAAAAAGTTGTTTCAAACATCAGCAAATGAAACTACCTAATCATCAGCCAATGAAACTGGAAGTTCTTTTGTAAATTGTGACAAACAGTATGTCACTGAAAAATTTGTTATAGGACTTAAATAACTATTTTTCGTAAGTAAGAATTGTGTATTGATTTGATTTTCTTTAATTGACTTTATTTTACATCGCATCAACTAATAGGTCATTAGCAGCGACATTAGATTTAGTGCATTGAGTTCTTGAACTGTATGTTTTTTTAATAAAAATGATAGATGGAATTTTAACAGCCTACGGAAAGATGCCATGTCTTGACCAGCATGCGAACCCAGGACCACTGGATTCCTGGGTTTAGCATTGCGCTACAGTGAATTGCTTTTAAATAATTATAAATTTTATTATTATTATATTTACAGATATATTTATTTTAGTGATCATATGTTAACAATACATCAATTTTGCTAGTTATCAGTTATAAGTAAATTCTCTTTCAAGAGTTGATAGTGGAGAATAACAAAAACTGACACTGTAAGGTTGGTATGCTTATTCCTTCCTACCTCATACCCATACCTGGAGATCGTAGATTTTATAATCATACTGCACAAAGTTCATATTTTATATTTATAAAACGTTTTACAAGTAGTTGTTGCCCACAACTTCTTTGATTTCATACCCATTACTGAACAGAACTAATAAGTTAAAGCAGTACATTACAAAATTTCAATAAAAACAGTTGTATATTAAACTTATAAAAAAGTATCAGTTTTAAATATGTTAATTAGAGTGCCATAAAGTGAGGTAGTATCATATATTGTTATATTGTTTCATTTTAGTTGTTATTGTTCTAATAGAAGTTATGATTAACGTCTGTGTATTTATCATTTATGTTTACTGCATGAAGTGAAATCAACTTGATGTTATTAAGTCTGTTGATACATTGGTGCTGAAATCTAAAAGCATAATATTTTATGAATGTTTCCTACATTTAACACAGTAGTTCCAAAATGCTCTAAGAATTCGCAAAGTAGTCAGTTGCATTATTCAAGTCAGGTAGAACGAGTCATTTAAATTATATTCTACAGAGTTAATTTTGTTCTCGTTAAGTTTCTAGGTGTTGTGTAGTTTAGCTAATGTAAATATTCAGTTCAGGGTAAAATTAATAGATTCTGTGGTAAATTTCATTTCTGAAATTTTGAACCAACTGTTTGGATAAAAATGTAGATTGTTTCTAGAGTAGATTGTGTTAAATGAAATCTCATTATCATGGCAAAAGCAGGTTGTTTTGTGACAGGGACTATCAACTCTTGTGAAACAAAGTATTACAGCCAAGAGTTATATGAAAATAGACAGAACAAGTTAAAAATATTCAGTAATATAACTTAACCAATTCAAAACATAGAATACCTGTATTTATTATTTTACTGATTTACTAGAATGGCATAAAATTGTTTTTACATGTTCCTATTAAATAAATAAACAGATAAATAACATGTGAAGCATTGGCACAACTTGCTCCTAGCTGTATTTTTAAGTTATTTTAATATTGCTATGAAAATATTGTATCATTCCATTAAGATTAGGTGGGTAATTGTAAACGAAATATGAAGGATTAACATATTTTTATTTATTAAAAATCATGTATAGGTCTCCAAAATTAAATTAACTGTAAATAATAGTTATTTCAGTCTTTTCTTCTTATGTTGCATACAAAAAATTGTTTAAATGAAACCTTCTAAAATTCAATTTACAATTACCCCAACATCTTAGGGGTAATTATAAAACAAAAATTGGAACAACTGTAAACTAATTGACACTGTACTATTTTGTGTTGCGTTTTTAATCCCAACTGCATGTTTACAATTATCCAATCTTGGCTTGTATGAAAAGTTAATGGAAACAAGATACTTCAGACATTATGGTTATTAAAAATCATAAAGATATGTTGTTATGGTTACATAATACAACATGTAAGTAACAGCATAAAAGTTTATCATTTTTTAAACACAAAAACATTATAAAGAAATGACACTAGCAAATAATAAATAAAAATGTATCATTTTCAAAAACAGGAACACATCCAGGGTACTCGTAGAAAATGTGTCTATTAATTTCCTTCATTTATGGATTGGGTAAAACTGTCAATATTTGTTAATATTTGTAATATTTGATGAATACTACTTTCATCATTTTCTTTTAATATAACTTTGAAAAAATTTAATTTTTCAGTCAAGTTAGTTTTATTAGCAGGCATCTTAACGCCAACTTTGTCACCACTTATTGCAAAATTGATAGTTGCTTCGCTCTCGACGAGGCCTTTCGGTGTTTTTACCATCTTCGGGTCTTAAATGACCAAAGATGGTGGGAAACACTGAAAGGCCTCTTAAACGACCTAAGACCCAAAGACTGTGCAAACACCGAAAGGCCTCGTCGAGAGCAAAGCGAATAGCAGTTTTGGAATAAGTGGTGACAACGTTGGTGTCAATATTTAATCTTTACGTTGACATCCTGTGACATAAATCTACATTCATCATCTATCGTCATCATTCCAAACATACTTGTAGTGAGTTTTATTTCTTGGTCCCCCAATGAAATCAACAAGATAAATTTTCCTAGTTGAATTTTTTGCCACTTTAATATTTCATATGTTACTTCTGTTGTATTGTATTTCAAAAAACTTATTGCAAATGAATCTTTGTTTTGTTTTTCATGTTTTATTTTTAATTTTTTTTTAATTTTTAAGTCCCTTCTTAGATTTGTTTCTTTAATGTTCCTAGACATTTCTTCTTGATTTGTTCTAGCTTTCTTTCTTGATGCTGTCTTCAGCTTCTTTAACTTTTGTCAGGACTCTGCAGTTGTTAAAACTTCTCTGCAGTTTTGGAGAGAACTTCAACAGATGATGTAATGACATTGTAGCCAATAGTGATTGTCTGTAAACTAAATTTCCCTAGTGTTTACAATTACCCTACCTATCCCTACATAAATTTGAAACAGCATATTTTGAAATGGTTTTTATCTACCAACGTGAACTGCACCCTTAACATGAACTGTATAAGGGCTATCATTTTTATGTCTTGACTTAAAGGTTTCTTCAACCCCAATTTACATCATCTGGAAAGATGGAACAGTGTCACTTTATAAAACTAACAGTACTGTACAAATTTAACAGAAAATATACATTTCCAAATTGAATTATCTTGACTTACAGGCCGGTCATAGTAAGAAATGCTAAAGTGGATGATATTTCCTTGTTTTTTGTTTGAATTAAAACGAAATGTATATGTAATATATATAACGTAATATATGTATATGCATACATATAATATCATTACGTTTCATGAATTCAAATTAAGTTTTTTATAAATTTAAATATTTTTCAGTCCATTATTGGAAAATATTGTTTGTCTTAGCGGTTCAGCACCACTGTTAAATTAAGTGTAACCTGATTTAGGGTGGGGAGGGAGATTTTATTTTTCATTGTTCTGCAGATTATATTGTATTGTTATTAAATGATTAAATGTAACTACCGTTTTTGTGTCTGTTTCAGGAAAATAAAGCAGAAGTGGCAGTGGAAGTTGTAGATGAACATATCAATGTTGAAGGTGTAGATGAACATAACGATGTTAAAGTTGTAGAAAGTGATGCATTCGATATTCTAAATTTTCGAAGTGATTATTGTACTCCTATTGTAGAGGAACCAAACTATGCAGGGTGTTTGATATTGGCAGATATCCGTAAAAAAAAAAGAAAAATCAATTATTATTGACCAAGCAAATGCTGATTGTAGAAGAGAAACTATTAATGATAATAAGAAAAAAAGAAAATGGGATAGAAAAAACTGTTGCCGGTTTTGTCACATTTTAGTGACAAATTTTGCTAGAAACATTGTAAAACATCATCCATTTGAAGAAAAATTAAAAGAATATACTATGATTTTAGATGAAAATTTAAAGGAAATAAAAAGGAAAAGAATGGCTATTACTGACAAACTGAGAAAGAAAGGTAATTATGATTATAACTGGAAGGTAACCAACAAGGGAAACTGAAAAGCTCATACCAATGAAGAGACCAGCTAATTCAAAATACACAGTTAATTCATTGACTCACGTTGTTTCCACAAAATGTCTTGGATTTTTCGAAAAAGAAAATATGTATCTATACTACAGGCACTGCAATAATAAAGGATTTGATGATAATAACTGCGAAAGAAGAAACAGAGTTGCAAAAACGTGTTCATTAATGTTAATCCCAGATGTTCCTGAAGTTTCTGAGTCACTGAAAAAAGTCATATTTCCAACAATGTTGAAAGATAAATTTAGTTTCATTGCTCAAACTGATCCGTTAATTGTACGATTTGCTACAAAGTTTTTTAAAAACCACAGAAGTAATCAGCATATAAAATATTACTAATTGTCAGCTAATTGTCTCAATTTATGTGTTTTACTTGAAGTAACTTTAATTAATTGTTTCTGGAAAAAATTGTGTTTTTTAAATTAATTTTGTGTGTGATCTACTACTAATATATTTTTTATTAGTATTTTAATGTCTTAAAAGACAAGAAGTTAATTTTTTGTATTATTGTTAATAATATTTGTAATTATTTACTTTCTAATTAGTCGTTAGTCTAATTAGTTTCCTCTTGTTGTGACATTTCTTTTTACAGTTATTGAGATGGTTAATTTAATTACTGTTATTTGTTAAAATAATAATTATAATTTTTTTTTGTTAGAATAAAATTTTCCATGTCTAAAAATGTATTTTGTTTTTTTATCGTGTTAATATAACCTTAATTGAAATGAGGATTACAAGTGTTTAAAATTCAATAAAAATATCTAAAAAGTTCCAAAGACTCCTGTATTTAAAAAATAGGTAATTGTTATTTTTAATGAATCCTTGTAGTATATTCTTGTAATAAGAATCTGTACAGTGTGCCAAAGTCTGTGTGATTTATATTTAGTGCAAACTTTTTTACTTGGACGTAATTGTATATTATTTTTATTATTATTGTACTTTATTGTAAGACAAACAAATCTTTTCTTCTAAACTTTGTCTAGTACCACACTTAAAAAATGACAGTGCAGCTAATTATCTCAATTTGTGTTTTACGTGAAGTAACTTTAAATAATTTTTTTGTTTTCTCATGTTTTTGAAATTAATTTTGCTTGTTATCTATTATTCATTTTATTTTTTATTAATTTTTAATGTCTTAAAAGACAAGAAGTTATTTTTTTGTATTTTGATAATAATATTTACTTTCTAATTAGTAATGGAGTTTTCTCTTTTTTGTGAGATTTCATTTTAGAGTTTTTGCTCTGCTTAATTTAATTACTGTTATTTGTTAAAATAATAATAATTTATTTTTGTTAGAATACAATTTTTATGTTTCAAAATGTATTTTTATTTTTTTATCGTGTTTATATAACCTTAATTGGAATGGTGATTACAAGTGTTCCAAATTCAATAATAATATCTAAAAAGTGCAAAAGACTCCTACATTAAAAAAAATAGGTAATTGTTATTTTTAATGCATCCTTGTAGATTCTTGTAATAAAAACCTGTACAGTGTGCCAAAGTCTGTGATTTATATTTAGTGTTAACTTTTCCTTGGTGTAGGCTTATTGGCTATTGGATTTGATTCCAGGATAGTGTGACTTTTGTTATCAGTGGTTCTCTTTGTCCCATAAGTTCCCGTGTAAAATTTATATTACTTTATCATTCAATCATGCAAAATAGACTGTATAACACATAGAGTCTGTTCAAAACAAGCTAAGAAAAAATAGGGAAACCAAAGTTTAGTAACAAAATTGAAGCGTTTTATTTTATTCTCAGGGTTTAACTTGTGATAGAAACTGATAAGCTTATTGAATCAACCGAAATGTGACAAACAAGGGTTGGCTAAAGATTAGATTGGTGAGAATATATTGTGTTTCCACGAAATTTAGGTACATGATTTCTAATTTGATCAATCGTATGCAAAATTTTATTTAACTCACAAATAGGATACACCACCACCTAGCTTTTTGTCAATAATCTAATTAGCTTTTTTCTTTTTATTAAAGACCCTCTTAAGTTGAAAGTTTCTGTAAAAAGATCCGAATTTCAGCTTTGACAGGAAAAGAGAAAATATCACACAATGGGGAATCAACCGTTTTGTTATATTAGTTACTGTAATGAAAGGGACAGTGATCGTAAAATTAACATTTTACTCTTCCATACTTTTTCCACTTGAATGAAGTAACCATTATTTTATTCCGTTCTATTCAAATTCTGTTTGCAGGAACCATTAATATTAAACTATAAAATGAGATATTCTTTATGGAATGTCTCTTAATTTTTCTTTAACAATGAAATGGTTAAAAAATATAATAGAAGTTTCAGCTGTAATAAACATTGTTGTAATAACAGAGACAAAGAAAAAACTTTGTTGTAATAACAGAGACAAAGAAGAAACTTTAAAGTACAAAAGATTGTTTGATGTTGCACAGCACCATAGACTCAGCAACAAGAGCTCAGAGTGGAGTGGCAGTTACGACTGATAAGAGATGGAGAAATAAAGTACAAAACTATATTTATTTCAATTGTAGAATAATAATAGTGAGATTTAAGATAGACAGAAGGTATCTTGTTGTGGTAGGTGTATATACACAAGAAGAAGGAAGAAATGAATGTACTAAAATACAGCAATATTTTATGAGGAATTGCAGAAGAAAATTAAAGTCAATCTCAACAATTACTTGGTAATAAATGGAGATTTAAACCCCAGAATAGGAGATTCGCCAATTCAATTCAAGGAGTTGTAGGCAAGTTTGGAGAGCAGACTTTAAACTCTAATGGACATGAGCTGAGGTGCTTTTGATTCCTATAATGAATTAAAAATAACAAACAGCTTTTTAGAAAAAAGGACATACATAAGTATTCGTGGTGTGCGAGAGGGCAAAGATGAATAATAGATTATATTAGGGTCAATAAGAAACTGAACACAAGTGTATAAGACGTTAGACTTTTCAGAGGTAGACAGGTTCTGACCAATTTTTAGTAATTAGGAAAACACACCAAGACTCCGGGGATGTACTGACATCTAACATAGAAGCAGACGTTCATGGAAGACAAGAAGTAACATATTAACTTCTGAAACAGCCTAACAAAACTGAGAAAGATAATGCACAATTTCACATGACAAATGAGGAGGTAAATAATACAGGAAGGCAAGATATAACCATCACTCTTCCGGTTGTTAATAGCAATATATATCTTGGGGATAACATAACAATATCGGGGAACCGTGCTTTGCTCGGTTTTGATATTTATTTATGTATATACACATTATTTTTACATTAAATTGTCTAGGATTTGTAAACATAAGCAGAAATTTGTAAGCGTAAACAGAAACTATACGTGTATTGTATAAACATTTAAAATAATAGCAATTGCATTATACACATAAAAAATAAAGTAAACAGAATAATACAAAATACAGTATAATACAAATTTATTGGAAAGTTAGAGTAAAGTCTTTTAGTATTTAGTATTTCTTTCCATACAACATTTCGTGTATGGTGAGGATTTTCTGGTGGCAAAAGAACTTGTTACGTTTTATTAAGTTACAAACTTTTAAGCTGCTTTGTCTTTTTACTCAAGAAAATGCTACATACAACGTTCCATGCATAAAAACTGATTGAAGTAAGTAGATACCAATGGATTCAAATGTTTATCCTTGAGCTGTGTAGATGGTCAAGCAAAAGCAGGTCTTATGAGGAACTGATGTCGTTGCATAGTACATCCAACTTGATTTTTGCTAGAATCTAATGTGATTCTTGGGATATGGACTTCTCGGCGTGCATTCTCTCCAGTGATAATCTTTGATTTAATAATATTGTTACACAACTCAGTAACTATTAACCTTGTTCCATTGCATAGTCCTTCGGAGACATCCAAGTTTTGCAAGAGCATTATTATTGTATTTTTTACAAGTTTCAGTTCATGTGGTGGTAGATCAGCCATTTCAACGGAATTCAGACGTAAATTAGAGACCTCCTTCTGGTTGATCTTTGACAGAATCATAACTGTTGTAAACTTTGCACTCTCCAGGAAGCTTTTCAATAATTTCTGCATTAATTTTATTTAACATCTTTATTATTGGTTCTAGTATAGCCCTGTCCTTCTTATTTTCATATCTGTTTTTAGCCAGACAGTCTCTGAATACTTCTTCAGTAAGATTGCCGTTGGAAAGAATATCCTCTGGTAGTTCAATCTCATGCATAGCATTTGCTGGCAAGTCTCCATTGCCAACTTTTAATAAATATTCAGCAAAATCTCTTTGCTCTGGATTCACACGCATATTTTCTGTCAGTGAAAAGAAGTTAAAATGACGCCAAAGTCTGTTTTCCTTAATCGAAAGGTCTACCAACTCACTGCGGTTAGCACGAGGTTGAACGGGCAAACATTGCCGGAAATCTCCTCCAAAGAAACAATCTTTCCACCAAAGGCTATATTAGGATTTCCTATAGAACGACGTATTTGATCCATATTGTGTAATCCATATTTAGGTAACATACCTCATGCACCAACCCGAGCGTTTTACTCTATAATAAAACGTACCTTTCTGTTTTAAGTCACAAAGAAGCAAAAGCAACAGTTTCAAAAAACTCATAAATTATTATTAACTTTAGCTTACTAACAACCTTTTTCGAATGTTTCAATACAATCCTTCAATTTTTTTGTTCATGACGTGTCCGTGTACTAATGCTTACCTCAGAGAATACAGAAAACACAACAGCGTACAGGGAACACGTTATAAATTAAATACGTTATTGCTCGCTTAATATAATTAGATAGGGTAAACAATTATTGCTCGTCTCAACTCTTATTTTGTTTATTTACATTGATTGGAACAGCTAATTATTCTTTTTCATATATATACATATCGATACTGCGCCGTTTGCATTTATCGACGGTTTCTGTAATTTATTTATCTGTATGTTAAGAAAACTGGTTAGAAATTACAGTTGCCTAGCAATAATTAATTGTTACGCGTTATCGGTCCCGCGATATTTTAAAATAAAGGCCCTCAGATGTGGCCCTGACGAATTTTGCGGAGAATGAGACCGAGTCCAATCAATTCCTGGTGTCAAAACACCCTTAAGTACCAACTTCCGAGAAAATCATTAGAGCCGTTTTCGAGAAAGAAAAAGATAGCTACATACAATTATATTGCTCTCTTAATAGTGTAGGTTTAGAAGAATTAACAAATGTTCTAGACCAAATGAAGAATAAGACCCAATGGAATTAACACAGAACTCTTAAAAAGTGGTGGACTGCTATTAAAACTACAACTTTGGCATTTGATTAATGCATGCTGGAAAACAAACACTATTCCAGATTTTTGGAGAATAGCAGAGGCTGTTTAAAAAGGGATAGAAATGACTGCGGAAATTATCAAGAAATAAGCCTTTTGAATACGGCCTACAAATTATATACATTGATAATTAATAACAGACTGAAGAATACTGCAAACGCTCTCCTTCTTGAACAATCTGGATTTAGAAAAGGAAGATCCTGTGGTAACAATGTCACAATTATACGCCAATTGATCGAAAAAAGAAGAGATTCAATCTAGAGCCACATATTGCCTACATAGACTGTGAAAAAGCATATGATCATGAGAATAGAGATATATTGTGGAAAATATTAGAGCAAAGAGGATACCCACATCATATAATAGAAGTAATAAGAAGCCTATATGAAAGAACGGACATTACTATAAACACTGAGAAGGAGAAAAGAGAATCTATTACTCTTAACAAAGGCATTAGAAAAGGGTGCAGTTTCTTTGTCACTCACTTTATTTAACATACGGCTATAAACTCGTATTGACGATGTAAGGCAACGGAAACAACGAACTGGTCCTGGAATCTACTTACTTCCCGATAATTTCTCCATTAATATTATTTTGTTTGCTGACGATCAAGTCATCCTACAAGAAAAGGAAAGTGGATTACAAAAATCAGTGTACCAACTCAGTAAAATTTGCCATGAATGTAATTTAAAAACTTCCACGACAAAGACTAAAATAATGGCATTTAAATAGTAATAGACAATAAAATTATTGGAAAAATATCTCACTTCAGCTATCTAGGGTGCAACGTAAGCTATGAATATGAAGACGATATCGATAATAAAATAAACAGATACCACAATGTGTAAGACTCTGGGAAAGAAAGTACGAAAAGATACAGAAATTAAATTTTATGGCTGCACCAGTATTGATGTACGGGAGTAAATCGTGGACACTCACCCAAAATCAGAAAAAAACGAATTGAAGCTGCCGAAATAAAATTTTTAAGGGAGTCAACATGTCCAGCCTGAGATATCACATAAGAAATGCAGACATAAGGCAAGAGCTGCATATCTACTTAATAAACGACAAAATTAAAAAAAAGAAAGAAAACTGGATAAAACACATAAATAGAATGGGTGACTCGATAATACCAAAAAAGATAATCCAGTATAAGCCTCTTGGAGAACGAGATAGAGGCAGACCAAGAAAACGGTGGTTGTGAAGACGGAACAGGCTGAAAGCCTAATCTTTGAAGTGAAGAAGAAGAAGAAATTTGGCCCAATCATGCAGCTTTGTTTGACAATATTTATATATATTTGGTTGTAACGGTATTACGAATAAGTAAGTTTTGTGCTAATTGAGTGCAAACTATTTAGGAATTACGAGGAATATCGGGAAACGGATTTCATTGTAGACTTAACAGAAAAAAACTTCAGTTACCAGGAAAATATTCAAAGCTATATGATTAGTCTTTTTTTTTTGTAGTACTGTACTGTGTTCATAAGGTATGCTGTTTTGTACGAATGGATTTTTTTGTGTTAAAGAACCGCGGTGGCAAAACCGACTAACCCTCTGTCAGTTGATGTATTAGTTAACATCGCCTGTCATTGTGTGCTAGACCCCCGGTATAGCAGAACTAAACAAAACCGGCTCGTATTCACTGGTAAGTGTTTACGTTACTTCCAAGGTTCTGAATCTACGTAAAAATTAAATGTCCACAGCCCGGTGGTTGTGCTCTTGTGTATTGGTTATGTCAGATGGCTGAAATAAAAATAAACAAATAATATAGCGTAGTAAAAAGTCTTAGATCAACGGACGCCTTGATTGATGGCTCAGTCGGTTGATCGCCATTCATTAATACGTTGAAGGTCTCGGGTTGCGATTACCTGTTTAGGCTGGAAATTTTTTTAACTATCAAAGCTATTGTAACAGTTCCAAATGGGCTCCAGACTGTAATGACCATTGTAGCTGATGCAACTTTACATACATATTGTAATATAATTTAAATATTACAAATAAAAATAAATATAAATTGATATATATATAGCGAGATATAGATATTGTGTGTGTATCTTTGGTGATAACACTGGGTCAGTCTGACTCCTTAAAGTCCCACTGTTAGGCTAGTCAAATTGTAATATAATTTCAAGTGTAATAATAAACAAAATATAAAGATATTGATGATAAGAATATGTTATAATTAGGTGTGTTTGATTGATAAATAATAAATACATCAAACTTTAAAATTTTTGCAAATATTTTTTCTTGTGCTTGTATCGAATTTGACTGAATAATTTAATTTAATTAATTGATAATTAATTAATTATTTGAGGTTGTAATTTCCTCCTATATCTATTCTCTCAAGGTGAATTATGGTTTTGCTTAATAAAAAATAATAATAACATTAATGGTAGAAATAAAAACAATGCTGGTAACTGAATACTGATTTGCGTTTATTCATTCAAAATTGTGCGCCAGTCAGACTGCGCATGTCCCAGGCACTGGCTAATATTCGCCACAGTCGGCAATGAGAAAAATCAACAGATATATTTTTTACAAGTTTAAATTTATGGTTCTTTTAACGAGTCGAAATGGTCAGAGGGCAAGGAACAAGATACATTTAACAGGTATTCTTAAACTAAATGTTAACATCTGAAATAGAACAAAATTATTATTACAATTGTCAATTAGAAAGAAATTATTTAAAATTCGAACCAAGTCGAAGAAATGACGTCACTCTGCTCCAGTCAGCACTGCACCGTCTATGTGAGAAATTCAGCAATGGCCGCCGTCTGCTTGGTTTTAATCTGCTATGACGCCGTGGAATTGAAGATCTTCTCCCACAAAAATAAAACGATGTTCCCTTTTCCTGCGAAGTAGTGTTGTTCCAAAATATAGTGTTGAATGTCCCCTCGTCGTCTGCGATGTCGAATTCTGGATGGATCTCTTGTGTAGTGTGATGTTCAAATATGCGTGTTGGTTTTGTGAATTCGTTCCAAAATTGTTCAAAAATGGCTGTCGATTTTTGGTGTTGCGTTTTTATAGTGTTATTCTGTGTTTTGGAAACTTGTGAAGTGTTAGACATAGATAAATAATGTTATTTCACTTATTAGTTCATCTCCGTTACACGCCACATAACCACACTTGGTTTTAATATAAATTATTTGGTTTTCAAAACTCCACTAATACATTTTTCAACTGTTCAGCTTTGCGATTAACAATAGACTAAACGACGCAACGTCGTCGTTTTAGGGCAATTTGTGGTATGTCTTTTTCCTCTTCATATTGTTTAATTATAAAATATCTGTCTAAGACTTGTTTCACTATCTAACTATACATAACAAGTTTTCTTATTTTTTACTGTATTTCCAATATTTCTTAATTTTACATGAATCTAACTATTCAGTAATATTGATTATTTAATTTTACATCTTTTGATATATAGCTGGGTTTGTTTCAAACTCATTTAAGCCCAAAAATTACAATTTTGCATAATAATTGTATGTCCCATATTTTGTACAAATTCAGTGTTTTAAAGGTTTTTATTTGTTTTTTTCGGTATAATATTTCCATGGAATACACCTAATAACTCCGTAATTACTTTGCTGTTAGTAATTTGGTTATTAAAACATTTCAATATTGATTAATTTGCTGTTTAGTCTGATTTGATTACTATCATAAGCCTATTTTTGACTGTTTCCAAAAGAAGTTAGTTTTCTTTCTTTTGTCATTCTATTTGCTATTAACTGTATCTGTATTAATTATATTTTCAATTTCTGTATTGCTTGTATTGAATTCTATTCCTATTACATAGATTAATTCTTTGATAGATAGTTTTTTTTGGTTTATAGGCCATTCTGTGTTTACAAACATAGTGTCTTGGTGGGTCTGTTTGTACATTATACATGGTTTACTGATTTGAATAAAACTATTACATTTTTATGCCCTACTTGCCTCTCTGACTTACACAATGGAAAATTAAATGACATGATTTTAATTACAATAGAATATCTTGTATCTACTAAACTTTCTTTATACTAATAACATCATTGAACCATAACATGAACATCTTATGCCTAATTTTAACAAAAACATCTTATTATCAACTATTTTCCATATATCACCTAATTTTAACAAAAACATCTTATTCCTATTATTTTTTCCTGTATCATCAAATGATAACAACATAGCTTATCCTAGACATAATTTAATTAGAAAACATAAAAAACTCCTATTGCTAGTAACACTGTCAGTCACTAACTGTCTTGTGTATGTATTATTCTTATGAAAACACTTTAACTGTGATAATAAACCTCGTGTATCTATTTACACCTTACATCTAAAATATTATTTAATTAATAATAAATAATAAACATCTTAATATTAGGCATACCTTCAGTTATGAACTGTCCTTTGGTATTTTTGTCCTCACCATTTATTTAGTTATAATTAAAGAAAACATTTTATATGTAATAGTCCTTCTTATATCTAATTTAAAACTCTTATTACCAGTAATGTTGTCAGTCCTTAGACCGTCTTTCATTTCAATGGTTTTATTATTATTATTCTACACTCTGGTAGTCTTTTTATAATACTTAAACCTCATTGAAGATTTTTTCATAGATTTTTTAACTATGTTTCTCACTGTACACTCTGTAGTTCCTTAATTTTGTTATCTCACTTCACTTTATTGTATTCTACACTCTGGTAGTCTTTTTAGTGAGTTCTACTCTATGGTAGTCTCTTTTGACATATTTTTTGACATGTTACACTTACAACTAATATACAATTTGTTTTTATAGTATTGTATCTTGTAACTTGTTTGGGGTTTACCTATATCGGTTTTCAATTTTGTCTCATGGTATTTAATATATGATTAACATTTTGTTTTGGCATATCTCTTCCTGTTTCTGGTCTCTGTTGGAATCTTGATATGTTTCGTCCCTTCTTCAAATATCACATTAGTAGTTTCCTTATTAAAATGGTTTCATGACAGATTATTTCCTTTTTTATGGTCCTTCCCTTTTTGTACTGCTTCCCCAATCTACTGGGTATACTGCTGGTTTAACTGGTTTTTTCATAGTAGGTTATTTTAATTAATGGTTTTCTTTATTATCTTCCATTTTTATTAACATTTTATAGACTTAATTATACAGTTTCTAGGGTAATCCTTAAACAATTTATTCTTCTCACTCACTATGGAACTTTCTCTTTTATTCATGTAACATTAATTCAAATGTTTAGTGTGATAATTTTGTTATGTTACATATGCTCTCCTGTAAAAGTGATTAGTTCAGATCATACTCTGTATGGATGAAATAATTACTACTAATTTTTTTTATATTTACATTTTCTCCGTGATTACATGTTTTCACTGTATATACCTTCTTTTTCCACCATTGCTTCCTCTCAGCTGATGTGTATCTCCTTCATTAGTTTCTTTTTTCATTGATAAGTGATCTTCAATCTTGTGTATAACATTATCATTTTATATTCCTTCTTATTTGGTGCTTCCTCACCAGTATGTTTACTCCCTAACATTCCCTAACAAATTAATTGGAACAGTTCAGAGTGGCACTTTTGGCTTCAATCCCTGCTGTCCAATACTTCAATTGAGTCCAGAGGTATTATCATCTCTGCTCAACACATAAGACTGATGGCATTTTCTACATCCAGTCATAAAAATAAATAAACAGTAAAAGTAGTCATTTTTGACTAAAATAAACATCTTTAGATTCTTCACTTCATAATACGTTATATTAATTAATACTTTTATACACTTGACTCTTCTTCTCTCTTAAAGCTTATTCCATATTAGGTGGTTTAGGTATGTGGTATCATATACATTTCATCATGTTTACATAGTAAGTAGTATTTATATTTACTCTTTCTACCATCTGGTATCCATTGAGTTACTTTTATTGCTCATGGTATAACATGAATTAATTCTTTATCACTTTCACTATAACAATGGTTGTTGTAACAGCATTATCATTATTAGTATCAGGTTTTTGTTTTTTGGTTTCTGGTCCCACTATTTGGTCTTTAGTGAGCTGGTCCTTCTTCATTGTTCCATTTTTATTAAATTATCTTCTGTGTGAGTTTGGTTAATTTGTTCGATTAAGTCATATGACATTCTGGTTTCCTTTCCCCCTTAGAATTTTGTATCTCTTTCTTACAAAATCTTTTTTCATATTTCAGAGTTATTTCCCATCATTTGTATGAGTAATGATGTGAGTTTACTGTCTTTTAATTTTAGACATTTTTATTCAACTACATTTTTTCTTATTCATAGTTGTTTTTCAAATATTTTGGTATAAGTTGTACTTATTATTGTTTTGAATTTTGAAATTATTATTCCTCAAAATTCTTTTTGCATTCATAATAGTCTTTGAATGTTTGTGTAAGTGGTACTTACTAATTATTTTGAATTTGGACAATTATTATCTGCATCCAAATTCTTTTTACTTGCATAATAGTCTTTGAATATTTGTGTAGCTTGTACTTACTATTGCTTTTGAATTTTGAAGCTTATTATGTTCAAAATTCCTTTTATTTATTCACAATAATCTTTTAAATGTTTTGTGTAAGTTGTGCTTACTGATTTTTGAATTTTTGTAATTATTTACTTATCAAAATTCTTATTTCGTTCACAATATTCTTTCTGATATTTAGTGTAAGTTGTGCTTACTATATTTTTGAATTTTGTAATTATCTATTTATCAAAATTCTTTTTTTTTTTTTTTTCATCATTCACAATTGTTCGAATATTTGGTGTAAGTTGTACTTACGATATTTTTGAATTTTGTAATTATTTTTCTTATCAAAATTCTTATTTTGTTCATAATATTCTTTCGGATATTTGGTGTAAGTTGTACTTACGGATTTTTGAATTTTGTAGTTTCTATCAAAATTCACAATTTCTTCATAATAGTTTTATCTCACAACTATGAGTCCTCCAAATATTTTTTAATGGATAACTGATTATAAGTTCCTTTTACTTTATTCGAAATGATATCCTTTAGTACATATGTATTATTATTATTGTTTTTAATAATCAGGTATGGGCCGGTATACAGCAGTAATAACTTTTTGGTAATGCCTTCCAAAGTACTGGGTAATTCCCTGTTTTTTAGCAGTACCTTTTCTCCGACTTCATATCTTATTATTTTCTTAACAGCCTTTTGATATTTGTTCTTGCGCCTTTCCTGGTCTTTGGCCAATTTATTGTAGAATCTGATTCGATTGAATTTGTATTCTTGACTCCTGGGGAACTCTATTATGTCTTGTATTTCTCTCGGAGGCGGTTTTTCATACATTGCCGTGTATGGCGTGGTACCTATAGCGGTGTGATATGACAAATTAAGGAATTCTTCAGTAGCTAATAAATATTCTTGCCACTTCTTTTGTTGATTATAGCAATAAGTCCGTAATATTCTTCCGACCTCTCGCAGTACCCTCTCCGCTGGATTGCTGCTGGGGTGGTAGACAGACGTCTTGTATGTCTTAATGCCCAATGTATTCAGAGTGTTTCTCCACCGCCAACCCTTAAATTGCGTTCCATGGTCGGTGATTATGGATGTCGGGCTTCCTACCTCTGGAATGTAATGATTTGTGATTATTCCTAGAGTCTTCAGAGTGGTGGCTCTGTTCACAGGGTATAGTTTTGTAAATTTTGTAAAATGATCCATCATAATAACAATATACTTGTATCGATGGCGTCCGCCACTGCGGGGAAATGGACCACATATGTCCAGAAAGACCTTTTCCAGTTTGGCTTGTGAGGTAATTGGTATCATCATACCTTCCTTTCTCTCATTGTTGGTTTTCACCAATTGACATATCATACAGGTTTTAATGTAGTTTCTAGTTTTTCTATTGATACTTTTTATGTGACAATTCTCTTCTATTGCCTTGATCACTTTCATGGCTCCCATGTGACCGTATCGTAGGTGATAGTCCAGGATTATATCCTTTTCAATTGTAGTAGGGATCATGATCTTCCAAACGTCTTCGTCAAGGGATGTCTTGATGAATAAAATCCCATTATGTATACAATAAAATTTGTTTATTGTGTCATCTTGGTTGGAGAGACGAAGTTTAATAGAGTTTAACTTCGGATCGGACTGCTGGTGTTTGCTGATGTCCTGCACTATCTTCTCTAAATCAGCTCTGTCCTTAATGATGTTATAGATTTTCAAAATGCTCTCCTTTTCGCCTTCGAATGTTTGTTCTTCTAGATTCACTCTTGACAATACGTCGGCTACTACATTTTTACTCCCAGGAACATACTCCCACTGTATATCGTATTCCTGTAGGGCGAGTACCCATCTGGTCAATCTACCATGGCTTAATTTGCATCTTCTTAGAAATGATATTGACTTGTGATCTGTTCGGACGGTCACTGGATATCCGAGGATATACGTCCGAAACTTCCCGCAGGCAAAGACTACACTTAGCAGTTCTTTTTCCGTCACATTATAGTTCTTCTCACACTGGTTAAGGGTTCTGCTAGCAAAGCTCACTACTAGATGATTTCCACTTTCATCTTCTTGGTACAGTGTTGAACCCAAGCTAATATTACTAGCGTCACAGTTTAGAAAGAAGGGTCGGTTAAAATCTGGATGGTTGAGCATTACTGCATCTAAGAATTTCTCTTTAATTGATTTGAAGGTCTCGTCTTGTTCTTGACCCCATCGCCATTTATTCTTGGACGATAACTGGTACTGAAACTGGGCTGTTAGTTCGGAATAATTATTCTGGAACTTCCTATAATAGTTACATAGGCCCAAAAATGATTGTAGTTGCCTTCTGTTTTTTGGTGTAGGGAATCGTTGTATGGCGTCTACCTTTTCTGTTGATGGTGTTATTCCTTGACTGTTTAGCTGGAAACCCAGGAATTGAACTTCTTTAGCTATAAGCTTGGACTTGTCCAGTTTAAGGGTGACATTATTTTCAGCAAGCTTCTTCAAAACATACTCCACACGATAACAGTGTTCCTCCCAGCTGGTTGATGTTATTAGGAGATCATCAACATAGACAGTTGTGAATTGGAGCGCTTCTGGTCCTAGTATATGATCCATACAGGCGACAAAAACAGCTACTGAATTAACCAACCCGAAGGGCAACCTCTTAAACTGATAATTGCGCCCTTCGAAGATGAACGCCATGTATTGCCGGCTTGCTGGGTGCAACTCCACTTGCCAATAGCCGCATACCGTATCCCAAGTGGTAATGAATCGTGTTCCGTGGAACCTCTTCAAAATTTCGTCAATTTCGCCAGGTGAGGTACGATCGTTTATTATCATCTTATTTATCTCCCGAGCGTCAAGGCAAAGTCTTACCTTCCCATTTTTCTTTTGTATGGCCACAATTGGGCTAGTGTATGGCGATTGACTGCTCTCGATGATATCTCTACGGATCATATTCTGGATCTCTGATCGTACGGCTTCTTTCAAAGATTGTGCTATTGGGTATGACTTTCGGTTGAATTCTACCGGTTCTCTGAATCGTATTGAGCATTGGTAGTTCCGGATCTTTCCAGGTTCGTCAGAAAATACAGCTCGATATTTCTCATATATTTCTACCAATTGATTCAGCTGGTTTTCCGTTAGTTGCTCGTTAGTATTGTGGCTCTGGAAGTTACGTATCTCTTGGATCTTTTGTTTCCATAGGTCTTCCTCCGAATCCTGATGTACTGGCTTGTAGTTTGTTGAGTAGTTGGATAAGTAATTCACCTTATTTTGGTGGTCGAGAAGTTGTCTGGAGTCTAAAGTCTTGTTATCAGTTAAATTGGCTATCCAGGTTGAACCTTCAGCAAAGAGTGATACCTTTCCTCGGCACAAGTCGATAATTGCTGAGTTTCGGCGCAATATGTCACATCCTATCATTATGTTGAAAGGCAATCCGGCTGCAACAAGAAATATCATATCCACACTAATGCCCTGACTTTTGACATTGAGGGATACCTGCTTTCTTATGGTCTTGTTCTGTCGGCCGGTAGCTCCTACAAGTACAATGTTATTAATAGGTAGTACCGGTAAGTTTTTGTGGCATTCCTGCTGTATCCGGTCCAATTCATTTCGATTTATTATGGAAACATTGGCTCCAGTGTCTATCATTATAGGAACAGAAATACCTTCAATTTCTGCGATTATGTATATTATTTCATTATCATTATTTTTAATATTAAGCTCACTTTCTTCTAATAGGTCCTTACGGATATCCTTTAAATAATTGCTGTATATTATGGTAAAATTTTTTCTGTTTTTCTTCACATTCATACCTACTTGATTAAACCCAGCAGATTGGAGCAGTAAAGGGTCATTGGATTTTATTACTGCCTCCGTTCGTTTAAATGTTCCGCTTCATTACGGATCAGGCCGTTGGAAGCGTCAGCTTGAAGTCCTGAGGCTGTTTCGTTTGGTTCTGCTCGATCGTCTGGTTGGGCTTCTGCTACAGGTAGTCTGCGCTGATTATCCAAGCTGGAACTACGTCTGGGCTCGTACTCTCTGTACCTATTACTTCCCTGGCTCCCTTGGAAAGTCTCGTACTCGTAGTATCGGCTCCTTCTTTGTGGCTGGTACCTCCTGTGTCCACTCCCTTCTGCTCGGATGTAATTAACATTAGGTCGATATGCCCTGTAATTGTGGTTACCTCCACTTGGGTAATTTCGGTTATCATTACCATGATAATTACTATTATTAGAAAGGTTGGGGTTCCTCTGACCATTTGGAACATAGTTACTATTATGATTATAATAACCGTTGTTATTTTGTGGACGGCTATTATTATTATTATTATTATTGTTGTGGTTGTTGTTACTATTATTTATGCGAGGAATATTACTATTATTATTATTATGGTTAAGCCTCGGCAAATTATTGTTATTTCTAGGGTTATAATTGTACTCGGCATTATTCCGATTTGCGGAATTATAGTTGTTATTATTACCCACATTCTGCCGATTATTATTATTATTCAAATTATTGTTGTTATTCCTTGGTTCCAGCTTTTCATACCTCCTGCGACTTTGACGGTAATAGTCTTCGTGCTCGTACATCTCTAAAAGCTCGGTCATGGCTTGCACCGTTTTTATTTGACTATTTCGTCTGGCTCTGATAATATCCTCCTCGTAGTGGTATGAGAGTTTGCTGACCAGGCATTCTTCCGGTATTCGGGGCTCTAGATGTTTGGCCACGCACACCTTTCCTAAAAAGTACGCCGTTAAAGTTTGGTTTCCATATGGGTTGTACTTCCCATGGCATATCCCGTCTCTGGCGATATTTTGCGTTGATTCCGACCAATATTTGGCTTTGAATAGCCTTCTGAATTGTTGATAGTCGGTCACCTCGTCTCTTATTGCCATCCACCAATTGTCTGCTATTTCCTTGAACGATTCGTCCAGCACCTCTTTGTTCTCCCTCCAGCGATTACCTCTGTGTTTGGCAAAGTATTCCTCAATTCTTGCTAGGAATTCCATGGGTTTATTTTTATAAAACCTGAAGTTAATCCCTTCACGATTTTCACTGTTGGGACAACTGGTAATGGTTGTTGGTCGACTATGGAATAGGTCTATATCGGTCTGGTTCTGTCGTACCTGACTGTTGATACTGGTCACAGCAGCTTCTATGCCGTCACATTTTTCTGTAAATCGGTCCTGCGCTCGCTCCCAGTCTTCCCGTGTTTCCTTTAGTTTTTCCTCCGATGTCTTCCTAGTTGTTTCTTCAATGGTGTTAACCTTCGTATTTATTTCTGTTCTGATACTCCGTACTTCTTGTTCGGTTTGACTCCATTTTTCGTCAGCTCTGGCAACCCTTTGTTCGATTACCGTTATTTCCTCTTCTACTTTCTTGCTGATTGTCTCATTGTTTTCAGCTATCTTCTGGCTCAATTCATCCTTCAATATTTCCATTTTTCCGTCTAACCGGTTCATGTTCTCCTGGTTCGTCTCCTTCAATTCTTCTCTCAATTGCTGACTATTGCTTTCCATTTTCTGATTTGTTTCTTCCATCCTCTTGTTGGTTTCTTCCAGTTTTTGGCTTATCTGGGTTAATTCCTCTTTCGACTGTTTATTGTCAGTCTTTATCTCCTCCATTTTCTCCTCAATTTTCTGGATATTTTCTTCCATTAATAATTTATTTTCGTTTTTTAATTCGTCCATTTTCTCCTCCATCTTCTTACTAGTATCTCCAATTTTATTTCCCAACTCTTCCTTCAATCGTTGGTTATCATTCTTCATTTCCTCCTCCATCTTCTTACTATTCTCCTCCATCCTCTTTTCCATCTCCTTACTGTTTTCTCTTAATTCCTCCTTCAATCGTAGGTTATCGTTCTTCATTTCCTTACTATTTTCTTCGATTTTCTTGTTGGTATCTCCGATTTTATTACCCAATTCTTCTTTGGTCGTTTTAAATTCTCGGAGTAACATCTCCATCATTTGATCAAGTTTTGTATTTTCCTTTGCGGTGGATTCCTCCGGCTGTTCCTTCTGTGGTGCCGGCTTATTTGGTTCTGCTGGCGGTAACATTAACTCCACATCTTCCACTGGTGTCGCTTCTTTATCCTCCATGTTTATCTCCTGCTCGGCCTCCATAGCCCTTTTTCTTGATGTAGCTCTCCTGTGCATCTCGCTCCCTCTTCCGACCTGTTGATCGTTGCCAAGCTAAAAATAGGAAATTGGACAATCGTCCTTATTTTATAACACTATTATCTCCTATTTAAAGCCCCTTAAGTTGGACGCCAATTTGTAATATAAATAAAAATATTACAAATATAAAAGATAAAAATAATGGAAATATATTGATATATATGTATAGAGATAGAGATATTGTGTGTGTATCTTTGGTGATAACACTGGGTCAGTCTGACTCCTTAAAGTCCCACTGTTAGGCTAGTCAAATTGTAATATAATTTCAAGTGTAATAATAAACAAAATATAAAGATATTGATGATAAGAATATGTTATAATTAGGTGTGTTTGATTGATAAATAATAAATACATCAAACTTTAAAATTTTTGCAAATATTTTTTCTTGTGCTTGTATCGAATTTGACTGAATAATTTAATTTAATTAATTGATAATTAATTAATTATTTGAGGTTGTAATTTCCTCCTATATCTATTCTCTCAAGGTGAATTATGGTTTTGCTTAATAAAAAATAATAATAACATTAATGGTAGAAATAAAAACAATGCTGGTAACTGAATACTGATTTGCGTTTATTCATTCAAAATTGTGCGCCAGTCAGACTGCGCATGTCCCAGGCACTGGCTAATATTCGCCACAGTCGGCAATGAGAAAAATCAACAGATATATTTTTTACAAGTTTAAATTTATGGTTCTTTTAACGAGTCGAAATGGTCAGAGGGCAAGGAACAAGATACATTTAACAGGTATTCTTAAACTAAATGTTAACATCTGAAATAGAACAAAATTATTATTACAATTGTCAATTAGAAAGAAATTATTTAAAATTCGAACCAAGTCGAAGAAATGACGTCACTCTGCTCCAGTCAGCACTGCACCGTCTATGTGAGAAATTCAGCAATGGCCGCCGTCTGCTTGGTTTTAATCTGCTATGACGCCGTGGAATTGAAGATCTTCTCCCACAAAAATAAAACGATGTTCCCTTTTCCTGCGAAGTAGTGTTGTTCCAAAATATAGTGTTGAATGTCCCCTCGTCGTCTGCGATGTCGAATTCTGGATGGATCTCTTGTGTAGTGTGATGTTCAAATATGCGTGTTGGTTTTGTGAATTCGTTCCAAAATTGTTCAAAAATGGCTGTCGATTTTTGGTGTTGCGTTTTTATAGTGTTATTCTGTGTTTTGGAAACTTGTGAAGTGTTAGACATAGATAAATAATGTTATTTCACTTATTAGTTCATCTCCGTTACACGCCACATAACCACACTTGGTTTTAATATAAATTATTTGGTTTTCAAAACTCCACTAATACATTTTTCAACTGTTCAGCTTTGCGATTAACAATAGACTAAACGACGCAACGTCGTCGTTTTAGGGCAATTTGTGGTATGTCTTTTTCCTCTTCATATTGTTTAATTATAAAATATCTGTCTAAGACTTGTTTCACTATCTAACTATACATAACAAGTTTTCTTATTTTTTACTGTATTTCCAATATTTCTTAATTTTACATGAATCTAACTATTCAGTAATATTGATTATTTAATTTTACATCTTTTGATATATAGCTGGGTTTGTTTCAAACTCATTTAAGCCCAAAAATTACAATTTTGCATAATAATTGTATGTCCCATATTTTGTACAAATTCAGTGTTTTAAAGGTTTTTATTTGTTTTTTTCGGTATAATATTTCCATGGAATACACCTAATAACTCCGTAATTACTTTGCTGTTAGTAATTTGGTTATTAAAACATTTCAATATTGATTAATTTGCTGTTTAGTCTGATTTGATTACTATCATAAGCCTATTTTTGACTGTTTCCAAAAGAAGTTAGTTTTCTTTCTTTTGTCATTCTATTTGCTATTAACTGTATCTGTATTAATTATATTTTCAATTTCTGTATTGCTTGTATTGAATTCTATTCCTATTACATAGATTAATTCTTTGATAGATAGTTTTTTTTGGTTTATAGGCCATTCTGTGTTTACAAACATAGTGTCTTGGTGGGTCTGTTTGTACATTATACATGGTTTACTGATTTGAATAAAACTATTACATTTTTATGCCCTACTTGCCTCTCTGACTTACACAATGGAAAATTAAATGACATGATTTTAATTACAATAGAATATCTTGTATCTACTAAACTTTCTTTATACTAATAACATCATTGAACCATAACATGAACATCTTATGCCTAATTTTAACAAAAACATCTTATTATCAACTATTTTCCATATATCACCTAATTTTAACAAAAACATCTTATTCCTATTATTTTTTCCTGTATCATCAAATGATAACAACATAGCTTATCCTAGACATAATTTAATTAGAAAACATAAAAAACTCCTATTACTAGTAACACTGTCAGTCACTAACTGTCTTGTGTATGTATTATTCTTATGAAAACACTTTAACTGTGATAATAAACCTCGTGTATCTATTTACACCTTACATCTAAAATATTATTTAATTAATAATAAATAATAAACATCTTAATATTAGGCATACCTTCAGTTATGAACTGTCCTTTGGTATTTTTGTCCTCACCATTTATTTAGTTATAATTAAAGAAAACATTTTATATGTAATAGTCCTTCTTATATCTAATTTAAAACTCTTATTACCAGTAATGTTGTCAGTCCTTAGACCGTCTTTCATTTCAATGGTTTTATTATTATTATTCTACACTCTGGTAGTCTTTTTATAATACTTAAACCTCATTGAAGATTTTTTCATAGATTTTTTAACTATGTTTCTCACTGTACACTCTGTAGTTCCTTAATTTTGTTATCTCACTTCACTTTATTGTATTCTACACTCTGGTAGTCTTTTTAGTGAGTTCTACTCTATGGTAGTCTCTTTTGACATATTTTTTGACATGTTACACTTACAACTAATATACAATTTGTTTTTATAGTATTGTATCTTGTAACTTGTTTGGGGTTTACCTATATCGGTTTTCAATTTTGTCTCATGGTATTTAATATATGATTAACATTTTGTTTTGGCATATCTCTTCCTGTTTCTGGTCTCTGTTGGAATCTTGATATGTTTCGTCCCTTCTTCAAATATCACATTAGTAGTTTCCTTATTAAAATGGTTTCATGACAGATTATTTCCTTTTTTATGGTCCTTCCCTTTTTGTACTGCTTCCCCAATCTACTGGGTATACTGCTGGTTTAACTGGTTTTTTCATAGTAGGTTATTTTAATTAATGGTTTTCTTTATTATCTTCCATTTTTATTAACATTTTATAGACTTAATTATACAGTTTCTAGGGTAATCCTTAAACAATTTATTCTTCTCACTCACTATGGAACTTTCTCTTTTATTCATGTAACATTAATTCAAATGTTTAGTGTGATAATTTTGTTATGTTACAATATTCTAAAAAAAAATTAATAATAATAATAGATACTAATCCCTTGTTTCGTGCGGTTAATTCGTTCCCAAACATTTGCGCACGAAATGAAACTGCACTGAACGAGAACGTATTTTTCATAAACAAATATGCGTTTCATGGTTATTCGGTTCTGAAAGTCTTATATTATTTATTCAACAACCTGAAACCTTATGTTAGTTTACATAGCATTCACAATCGTGTAAACCTATTACCGTTGTGGTGGCGTAAAATATTTGTGTATAAATATACAATACGAACTCGATAATGTGTCTCATGTTTGGTTCTAGAGCAAGTACAGAATTATCATAATAGGGTATTATAGAAAACACAGAAAATATATGTAACTCTAAGACGAAAATATAACAATGAAAAATTTTCCTGTGTTACGCACGTAAGGGTCGGAATTTTGGAAAATATGACTGTTGGCCCTGTTTACATTTAAAACGAGTTGACACGGTTCTAGTACGTTCTGTAATTATGCTGTCTGTGTTAAACACGATAAAGTTTGTAGACACAAGACAAAAAGGTTCACTGAAGAAGACGTGACATACATACTAAAGTTTGTTAAAAGTTTGTATTTCATAGGCCTAATTGTTTAGCTTTTTAAGTGATATAAATAAAACGATTACCTTACAATGCAACACGAAACGGGCTAATATTAATGACATTCATTCTACTGACATTTTTTGAAAAATAATTCAATCTTAGTTTGAACTCTGCATTCTGTCAGTGTGTTTTGATGATTTTAAAGTAGTGAACACTATTTCCTAACAAGCAAACCAGTCACGAACTCCTTTCATTATCTGAGTTGTTCTTTAATACAAGCACAAGAGCTTTTGAAGTGAAGAACCTCATCCATCCCCTTTACAGTATAGCTGCGCTTTCACTACAACTGGTCAAATTACTCCTACCCCATACCCCCATTATCATCACTTTCACTTCGGGAGACGTAGAGACAGATGAAGAACGTATTTGAAATATTTCATTAAAATGGGAAACTTTATTAATAACAAGTACAAAAGGTTGTACCGCACTGAATCGAATCTGGCCCCGCGTTATAATGAGGGATAGATCATAAAATAATATCCGTACTAAACCGAAACCGCACCAAATGAAATTTTCTGAACCGGGGATTGGTGAAAAAGAATTAAAGTACTTGCTGATTTGGGGGGGGGGGCAGAGTTCTTTTTGAGCAAAACTAAACGGGCAAAGCCCCCTAGGGCAGCTACATGCAATCGAACTCCTTTAAAATTTGGCTATCGTCTAGAATTTTGTGACATTCAAAATAATATATGTTTGAAATACGTTAAAGGGTCCACAGCCGGAGTTTTAAACTATCTTCTCGAAATATATTACCAAATGTGTAGGCCTACGTCTATGTAGATGATCGTATCTACAACATGCTTTTTGTTCGGCTTGTTATTCCGTTGTCATGGAGAATAATTTAATTGATTCAAAAAATATTTTACAACGTTTGTTGTAAGTACACAATTGAGCGATGTACCGTGCATATGTGATTTTCATTGGCGACTATTTGGTATTTGGTGGGAAAAATATAATTTTCCTTCTGTGGTGAATTAAACAAAATTGTACAACCGACAGTAGAGTATCGTTTTCAATTTGTGCTAGTTAATTACACAGCCCACAACTATGAGACAGTTCATTATATGTTGTTTTGATATTCACATGTATTTCAGTTTTTATTACAAATACGTTTATAGAAAAAACGCCATAAAAAGGAAGAGCAGCACAAATAGGTCGTCAGACATCGTTACAACGTTAAAATGCGATCACGTCTTCATATTGAAAATGGTGAAAACAGCGTCGACTATAATAAATGATAATAAGTTGGCACTGAAACGCGCATTAATACAATTTGAAAATGAATTACAGATCCCTCAAATTTTTTAATGCAGTAATTGATCTAGATTTATGGAAAACATTTTGATGAAGTCTATTCCTACAATGAAATTTAGCAAAAAAAAAAACAACAACAAAAATACGGCGGCAAACAAAATACACGCAAGGGTGTACCATTTGAGCTTTAAGGACTGACATCTATAAAACAGATTGTAACTACGAAAATTCAACCAATAATGCATGTGTACAGAATGAATGACAGGGTCTTCATGTCAGCATGCTTATAAAGGTAATAACTGTAATATTGGCCAAGGTATAGGCGAGATTGTCATTTGTTAACCACCAGCTACACCAGCTACGTTCAGAAATTGTGTGATGTCAATAGGTATCGTGATTTCATGTTAGGTCGTGTTGTTCACGGCAATAAGGGTTTATTGTTACTCTTAAATTTTGAAAATAAATAATCTTTTCTGTGCTGATATAACACCTGATGTGATATCAGCCTGATAACGAATTTATGAGTTTTCTCCAGATTATATTTTTTATTAAATGCCATCGGTTGAAATATCAAGACGATCTGTCCTCTGACGCATACTAAAGTGTTTTGCCAAAAAATATCAAATTACCGAAAGTTGTCCTAATGCAATCTGTTTGAACAATACTATTTTCGGACAATAAAACAAAAGTGTTATTAAAGAGTTTTCATGTTAAGATTAAGTAAGCAGCTATATAAGTGTATGCAGTTTTTCCAGCGTTATTCTTTACGGGTAGCTTAGTTTTACATTTCTGACCCTAACGAAATTACACTAACAAAGTTTTATCATTTCTAGTGTTTACGACAATAAAACGACTGACGTTTAGCTGAAGACAGAAAAATCCACTAAATAGAAAAAATTAAGTAAACATTTACATATTACAAAAATATCTCCGCCTCACTTCTGTCAGAAATCAGTATGCATATGTCACCCCATTTATGAAATCATCTACGAGGTTATTAGCGTGCACGGTTGATATGGAACATCATTTGGAACACTACAGTTTTCCCTAAACGTTTTATTTAATAACAATGACAGATGAAATTTGTTAGCTTGTGAAAAACGCCGAGTCTGACCGAGTTTCAAACGCTGGACCATAGCACCATATGAAAGGCAGACGCTAACCACTCTGCTACGTGATAGGAATGAACTGCCTTTTTTTATTAATGTAGTACATTAATTATTATTGTGAGGTTATTCTAAATTTTATTAATAACCTATACAAAAATTAATAATAATCAACTATCGGTTAATGTTTTTGCACTTTACCGCATGATCAACAATAACTGACTGTTGCGGCCCGACCTGAATTTATACAACTGTGCGAAAACTGTAGAGAGCGAACAATATGAATCGTCAACTACTCACGCAAGGAAAAAAGTTTTCCTGGCAACGCTGTCAAGTCTTGGCAACGCTGTCAGTTCCGTTTGTCTACATCACATTTGTTTTGGTTTGAAGGCGTGACCTTGCAGTCTTGTATATCTGGCTGTCGCTTTGGGAATGTTCAACCAAAAGGCATACTTGGTTGATCCAAGAGGAATTTTGTACAGAGCCACAAAATGGTTCCCCCGTTTTTAAGGTTTGAGGTTATGTTCCCTCACCCAGATCAACATATCTGATCAACAATATTGTTTTATATGTGATCAACAATCAATCGTTAAAAATATTTAACTATTTTTAATATTATTAAAAAATGTTATGCTTTTCTTTTACGGTTTTTGCCACTGAATTCATTAATGTAATAATGAAAGTTGTAGCACTAAAACCTATTGAGAAATAAGCTTTTTACAAAAATCAACATTCATGGAAATTTTCTGCGTGATCAACAATGATCCCAAAAAGATAAATATATATATATACTTGAGAAATATATATTGTATTACGTCCAAGGAATATAAATGTTGAAAAAATGACAATTTTATCGTTTTAAATTTTACTAGGCCTAATCTTTTTACAAATAAGTTGAAGTTAAAAAAAGAAACAGAATTTTTCAATATCAAATGAAATCAGATATTTCATACAATATTTTGCAAAAAAATAAATAAAACTAGAGTTTTTTTACCAAAGTATCTCACTGATTTTCGCAAAAGCCTTAATCACAATTTTCGTTCTTTCATTAACTAATTCAAGAAGTATGCGGTTTCTGAAAAAGTTATTAATAAAAAATTGTTAATTTTTTTACTTTTACGCATTTTGTACGTTTGGTGGTTTTCCGAAGAAAGCGTTTCATGAACAAATTAAAGGCGGTTTTGCAAAATTAATTTTGCTCTATGTCTAATAATCCTCCGATAGACGCGCGCTATAGAGCGCCACAACGCATTTCGCACATTCGACTACACTGGTTCATGAAAGATCCCATGCACCTGCTACGATTTGTGAGTGCCTAAAACTAGAGGCAGGTTCTTCCTACGTAAGCAAATCACCACGTTTTAAGCGAGTCGAGACGTTCTATCTCGTTTTCACTTACATAGTGTAAACATTATTCTTCACGACATATTACGACATGCTTTAATTTTCGTGAAGATTGAAGAATATAAATTTAATTTTCTAAGTTCTGTGGGTGTTGTTGACAGATAATATAAATAGTTTACTGCAAAAACCTTTATATTTCAAAACACATAGCAAGTGGAAATGAGTTTCACGGGAGCCTTCTCCTGTTGTTGGTTCCACGCGACTAACATAGCGTTAAACGAATTAACGTTATTTATGTTTTAGATCCATGCTTCTATAAGTGTATATATGATCCATATATGTTATAAATATATTGTGCTACTTTAAGCTACTGGTCATTAGTTTCGTTCGTTAGTACATAGTATAAGCTTCACATAAAATAGGTTTTTCCATCCAACTCTGCTTGATCATGTTACTTTTTTATTATTAAAAACATGTTTTCTGCATAAATAATGTAATTCTTTTTACGCGCCAAACATTTACATATATCACTTTGCTTATTTTTTGTTAACTTTAATGAAACATATGTGATGTCTACGTACTTTTGGCTAATGATTCCATTTTATAGAATTAAAATCGGACGATTTATCGAGTTTCTAGGACTTTTAACAGAGACGCAAGGTCGACTCACCACTGCGTGCTGAACGTGTTTCTTGCGAGAAGGTCTCTTTACAATTGTTTTTTTTTCAGGGTTGGTGAGAGATTTTTTCGACCATTCATCTGTACACGCTGAATCCCGGACTGTTACTCTAACCATCCTTATAATTCAAACGACCTAAAAGGTAACTTTATTTTTCGACTATTGGTCAGCTTTTAGGTTTTTGGCCCCACTGTGCGCTGTATGGGAGTGAGACCTGGGTACTTTCACAGAGAGACAGAGGGAAGGTTACATCAGAAGAAATGAAATTTCTCAGGTTGGTGTAACCATTTGGGAAGAATTCGATCTCCTTTCCAAACTTGTAATGAATTGTAAATCCACAGGGTATCTTAGTTTGGAGCGTCCGAAAATGAGGTGGTTTCCGAGACAGGCAGTGTAGCCTAATCCGTGAAGTGGAGATGATAATGAATCTTGATTATAGATTATAAGGTTACACCAACCTGAGAAATTTCATTTCTCCTTATGTAACCTTAAGTTGTGGCCGACGGAATCGAATTTCGAAAGATCGATGCTGTGCGTGTGGGGTGAGATATGTTCGAATAATGCGTGCGATTTGAATTGTGTCTGTTCGTTTAGGCTGTCGTTTTTATTTGTTTTCGTGTGTTTGTATATTTCCAATTGTTCTACAGTGTCTAGTTTTTGGCCTTTTGTGTGTACGTGTAGAATGTTCATGTTACTGTCGATTTTTTTATATGTGTAGTTTGCTTCAATGAGGTGGTTTGCAAAGGTGGATTCTGTAGTGGAGTGGAGTGCCTTTGTTTGTTCAATGTATCTCTGTTTGAAGCAACGTCCTGTCTGTCCTATGTAGAATTTGTTGCAATTTGGCAATTTAGCTTGTAAACACCGGGTATATCGAATTTGTTTTGTGCTTTGTGTGTGTGTTTTGATAGTGTGTGTTCTGTTTTGTTAGTAGTTTTGTAAGCGATTCTGTATCCTGCTTTTTTGAATTTGTAGGCTATTTTTTCAGTTTGTTTGTTTATGTATGTTAGTGTTATGTATTTGTTGTTTTCTGTCTTTGTCTGTTGTTTGTTTTGTGTTTTGTGTAGGAGTTTACTGACAATTGTTCTGTCATATCCGTTAGATTCTGCTAAATATTTTAACGTGTTTAGTTCGTCTTTGTACTCTTTTTCATCTAAGGGGATGTTGTTAAGTCTATGTATCATGGTTCCGAAGGCAGCTAGTTTGTGTTGTATTGGGTGATTGGAGGAGTTTTGTAGTAGTGTGTCAGTTGTAGTTGGTTTTCTGTATATACTGAATTTGTGCCTGTGTTCTACTTTTGTGATGGAGAGGTCTAAGAAGTTTATGGTATTGTTGTGTTCGTATTCGACAGTAAAGGTTATGTTTTTATGTATTTTGTTTATGTGCGTTAGTAACTGTTCACATTGTCTTTTGTTTCCCCTGTATAGTATTGGAATGTCATCAACGTATCTGTGCCAATATAGTATTTTATGTGAATGTCTGTCATTGTTTGTGAGTGCAACAAATTCTACATAGGTCAGACAGGACGTAGCTTCAAACAGAGATACATTGAACACACAAAGGCACTCCACTCTACTACAGAATCCACATTTGCAAACCACCCCATTGAAGCAAACCACACATATAAAAACATCGACAATAACATGAACATTCTACACGTACACACAAAAGGCCGAAAACTAGAGACTCTAGAACAATTGGAAATATACAAACACACGAAAACAAATAAAAACGACATCCTAAACGAACAGACACAATTCAAATCGCACGCATTATTCGAACATATCTCACCCCACACACACAGCATCTATCTTTCGAAATTCGATTCCGTCGCCCACAACAGGACGGACGGCGCTACCAGCGGCAGCTTCTGAAGAACCCTTTTAAAGGCGAAAACCGGTTCAGGCTGTAAGGTAAAACTTTATGCTTTTACTTATAAAAAACTTTGTGTTCCGAGTCGTTAATATAATAGTGGTATTTACTTCATTCTGTTAAATTCTTGAAATATTACCTTCAGGTCTTAAATAATCATCTTCATGAAGGTTAGTAAAATAATTATGCGTTTTGCATAATAATAAGTTTAGGGATAGCTGTCATAGATTTTCATGAAGCATGAGAGTAGTAATAAAAGGTTGGTTCTGGGACAGCCACGCCCCCCTCGTTTGTTTATGTTTACATTTTTTTCACTCCCTCCACCCCCGTCTTCACCTACATACCGCCCGCGCGGTCACTCAACTCCGCTCGTTTGTTTACATTTTTCCGGTTTGTTTACATTTTTTCTCTCTCGCCACGCCCCCACTCCTCTGTTTATGTTTACATTTTTCCTTCCTCCCCACCCCCGCCCTACCCCGCACCCGCCGCGGTCATCGACCTCTTCGTGTTTATGTTTACGTTTTTTTCTCTCACCGCGTGTCCCAGCTTTGCGTTGTTTACGTTCTCTCCTCTGTTTATGTTTACATTTTTTCCTTCCTCCCCACCCCCGCCCTACCCCGCACCCGCCGCGGTCATCGACCTCCTCGTGTTTATGTTTACGTTTTTCGTGTCCCAGCTTTGCGTTGTTTACGTTCTCTCCTCTGTTTATGTTTACATTTTTTCCTTCCTCCCCACCCCCGCCCTACCCCGCACCCGCCGCGGTCATCGACCTCTTCGTGTTTATGTTTACGTTTTTTTCTCTCACCGCGTGTCCCAGCTTTGCGTTGTTTACGTTCTCTCCTCTGTTTATGTTTACATTTTTTCCTTCCTCCCCACCCCCGCCCTACACCGCACCCGCCGCGGTCATCGAACTCCTCGTGTTTATGTTTACGTTTTTCGTGTCCCAGCTTTGCGTTGTTTACGTTCTCTCCTCTGTTTATGTTTACGTTTTTTTCTCTCTCGCCGACGCGGCGGCTATCACCACGTGCTCGTTGTTTTCTTTGGCCGCCGATCGACGGCACACTGACCCAGTAACAAACGTAAACATAAACATTCCGACAAACGTAAACAACGCAAAGCTGGGACACGAAAAACGTAAACGTAAACATTCGGAGTTCGGCGACCGCCGCCGGAGCGCGTCTGTTTGTAAACAAATGTTTAGGAGAAGGGATAATGGCGTGATATATTTTTTTTATTAATAACGTTATTTGGTATTTGTCATTGTACAGTACAATCGGAAACTATGACGCCGCTTAAATCTGTAATATTTTTTTTAACATTATGGGCAAAATGCGATCAAATATTACTAGCAAATTCTTCGGCCGATAATACAACACAGATTGAAATGGATAAAGTTAAGCGATATTTATATGACTATGGTTATCTTAAAACATATGATGAATTTTCGTTGCAAGCGGTAAATGAATCAGATATTGCTAACGCGTTACTTATATTTCAAGAATACTATAAATTGCCTACTGATGGCGAATTAAATAATGAAACTATAAACTTAATGTCGAAAACTAGGTGCGGTAACAGTGATATTATCGATTATCGAGTATCTAGTTTCAAATGGAACAAGCCCGAAGTAACATGGCATTATTATTTAGCGAATCAAGAGGTGTTAGAATTGACTAAACAATCTTTCGCAGTATGGGAGGAAAAGTCTGGTATACGTTTCAAACATGATAGAGTGAATACAGATATTTTAATTTCTAATAAACGATTGAAACATATGATGCAAAAAGAATCATGGCAATGTACGAGAATGTTTGACGGCAAAGGCGGAACATTAGCGCACGCATATTTTCCTGATTATAATAATTCAAGACGAGAAATTCATATTGATGAAGATGAAAATTGGTCATATTCGACTGGTAAAGTCGTTCCTCTTGGCCAATCAAGTTTGTATGCAACTTTAATACACGAAATCGGTCATGCTATAGGTTTATCACATTCAGATGTATCAGATTCTGTAATGTATGCTTATTACAACGGTAAAATCGAGTTAGGTGATGATGATATTTTAGCTATTCAAAATTTGTATGGTAAGACACAAAACACTTTTATGACGTCTTTCATGCCGATGTCACCATCTTCTTCAATACCAGAGACGGAAGACGAGCGTCCTATAGATACAAATAAAATTGATCTTTGTAATTTTAAAAATATTAATTTATTTTTAATTGCCGATAAACGATTATATATATTACATGAAAAATGGCTGTGGATATTAAATCCGACAGAGATGATGTACACCAAACCGCTTATAATAAAGCATTGGTTAACGTTTCTTCCAAGAAATTTCACAAAAATTTTAGCTGTATATCAACGGCCATCTGGCGAGATAGTTATGTTTATAGATTCTTTGGTATTCATGTTTGATTTAATGAGTCTTAAATTAAGTCATGGTTATCCGAAGCATATCCAGTCTTTATTTAACATACAACCGAATAATTTGCATGCGGTATTTAACAGTTATACAGGTAAAACTTATATATTTCATGATGATAATTATTATAGAGAAGTCAATGAGTGTATGTTCACTACTAAATCATGGGGTTATATATCCGATACATTTCCTGGAATACCGCCTAAAATCGATTCATCATTTAGATTTTCTGATGGCAATTTATACTTTTTTAAGAATAACACTGTGTATGTCTTTAATGAATTTACGGGCGGATTAGTTAGAACAGAACAAAATAATCTATCGATATTCGGATTGAAATGTGCAAATGATGATGTACTATACAAATTGAAAGAATTAATATTACAATTGATAATTCAAAAGAAAGACCAATCGATTTCACACAATAATTGATAGTAATATCGATGAAGAAGAATAAAAGTTCAGTTTGTAAATAAAATTTATAAAAATAGAGTTGATATGTATTATTGTCGACGCTTGTTTACGTTACAGTCGATGGACAACCTATAACCTTCAAATTGATATGACTCGAATTTTTGTATTGAGAAATATTTCATTGTTGTAAAGAGTGTAATAAATTGTATTGTTAACAAAACACTGGTTTTATTTTAATTATTCCTACGAAATAATAATAACAAATCAAAGCAGATCACAATATTTATTATCATACCATTAAATACATATATAATGATCGGATTATATCAACAAATACATACAAAATGATTATTTGAATAGTTACAAATTTTGTGATAACAAAATAATTGAGATTATATTAATAAGTACATACAAAATGATTATTTGAATAGTTACAAATTGTGTGATAACAAAATAATTGAGATTATATTAACAAGTACATACAAACTAACTATTTGAACAGTTACAAATTTTATGACGACAAAATAATTGAGATTATATTAACAAGTACATACAAAATAACTATGTACATACAAAATGACTAACAAATTTTGTGATAACAAAATAATTGAGATTACATTAACTATATTAATAAGTACATACAAAATAACTATTTGAACTATGATAATAAAATAATTAAGATTATATTAACATATTATTTTTTATTTTTTTTATTTTTATTTTTTTTTTGTCAGCAGTTGGAAGTCAGTCCTCCCCCAACCCTATAACAAACAAAAAATAATAATTTGTTAATTAAACGCACCAAGAATCCTTTGAAAAAAAAAGTCATATTTTTTTAAAAATTGAACAAAAGATAAACTAAACTTTTAAGAACTAAAAATTGAATCCTATTAACTAAAGATAAAAAAAGTAATAGAGAAACGTACAGAATACATTATATATTTTAATAATTACATATTTAAAAAAAAATGATATAGGAAAGACTTATAAGACAAAATTTTTGGAATAGAGAAATGTAAAAACGACATATGAAGAACCTACTTATTTTACAGGTAACGAATTAAATTATATTGTGAAACTAATATAATCACCTATTTTTTTAAAATAGTAAAAATTATTTTTAAAAAAAATACCTTAAAGATGATAATGATCACATCCAAGTTGTGTTATCACAAACTGGCATTGCGGCATTCTTTTCTTATGTAATGCTATAGGGCAATCCTCCGCCGTCCATTCCATAAATCTGACTCTACATGTCAGACATCGAACGGTGTCGCCATCGCCTTCATAAACAAATCCAGCGGCTGCCAGATTGTGAGGATTTTGATTCCTATTAGGATAAAATCTATGATAATGTTTTTTTCGTCCAGCTTTTTCAATTTTATAAAACGTCTTTAAGCGTTTCAAAAATTCTGTGTGATTATACATTACAACAGTTGGTATGCTTCTGGATGCTGAGCCACAATTTTTAATCGGTTTATATAGACAGAAAACGCATTATCGTCAGTACGTGTTATAAGTAGAAGGTCAAAAGATTAATTTATTATTGGTTTCATTGCAATTAACACAATCACGTTTCCAGTATGCGTTTCAATGAACATTTTTTTGTGTAGGAAATTATTTGAATATTGTCGATATCGTTTTTTTTTGTTCAGGTATTAAAAATATATACATAAAATGTCACGGTAAATTAAAATATGTTAAAATAATTGAGATATAGTATTCCAAAGTTGAGTAACACGTTGATCGCATTTTAAATGATTATTACAACAAGTATTTTGATACACATCAAACTTTGTACAATTTTTAACACACTCCACATTATTATCATATTCTTCTACTTTTTCACGAAGAAATTTAAATATTTTAGAATAACAGATATTAAAATTTTTAAGTCCCATAGTCTGAGTATCGTAAATATTAAAAACGATGTTTTTACGTTGATTGTGTTTATTTTGCAACATAAAAAGACGATTCATAGTTCGACTATAAAGTATCAACTTGAATAGCTTAATGAATAATGACCGTACGGGATTGTATTTATCCCGTTATCATATAATACTCTCTTATCATCATTATTGCTTAACGCTAATTTATTAATTGATATTCTACTATATGTTTTTTCGATCTTATTAATTTCATAATTCTACGTTTTTCTGTTTCCGAAAGAGTATTATGAAGACAATTTTTGAAATCGTTAAACGCGATCTCGTTATTAATTACACATTTTTTAATTCCTTTCGCTTTCTTTTGAATATTATTGTCACGCGTAGTATAGGTATATAATTTTGATCGTAAACCAATAAATTCCTTAATCGGAATACCGTTACATTCGTCTTTAAATTTGCCAGTTACTTTTTTATTTATAGTAGAATAACATTTATGATCAGGAGGATAATCGCTAGTATCAAAAAACATTTTCAAATCTGGATCTAACATATCTTCATAAAAATCATTTGTCAATATTTCATAAAACAAACTGTCAGTATCAGTATATAATAACGAAATTTTGTTTCCATATTTTATTTTCATTATATCATAATGAAATTCATACATTAAGGTTTTGCTCAATTCTAATACCGCGAAACCTACATAAATTGGTTTATTAAAATAAATAGACGTTTTGTTTGATAATACAGCACAAAGTGATTTATCATATATAATTCTGTCTTTGAAAGTCGGTTTAGAAATAAGTTTTAATAATTTTTTATTTTCACTTACAAGATCTAATTTCATTCTTTTTCTTACATTTTCCATACACTTACCAAAGACAGAATTATTTAACAATTTAAAAAAATCTTTTTCAAACTCGTTTGTTGCAATTCGTCGTTTTTCCGTATTTAAATCGATATACGGTTTTAACCATGGTTTTTGATAAAATTTTAACGTTCTGTGAATTTTAGTTACTTTCAACCCGTGATTGACAGCTTGTTTTAAATTGATATAATGGCAAATATAATGTTCTTTTGGTTCTAATGTAGTTAGTAATTTTGTTTGTTTTGTGTGATTTATACTTTTATTAATTGGAAGAAATGGTAGATCCATATGGTTATCGTGTAAACTTTCAGGGTATTCTATATCGACTTCTAATATATACCCTGTTTTAGAATTATTAGGGGTATTTAATATATCTGTAATAGTAATTTTATCAGTCCATACAAAGTTAGAATACGGAATATATTCACTCATCGCCCACCCGTATAGATTATTCGCGTCTAAATATGCTAAAAATGTTTTAGGATAATTTGGATTATATGTTTCTTTTATATATTCGTTATTGGCTTTTGAATGTTTTTTAATACATGACGATATTCCTCCTTTTACAGCGGCCTCAAAAAACATATACATTTCGTATTCGTTAAGCAACTCAAGTTCAATACCAGTACAAAATAGCATCGCATCAAAAGCAAACCCTGGAACGGTTAAATAGTGCGCGCAATCTAAATTATGTGAAGATAAACAAAGCAAACGAAAACTTTCAAAAACGTCGCATAAAAGCAATACGTCAATTTTCAAATATAAATCACTGTAGTCGCCCAACGATTTAATTTTAAAATGATTCCAAACTTGAACCGCGTGATTATAATCTTCATCGCTTATATGTTTCGCATTTAATTTACTATAAAATTCGACTTTAGGAGGTAGTTCTTGTACTTCCAATTTTTCCCACGAATCGGTATATTCATAAGGATATACACCTTTTCGAGTGACTAAATCCATATCATTATTTGAAAAAAATTTGCTAGTATGAAAAAATTGATTTTTTGGTAGATTATTACTTAGTTCCGCTAAGGATCTATTTAGAAAACGAAAAGTATCAACAAATTTAATAGTTATTCCGTTACACGTTTTTTTTGAAAATGATATATATTTTTCAGTCGAATTTGGAATAACAATTATTTGCCTAATATCATACCCTAATTGGCGGACGATAAAATGAGAATCATAATTTGAACTAGCGTGAATAAAAACGGGAACAAATTTTTGATTTTGTCTCCTCAGATTACAATTATTACATAATGCGGAACGGTAACGACCGGTAATATGACAATGATCTCTAACGGGTCTGTAAAATAACGTGAATTCGCGTTTACACATTTCGCAATGTGTAGTAGATTTATATTTGATTTTATCTTGTTTTGTCATTTTTAACGGTATAATATTATTAAGAAGCAAACCTAATAAATTTATGTTTTCAACGAGATATGATACGAATTTTTCCGCAGCATTTTTACCTCTATATAAGAACGGTTCTGATGGCAAATGTTTTTTAATATTAGCGGGAATTGAATTTTCTACAACGAAATAAACGCAAAAACTCATAGGTTCGTGTAGTTCATTCGCGACTGTAAAAGAATATTTCCGATCAGGGTAACAAGTACTTATCGGTTTTAATATACATTCAAAATCCGCGTAAACTACTATTGGAAGTTTATATTGGTATTGGAAATTATGAAATTTTAAATTATCAGTCGGCATTATCACTCGTGTAGGTGTATTTTTTTGACAGTTTCGTTTATGTATTTTTAACTTTTTAGATTTAACAGTGAAGTAGGTTAGACATCGTTTACAAAATTCTATATCATTAAAACTTTTAGTTACTTGCGATCTAATTAATTTGGTGAAATTTTTAATATAACAATAATGGGTCGTATTATTTTTATTTAATAATAAAAGATCGAAATGGTTTGATTTTTCATTATCACATACTTTTAACGGGTAAATTGTGATATCGTTTTCAACACCATACACGTTAATCGAAACGTTATTATTTTTTTCAAAAATTTTTATTTGTGTTAACGGAGTAGGAAAATCGATATTATTAAAAGTAAATTTATTTTCTAAATCCTTATAACGAAAATTTATGCGTTCCGGGTGTGAACCGTTTACGAATTTACAAAGAATCGCCCATTTAAAACAATAATTATCTGTATTTTTAGGATTAATTATGCTTTTTTTAGCAGTCAGTTTTGGTGAAAGCGGAATATACGAACTACCTCTTAAAGGCTTAAAACGATTAATTCGAATTAATATCCCGTCAATTGAATGTAACGACCATCCAGAGCCTTTTTGTACATATATGTCTTCTTCATTACAAATACTGTTTATCATACTGTCTATTTCAGATGGTATAGACGAACTATGAAGTAAAATAATATTTTTGGTTTTAAATGTTCTGTCCTGATATTCATTAATATTATTTTTAACGTATGTACATTCAACTAAAATATTGAATTTTATAGCGTTATATATTACAATCATATTACTTAAAATGTTTAATATTTCTAATTTTAAATAAATTAATAATAGACATATGTCTTTAATTACGTTATTATTATTTTTATAAAAATACGTTCTTAAATTACCCTTAAACGCATTTTCTATTTCTATAAATTTATTTTCTAAAATTATATGTTTTAATCTATTATTTTTTAAATGTAAATTATTATTATTAGATGATGATGATGATGATGATGATGGTGATGATGTGGAAGAATAACTTGGATGTTGTATATAAGATGGCCCAGGCTGAGGATCTTGTCTGGATGAAGATCCCGGTTCAGGTGTGCGAGTATTTGCGTCATTATCGGTTCTCACAGACAATCTCTTTTTGAATGGGAGTTGTTTGTCCATTATAATCTAAAAAAAGTAAAATCATTCATTTTTTAAAAAGTAAATATTTACTATTGAATTAGTCTAACAGTAAAATAAATAATTCCAATACCTATAGGTTGCTGTTGTTCAATAAAGCTGAGTAATAGTTTTGAAGGTACACAAAATTCGTTGATTTTGTTATGAAGCGATTGTATCTCTCTATCTGTCCTGTAACGAATTTGATGAATTTGTCTTCATACTGATGTAGAGAAATAAAATCATAGTATTTAAATGTTTTGCGTCTATAACAGTAAAATACAAATTGAGAAAAAAAAATATTTACGTCATTTCAGTTAATTGGCGCCGTACATAAATGGAAAAACCAATTTGCGATAATTCCGGGTTGTTTAATCGACAGTACTCTTAATTATATTATTTTTTGTTTTGTTTTTTATATTACAATCTGTAAATAACAAGTTTCACGTGTATATCACACGATTATTAATTACAGTTATTAAAATAATTGGTTCGATAACGAAATCCGGGTCCAGAGTTTTAATTATTATTCTCTCTACTGTATTCTTACATATTATTTTTTTTTTGTTTTGACATTACAACCTATAAATAACAAGTTTCACGTGTATGCCACATGATTATTAATTGCAGTTGTTTGTACAATTACGTAAATGGAATTAGCTTGATAACGAAAACAGTAAACAAAATCTGGATACAAAGTCCTAATTATTATTCTTTTTACAGTATTTTTATTTCTTTATATTATTTTTTTGTTGTTTTGACATTACAATCTGTAAATAACAAGTTTCACGCGTATATCACATGATTATTAATCACAGTTTTTTTGTATAATTACGTAAATGGAAGTGGCTTGATAACGGAAAACTGTAAACAAGTCTCTGTACAGAGGTCATAATTGGTATTCTCAAAAAATGTATATAAAGTAAATTGAATTTTACTGATCTATGTACAATTCTTCGTTCGACTCGACGTGTTGTACTGCTGCTATCTCAGGTAAGAGACAATTTTTTGTATACACTAACATTGTTGATGGTGATAGATTTTAAATAGATAATGTTAAGTTGTGAAATTAATACTTTTTTTTATTTTTATACAGATATCATCTGCTTACTACTACTACTACTACTACTACTACTACTACTACTACTACTACTACTACTACTACTACTACTATTTTTGGTAAGCGGATATTTTTATTTAATATAAAAACATTAGCGCTGTTGATAGTAATAGATTTTAAGTTGTAAAATTAATACAGATATTATCAGCTTGTTTCGTCTCCCTTCGTACGTTTTTATCAATCGACTACCGTCACTTTTGGTAAATGATTATTTATATTATAAACACTAACGCTACTGGTGATTATGTTAAGTTATAAAACTAATACTTTATTTTGTTTTATACAGATATTATCAGCTTGTATTTATATCAGCTTTCGTCTCCCTTCGTACGTTTTTATCAAGCGACTGACTACCGTCACTTTTGGTAAATGATTATTTTTATTAAAAAATACTAACGCTACTGGTGATTATGTTAAGTTATAAAACTAATACTTAATTTTGTTTTATACAGATATTATCAACTTGTTCTTCTTCTCTTTTTTGTACAACAACTTCATACATCAATTCAGTAAGTAATTGTTTAAAATTGTTTTTTAATATATGTTAATATTATCCGATAATGTAATTGTTTTTGTATATAGATATTATCATCGCTGAAGGCAGTATAATTTGTTTTTTGTGTTGCAGGCATAATGGCAGTTCCAACTCTGTTTTTTGTCAAGTTATCTGATAATGCTTATCCTCCAGTCAAAATGAGCACATATGCTGCGGGTTTCGATCTCAGAAGCGCGTATGATTGTATGATCGCTCCTCATGACAATGCGTTAGTTAAAACTGATTTGGCTGTTAAAATTCCAGAGAAATGTTACGGACGAATTGCACCACGTTCTGGGTTAGCGTTAAAACACCATATCGCCGTCGGTGCAGGCGTTATTGACAGAGACTATCGCGGAAATGTTGGTGTAATTTTATTTAACCATTCTTCTGAAATTTTTTACATTCGAAAAGGAGATTGTATAGCGCAGTTAATATGCGAACAAATAGCTGAGCCAAAATTACAAGAATTAGCGAGTTTAGATTCAACAGCTCGCGGCTCTTGTGGTTTTGGTTCGACAGGAGGAACAAGCGTTGCAGATAACTATGATGATGATGAAAACTTATTGCTAGAAATAGAAAAATTTTTAACAGACTTTTAAATTTTCTTTTTTTCTAACAATATTATTTATTTTTTTAAAAATGTTGTTAGAAATTAATTATGTTATTTTTTTTCTGTTTCTAGTAATGGAACGCGAAGCATCCAATACTTCTCCTTCAGCATCCGCCGGCCCATCGACGTATTTTTCAATTAAAGACGTGATTCAATGTCTTTACATAACGGGGCTGGTAAAAATAGTGCTGTGGGAGGAGGCATTAGAAAATTTGAAAGCGATTGTACTGGACCAACCTTCAATTATTATTAATTTATATTTAATTATTCAGAATGCGGTCATGCATATATTTGATGATGAACCGTCAGAAATCGATATTTTCCGTAGGAAACAAAAAGAAATGACCTTAGCGGAAATTATCGATTATTTTAATTCTCAGATTGATGACGAACTTTACAATAGCAAAAATTTAGATCATGATAGTATTAAATTGTTTCGTGAATTAATTAGTATAAAGAAATCGGCCGAGACGATTGAACTCAATAAAAACAGCGATAGTAGTACCGATACTCAATCAGATAGCGAAGACGATTTTGATAAAATTTTTAACTCTTTTTCCAAATCTAAAAAATCTAAAAAATCTGAAAAATCAAAAAAAATCAAAAACACTAAATTTGAACAAAAGTTTGAGATATTAAAAGACGGTATGAAGAAATGGGTTAAAACACCAGGTGAGGAAGGTCCATATTTGATCGAGGTAAAATTAACGCAGACGGCTGACATCAAACGTGTACCTTCCGACAGCTGGTGGCAAAAAGTATCCCGTAAAGTGACTGTTTTAGCATCGCCACAACAAGACCCGCTGTTCGTGGCAATAGCCGATTTATTTAAATCGGCTTTAAACAAAATTAAAAATGTTAAAGATGTAGCACACGGCTCGTACAAGACGCGGTATAAGCCGTATTAAAATAATTTAAGGTTGGTCTGTTAGTTGATTGATTGATTGATGTATGTAAATATGTATATATTATAAATAAGTATTTAATTGTATGTATATATATATAAATAATTTAATTTTAATATATATAATAAAAATAATATGTTTTACACAAGAACGTGTATAATAATTCTTGTTTTTTTGGTCACCTGTAAAATAAGTGTGTTCTTTTTATATCATTTTTAATATATGTATTATTACAAGGTATAACGTGTTTTACATTTCTCTATTCAAAAAATTAATTTGTTTTTGTTATAAGACTTTCCTATGTTATTTTTAAACCGTATTTAATTTTACATAGAACACATTTACAGCTGTTTTTGACCTACTTCTATTTGCGTCTTTGATGGAAATGAACACGTCATCAAAACAGGAGGAGGAGAGTCGTCTTCTCCATAAATGGTTTTTTTCGCCAAAAAGATTAACACCTGGAGAAATTGTGAAATTGAAAGCGATAGTCGACAGACCAGGCTCGACTATACAACCGTTTATAAAAGAATTAATAAAAAAATTATAGAATTTTTGTAATTTTATATATATATATATATGTATAAATAAATAGCATATAAAAAAAATTTAGTGTTGGTGTTTAATACTTTCACAAAATCCTTTCCTTTGTTTGGTATTTATCATGGATTCCCGGATTAATAATAATGTGATGTTCTAGCATAGTAATAGTGAAGAAAAAAAATATGTTTATACAGACTGTTTTAAGACACTTAATGAGGGACACTTCAACCGACTTGTAGTCGATCATAGATTAATAATAGTGAAGGAAAAAGATGTGAAATAAATACATTAAAAAAATACATTTTAAATTTTATTATTCAATATCCAATTTGCTATATGAAATACATTATTTAGCGCACAATGATCAAGATTATGTTTATATGGACAATCGACACGTGCCACAGTCTGCTGTTGTAAGACACTTAATGATGGACACTTAAGCGCTTCGAGATCTATTACTTCAACCGACTTGTAGTCGATCATGTCCTGGATGAGTCTCTGTTTTTCTGCTCCTTTAGTGTACACATATTCACCTTCAGTAACGATGCTGTTTAAAATATTGTGAAGTTCGTCATAGCTGTGAATTCCACAATTCCAGCTGAAACCATGAAAAAATCTTTTCAACCACTCTACTTGTTTTTTTCTATTTTTTGATAAATAACGATAATCGAATGGTGGTAAAAACAAAAAATGTTCTCTCACACCGGTACAGTTGTGATTTTCTATTCTTTGTACACACAATTCTTTAACAATATAATTTTTAGCGTCGTCGAAAAAACATTGAACATCAACAATAAAACCGATCATTATTATAAAGCGCTAACACTACAAGTGATTATAAAATGTGTATGACAAGCGAATAAATATAATGTTAACAATCGATTCATTCTATCGGTTTTCTTATAACACCAGATAAAGGTAAATATACGAGCAAATTATCAGATATCAGTAAGCAATATGCGGTCGTTTTCGACGGAAAATTCTGCGCTGATTCTATTTCTAAACGAACATCAACAGAACCGGTTTTTAAAAGGTCGCTCTGATGAGAGCAGTCAATAACAATTATCGGCGCGTATAATAAATAATCGGTCCTGTCCAGAACAGGTTCGTTCTCGCTACCATCATAATACGATGATTGAAACCCTTTATACATTTCGTATAACGTCTCTTTACTTCCGTTTAAATTATCATACGGATAGTATTGCGAATTCAAATATAATTTAATATTATGCAAGTTGCATAAATCAAAATGAGAGGCATTTTTTGTTATGTTATTTTTTCTATCTGTTTAAAACCTACAATTATATAACGCGGTTTATCAGTCTGTGCTACAGTTTTTATCGTCCATGTCAACTGTTTAGTTTCTGGTAAAGTCGGGTATTCTTGCAACTCCCATCTACGAAACGCTAATTTTATTGGCGTATCTCTATCAACAATACTCAATAATCTGTGTCTATACTCATCGCTAACATAAATATAAGGAATTCGCCAATTGATTTTTGTTAATTGTAATTTATATTTATCGATAGCGTTTAAAACTACAGCGTTATTATCAGACGATGATCGTATTAAAATCAGTTCTTGTTTCACATTTAAAATTATGCGTTTGTATTGTTCAGCAAAACCGAGTAATAATTTTAAAGGAATACAAAACACGAAATTCGTTGAATCTGTTGTGAAGCAACTTTTTACATCTCCCGTCCATCCTGCATTAGTTATTTTCTTCATATCGCCGGGTTTGTATGTTAAAATATTCTTCATTACTGATGTGATACCAACATTTTTAACACGATCTACTTCCGTAGCACATATTTCGTACCGTATTTCATCGAATAAAAACGCTAATCCGTTACTAATTAATTGAATATTTTCGTTTTTCTGATTGTTTTCACCCATTAATTTACCTTCGATATGTAGATAACTCTCGCAGGGAAGTGTATAATGATCTTGTTGATGAACAGGAATACGTATCTCATCATTATTATTTAATGTAGTAGATGCGTAAGGAGTGTGTGTATGATACGCACGTCCGATGATACTATCGTCATCATAGACAGCGCTATTTAACACGTCCAATATACTCATTGTTAATAAGTACTTTATACCCTAACGATTTTAAAAATTTTCTATTAAGAGATGTTAACTGATTAGCATCCCGTATTTTACTGACACTATTTACGGGCTTAACTATTGTTTTATTTTGCCCATATGGAAAAATTAGCCTCATCTCGTCTTTTTCTTATATGTAATCGCAAAGAAATCGTTTCTTCTCTAAAATTTATTAACTTTCCGTCTTGATCTTCTAATCGTATTGTAATATTATCTAATCTATTTGTATTCACTGGTAAATAGATAACGTTTGTCGGTGATTCTACTAATTTATACCCCGGTCCGACTGTCGGATAAAATTCGTGTAATATATGAGATTCTCGGCCGTTCTTCAATGATCCAACCACAGCACTACAGACAAGTCTCACAATGTCTGTCTTTACAATGTTGATTGTCGACTGTGATGAATGCCATATAAGCGGTTCGAGTTTGGCAGTATTAGCGAATCCGAGAAGAGAAGCCAAAGAATTCGGTTTAGTGAAATCTATCGTTTCACTCGAATAGATTTCGCTTTTCAAAGTATTATTATTAGCACGTATTAATAATTTAATAATTTTCCTTTTATTACTTTTTGGTAATTTTTGATTTATATAAGTGTTTATATCCTCGATTTCATAAGAGCCTGTAGGTAATGCAATCACTCCATCGTCACCGAAATAAAACATATTATTTACATTTTCTTCAACATTCGGTATGGAATTGTATGTCATGAAATTAATCAATCCGAGTTCCCAATTTCCTTCGAGTTCGATGGGAGGAAATATATCACAACTAAGCGAGGATCCTACTCCGTTTAAGCTAAACATTATTACTAAGAAACTGTAAACACAAACGTCCACAATTAACTGTATTCGATCGCTGATAACGTTTATAATTATAGTTTATATTGACGGGTTGTTGCTCCGATGTTTGAAAATAACGAACTAATTCAATTGGCGGTATTAAATTACCAAAACTATCGAAATAGTTTATTGTCTTATTTTGTTTACGGTAACATACCCAATGCGTACCTAACCCGCGTATACTATCTAAATTAACAATACCGGTTTCATTTTTCTGAATTTTTAACGGTAAAGTATCTTTCATAAAAACACCTCTAAAATTAGATACATTCAAGAGTTTAGCGTAGGAAAACAATTCATTATTGGTGAGAGCGTGTGAAGGAATCTTTATTTCTTTCGATGTTTTTTTTTTTTATTCCCACCACCGCCACCACCACCAGATTTTTTATACGGCCGTAAGTATAATCCCCTTCCCCTCCTTTTTCTTTTTTTTGATTTAGAAATTCGCTTATTTTTTTTCTTTTTTTTCTTTTTAATACCGCCGCCGAATTTACTTTTCGCTTTCATAATATTAGTTAACGCCCAAGCAGCAGCTTTTTCACCGATAGACGAGTCTCGTGCTTTTACACGTTGCCAAGCTTTTTCCGCTAATTCACGATCGGCTTTAGAACGATTTTCAGTATCTCGATATTTCGAGTATATTATATCGTGTTCCTTACAAGCCGCGTCTAATTTATTAATACCCGAATCTCCGCGCTGTAATCGTTTACTTAATTTCGTACCCGGTCCGCAGTATTGATAACCAGGAACATGTAGTTCGATAGGTAAAATATCGACCGCTTTATTCAGTAAATTTCCGATTAATCCTCGACCGCGACGGACATCTTCTGCACTCTTCTGATATACACGCATTTGTGACGGCGATAAATAATAATTTACAAATATATATTTTTTTTCCAATCTTCTATATCTCTGACAGGATTATCTTTCGTTGTTTTTACATAAACATTATATAATATACTATACACGTGATTGTTTAATATATTAACAAAATTGTCTAATCTGTCTTCAACTCTCTGTTGAACTATATTAACTGTATCGAGTATAAACTGTTTGCTTACAGCATCTGTCGGAACCGATGGATAACCTATGTTATTTAACCTATAACCTTCGAAGTTACAAATTCCATTTGATACGGTCGGAATTTTTGTATCTACATACGATTTAGTCGCTGCGTCAGTAAGTAATTTCGGATCGGCTAAATTAATTATATTTTTCAAAGCAACGTCGTACTGATTATCAATTTGATATAAACAATTTTCTTTTAAAATTTTAAAAGTAACAGCATCTTCTTCCGAAACAGCGTTACCGACATTACAGAGTCTTTTATTATCTATATCATAATCACCCTCATCTGTTAAACGAAAACCTTCACCAGTAGGACCGCGAACAACGTTTATCCGCATATGTCTATTGTAACGTCCGAATTTATCGATACTCATTTTGTAAATGACAAAATTAACGTTACTACACGTTATTTTATTATATTCGCTTCTCGCAATTCTTCGATAATTGATATGATTTCATTTTCATGACCGGAATGACCGGTATTCTTAGATGCTATTAATAAACGTAATCTGTCGCATAACTCGTTCGGATCATCCCAATATACATAATTCGGCTTATCATCGTTAGTTAACGATAAAACACCGCGTCCTTCAATACGTTTCAGTTTCGATTTAGTAGACGTTGACTCTGATACCAGATTTTTAATTATATTATTATATTTATGTCCTTTGTTACGCTTAACTCGATCAGAGTGACTCTGTTTATGAGCATTTGTCGCTTTTAGTATCAAACCGTACGTATGCAGATCCTCTTCTGAATATATATAATCGTCAGGTATTTTCATAAAAAGAAGTTCATAAAGTCCAGGCGTACCTTCATACGTTACATTATCGATAATAATATTATCGCCCTCGAAATTAATAGTTGAATTGCCTATCTTTATCGAATCATCGTCTCCAAAATAAACACCGTAAGTATGATCGATTTCCTTATTTTTATCATTAAACAATTTACGTAAATATAGTCTAGGCAATTTTCCTGTGACAGCGTTATCAATCCAATAATTTGCTCTACTAAGACCAGTAGATGTTGATAGTACTTCTTGTAATGTCGGCGGTGTTTCATATATTTCCGTAGCACCTTCGTTAACATCCATTTCAGGTGTACTAGTTATCGATCCAATTTTTCTCATTTTAATCGGCGTAATTCCTACTTCTTTTTGTTCTTCTATTTTATTTCCACGACGTTTATGTTTTTTTAAACGCGTTTCTACATCATCCATTTTTTCATCCGTATCGTAAAGCACATCACGTAAATTTATTAACTTTTTTAAAGGTTGAACTATCGGTTCTAATTGTTTCTCTAATTCCTGTTGTTCGCTGATAGCACTTTGAGTCAAATTAGCGTGTTTCCGTCTAATATCTTTCCTAATTTGTTTAATCTCTTTCGCAAGTTGTTCACGTTTCGCTCGCGACGTCATCTTGTACAATAATTTATCAATCCTTATGTATCTATATAAATATCGAATCCAATACGATAACGACCGCGACGCATATCACTCTCTTTGTCTATTACTAAAAAATGATGTTTACCACGTATCCATGCTTTATTACAAATTTCTTTAAAACAATCAAAACTCATATCCGTGTTAACATGATCGGCAAAAACATGTTTTAAATTTAGTTCATCTTGCCGAAATAAAACTATTAAATTTGCGTTATCTCGTATCAGTTGTTTTGGAATTTTACTATACGACTGGCACAAATAAAAAACATCAATATTATTATGTCTCCCCATTGTAAAATAATTTCGTATATTATACTGCCGTTCACAAGCTATATCGTCGAAAATTATTACAGAATTAGGTTTAGCTTCATTCGGATGTATAACCTCGTCATTATCTGTAAACGTATGATAACCTATAAACGGTATTTTTGAAAACACTCTATTTAAAAACTTGTATTTAGGCTGATACAACGATTTTGAAAACACGTATATATTTTCAAAGCATAATCCGTTCGGATCGAATAACAAATTAAGCATTAAATTAGTCTTCCCCATGTCTGATGAGCCTGTAATTAAACATCTAATATTATCTGGTAATAATTTACTATGTTTTTTCTCTTTTTCTTCAGATCACTACAATTACACACAATCGTATCAATATCGCGAATATTTATTTTATGTTTCTGCCGTTTAAGCTTCATCACTGACGTCTATTTTTTTACACACGTTATTATATAATATTATTTCTATTAATCCAACTGTCGTGTGATTTATCATAACCCAACCAACGTACAAGTACTTTCTCGCCTTTACGTTTTAAAATGTTTTCAATTAAATATACGTCACCAAATTTTGTTTTACTTATTTCTTGTTCATAAAAACCACCTTCTAATATATTACCTTTATCGTCCTTCAGAATATACGTTCTCGGCGCTGTAGATTTAACGTTATAAATAGTAAATAACTCGTTTGTCCAGTTGGGAAGATAACCTTTAGCAAACACCTTTTTATATTTGCTAATTCTTACTCTATCGCCGATTTTAAATTTTGGAGGTTTCTTATTGAACGTTAATTGTTTTATTTTATTTATTCGTAACAATACTTCTTTTTCGTTATTCTTGTTTACATCTACAGGTTTCATTTTAATTGTTCTGTGCACAGTATTATTGTAGTCTCTCAATAAATCAGGAAGGACATTCAACCACGTATACTTACCGTTAGTTGTAAACCATTTCCACATTTTATTTTTCAAAGTACGGTTGAACCGTTCGATAATAGAAGCTTTTTTATCTGAATGTGTAGAATAATGATTTATATTGTATTGCTTCAACAAATTACGCACACGTTCGTTGTACCATTCTTTACCTTTATCTGTTTGTAAATGATTCATTTTATTATTTTGTAATAAAATTTTAAGTACTCGCGCAACATTTTCAGACGATTTTGTTTTTATTGGAACAGCGAATGCGTATTTACTGAAGCAATTTATCATCGTTAATATATACTTATAACCTCTATTCAACTTTGCATATGGAATCATTTCTACAAGATCGGCTTGATATAAATCATCAAGACCTTTGAGCTCAACACTACGAGTTAAAAAATTTTTTCTAACTTGTTTATGTAATTCGTTACTGATATTCTCTCTTACACTCATTATATATATGTTGATGGATTCTCTCTTACACTCATTATATATATGTTGATGGTTCTAACTACGATAAGAAAATGAATAAAAAACAACAAACACAAATACATCAATACTATTTTTTAATAATAATAATAATAATAATAATAATAATAATAATAATAATTACATACAATCTTCACCTTTGTGAATTTTCACCAAAAAACAGTGTGGTGATACTTTTTCATGAACAGTCCAAGGATCGTCAGAACATTTCCAACCGTTTAAAATGACTCTACACTCTATACATGATAATTTACTACCAACGCCGGTATAATAAAATCCGGCGTTAACCAGTTTTTTAAAATTGGGCTCGAGTGTAGGCCAACTTTTAAATGATAATAACATCACTTTTTTAGTCTCTGCAATACATCTTTTCGCATTCCTATAATTATTGAAATTATACATTATGCATTGCTCCATCTCGCAATTCGAATTCGATAATTTATGCATAAACTGAATATGTTCGATAGGTAAAGTTCCTCTTGTCTGAAACCCGCACAAAGAACACTGAACACTATCTAAATATCGTTTAAAAACAAAACCGGATTCTAACAATTCGTTTATCGAATGATTGATTAATCTTTCACACAGCAGCGCTTGTTTTGACATTGTTTTTTAACCGACGTCTTCACAGCGACTGGTGACGTACGAACTGATTTTACTTTATACAATTTTTCTTCTTCTTCATGATCGATACTCAGTAGTGTTTGACGACTACAGTTTTTTAATTTTTTCAATACAGCACCGTACGTATAAGTAATCGGTAAACTGATTTTAATAATCTGCTTATTCCTTTCAATTTTAACAACATTTGCTCGTGTAAATTCGTTCACTATCAAACAACAAATTTCGTTAAAATTTAATTCTCCATCGAGCGGCGGGCCGAAATAATATATTTGCCAATTAAATGCGGAAATACTGTTTTCAAATTTATCAGTCATTTTGTTTTTAAAAATCGAAGATATCTATCTACAAAAAATAATTTAATTTCTGAATCATCATGACTTTCAATCAACTGTAAACAACACAGTAATTTATTTTTATTTCTTTCAAAAATAGCGCACGGGCACGGACCGTCTATAACGTCAGTAAACTTATCACTACAACAACACCCGTCTTCAGATAACTTTTTTACTTCACAATAAAAAATAATTTCTTTTAAGCAATCATATATTCCCTTCAGTTGGCACGTTCGAAAATGATCTATCACGAAATCGTCTAAACTCGTTACTTTAATAATATTTGATAACCTTAATACAACGTCTTCTGAAAATTCGCGTTTTAATAAGTCGATTATACTTCTACCGTCCATTCTTTCGTTAACATGTTCTCACAGAGACTGTAAACTGAACACTGACAATAAAATTGAACGTATACTAAATATTCGGTTAGGTGGGGATAGAAAATAATTCTTTATATATTCTAACTAATAAACAATATGGCGAGGCTTTCGCATGCTCAATCCAAGGATCGTCAGTCTCCTCCCACTCACAAAGAACCGCTTTGCATTCCACACACATTACGTCATCTTCAATTCCGGTATAATAAAATCCCGCTGATCTGAGTCTATCGGCTGACGGTGAACGTTTTGGCCATGTATAAAATGTCAACTTCATCATTTCTTCTGTTTCTTCAACACATTTTATCGCATTCTGATAATTAGCAATACACTCTTTTGATTTAGCGAGTAACATTTGTCTCAGAAAATTAATTATTTACAAAATAAATCTGACGAAAAATCTGCGCTCGTAAAAACACAATGTTGCCGCTAAGACCGCAAGCTATTTACTGACAGAGAATAAACATTTGTTTAATCGGGAACTGAAAATTGTTCTTTATATATTTTAATTAATAAAAAAAAAAAATATGATTTGGTAATGCGAGGGATCGAACCTACGAACTAATAATACTGATAAAACCGTTATAGGATACAATTAACGCACACGACCAAATCATATTTGATAAATAATAATTTTAAAACGATACTAAACGAATAATTCAAAATAAAAAAAGCGCATACATTTCCAGATAAAACTTGTTTATTACTACTACTATTTTTCCGCACACTGTCTCTTGTGCAATTTAATTAATACACAGTCTGGCGAAGCTTTCGCGTGTTCGAGCCAAGGATCATCAGTCTCCTTCCAATCACAAAGTACTATTCCGCATTCAACACATATTACGTCGTCTTCCGTTCCGGTGTAATAAAATCCCGCTGATACCAGTCTCTCGACTGACGGGTAACGTTTTCGCCATCGAGGAAACGCAAATGATGCTTCCATCTGTTTCCGCGCTTCTCGAACACATTTCACAGCGATTGGATAATTTGTAATACACTCTCTCGATTTAGCGTAATCTTCAAATTTATAATACCTATCGCGAATCATTCCGCATTTCGGATATAAAAGTTTATGCATGAACTGGATATGCGCGATTGTCAGATATACTTTTGTTTTAAAACCGCACTTGCTGCATTTAATATTATCTGAATTAGTTATAAAAACAAAACCTTCGTTGACAAAAAAATCTAGCACAATCTGGACGGGTGTAACACGCGTTACAGACATCATAAACGAAAATCTCGTATTAACTGAAAAAATTGATACGTAAACAATACCACATTAATAAAAAAATATATCACGCCATTATCCCTTCTCCTAAACATTTGTTTACAAACAGACGCGCTCCGGCGGCGGTCGCCGAACTCCGAATGTTTACGTTTACGTTTTTCATGTCCCAGCTTTGCGTTGTTTACGTTTGTCGGAATGTTTATGTTTACGTTTGTTACTGGGTCAGCGTGTCGTCGATCGGCGGCCAAAGAAAACAACGAGCACGTGGTGATAGCCGCCGCGTCGGCGAGAGAGAAAAAAACGTAAACATAAACATTCCGGCAAACGTAAACAACGCAAAGCTGGGACACGAAAAACGTAAACATAAACACGAAGAGGTCGATGACCGCGGCGGGTGCGGGGTAGGGCGGGGGTTGGGAGGAAGGAAAAAAATGTAAACATAAACAGAGGAGAGAACGTAAACAACGCAAAGCTGGGACACGAAAAACGTAAACATAAACACGAGGAGGTCGATGACCGCGGCGGGTGCGGGGTAGGGCGGGGGTGGGGAGGAAGGAAAAAATGTAAACATAAACAGAGGAGAGAACGTAAACAACGCAAAGCTGGGACACGCGGTGAGAGAAAAAAACGTAAACATAAACGCGAAGAGGTCGATGACCGCGGCGGGTGCTGGGTTGGGCGGGGGTGGGGAGGAAGGAAAAATGTAAACATAAACAGAGGAGTGGGGGGCGTGGCGAGAGAGAAAATATGTAAACAAACCGGAAAAATGTAAACAAACGAGCGGAGTTGAGTGACCGCGCGGGCGGTATGTAGGTGAAGACGGGGGTGGAGGGAGTGAAAAAAATGTAAACATAAACAAACGAGGGGGGCGTGGCTGTCCCAGAACCAACCTTTTATTACTACTCATGAGACTCTCTTTTTAAAGCTACAAAATGGTTGATTAGATCTTTATAATTAACAGGAAGCATTTTAGCTTATTAATTTCAGATACATTTGTAAGACGGTGTGTAACATTCATCTGAAAATGATATTCATAAGAACGACTTGAGCAGCTCTTAAAGTTATATTGCTAAATATTTTGTTAAAACAGATCTACATAATTTTAGGCGACTTGATAAAGACTCATTAGTTGAACTAATTACGTAATTCTCATTAGTTGTAAAAACATATAAAAACATGAAAAATGACTTACCGCAGGTATTTTCATACGTTATTGTCTAACATGTACTTTGGATTGTTTCCTACGTCTAGGAGATATTTATGTCTAGGAGATCTTTATCATAGACAATATTCTTATAATAGTATATCCTTTCTCAGTCAGTGTATGGCATTCAACGGGCAAGTAGTATAGTGTCATACATAAGAGTAAACATGTCACTTATTATACCTTGATAGCCGATAAATGCATACAAATTTGAAAAAAAGTTGACATAAGATTCATCACAAAAGATGAATCGATATGTCGGTTTGACACATGTGCGTGTCACATATGCGACATGTACGTTTGATAACGTACTTTATCAAAGTACGAAATATGTCTCCTTATTGGAACATATGGTTTCCAGAAAACAAAAAATAACCTTGAAATTATATTGTTTGCTCGCATAAGCATGCACATTTCCTCGAACTTGAGCGCACGCGCTCGCGCGCGCACACTCACACACACACCTCGAGTTCATATATAAAAGCTGAAAAAATTATTTAGTTTTATTTAAAGAAGAAACTCGTCGGAACATGTCGAAATTTATTTGGGTAATAGTTGCGAGTTAATTCAACTGTGTTCATAAATAATCTCACTCTAGTCAATGTGATTACATTAAGATGGTTTATAAGTATATAGTAAACAATAGAGTAAATAAGACTTCATATGCATTATTACAATATCCAACATTCTATATTAATGTGTCCCGTGATTTAATTTACATTCATTTGGTATTAATATTTTTATATATGTTCTTATTCGTAAAAAATGGACTTCATTGAAGTAAAACTTGTTCATTTTATTACTAATTTTTTCAAAGAATTTTTCCCCAATAATAAAAAATCTAGATTCGTTAAGCCCTGTGTATTTTAAAAGATTTTGTGTTTGTTTTCCTATTTACTAGTTGTTCCTGCAGCTTTTTTATTGTCTTCTATGCAAATGTGGTAAACATTTTTGTTTTGTGACTACACTGATTTACTTAATTTATTTTTTCTTAAAAACTTGTTTAACCTTACTTGAAAATAGTACAAACAAGAAATTTTTAGACGTGAAACATAATTTCAGGGCAAGTGTGTGTGTTTGCTCGCCTGTAGTCCATAGTCTATTTAGTGTGCTATTTCCTGACTAAATTAAGAATGTTTCAATAATGACGTTTGTTGGTTTTTTGTTTTCCTCATTTCGGAGAGTTTATTTTTAGTATCGTCAGATTTTTTATAATAGATTTTTGTTATTAAATGTTTTTAATTGTTCTTTTGTGTTGCGGGTTATTGTAGTATCTATTATAACTTGGTAACTTTATCACTATTTGTGACAGAGGCTACTGGACAACTGTTTAGGAGACCTTTTGAACTATAAGTATTTTGTTTCATTTAAGAGTAAATAAAATGTCTTTTGGTCTTTTGCCATCTGTACTCCCCTTAAGGACTCATTTAGGTGTTCGTTTGTCCTATATTCTTATGACTTATCCAGCCCATTGCAGTCTCATCAGTTTTACGTACACTTCTACAATTGGCTGTTTATAGTCTATCCCGTGCAAATGCAAACTTTCTTGGAAAGTACTCTTTCTATTCCTTAACTTGTTAAATACATTATATTATTTGGGAAATACAATTTTTTGCGTCCGTTATATAATGGTGTAGAAAATAAGTGAATAGGTAATTTCACTCCTAAATTAATTCTAAGAGTTATTTTTCTAAGGTAAATTAACTTGTTGCATTGTAGCCAGGAAAAGAATTGTTGCATAGATTAATAAATTATAGTAAGTTGTTTATTTTCTATAAACCTGTCAGTTTCGTGGCTTTTGCAACAGAGCAAAAAGTCAAATATAGTGTTTGTGTAGCTTTTTATAAAACTTTACATATTTTAATCAAAAATAGACGATTTATCGTCAAAAGCAAAATAATTTTTATTCGTTAATTCTGATAGGTGTAAAAAGAAACAGCTATTTGATTAAGGGTATATGAACATTTGTTTTACATATTTTCTCCGCATTTTCGCATTGTTCCTAATGCAAATTATTCCTAATTTTTTGCAAAAAGTTATTACTCTACAATAATAAAATTAAATGAATTAAGGGAATCAATCACTGACCAAAAGCACTTTGCACGGTTAAGGTAATTTTTTTAATAAAATATGAGTAAAGTGAATATAATAATTGAAGTTATATTTTTATCGAGTTTCACATCTCAGTTTTTTACTCATATTACACAGTAGTCAATTTTATATCAGTATCAAAAGTATATTAGTTTACATTATAAAATATAGTTTTTTCCACGTTACACGATTACTCTATCTTAGCAATACTATTCTGGTCACATTAAGAACTATGTTTTTGACGTACTGCGACTAATTTATGATTACTGTATAATATAGAAAAATATTTATATTTCTGTTTAACCTTGTTTTTGCTATAATACAATTGAGGTAAGGTTCCATTTTGTGATTAAAAGTAGAAATTTATTCATCAACGGAAACTGACAATGTATGGCTAATAATTTCATAAAAATATGGAAGAGTATGGACACCTTTCTTGCGTTCATACTATTCATCTCCTTATACATTCCTTACTTATATTAAATACAAACATATTATTGTTAACTTCTGCCTTCTGGGTTTACACTCCTTTAAACATCAAACAAACAAATTACTTTTCTATATTGATAGAATAAAGTATTTATCTTATTTTGTTTGTCCGTCTGGTGGCTTTATTTCTTCTTCGTTATTACGACGCGTTTCGGGACATATGTCCCATCCTCAGGTATTGTCACTCAGCAGAGGTCGTCATTTAAGTAAAAATATCAATACATAAAACAATAACATAACTTACACATAATCAACAATAAAAACGTTTAAACTTTGGAGCACGTACAAGTCGAGATTAGCATCCCGGACTACAAAGGTCGACTGGCGAGTCTATGTTATTGCTCGCCGCGCACTGTGGACTTTGTCTGTATTTGTATAGCCATATCGTATAGCGAATTTGACTGAAACTGTAACTGTTCATTTAGGAGGATTTATTTTGTGTTTGTGTCCTTAAATGCCTTATATATTTCAAATTCCTCGACAGCACTCATGTATCTCCCTTTCCTGCATATGTGTAGGGGTTGAAAATTACTTGCAAAGTCTGTATAATATGATTATTGTCAACTAGATGACGTGCATAATTTGATGTTATTCTGCTAGGATCTTTTTTGAGCAGGTGTTCTCTAAAGCGTTTTTTAAACGCTCTACCCGTTTGTCCAATGTAGAAACAACAACAGTCGCTGCACACAACCTTATAAACACCTGTCCTGTCTTCAACTGCTTTTGGGGGGTTTTGTCGAAGTGTCTTACCAACGTTGTTACTGGTCCGGAACCCCATCCTAATGTTTACGTCTCTAAACGCATTGTATAAAATTTTTGGTAGGGTGTTACCATAGTACGATGTTATGTACCTAGTCCCATTTTCACTACCTTCGCGTATTTCTTTGTTACCTTCTTTCTTTCGATGTTTTTTTATTAGATTGTGTACAATTGAGCTACTGTAACCGTTGGCCCTAGCTATATATTTAATTGTGTTAAGTTCTTCGTGAAAGTCTTCCTTTTCCATTGGTATGGACAGTAGTCTAGGTACGAAACTGTTATATGCCGCCATCTTTTGGGAGAAAGGGTGATGTGATTCAGCGTTTATTGTGATATCTGTGGTAGTTGGCTTCCGGTATATCAGGTATCGGAAGTTGCAATTTAGTCTTGTGACTGTCAAGTCGAGAAAGTTAAGCTTCCCGTTTACCTCCGTTTCAAGGGTGAACTGTAGGTTCTTATTAACGTTACTCATGTATTTTTTCATATTTTCTATCTGCCGCAATGTACCGTTAAAAATTATAAAAGTGTCATCAACGTATCGTGTATATGATACTAATCTGTTGGAGAATTTATTTTTGTTACTGAGCAGATATGTGTTCTCATAATAATTTAGGTATATATCAGCCAGCAGGCTAGCTAGATAAGGGGGACCCCATGGCTAGACCTGTTTTCTGGATATAACAATTATTATTGAAAGTAAAGTAATTCTGGTTTAATATAATTTCTAACAGCCCGATTATTTCGTTAATTTCTTCCTGGGTACATATTCTGGTATTAATAAGATTTGTTTTAAGGATAGCAAGTGCTTCTTTTACAGGGAGATTTGTGTATAAGTCAACAATGTCAAAAGAGGCTATTTTATGGTTGGGTTGTATTGTAATGTTTTTCATTGTATTAACAAATTCAACGTTATTCTTTATACTGTGATTATTCTCTATTCTCACACTGCTTTTTAGTTTAGCCGCACGTTTTTTACATACACCGTAACTCGGTGCAGTGGTAAAGTTTATGAGAGGCCTGATTGGTACACTGGGTTTGTGTATTTTCGGTAGGCCAACAAATCGAGGCGCCTCCGCGTTAACGGGTTTCAACGAACGGCGAATAGAGACGTGAAACAGGTGTGTACACTGGTTGATTTTGTTATTTAAAACTTTCACAAAGTCTGTGGTTGGGTCAATTTGTACCATTGTGATATTATTGTTTTTTATGAAGTCATTAACATTTAACGTGTACTCATCTTTGTCTATTATGACAATGGTATTGCCTTTATCTGCTTTCGTAACTAGGGCATTAGTATTATTCAAATTAGTTTTTAATTGTTTCAGAATTTTATTTTCTTTCACGTATTTCTGATTTATTTTAAAGACACTATTATTATTTGTTACTTTCTTCCCCAAGAGTTTATTTAATTAATATTAATTATTGCACGAGTTTCATTTTGTAGTGCCTGGCTTGGTATTGTTTTTATCGCAGCTTCCGCATTCATGATTTCGCGAGTTAAGTGGTCTTTATTGACATAAGGTATATTATAGTTCAACCCTTTGTTAAGAATATCTATTTCGTCAGAGGTAAACTGTATAGGTTTCAAGTTAGAGACACGTGCGTAGTACTTGTGTTTACATATGATGGTGTCCTCTTTTATCTGTTCGTGTTTAAGAGTTCGAAGTTTTATTACTTGTTTCTGATAAACATGTTTCAGTACGTCGTGCGTGTATTTGTTGATGGTTTGTAATAAGTTATCTAGTAAAGCTACATGTACGCTATCGAGCAGCTGTAAATGAGTTCCATCCCAAGTGGCTAATCCCAAGATTATACTGTCTTTATCTCCCGTCGAGTTTTATGGATCTATACATATTAGTTGCTTTCTATTGTGATACCAGATCATGTGGCTTCTGTCTTTTGAGTCGCCTGAGGACGTGCGGTGCTTCTTCCACCACGTGTCGCATTGTTGGTTTACCGTGGATCTAAATCCTCTGATCATGTTTTGTTTTTATTTCGCTGACATATTCTACACTAAAGTCTCTATGTAAGTTGTCGTTCCTTATATTCCAATGGCCATACACTATGCTTCTGAGTACTTTGTTCTGAAAGATTTGTATCTTTTCTAAGTTTGTTTTTTTGTACAGCCCCACAGCTACATTCCGCAAGTCAAAACAGGTTTCAGTAATTGTTTGTACAGCAGCAGTTTCTTTTCAAATGTTAGTTGCAAGTTTCTCCCTAACAGTCAGTACACTTTTCTGTATTTTATGTTGAGTTCCTCCTTCTTTTTTTTACATGCTCTTTCCATATAAGCTTTGTATCAGGGTCATACCTAGACACTTTTCTGTGTTAGCATATGGCACTTCCAACCTATTAATATAAACCCTCACTGAATCTACTTTGTTGTTGTTGTAGTGGATATGACCTTCTTTGGATTTATTAAGTTTGATTCTCCACCGCTTGGTCCGTGCACAGACTTCTACGATAGAGCTCTGGAGCTTGTTTGCTGCTGCTTAAACCTCGTCGCCCACTGTTGGATCGCAGTATCTTCAGCAAATGTTGCCACGGTAACTTCCTCACAATTAGGCAAAGCCCTCGTGTACAATGGGTCCCAGCGCACTGCCTTGCGGAACACCCGCAGAAATCCTCTGATTCTGAGTACACGTTCCCACACTTAACACGAAAATATCGGTCCCAAACGCATTTAAACAAAAATTATGGAACAAAACCCTATAAAATCATCTGTAAGAACACACCGTTAAAAAACATATTTACGAACACACAATTTCGCGGAAAATCCGTTTTGTGGTAGAGTTATTGCTCACGGTTTGCGATCGCTTTTAAAGCTCACTTCACAGCTTCGTTTTGCAATAATGTTTTATTGATCTTTCATTGATATCTTCAGGGAACCATATTTTATGCTAATTGAGAGCTTACGCTAAGAAGTTTTATTCTTAGGCAAAGTAAGTTTTTTTTAGCGAAGATAATATTTTCGGTTACACAGAAACATAGAGAAATGTTCTGTGTAACAGGGTTATGCCAATACGTAACTGCTACCCTATAAGTTCCTTTTTCTAATTTGTACCGATGTGTTAGAAGTGTAACATATCTGCTTTTTATGAGAACTTGCTTTACACATTTTTGGAGAATACACAATTTCGGAGAAAATCCGTTTTGTGGTAGAGTTATTGCTCACGGTTAGCGATCACTTTCAAAGCTTACTTCACAGCTGCTTTTTTGCAATTACATTTTAGCGATCTTTCATAGATATATTTAGCGGGCTACATGTTACGCTAATTTAGAGCTTACGGTAAGAAAGCACTTTTTTTAGGGAAGATGAAATTATCGATTACACACAAACATATAGATAAAATAGAAAAGTATCTACAGGGTTATGCCAATACGTAACTGCTACCTTATAAGGTCCTTTTCTACATAGTACCGATATGGTAGAAACGTAACATATTTGCTTTTTATGAGAATTTGATTTACATACCAGTTTTATGCATTTCCACTGACACAATATTGATAGGTTTTACTATGACTCCGGTGAAAAGTCCAGTAGAGACTATGTCTTTACGATTGTATAATTACTGTAATTAAAATACTATGTAAAAAGCGTTAAGATAACCCTTATTTTGCTCTTTACAAACTGAGAACGCGACAAAGTTTTATTTTGTGCGCCGTCAGTTTGGTTTTTGGTTCTAAAGGAAGTATCCCGTAAAAACAAAGATAGAGATAAATAGAAACATCTTGGAGCAGGTATCAAGTTTTAATTACCTTGTATGAGAAATATCTCCCGCAGTTGATTGTGATGTCGAAAATAAACTTACTAAATTTAAACATATATGTGGGAAAATCCATAGAATCTTAAATTATAAACCTAGGGAAAACACTAAGCTTACGTATTGTAAGACTATGGCTGTTCCAGGGGCGCTGCACAGTGGGGCCGAATGCCAAAAAACTGGCCAAAATATGAAGGCATTTATAAATCGATCTAAAATTGATATTTATAGGTTTTTGAGGTCGCTGATTCCGAATCTGAAAACCAAATTTCAAAAAAAAATTGGAAGATCCAATATGGTGGAGAAAAATAGTAAAATATCATATTTCTCCCCCAAAAAGGATTTCTTATAGGTTTTTATGGTCGCTGATTACGAATCTGAAGTTCAAATTTCATAAAACAAACTGGCGGTTACAATATGGCGGACAAAATTGGAAAAAATGAATTGTTTATTGATTTGTGGGGTCAATAAATACTAAATATTCAAAAACTATTTCAGGCACAGAATATATACAGGTATTGATTAATAATGCTAATATATTTAAAATTAATTATTGAATATTAAAAATTAAAAGTTACGATTATTTATAAGGGAGAATACATAATTATTGTAATAATAATTATTATTGTAATTGAACATAGACTTACGGGAGTTAGATAAGTAGCCTATTCGAAAGTAAATGTAATAATGAAGAACAAGAACAAGAATTAGGATGAATGAAAGAATAAGATTGTGTATTTTAGAAAAATTGATTACTCAAAATATTTTAAGTTAATTAAGAAAACCACTGTAACACGAAAATGCTCCTAACTATTGAAATATTTATATAAAATACTATAATTAAATGATTTATTCAGAATTAATTCTGATTAAACATTTATTTTAAAAAGTATTAAAAATTACTTGAGAAATATATATGGTATTACGTCCAAGGAATATAAATGTTGAAGAAAATGTCATTTTTATCGTTTTAAATTTTACTAGGCCTAATATATGCAAATAAGTTGAAGTTAAAAAAAAAAAAAACAGAATTTTTCAATATCAAATGAAATCAGATATTCCATACAATATTTTGCAACAAAAAATAAAACTCGAGTTTTTTTGTGCCGGTGTTTGCATAAATCGGCGTTCGAGGAAATACATATACTATATTTACAATAATAATAAATTTCGATCAGTTATCAATGTCAGTGAGCGAGGCGATATCTGTATGGCACTGTCCGGCAGTGCACGCGATCTAGTGGCGAAGTTTAGGTTTCGTAACGCAGCTGCTGAACAAATCAGTCGCAGGCAGCCATTCATCGAATAAACAGCAGCTTCTCCCCTCGGACAGTTTACGTGTGCAGTTTTCTTCTCATCTTTGATGGCAGGCTAAGCGCTTGAGACTTCCCGGTAAGTTACTTATAGAATTGTATACAATGAATTAGTAGTAAAGAAATATTTAAATTCAAAATGTATTCAACCAGATGTGAACGTTAGTATGCTCGTGGCTCGATCAGACGTGTGTGTGTGTGTGTATTAAGAGATTTAATCGATGTTATAGTATTTAGATGCCGCCTGTAATTGTTGTAATCATTGTTCATTCAGCCTAATATAAAGTTGTAACTAAATTAAGTACGTTAGAGAGAACTGTATCTTGTCGATTATGCATGAACACGCACTGATGACCGGAAGTGTGAACTTTCTTTTAATTAAATCAGTTAAAGGTAAATTTTAAGTCCGCCCTAGGTGAAGTGCTGTAATTCTTTTAATTGTATGTAGCTGAGAGGGCCTTTAGTATGTTCATTATTTGCAAAAACTACGATTATTGTATCGCCACGTGGCGAGGTAGCTGAGAACACGTATGGTTATGTCGCCGCTGGTCGAAGCCGGTGTGCGTGCCTCTTTACTATGCACATTTTATTATTATTATGAGTTCATGATTATTTTGGAGTTATAGATAATTCATATGCAAATTTAAAAACTTTTTTTGCATTATTTTGAGTTAGTTGGGAGCTCCAGTTTTGGTGTTTAAAATACATGACTAGGGTGCAAGTTCTAGTGGACAGTTTTTTTAATCTTTTTGAATCCTTAGGGTTCTCGCCCTAGAAACGAACGGAGATCGGGCCACAGCTGGTGTACTGCCGCCTTCACCAGCCATGAACCACCTGAAACCTTGCCTGTGCCGAGGAGGGAGCTAGCTACCAGTGACTATGTGGTACAACCACTTCACATAAGGTGATATGAACCATTTTTTTATTTTTGGCCTGGCCCGCAGAACATCAGTGTGACGAATTTTTGCTAGAACAATTTGCTTATTCAGCTAGACAGTTAAATCAAGGGAGTGTCCACAAGACATTTACTATGAACATTATTCATGATTATAACGTACTATAACTGAAATTGTGAGCTGCACTGTGGGAGCGTGCCAGAGCTTTTTTTCATAGTTTTTGAATGCAAATGTTGTAAGGGTAATTTGTTCTTAAAAATTAAGTATAAGTCATGAGTTTCTTGATTCTGAACCGGCAGGTTCAGAGGTTTTCTGAGTATTACTGGGGTTTCATATTTTGTTATTTTCCTGTATTTAAGGGCTGGGGGTTTTGATTTTTCATGCCGTTTCCGTGTTAATTTCTAAATAGGTTTTCTGAGCACAAGTATGCACCTGTGGGTGCCGTTTCATGCAGGTTTGCTACTGGTCTCACCTGGTAAGGTCAGGCCTATCTGGCACACTCCTACAGCTGCTAGTATACAACATGTTGTTGTTTTAATTTTATATATGCACAGATGGCTGATATTAAAATTTATTTTTTTTAAATCACATATTATTAATATTTTGAGATTATAAAAATATACAGGCGGTACTTGTTATTGTAACTTAGATTCTGGCTTTTTCTTGCTAGACTTGTCTGTTTAATTTTACTTATTACAAATGTGGTCTCAAGAAGTGTTACTGCTCTTAGTCTGTCTGCTGACATTATAAAAAAGTAAAAGGGGTTGCTGTTATGATCGATTCAGATTTGCTTTAAATTTTTACACTCTTATAAAATTAAAGATATTAAAATTTTATAAAGTTTATACAGGCTGGGCTGGCACCTCAAGTTATTATTGTAATTTGTCTGTGATTATGTGATGTATAATATTAACTCAATAACTCTACCACAAAACAGATTTTCTCCGAAATTGTGTGTTCTCTGAAAATGTGTAAAGCAAGTTGTCATAAAAAGCAGATATGTTACGCTTCTAACACATCGGTACAATTTAGAAAAAGGAACTTATAGGGTAGCAGTTACGTATTGGCATAACCTTTTTACACAGAACATTTCTCTATGTTTCTGTATAACCGAAAATATTATCTTCCCTAAAAAAAACTCACTTTGCCTAAGAATAAAACTTCTTAGCGTAAGCACTACATTAGCATAAAATATGGTTCCCTGAAGATATCTATGAAAGATCAATAAAACGTTATTGCAAAACGAAGCTGTGAAGTGAGCTTTAAAAGCGATCGCAAACCGTGAGCAATAACTCTACCACAAAACGGATTTTCTCCGAAATTGTGTGCTCGTAAATATGTTTTTTAACGGTGTGTTCTTACAGATGATTTTATAGAGTTTTGTTTCATAATTTTTGTTTAAATGCGTTTGGGACCGACATTTTCGTGTTAAGTGTGGGAACGTGTACTCAGAATCAGAGGATTTCTGCGGGTGTTCCGCAAGGCAGTGCGCTGGGACCCATTGTACACGAGGGCTTTGCCTAATTGTGAGGAAGTTACCGTGGCAACATTTGCTGACGATACTGCGATCCAACAGTGGGCGACGAGGTTTATGCAGCAGCAAACAAGCTCCAGAGCTCTATCGTAGAAGTCTGTGCACGGACCAAGCGGTGGAGAATCAAACTTAATAAATCCAAAGAAGGTCATATCCACTACAATAACAACAAAGTAGATTCAGTGAGGGTTTATATTAATAGGTTGGAAGTGCCATATGCTAACACAGAAAAGTGTCTAGGTATGACCCTGATACAAAGCTTATATGTAAAGAGCATGTAAAAAAAGAAGGAGGAACTCAACATAAAATACAGAAAAGTGTACTGACTGTTAGGGAGATACTTGCAACTGACATTTGAAAAGAAACTGCTGTTGTACAAACAATTACTGAAACCCGTTTTGACTTGCGGAATGTAGCTGTGGGGCTGTACAAAGAAAACAAACTTAGAGAAGATACAAACCTTTCAGAACAAAGTACTCAGAAGCATAGTGTATGGCCATTGGAATATAAGGAACGACAACTTACATAGAGACTTTAGTGTAGAATATGTCAGCGAAATAAAAACAAAACATGATCAGAGGATTTAGATCCACGGTAAACCAACAATGCGACACGTGGTGGAAGAAGCACCACACGTCCTCAGGCGACTCAAAAGACAGAAGCCACATGATCTGGTATCACAATAGAAAGCAACTAATATGTATAGATCCATAAAACTCGACGTGAGATAAAGACAGAATAATCTTGGGATTAGCCACTTCGGATGGAACTCATTTACAGCTGCTCGATAGCGTACATGTAGCTTTACTAGATAGCTTATTACAAACCATCAACAAATACACGCACGACGTACTGAAACATGTTTATCAGAAACAAGTAATAAAACTTCGAAGAACTCTTAAACACGAACAGATAAAAGAGGACACCATCATATGTAAACACAAGTTCTACGCACGTGTCTCTAACTTGAAACCTATACAGTTTACCTCTGACGAAGTAGATATTCTTAACAATGGGTTGAACTATAATATATCTTATGTCAATAAAGACCACTTAACTCGCGAAATCATGAATGCGGAAGCTGCGATAAAAACAATACCAAGCCAGGCACTACAAAATGAAACTCGTGCTATAATTAATAGTAAATTAAATAAACTCTTGGGGAACAAAGTAACAAATAATAATAGTGTCTTTAAAATAAATCAGAAATACGTGAAAGAAAATAAAATTCTGAAACAATTAAAAACTAAATTGAATAATACTAATGCCCTAGTTACGAAAGCAGATAAAGGCAATACCATTGTCATAATAGACAAAGATGAGTACACGTTAAATGTTAATGACTTCATAAAAAACAATAATATCACAATGGTACAAATTGACCCAACCACAGACTTTGTGAAAGTTTTAAATAACAAAATCAACCAGTGTACACACCTGTTTCACGTCTCTATTCGCCGTTCGTTGAAACCCGTTAACGCGGAGGCGCCTCGATTTGTTGGCCTACCGAAAATACACAAACCCAGTGTACCAATCAGGCCTCTCATAAACTTTACCACTGCACCGAGTTACGGTGTATGTAAAAAACGTGCGGCTAAACTAAAAAGCAGTGTGAGAATAGAGAATAATCACAGTATAAAGAATAACGTTGAATTTGTTAATACAATGAAAAACATTACAATACAACCCAACCACAAAATAGCCTCTTTTGACATTGTTGACTTATACACAAATGTCCCTGTAAAAGAAGCACTTGCTATCCTTAAAACAAATCTTATTAATACCAGAATATGTAACCAGGAAGAAATTAACGAAATAATCGGGCTGTTAGAAATTATATTAAACCAGAATTACTTTATTTTCAATAATAATTGTTATATCCAGAAAACAGGTCTAGCCATGGGGTCCCCCTTATCTAGCTAGCCTGCTGGCTGATATATACCTAAATTATTATGAGAACACATATCTGCTCAGTAACAAAAATAAATTCTCCAACAGATTAGTATCATATACACGATACGTTGATGACACTTTTATAATTTTTAACGGTACATTGCGGCAGATAGAAAATATGAAAAAATACATGAGTAACGTTAATAAGAACCTACAGTTCACCCTTGAAACGGAGGTAAACGACAAGCTTAACTTTCTCGACTTGAAAGTCACAAGACTAAATAGCAACTTCCGATACCAGATATACCGGAAGCCAGCTACCACAGATATCACAATAAACGCTTTCTCCCAAAAGATGGCGGCATATAACAGTTTCGTACCTAGACTACTGTCCATACCAATGGAAAAGGAAGACTTTCACGAAGAACTTAACACAATTAAATATATAGCTAGGGCCAACGGTTACAGTAGCTCAATTGTACACAATCTAATAAAAAAACATCGAAAGAAAGAAGGTAACAAAGAAATACGCGAAGGTAGTGAAAATGGGACTAGGTACATAACATCGTACTATGGTAACACCCTACCAAAAATTTTATACAATGCGTTTAGAGACGTAAACATTAGGATGGGGTTCCGGACCAGTAACAACGTTGGTAAGACACTTCGACAAAACCCCCCAAAAGCAGTTGAAGACAGGACAGGTGTTTATAAGGTTGTGTGCAGCGACTGTTGTTGTTTCTACATTGGACAAACGGGTAGAGCGTTTAAAAAACGCTTTAGAGAACACCTGCTCAAAAAAGATCCTAGCAGAATAACATCAAATTATGCACGTCATCTAGTTGACAATAATCATATTATACAGACTTTGCAAGTAATTTTCAACCCCTACACATATGCAGGAAAGGGAGATACATGAGTGCTGTCGAGGAATTTGAAATATATAAGGCATTTAAGGACACAAACACAAAAGAAATCCTCCTAAATGAACAGTTACAGTTTCAGTCAAATTCGCTATACGATATGGCTATACAAATACAGACAAAGTCCACAGTGCGCGGCGAGCAATAACATAGACTCGCCAGTCGACCTTTGTAGTCCGGGATGCTAATCTCGACTTGTACGTGCTCCAAAGTTTAAACGTTTTTATTGTTGATTATGTGTAAGTTATGTTATTGTTTTATGTATTGATATTTTTACTTAAATGACGACCTCTGCTGAGTGACAATACCTGAGGATGGGACATATGTCCCGAAACGCGTCGTAATAACGAAGAAGAAATAAAGCCACCAGACGGACAAACAAAATAAGATAAATACTTTATTCTATCAATATAGAAAAGTAATTTGTTTGTTTGATGTTTAAAGGAGTGTAAACCCAGAAGGCAGAAGTTAACAATAATATGTTTGTATTTAATATAAGTAAGGAAGGTATAAGGAGATGAATAGTATGAACGCAAGAAAGGTGTCCATACTCTTCCATATTTTTATGAAATTATTAGCCATACATTGTCAGTTTCCGTTGATGAATAAATTTCTACTTTTAATCACAAAATGGAACCTTACCTCAATTGTATTATAGCAAAAACAAGGTTAAACAGAAATATAAATATTTTTCTATATTATACAGTAATCATAAATTAGTCACAGTACGTCAAAAACATAGTTCTTAATGTGACCAGAATAGTATTGCTAAGATAGAGTAATCGTGTAACGTGGAAAAAACTATATTTTATAATGTAAACTAATATACTTTTGATACTGATATAAAATTGACTACTGTGTAATATGAGTAAAAAACTGAGATGTGAAACTCGATAAAAATATAACTTCAATTATTATATTCACTTTACTCATATTTTATTAAAAAAATTACCTTAACCGTGCAAAGTGCTTTTGGTCAGTGATTGATTCCCTTAATTCATTTAATTTTATTATTGTAGAGTAATAACTTTTTGCAAAAAATTAGGAATAATTTGCATTAGGAACAATGCGAAAATGCGGAGAAAATATGTAAAACAAATGTTCATATACCCTTAATCAAATAGCTGTTTCTTTTTACACCTATCAGAATTAACGAATAAAAATTATTTTGCTTTTGAAGATAAATCGTCTATTTTTGATTAAAATATGTAAAGTTTTATAAAAAGCTACACAAACACTATATTTGACTTTTTGCTCTGTTGCAAAAGCTAGTATCTTGCTCAGAGTTGTGCCGAGTTTTGGTATACTCGGCCCTTTTCCCAGTTAATTATGTGACGGTCATTGCGGGGGTTTCTGAATCAATTATTTGAGCGAAGTATAAGCCGATATCTGCATGCTTTGTTGCCGATCCGTGCGCGCTCTAGGCGGGAGTGATACGTAATATTTTTCTTGTGACTACGGTGTTCAGTATTCGTCAGGCAGCCGAACACGAAACACGAAACCAATTTCTCCCGGCGGCCATCAGTTTGATTTTGTTGTCTGCTAATATCTATCATGACTAGATAATCGACTAAGCGACTCTTCGGGTTCCCGACCTAAGACGATCTCGATCCACTTCAGCGGGTGGCCGATCATCTGCCACCAAGGGTATTACACGAGTGATTCTCCGTCTGTGCCGTCGGGAGGAAGAAATGGACAATACATCAGGTTTTGTGCCGGATTTCACAGGTGACATTTAACCCATTTATCTATATTTTGGCCTCTACAATGTAGAACACCGTATTCTCTTCCTGGAACTTCTCCAATTAAAGTTGTTGGGACACAAGTCCAGCGAGACTATTAGTGCTTTTAAATTTTGTCAGTATATTTTATTAAGGCTTATGCCCCCTGAGTAATTGTGAGCCCGGACGGGGTCATGCGCTACCGAATTTTGCTGAGAAATTTTCTTTAAGGGTAAAAGTGTGTGGGACTTAAGTTTACTGATTTTTAGGGGGTGAATTATGCTTGCATTGATTAGGAGTATTCATAGCTATATGGGTTTTGTTTTTTTGTAGATTTAAAGGTTTGGGGAGGTGCTGTAACCTGTGCACGTCACCCGTAGGTGTCGTTAGTACAGGTCTATAGCATGTTTTAGGTTGCTGGATCTGGTGGTGCGCATGGCCTTGCCTGTGGCCAAGCCAATTCTGTTGAAACAACTCAAATGTGTTTTATTAGGGGCTGATGTTATAAAGTTTTTTTTAATTAAAATTGTCTTTATATATATTTTATAAAAATTATCTTAACTCAGTAATAATTCAATATAAGTGAAATTGCATTCCGTTCTTTTACTGCCATAGCCAGTGTACTACTAGTGCAGTTGTTAATATGAGTACACTATTGATTCTTACTGCTATTCATAAATTCTGTTATACCTTCGTACGGCCGTGCAGCCATGTTGACCTGGCCATGGCGCAGTCCTATCTGGGGGAGCCTTTCTAAAATTTTGAATTCTTGTGATAATTTCTTTGGTTGCAAGCAGTCATAACTGGACTGGTTAATGGTTTGGTTTATGAAAGTTTATGGAGGCTGGGCACTTTACCCTTTTACAGTATTTTGGGATGGGGATCTAGGTCACTGATACTGAAGATGCTATTCTTCGGTGGCATGGTTAAATGTCTCTGAGCTGCCTGCCAGGTGAACATGTGTGTAGTATATATATGTGTGTATATCGATATGTGTGCGCCATGTGTATTTATGTAACTATTTATTTGTGTGTAATTGTGTGTCCATATTGATTGATGTTATATTTATTTATATTTGGAAGATATTATTATGCTGATGTCTACATGTAATTTAATTTGATGAAAGGATACTTGCATATTTTCAGAGGATTGTACACTGGGGGGTGATACTTGCATGTTATTTGAAATAGCTAAATAAAATTGTTATTGTTGCTAAACAATGAGTTTAATTGCAAGTCCCGTCATACTGGACCCAGCACAGTTTTGGCTTCCCTAGGCTCTGGCCTAGTTTTAAATAACTAGTGGCACCTCTTTCAAAAAAAAAAAAAAAAAAAAAAAAAAAAATTTAAATAAAGTCTAAAGGTTGGAAGAGGGGTTACAGAGTTCAAGGTATTACGGTGTTTCCGGTTCTCTGTGACGTGTATTTTGATTTACACAGCGGTGTGTTCAACACTTGGGGATATGCTCAGATACAATACTATGGATTTTATACGCTGAAGTAAGTTTCACAACAGCGCAAGTCTACACGTGACAGATAAGGCAGTAGATTTTTGAGTTTCCTGATGCGCGATTATTTCTGAATAAATTACTGAATAAAAAAAATTCTGAACTAATAAAATTTTTGAATTTTTTCTATTAAGTAACAATAATAATTAAAAAACCGCACTAAACAAAAAATTATACAGGTGTAAAACAGTCTACAGAATTTACTGGACGACTTTGTCCTGTGTTTAAATAATATTAACTAATGTCAACTGCTGTAAATTATAGTGTAGAAGCTTTCAGATGTTTCTAAACTTCTCGAAAGATACTACAATTTAGTGACAAGTGTTTATTTATTTTGGCTCATCAGTTACAGAACCGAGTTACCCGGATGAGAATACACTGGAAGGAAGATTGGCGTTTCTGTATAGGTTTTGGAAGCTTTGCCTTAACTGAAACGAAAAATATTCGTTTTGTCACGAGATTAAAATTGTTAATATTATTCATAACAGACCTCTTTACATCTACTGTAAACTATCCCTGTCGTATATAAAGGAACTGTGGTCAGTAATAGAGAATCATCTATTCATATCAACATTTCAAAAACCTAAGGCTTTTTAAAGGAGATACTAACAAACGTAAACTGTCCGCCTTACATAAATTCTTGAATTCCGATCTCCTTACCCATTCAAAATTTTGACAACAAATTTATAATCAGAATAATCATTGATCTGACGATGAGCTGTGAAGCTTGAAAGCGCTAATCGGAATAATTTTTTATAGCGGTGTGCAACAGTGATTATTCTGTTTGTGATTATAACCACTAACACAACTTTCTTAATTAAACAAATTTATAAGAAACACAAGTTTACCGGTTCATTACTCGTTTCACTATTTTGCTGTAGGCTATATACATTGATTTGCTTTGATATACTGATATAATTCTAGTCTACAGAAATCTGGTTAACACCTGATTCTTGTATAAATTCTTTGAGTAATAGTGGTTTTTAATAATTATCGTGCACACACAAAATTTTTAAATCCATAAGAAAACTATTCATTCTAAAATTAGTAGATACTGACAAAATCTGTTTAATAGTCTCAATGGTCAGCATTGATGAAGTAAATATATTTTCTTAACAGTTGATACTTTGTAAATTATAGGTAGAATATTTTTTCTGTATTTCATTCCATTATTCTGTATTGTCTGTTTCTGCTTGTGTTGATTTTTATGATATTTTCTCCGATTCCGTGTGTTAGATTTTTCTAATCAATAATGTCGACGCGAGATGACACAACATTTTTTACATAGAAGAAACATTAGGAAATTATAAAGTCACACTATAAAATAAATTATAAAATTATGAAACGTTAGTTATTTTTTCAATTTGTATTACACACATAGATATTTTTTCTAAATTTGTATTTTTATAGCCTACATATTACATAACTGGGCATAATTATTGTGGCTGATGTTTTCCAAATCAGCTTTATTTTGTTAAATTTGAAATTATTTCAGTTTAATTTACGAAAAACATTTACCTAAATTGTTACTTGTCGTTATAAGTGACTAATTTTAACTTCATGTTTATGTTAGAAATAGAGGCAAAAGCACGCACTAACAACTTGTAACAAATTAAAATGTTACGTTGAATATGTTGTACTTAAAATTATAAGTCTTCAAACATTCGTTAAAAATATTTATTATTTTAACACTAATATAAAAATTCGTAAATGTTTTGTAAACCTAAACACATTTAATTAAATATTATCGTATATCGCCGCGTGGAAGAAAATTTAATTAAATTGTAAAACAGGAATGGCAATCATTTTTTGTTACGTAGTAGGCACTTAAAATGTAGTGGTTAATTTGCCGAAGGAGCGGTTACTCACTTAACCTATGCATTAATATTTTTACCTAAATTGGTGAAAAATGTCTAAACAACTGGAAAAATGTTTAAAAATAGAAAATAAAAATTTTGTTGCATTGTGTATTGAGAGGCTACAAATATGCAGATAGTTGCTTAATGCTGAATTGAAGGAGAAGATTGTGTACTATCCTTTTACGGCAGGCGCTTTAGTACTGCGATAAAATCCGTTACAATGCTTTGAGACTTTAGTGAGTCTCGGAATATCCATCTCCTCACCGCATTCATTCATCACCCACAGTTCCTTCAATACCTTTTCTTGAGATAATAACGCCGGCTACTATTGGTTTGAGACTTAATATACAACTGAGAACTGAGTGTAACTTACTTGACACATTTACGAGGACAAGACTTATTTCGAAGTAGGAAGTAGTAAAGTCATTAACTTCTGTCTTGACCACCGAAATTAATACGAGCGTAGAAGTGTACGACTTAAGAATGATAAAGAAGGAACGGAAAGAAAGAGGTACAAATTTGTGAACACCTACGATATAAAGTTTGTAAGAGAAGACATTGTATTACAATCTGAAGACTTGGAACAACAGATAAGAATAGAAAATGTAATTTTAAGAAATGCATAATGTAACTTTATACGAAACAGTCACTTAATTACGAAAGAAAATTACCAGAAGATTATGCACATGAAACTTTCTGTAAGACAATAATGACGTGTGAAATGGGATTACAGTAAACGTACGTTGTGAAGTACTAATTAGAGCCACAGTATTCTTGATAAAGGGTAGGATTGATGTAAACATTTGGTAGCTGGAAATTGTGAATTGTAGTGATAATACAGGAGACTGTGTACGCTTGAACGTAACATTAATATCTACAGACTGAATAATAACAATTTATTCTGAGAGGAAATTTAAATATGAGAGACAAAAAATTAAAAACATCAATCAACAAAATAGTATTTGGAAGTGCTAATAATTTTCCAGAACTAGAAACAAATATAAATCATTGTTTAAGCGGTGTTGGGTTTGATTTAAAATCTCTCATGAAAACATTCATTTTACCTTTTATTAAAATATTCGTTTCAATCATTTTGATTAATTACTATTATCGTAGTATTCATTTGCCATGCATTTTTCAATTTTAACTCTTTTTCCATTATTTTTAATTTAATTATTTTCCTGATGCTACTGTCTAGTATCTGTAGGCTGCTTATATTTCTATATATGTGTTTACATCCCACAATATCAGAAAATATCTTTACTTATTTCATTTTTTGTCTTACTGATTTAATTAGTTACCAAGAAATATATGTCTTATGTTAGACTCAAAAATGTAACACTATAACAACACGCTTCTATGCACATTTTAGTCTTCTCTAAAACATTAAAAAATAATCTTTTAATATCTACTTTATTAATATACATAATTACTATTACTTTTATGACACTATGCAATGCAGTTAATGATTTTCTTCTTCTAGCATCTTGTCTTTAAACTTTAAATTTTATGAAACTATAACCTCTCTATAGAAATATAAGGATTTTGATTTCAATGAAGAAGAATTTAAAAACTACAAAACTATATACGCCTACGTGCAAACATTAGAGAAACTACCCAATGTAGCTTACGCAATGTAGACGTTTTGAAAAGAAAACAGCCGAAGAAACATATGAACGGTAAAAGAATTTTGTTTACTCATGTGTCCAAATCAGAGAATTGAATCGCAACTCGCTCGTCGTCCACACACGTACACGTTAGAAGCGACAAAAATGGAATTCATTGAACTCTATCTGCGTTGTTGAAAAAACAAAGTACCTATGTAAGGTTTCAGTGAAAACCATAATCAATGGCTTTCTTTAAGGAACGTTAATTTATCAATGTCTAATTATAAAAGTTGACCTTCCATCCCCACGAATTTGATATATTTTATAACAAAAGTAAAAAACTGTTTAGAAATAATAAATTTGCTATATACAAGCTAGTTACATGCATCCTAGCGCATTTTTTTCAAAGATAGGTGAAAGTCTGTATAGACACTAGGAACCCCGTAGTTCCTAGTGGTGTGGGACTCTATCCACTAAAAACACCTCCCTTAATGCTTCAACTGAGCAAGCTCATCCAGCAGCTTCTCCTTCATGTTTCCTTCACGGTTGATGGGGTAAAGCCAAGTGGCTAATCCCAAGATTATTCTGTCTTTCTCTCACGTCGAATTTTATGGATCTACACATATTAGTTGCTTTCTATTCTGATACCAGATCATGTGGCTTCTGTCTTTTGAGTCGCCTGAGGACGTGTGGTGCTTCTTCCACCATCTGTCGCATTATTGGGTTATCGTGGATCTAAATCCTCTGATCATGTTTTGTTGTTATTTCGTTGACATATTCTACACTAAAGTCTGTATGTAGGTTGTCGTTCTTTATATTCCAAAGGCCATACCCTATGCTTCTGAGTACTTTGTTCTGAAAGGTTTGTGTCTTCTCTAAGTTTGTTTTCTTTGTATAGCCCCACAGCTAAATTCCGTAAGTCCAAACAGGTTTCAGTACTTGTTTATACAACAGGAGTTTCTTTTCAAATGTCAGTTGCAAGTTTCTCCTTAACAGTCAGTACACTTTTCTGTATTTAATGTTGAGCTCCTCCTTCTTTTTTTACATGCTCTTTCCATATAAGCTTTGTATCAGCGTCATACCTAGACACTTTTCTGTGTTAGCATATGGAACTTCCAGCCTATAAATATAAACCCTCACTGGATCTAATTTTTTGTTGGTGAAGTTGATATGACCTGCTTTGGATTCATTGAGTTTGATTCTCTAGCGCTTGGTCCGTGCACAGACTTCTGCGATAGACCTCTGGAGCTTGTTTGCTGCAGCTTCAACCTCGTCGCCCATTGTTGGATCGCAGTATCTGCAGCAAATGTTGCCACGGTAACTTCCTCACAATTATACAAAGCCCTCGTGTACAATAAATACAAAATGTGTCCCAGCGCACTGCCTTGCGGAACACCCGCAGAAATCCTCTTCAATTCTGAGTACTCGTTCCCACACTTAACACGAAAGTATCGGTCCCAAACGAATTTAAACAAAAATTATGGAACAAATATCTATAAAACCATCTGCAAGAACACACCGTTAGCAATTACGTTTTAGTGAGCTTTCATAGATATCTTGAGCCAACCATATTTTACGCTAATTGAGAGCTTACGCTAAGAAGTTTTATTCTTAGGCAAAGTGAGTTTTTTTAAGGGAAGTTAACATTATCGGTTACACAGAAAAATAGAGAAATATTCTGTGTAACAGGGTTATGCCAATACGTAACTGCTACCCTATAAGTTCCTTTTTCTACATTGTACCGATGTGTTAGAGATGTAACATATCTGCTTTTTATGAGAACTTGCTTTACACATTTTTGGAGAATACACAATTTCGGAGAAAATCCGTTTTGTGGTAGAGTTATTGCTCACGGTTAGCGATCACTTTTAAAGCTTACTTCACAGCTGCTTTTTGCAATTACATTTTAGCGATCTTTCATAGATATATTTAGCGGGCTACATGTTACGCTAATTTAGAGCTTACGGTAAGAAAGCACTTTTTTTAGGGAAGATGAAATTATCGATTACACACAAACATATAGATAAAATAGAAAAGTATCTACAGGGTTATGCCAATACGTAACTGCTACCTTATAAGTTGCTTTTTCTACATAGTACCGATATGGTAGAAACGTAACGTATCTGCATTTTATGAGAATTTGATTTACATACCAGTTTTATGCATTTCCACTGACACAATATTGATAGGTTTTACTATGACTCCGGTGAAAAGTCCAGTAGAGTCAATGTCTTTACAATTGTATAATTACTGTAATTAAAATGCTACGTAAAAAGCGTTAAGATAACCCTCAATTTGCTCTTTACAAACTGCGAACGCGACAGCGTTTTATTTTGTGCGCCGTCAGTTTGGTTCTTGGTTCTAAAGGAAGTGTCCAGTAAAAACAAAGATAGAGATAACGGAAACATCTTGGAGCAGGTATCAAGTTTCTAATTACCTTGTATGAGATATATATCCCCCAGTTGATTGTGATGTCGAAAATATACTTGATAAATTTAAACATATATGTGGAAAAATCCATAGAATCTAAAATATAAAACTAGGGAAAACACTAAGCTTAAGTTTTATAAGATTATGGCTGTACCAGGGTCGCTGCACAGGGGGCCGAATGCCAAAAAGCTGGCCAAAATATGAAGGCATATATAAATCGATCTAGAATTGGTATTTACAGGTTTTTGGGGTCGCTGATTCCGAATCTGCAATCCAAATTTCAAAAAATAAAATGGCGGTTACAATATGGCGGACAAAATTGAAAAAAATGAATTGTGTATTGCTTTGTGGGGTCAATAAATACTAAATATTCAAAAACTATTTCAGGCACAGAATATATACAGATTTTGGTTAATAATGCTATTATATTTGAAATTAATTATTGTATATTAAAAATTAAGATAATTTATAGGGGAGAATACATAAGTATTGTAATAATAATTATTATTGTAGTTGAACATAGACTTACGGGAGTCAGATAAGTAGCCTATTCGAAAGTAAATGTAATAATGAAGAACAAGAACGAGAATTAGAGTGTATGTAAGAATAGGATTGTGTATTTTAGAAAAAATTATTACTCAAAATATTTTAAGTTTATTAAAAAAACCACTGTAACACAAAAATGCTGCTAACTATTGAAATATTTATATAAAATACTATAATTAAATGATTTATTCATAATTAGTTCTGATTAAACATTTATTTTAAAAAGTATTAAAAATTACTTGAGATATATATATTGTATTACGTCCAAGGAATATAAATGTTGAAAAAAATTGCATTTTTATCGTTTTAAATTTTACTACGCTTAATCTATGCAAATAAGTTGAGGTTAAAAAAAAAGACAGAATTTTTCAATATCAAATGAAATCAGATATTCCATACAATATTTTGCAACAAAAAATAAAACTCGAGTTTTTTCCAAAATATCTTACTGATTTTCGCAAAAACCTTAATCACAATTTTCGTTCTTTCATCAACTAATTCAAAAAGTATGCGGTTTTTGAAAAAAAAAATTAAAAAATAATTGTTAATTTTTTTACTTTATACAATTTGTACGTTTGGGGTTTTCTGAAGAAAGCGTTTCATGAACAAATTGAAGGCGGTTTTGCAAAATAAATTTTGCTCTTTGTCTAATAAGCCTCCGATAGACGTATTGCGCACATTCGACTACACTTGTCTCATGAAAGACCCCATGCACCTGCTACGATTTGTGAGTGCCTAAAACTGGAGGCAGGTTCTTCCTACGTAAGCAAATCACCACGTTTTAAGCCAGTCGAGACGTTCTATCTCTTTTTCATCTTTTTCGCTTACATAGGGTAAACAGTATGCTTCACGACATATTACGACATGCTTTACTTTTCGTGATAATTGAAGAATATAAATTTAATTTTCTAAGTTCTGTGGGTGTTGCTGACAGATAATATAAATAGTTTACTGCAAAAACCTTTATATTTCAAAAGACATAGCAAGTGAAAATGAGTTTCACGGAAGCCATCTCCTGTTGTTGGTGCCACGCGACTAACATAGCGTTAAACAAATTAACGTTAGGCCTATATATGTTTTAGATCCATGCTTAATATGTGTATTTATGTATTGTGCTACTTTAAGCTACTGGTCATTAGTTTTGTTCGTTAGTACATAGTATAAGCTTCACATAAAATAGGTTTTTCCATCCAACTCTGCTTGATTATATTACGTTTTTGTTATTAAAATCATGTTTTCTGCATAAGTAATGTAATACTTTTTACGCGCCAAACTTTTACATATATCACTTTGCTTAATTTTTGTTAACTTTAATGAAACATATGTGATGCTTACGTACCTTTGGCTAATGATTCCATTTTATATAATTAAAATCGGACGGTTTTTCGAGTTTCTAGGACTTTTAACAAAGACGCAGTTTCGACTCACCACTGCGTGCTGAACTTGCGAGAAGGTCTCTTTACAATTGTATTTTTCAGCGTTGGAGAGAGGTTTTTTCGACCATTCACCTGTACACGCTGAATCCCGGACTGTTGCTCTAACCATCCTTATAATTCAAACGACCTAAAAGGTAACTTTATTTTTCGACTTTTGGCCAGCTTTTAGGTTTTTGGCCCCACTGTGCGCTGTATGGGAGTGAGACCTGGGTACTTTCACAGAGAGACAGAGGGAAGGTTGTGCCGGTGTTTGCCTCACCCGGCGATCGAAGGTATTATAAAATTTGTAAACTCGTATATTAACGTCGGTGAGCCGCGATATTGGAATGGCACTGTTGAAACGGCGCGCGCCATCTCTTGGCGAGTTTTGCTGTTTGTTGCATTGTAACTGCTTAAGGCAGTTCCACTCCGGCTCGCATAGAATCAACAGGCTCACCAACTCGAACAGACATCATTGTGTAGTTTGTTTCTTCTGCACTAGTGGCAAGCTGAATTTACGAGACTCCCCGGTAAGTAATCATAGCATCTTATAGTATGCTTCAAAAATAACTAAATTATTTAACGTAAATGTATGCAGCCGAATGTGAAAGACGAATGTATTTGGTGCGATCGGACAGTGTGTGTTGTAAATGATTCATTCAATGTTCAGTATATACAGCTCATATCTTTTTTCTCAATTATTATTATACAAGAGTCACTGTAATTATTTGGTAAAGCTTTATGTAAATTTATAAGCTAAAGTCAGTACGTATAGACGGAGTGAATTGTGCCAGGTAGGCACGTGCATGCAATAGACTGCACGAGTGTTCTTTTTAAGTAATTATGGCAGTTAAAATAAATTGTGAGACCACCCTCAGATGAAACACTAATTATATTTTGTTTGTGTATAACGGTAACTGCATTTAATGTGGTAATTTTTCGGCAAATTGCAATAATTGTGTCACCACGTGGCAAGGCCAACTTGTTCAGTTATGTCGGCACTCGTTGAAGCAAGTGCAAAGTGACTCTTATTAGACACTCTTTAATTTTATTTTTTTTTAATTTAGTGCATTCATTATCACCTTGCAGACTTGATTATTCTCAGGCCATTTTCAAAAAAAAAAAAAAACAGAAACAGAAACTTTATGCTTTTATCTTCAGTTGGTTCGAAGGCCCGTTCTGAGGTTATTACCTGGAACCAGGGTGCACATTTTTGCGAACAGCATTCTAATCTTTTGTGAATTCTCAGGATTCTCGTCCTAGTCGGAGATTCTGGTCTATGCTGATGTAACTACACCTTCATCAGCCATGAGCCATGACACACACACCTGTTTGGAAGAGGGAGTCTGTTGAACAACCACAAGATGCATCACATGCTCACGATTAAGGTGATATGAACTCTTTTTATTTTCGTTGGCCGGGCCTGCCGTTCACCTGAATTACAAATTATTTTTCTTTTGAAACCATGTGCCCACGCTGCTAGGCAGTCCGCTCTGGGGTGTGTCAGCTGAACACTCATTATGAACATCATGTGACTTTTATAATTTAACTTCATAAATCTGTGTACTATGTTCGTAATTGTGTGCTGCACTGGGGGAGCGTGCCAGAGTTTTTTTTTACTCTTAAAAATTTTTTTTTATATATATACAAGAGTCATTACACCATTCACTATAAAATTTAAGTCACATGTTAGGGGTTCTGTTCCGGCTGGTTCAGAACGGGTTCATATTTTAATTTCATTTCGGTTTAACATGTAAGGGCTGGGGGTTTCGTTTTTCAGGCTGTTTTCTGGGGGTAAAAGGGACATAGTTTTTTTTTAGTCAGGCACATGTTCATTCAGTTTAAGGCAGGTTTGATTCCTATCACATATGGTCGGGTACATGCTGGCGCGCTCCCACATCTGCTAGGATACAACAGGCGGTTATTATAATATCAATTCTACACAGCCATCTGACTTTAAGAGAAAAGAAATTTTATATTTTGTGGGCATATACTGATAATTTTTTGACCTTGTAAAATCATATTGATGCCACTAATTCTTGTCAGTTGAATTAAATCATTTTCATTAAAGAACAATTTCCTGATACATGTATCCATCGGGTTTTGTAACACAGAATTAACATTTTAGAAAATCGTATCAATTGCTTAAACTCAGGTGATGAGGATTTTTCTCACTTATATAATGTGCAAGAAACTTAAAGATTTTCATATGCTCATAATGGGCCAATTATCAGATGCTATCAATTCATAGGGGCAGTCCGGCCTATCCTTATGCTTTTGTAGTCATTATCATCCTTTTGGGGGTTTTTAATTTTTGTTTAATTTAATGAAAGTTAATGAAATATGGTGACTGGAAGTTAAACATTTATGATTGCCGGTTTTGGGGCTTTGCAGAAATACTGCCTTTCGGGCAGGTCGAAAATGGGTATTATAAGAGTATTATGAGTCTATGTGTCTTTGTGTTTCTGTATGTGATGTCAATGTTAAGTGTTAGTAAAAGGGGGGGAATTTATATAAATTATGGAATGTTGTTTGATAGATATATGTATGTATAGATATATAGATATTGTCTATTTAAACAATTAAGGACATGTGAACACTATTTATTTATTATGTATTTTGGTGGTTTATTGCCGATTGCAATGTGATATTTATGTGATTTTTTGGGACACTTGCATGTAACAATTATGAGGGCAAAAATAAAAAATGTTATTGTTAATTAACAGCTGAGTTTAATTGCAAGTCCCGTCATACTGGATCCAGCGCATTTTTGGCTTCTCTAGGCTCTCGCCTAGTTTTAAATAACTAGTGGCTTCTCTTTCAAAAAAATAAAAAATTTTTTTTTATACAACATAAAAAGGAAAGAGGGGTTACAAATGGTAGCAGAGCGTGGTTCATTGTAGGGTTGAACCCTTGGGTCCTTGGGTGTGACGGGGCTCGCAAACTCGGAAATACTATGCTATTGTTATGCCATTTTTTTTTTAGGTATATGCCCATGTAGGCTAGTTTAGGTCGTATAACTTGTGAGTCTGGTCGCACCACTGGGGCGGGTATTTGTGGTCGGAAAATTTGATAAGTTGAGCTGCCGGGGGGTCTCAAGCGTTGCCTGGGTGATAGAGGGTGGCTGATTCCGAGGTCGGAGTATAGTGTGTGGCATTAGCGGGATGCGGTATGGCCCGATCGGAACTCGGTACCGTCACCGACTAAATTCCCGAATTAGGAATACTGTCTACTAGTTTGTGTCTTTGAGTTATGTGTTGGTGAGACGTGTGTGTCGGATTGATGTTTGACGTTATGTATGTTCAGTATTGTTGGTTGTTGCTTGTTTCCTTCTGTGGTGTTAGTAGGTGTTTCTGAAGTAGGCCAGGTCTCCGCAGCGCTAGAGAACCCGGGGGTCGCTCAAAGGAAGTATAGTACTTGGGTTTTTTCTGATTCTTGTGAAAATGTTTGTGTAGGTCATGTTTGTGTTAGGTGTTTAGTGGGGATTTGTTTTATTATTGTTTGTTTTGAATTGTGCAATTCTGGCGGCGGTATGCTATCAGAAGTTGCCCCATCCCATTTCAGGCGATCTCCAGAAATTTTCGGTTGTGAATGGATTTGATGAGGACCAGCTGCTGGTTTTCTTGGACCTGGTGCTGCAGTTGGCAGATTTCCCGGGGGTGTCCGATGGGGAGGTCTTGTCTCTTATAGACCCGTATTGCCGGGGTTCATTGGCAGGGTTGGTCACCAACACTCTGCGTCGGGGCGGCAGTGTCGATGGTTTCCATGGGGAAGTGTTGGACTTCTTCATACCCCGTCGACGACGTGATCAGTTGAAGTTTAAGTTATTCTATCGTCTACAGGCCAACGGAGAGGCATTGGGGGACTTCGTGCATGATGTAAGGAAAGCTGCCCGTATGTTAAGGATGGGGTTGCCCGAGACAGAAGTTATACAAGCAATTCTGGAAGGACTGAATCCCCAAGAGAGATCTCGTTTGATCTTCGCAGATCCTCCACGTTGTTTTGCGGACCTGGACCGGTGGTGTGCGCATGCCAGAAGAGTCCAGGAGAATGATGAGTCCCGGGGAAGAGATGCTACAGATGTCCAAGACTCCAGTGGTTTGTTAGGAAGACCGAAAAAGGACAAACATGGTGGTTGGAGGAGAACACAAGAGACGTTTAGAAAGCCTGAATATTCCGGAAGTAATGGAGGCTACAAGGGGGTGGCAAGTGAGAAGACGGTAACAACAGCTACAGCACCGAAAACAAAGAAGTACGAAATTAACAGGGGAAGAAGAAATTATGTTAGGGAACAAACATCGGCAAGTAGGGAGCCTGTAGCAAGGCATTATTCCTATTTGGAGAGTAAGGAAACTTTAAAGGATCCAGAGAAATTACCAGTGCCTAAAAGAGTACTGGATGAAGAAGGTGAAGCAGAAGAAGAAAAGCGGAATAACTTCTGTGGATCGATACAAGAGCCTAAGTACACGTCAGTCAATACTGGGTTCCAGGACTCGAAGAGGACGTCATGGTTGAATCCAGATGCCGCAGAATTTGTCCCGGTATCGTTCGTGAGGGATCCAGATCCGGTAACATCATCATCGCCTACGCCGGGATGTGAGAAGTCACTTGAGAGTGTAGCTTTGCCATTGCCAGTAGAAATTAATTTAGTCATTGCACATGAACCTGGACAGCTGGATTCCAGGGTGGAAAATGTTGAGGACGTCGTAGTTGCTGAAAGTGGTGAAGGAGAGGAATCGAAGGAAGAGGCAGAAGAGCGGTCTGCAGATGCTGCACAGAGAAGTATAGTTATAGGTGTTAGGGAGACTGGAGAGGCTGAGTTTGCGGATGGACACAGGGATGTCCAGGCTGAAAGTGTTTCTGAGGTTGTGGATGGACAAGGGGATGTCCATGCTGCAAGTGTGGTAGAAGTAGATGAGGTAGCAGTTGAGGAGGAATTTGGTGGCAGCGTTGTGGAGTGTGCGAGTGAGAATGATGTAGTGTGTGAAGATGTGCAGACGCCTTCTGTAAGTAGTGTTGAGGATTCCGAAGAACGAAACGAAGTTTCAGGTGGACCAGGTGAGCAACTAGAGGAGGACGAGGACGTGCAGTGTTCTGATGGTGGTAGTGGATGTGATGGCGAGGATGTTGATGATGAACGTGTTGAGGAAAATGAGATTGGAGAAGAGGTTAGCGAAGAAGTTTGTGAAGCGGCTGGTGACCAATGTGATGAAGAAATTGGTGAGGAGCTGAGGGAAGATGCGGTTGAAGATAGATCAGAGGAGCAACTGGAAGATGCTGAGTAGGTGCAGTGTTGTGAGGTTGATTTGGATTATGGGGATGAAAAGGGGGAAATTGTGGAAGAGGAGGAAGAGAAGGAAGGATTGGAAGAAAGACGAGTAGAGGAGTTAGATGATGAGCATAATCCAAAGCGGCGTGAAAGTAAAATCCAAAGCGGAGATTCTGGTCTATGCTGATGTAACTACACCTTCATCAGCCATGAGCCATGACACACACACCTGTTTGGAAGAGGGAGTCTGTTGAACAACCACAAGATGCATCACATGCTCACGATTAAGGTGATATGAACTCTTTTTATTTTCGTTGCCCGGGCCTGCCGTTCACCTGAATTACAAATTATTTTTCTTTTGAAACCATGTGCCCACGCTGCTAGACAGTCCGCTCTGGGGTGTGTCAGCTGAACACTCATTATGAACATCATGTGACTTTTATAATTTAACTTCATAAATCTGTGTACTATGTTCGTAATTGTGTGCTGCACTGGGGGAGCGTGCCAGAGTTTTTTTTTACTCTTAAAATTTTTTTTATATATATACAAGAGTCATTACACCATTCACTATAAAATTTAAGTCAAATGTTAGGGGTTCTGTTCCGGCTGGTTCAGAACGGGTTCATATTTTAATTTCATTTCGGTTTAACATGTAAGGGCTGGGGGTTTCGTTTTTCAGGCTGTTTTCTGGGGGTAAAAGGGACATAGTTTTTTTTTAGTCAGGCACATGTTCATTCAGTTTAAGGCAGGTTTGATTCCTGTCACATATGGTCGGGTACATGCTGGCGCGCTTCCACATCTGCTAGGATACAACAGGCGGTTATTATAATATCAATTCTACACAGCCATCTGACTTTAAGAGAAAAGAAATTTTATATTTTGTGGGCATATACTGATAATTTTTTGACCTTGTAAAATCATATTGATGCCACTAATTCTTGTCAGTTGAATTAAATCATTTTCATTAAGGAACAATTTCCTGATACATGTATCCATCGGGTTTTGTAACACAGAATTAACATTTTAGAAAATCGTATCAATTGCTTAAACTCAGGTGATGAGGATTTTTCTCACTTATATAATGTGCAAGAAACTTAAAGATTTTTATATGCTCATAATTGGCCAATTATCAGATGTTATCAATTCATAGGGGCAGTCCGGCCTATCCTTATGCTTTTGTAGTCATTATCATTCTTTTTGGGGTTTTTAATTTTTGTTTAATTTAATGGAAGTTAATGAAATATGGTGACTGGAAATTAAACATTTATGATTGCCGGGTTTGGGGCTTTGGAGAAATACTGCCTGTCGGGCAGGTCGAAAATGGGTATTATAAGAGTATTATGAGTCTATGTGTCTTTGCGTTTCTGTATGTGATTTCAATGTTAAGTGTTAGTAAAAGGGTGGGGGAATTTAAATAAATTATGGAATGTTGTTTGATAGATATATGTATGTATAGATATATAGATATTGTCTATTTACACAATTAAGGACATGTGAACACTATTTATTTATTATGTATTTTGGTGGTTTATTGCCGATTGCAATGTGATATTTATGTGATTTGTGGGATATTTGCATGTAACAATTATGAGGGCAATAATAAAAAATGTTATTGTTAATTAACAGCTGAGTTTAATTGCAAGTCCCGTCATACTGGACCCAGCGCATTTTTGGCTTCTCTAGGCTCTCGCCTAGTTTTAAAAAACTAGTGGCTTCTCTTTCAAAAAAATAAAAATTTTTTTTTGTACAACATAAAAAGGAAAGAGGGGTTACAAGTTTACATCAGAAGAAATGAAATTTCTCAGGTTGGTGTAACTATTTGGGAAGAATTCGATCTCCTTTCCAAACTTGTAATGAATTGTAAATCCACAGGGTATCTTAGTTTGGAGCGTCCGAAAATGACGTGGTTTCTGAAACAGGCAGTGTAGCCTAATCCGTGAAGTGGAGATGATAATAAATCTTGATTATACTAGCTTAAGATTGGGATACTTTTTCTAAACGAAGAAAAACTGAAATAAAATAATTTTCTAGTACGTGTTAGAGTTCTCATTATCCGTCTAACTTTACTTGACTTTATTTCAATTATAAAAACTTTAAATCAATATCATTATTTTTACAAGATTTAAAATCTCTAGCAACTGAATTATGCCTTTACGTAAGGTTCACTTCCATAGCATTAAACATGAGTATTTATGAATGTGAGTGTGCATGAATATAATATATACAGAAAACTTTTATACCGTATTGTTGGTTTTACTTGTAAATGTATCAATTTATTACTCCAATTTTGATATTACATAATTGAGTTTTCCATAAATCATTCTTAATTGTCTTCAAGTTAAGATTCAATTTTGCCATTACGGGTCATTGAAAGGGTGGAAGAGGTTTGTGTCCTGGTCCACTTGGGGAAGGACCCTGGTGTCCTGGTGATGACTTTCGCATTGTGGCAAGTGAATCCAGTTCATTTTGCACGTTGAGTGCCACTTCGACAGTCTCCATCGGTTGTTGGTCGCCGAGTGCCACCGCTGATGCCACCACAAGCACACAAACAAACAACTGAAACGAAATAAAAAAATTAATAAATTTCAGAGTATGCAGTAAGCATGCACAGTATTTTTACATTGGTATTTTCACTGAGAACAAATATTTTTAGTACTTTCTATACTGTATCGCAATAAATATTATTTTAGACACACACCAATCACATAGTTACTATGGGCCTATTTATACACTGTTGCAGCATAGATACATAGGGTTATTGTGGCACCTATTTTGAATGGATTCACTGCTGTACTTGAAGGTTGCCTTACTGTGATAATATAAGAGGAGTCTTCCACTAAATTCACTGTGATGCTTTCAGAAACTAGTTGGATTGGATTTCCGGTGGTACTTGTGAAGTTGCTAATGTAAATAAACTAGAAGCAAAATATTTTCAACACTAGTGAAACTGGGTTCGGTGGCAGTTGAAGACACCAATCTCAACTGGATACACGGTGGTACTAGGAGCACTCAGTTGCCTGGGTTTAGTTTCGATTGGGCTCAATCCCAAGATTATTCTGTCTTTCTCTCACGTCGAGTTTTATGGATCTACACATATTAGTTGCTTTCTATTCTGATACCAGATCATGTGGCTTCTGTCTTTTGAGTCGCCTGAGGACGTGTGGTGCTTCTTCCACCATCTGTCGCATTATTGGGTTATCGTGGATCTAAATCCTCTGATCATGTTTTGTTGTTATTTCGTTGACATATTCTACACTAAAGTCTGTATGTAGGTTGTCGTTCTTTATATTCCAAAGGCCATACCCTATGCTTCTGAGTACTTTGTTCTGAAAGGTTTGTGTCTTCTCTAAGTTTGTTTTCTTTGTATAGCCCCACAGCTAAATTCCGTAAGTCCAAACAGGTTTCAGTACTTGTTTATACAACAGGAGTTTCTTTTCAAATGTCAGTTGCAAGTTTCTCCTTAACAGTCAGTACACTTTTCTGTATTTAATGTTGAGCTCCTCCTTCTTTTTTTACATGCTCTTTCCATATAAGCTTTGTATCAGCGTCATACCAAGACACTTTTCTGTGTTAGCATATGGAACTTCCAGCCTATAAATATAAACCCTCACTGGATCTAATTTTTTGTTGGTGAAGTTGATATGACCTGCTTTGGATTCATTGAGTTTGATTCTCTAGCGCTTGGTCCGTGCACAGACTTCTGCGATAGACCTCTGGAGCTTGTTTGCTGCAGCTTCAACCTCGTCGCCCATTGTGGATCGCAGTATCTGCAGCAAATGTTGCCACGGTAACTTCCTCACAATTATACAAAGCCCTCGTGTACAATAAATACAAAATGTGTCCCAGCGCACTGCCTTGCGGAACACCCGCAGAAATCCTCTTCAATTCTGAGTACTCGTTCCCACACTTAACACGAAAGTATCGGTCCCAAACGAATTTAAACAAAAATTATGGAACAAATATCTATAAAACCATCTGCAAGAACACACCGTTAACAATTACGTTTTAGTGAGCTTTCATAGATATCTTGAGCCAACCATATTTTACGCTAATTGAGAGCTTACGCTAAGAAGTTTTATTCTTAGGCAAAGTGAGTTTTTTTAAGGGAAGTTAACATTATCGGTTACACAGAAAAATAGAGAAATATTCTGTGTAACAGGGTTATGCCAATACGTAACTGCTACCCTATAAGTTCCTTTTTCTACATTGTACCGATGTGTTAGAGATGTAACATATCTGCTTTTTATGAGAACTTGCTTTACACATTTTTGGAGAATACACAATTTCGGAGAAAATCCGTTTTGTGGTAGAGTTATTGCTCACGGTTAGCGATCACTTTTAAAGCTTACTTCACAGCTGCTTTTTGCAATTACATTTTAGCGATCTTTCATAGATATATTTAGCGGGCTACATGTTACGCTAATTTAGAGCTTACGGTAAGAAAGCACTTTTTTTAGGGAAGATGAAATTATCGATTACACACAAACATATAGATAAAATAGAAAAGTATCTACAGGGTTATGCCAATACGTAACTGCTACCTTATAAGTTGCTTTTTCTACATAGTACCGATATGGTAGAAACGTAACGTATCTGCATTTTATGAGAATTTGATTTACATACCAGTTTTATGCATTTCCACTGACACAATATTGATAGGTTTTACTATGACTCCGGTGAAAAGTCCAGTAGAGTCAATGTCTTTACAATTGTATAATTACTGTAATTAAAATGCTACGTAAAAAGCGTTAAGATAACCCTCAATTTGCTCTTTACAAACTGCGAACGCGACAGCGTTTTATTTTGTGCGCCGTCAGTTTGGTTCTTGGTTCTAAAGGAAGTGTCCAGTAAAAACAAAGATAGAGATAACGGAAACATCTTGGAGCAGGTATCAAGTTTCTAATTACCTTGTATGAGATATATATCCCCCAGTTGATTGTGATGTCGAAAATATACTTGATAAATTTAAACATATATGTGGAAAAATCCATAGAATCTAAAATATAAAACTAGGGAAAACACTAAGCTTAAGTTTTATAAGATTATGGCTGTACCAGGGTCGCTGCACAGGGGGCCGAATGCCAAAAAGCTGGCCAAAATATGAAGGCATATATAAATCGATCTAGAATTGGTATTTACAGGTTTTTGGGGTCGCTGATTCCGAATCTGCAATCCAAATTTCAAAAAATAAAATGGCGGTTACAATATGGCGGACAAAATTGAAAAAAATGAATTGTGTATTGCTTTGTGGGGTCAATAAATACTAAATATTCAAAAACTATTTCAGGCACAGAATATATACAGATTTTGGTTAATAATGCTATTATATTTGAAATTAATTATTGTATATTAAAAATTAAGATAATTTATAGGGGAGAATACATAAGTATTGTAATAATAATTATTATTGTAGTTGAACATAGACTTACGGGAGTCAGATAAGTAGCCTATTCGAAAGTAAATGTAATAATGAAGAACAAGAACGAGAATTAGAGTGTATGTAAGAATAGGATTGTGTATTTTAGAAAAAATTATTACTCAAAATATTTTAAGTTTATTAAAAAAACCACTGTAACACAAAAATGCTGCTAACTATTGAAATATTTATATAAAATACTATAATTAAATGATTTATTCATAATTAGTTCTGATTAAACATTTATTTTAAAAAGTATTAAAAATTACTTGAGATATATATATTGTATTACGTCCAAGGAATATAAATGTTGAAAAAAATTGCATTTTTATCGTTTTAAATTTTACTACGCTTAATCTATGCAAATAAGTTGAGGTTAAAAAAAAAGACAGAATTTTTCAATATCAAATGAAATCAGATATTCCATACAATATTTTGCAACAAAAAATAAAACTCGAGTTTTTTCCAAAATATCTTACTGATTTTCGCAAAAACCTTAATCACAATTTTCGTTCTTTCATCAACTAATTCAAAAAGTATGCGGTTTTTGAAAAAAAAAATTAAAAAATAATTGTTAATTTTTTTACTTTATACAATTTGTACGTTTGGGGTTTTCTGAAGAAAGCGTTTCATGAACAAATTGAAGGCGGTTTTGCAAAATAAATTTTGCTCTTTGTCTAATAAGCCTCCGATAGACGTATTGCGCACATTCGACTACACTTGTCTCATGAAAGACCCCATGCACCTGCTACGATTTGTGAGTGCCTAAAACTGGAGGCAGGTTCTTCCTACGTAAGCAAATCACCACGTTTTAAGCCAGTCGAGACGTTCTATCTCTTTTTCATCTTTTTCGCTTACATAGGGTAAACAGTATGCTTCACGACATATTACGACATGCTTTACTTTTCGTGATAATTGAAGAATATAAATTTAATTTTCTAAGTTCTGTGGGTGTTGCTGACAGATAATATAAATAGTTTACTGCAAAAACCTTTATATTTCAAAAGACATAGCAAGTGAAAATGAGTTTCACGGAAGCCATCTCCTGTTGTTGGTGCCACGCGACTAACATAGCGTTAAACAAATTAACGTTAGGCCTATATATGTTTTAGATCCATGCTTAATATGTGTATTTATGTATTGTGCTACTTTAAGCTACTGGTCATTAGTTTTGTTCGTTAGTACATAGTATAAGCTTCACATAAAATAGGTTTTTCCATCCAACTCTGCTTGATTATATTACGTTTTTGTTATTAAAATCATGTTTTCTGCATAAGTAATGTAATACTTTTTACGCGCCAAACTTTTACATATATCACTTTGCTTAATTTTTGTTAACTTTAATGAAACATATGTGATGCTTACGTACCTTTGGCTAATGATTCCATTTTATAGAATTAAAATCGGACGGTTTTTCGAGTTTCTAGGACTTTTAACAAAGACGCAGTGTCGACTCACCACTGCGTGCTGAACTTGCGAGAAGGTCTCTTTACAATTGTATTTTTCAGCGTTGGAGAGAGGTTTTTTCGACCATTCACCTGTACACGCTGAATCCCGGACTGTTGCTCTAACCATCCTTATAATTCAAACGACCTAAAAGGTAACTTTATTTTTCGACTTTTGGCCAGCTTTTAGGTTTTTGGCCCCACTGTGCGCTGTATGGGAGTGAGACCTGGGTACTTTCACAGAGAGACAGAGGGAAGGTTGTGCCGGTGTTTGCCTCACCCGGCGATCGAAGGTATTATAAAATTTGTAAACTCGTATATTAACGTCGGTGAGCCGCGATATTGGAATGGCACTGTTGAAACGGCGCGCGCCATCTCTTGGCGAGTTTTGCTGTTTGTTGCATTGTAACTGCTTAAGGCAGTTCCACTCCGGCTCGCATAGAATCAACAGGCTCACCAACTCGAACAGACATCATTGTGTAGTTTGTTTCTTCTGCACTAGTGGCAAGCTGAATTTACGAGACTCCCCGGTAAGTAATCATAGCATCTTATAGTATGCTTCAAAAATAACTAAATTATTTAACGTAAATGTATGCAGCCGAATGTGAAAGACGAATGTATTTGGTGCGATCGGACAGTGTGTGTTGTAAATGATTCATTCAATGTTCAGTATATACAGCTCATATCTTTTTTCTCAATTATTATTATACAAGAGTCACTGTAATTATTTGGTAAAGCTTTATGTAAATTTATAAGCTAAAGTCAGTACGTATAGACGGAGTGAATTGTGCCAGGTAGGCACGTGCATGCAATAGACTGCACGAGTGTTCTTTTTAAGTAATTATGGCAGTTAAAATAAATTGTGAGACCACCCTCAGATGAAACACTAATTATATTTTGTTTGTGTATAACGGTAACTGCATTTAATGTGGTAATTTTTCGGCAAATTGCAATAATTGTGTCACCACGTGGCAAGGCCAACTTGTTCAGTTATGTCGGCACTCGTTGAAGCAAGTGCAAAGTGACTCTTATTAGACACTCTTTAATTTTATTTTTTTTTAATTTAGTGCATTCATTATCACCTTGCAGACTTGATTATTCTCAGGCCATTTTCAAAAAAAAAAAAAAAACAGAAACAGAAACTTTATGCTTTTATCTTCAGTTGGTTCGAAGGCCCGTTCTGAGGTTATTACCTGGAACCAGGGTGCACATTTTTGCGAACAGCATTCTAATCTTTTGTGAATTCTCAGGATTCTCGTCCTAGTCGGAGATTCTGGTCTATGCTGATGTAACTACACCTTCATCAGCCATGAGCCATGACACACACACCTGTTTGGAAGAGGGAGTCTGTTGAACAACCACAAGATGCATCACATGCTCACGATTAAGGTGATATGAACTCTTTTTATTTTCGTTGGCCGGGCCTGCCGTTCACCTGAATTACAAATTATTTTTCTTTTGAAACCATGTGCCCACGCTGCTAGGCAGTCCGCTCTGGGGTGTGTCAGCTGAACACTCATTATGAACATCATGTGACTTTTATAATTTAACTTCATAAATCTGTGTACTATGTTCGTAATTGTGTGCTGCACTGGGGGAGCGTGCCAGAGTTTTTTTTTACTCTTAAAAATTTTTTTTTATATATATACAAGAGTCATTACACCATTCACTATAAAATTTAAGTCACATGTTAGGGGTTCTGTTCCGGCTGGTTCAGAACGGGTTCATATTTTAATTTCATTTCGGTTTAACATGTAAGGGCTGGGGGTTTCGTTTTTCAGGCTGTTTTCTGGGGGTAAAAGGGACATAGTTTTTTTTTAGTCAGGCACATGTTCATTCAGTTTAAGGCAGGTTTGATTCCTATCACATATGGTCGGGTACATGCTGGCGCGCTTCCACATCTGCTAGGATACAACAGGCGGTTATTATAATATCAATTCTACACAGCCATCTGACTTTAAGAGAAAATAAATTTTATATTTTGTGGGCATATACTGATAATTTTTTGACCTTGTAAAATCATATTGATGCCACTAATTCTTGTCAGTTGAATTAAATCATTTTCATTAAAGAACAATTTCCTGATACATGTATCCATCGGGTTTTGTAACACAGAATTAACATTTTAGAAAATCGTATCAATTGCTTAAACTCAGGTGATGAGGATTTTTCTCACTTATATAATGTGCAAGAAACTTAAAGATTTTCATATGCTCATAATGGGCCAATTATCAGATGCTATCAATTCATAGGGGCAGTCCGGCCTATCCTTATGCTTTTGTAGTCATTATCATCCTTTTGGGGGTTTTTAATTTTTGTTTAATTTAATGAAAGTTAATGAAATATGGTGACTGGAAGTTAAACATTTATGATTGCCGGTTTTGGGGCTTTGCAGAAATACTGCCTTTCGGGCAGGTCGAAAATGGGTATTATAAGAGTATTATGAGTCTATGTGTCTTTGTGTTTCTGTATGTGATGTCAATGTTAAGTGTTAGTAAAAGGGGGGGAATTTATATAAATTATGGAATGTTGTTTGATAGATATATGTATGTATAGATATATAGATATTGTCTATTTAAACAATTAAGGACATGTGAACACTATTTATTTATTATGTATTTTGGTGGTTTATTGCCGATTGCAATGTGATATTTATGTGATTTTTTGGGACACTTGCATGTAACAATTATGAGGGCAAAAATAAAAAATGTTATTGTTAATTAACAGCTGAGTTTAATTGCAAGTCCCGTCATACTGGATCCAGCGCATTTTTGGCTTCTCTAGGCTCTCGCCTAGTTTTAAATAACTAGTGGCTTCTCTTTCAAAAAAATAAAAAATTTTTTTTTATACAACATAAAAAGGAAAGAGGGGTTACAAATGGTAGCAGAGCGTGGTTCATTGTAGGGTTGAACCCTTGGGTCCTTGGGTGTGACGGGGCTCGCAAACTCGGAAATACTATGCTATTGTTATGCCATTTTTTTTTTAGGTATATGCCCATGTAGGCTAGTTTAGGTCGTATAACTTGTGAGTCTGGTAGCACCACTGGGGCGGGTATTTGTGGTCGGAAAATTTGATAAGTTGAGCTGCCGGGGGGTCTCAAGCGTTGCCTGGGTAATAGAGGGTGGCTGATTCCGAGGTCGGAGTATAGTGTGTGGCATTAGCGGGATGCGGTATGGCCCGATCGGAAGTCGGTACCGTCACCGACTAAATTCCCGAATTAGGAATACTGTCTACTAGTTTGTGTCTTTGAGTTATGTGTTGGTGAGACGTGTGTGTCGGATTGATGTTTGACGTTATGTATGTTCAGTATTGTTGGTTGTTGCTTGTTTCCTTCTGTGGTGTTAGTAGGTGTTTCTGAAGTAGGCCAGGTCTCCGCAGCGCTAGAGAACCCGGGGGTCGCTCAAAGGAAGTATAGTACTTGGGTTTTTTCTGATTCTTGTGAAAATGTTTGTGTAGGTCATGTTTGTGTTAGGTGTTTAGTGGGGATTTGTTTTATTATTGTTTGTTTTGAATTGTGCAATTCTGGCGGCGGTATGCTATCAGAAGTTGCCCCATCCCATTTCAGGCGATCTCCAGAAATTTTCGGTTGTGAATGGATTTGATGAGGACCAGCTGCTGGTTTTCTTGGACCTGGTGCTGCAGTTGGCAGATTTCCCGGGGGTGTCCGATGGGGAGGTCTTGTCTCTTATAGACCCGTATTGCCGGGGTTCATTGGCAGGGTTGGTCACCAACACTCTGCGTCGGGGCGGGAGTGTCGATGGTTTCCATGGGGAAGTGTTGGACTTCTTCATACCCCGTCGACGACGTGATCAGTTGAAGTTTAAGTTATTCTATCGTCTACAGGCCAACGGAGAGGCATTGGGGGACCTCGTGCATGATGTAAGGAAAGCTGCCCGTATGTTAAGGTTGGGGTTGCCCAAGACAGAATTTATACAAGCAATTCTGGAAGGACTGAATCCCCAAGAGAGATCTCGTTTGATCTTCGCAGATCCTCCACGTTGTTTTGCGGACCTGGACCGGTGGTGTGCGCATGCCAGAACAGTCCAGGAGAATGATGAGTCCCGGGGAAGAGATGCTACAGATGTCCAAGACTCCAGTGGTTTGTTAGGAAGACCGAAAAAGGACAAACATGGTGGTTGGAGGAGAACACAAGAGACGTTTAGAAAGCCTGAATATTCCGGAAGTAATGGAGGCTACAAGGGGGTGGCAAGTGAGAAGACGGTAACAACAGCTACAGCACCGAAAACAAAGAAGTACGAAATTAACAGGGGAAGAAGAAATTATGTTAGGGAACAAACATCGGCAAGTAGGGAGCCTGTAGCAAGGCATTATTCCTATTTGGAGAGTAAGGAAACTTTAAAGGATCCAGAGAAATTACCAGTGCCTAAAAGAGTACTGGATGAAGAAGGTGAAGCAGAAGAAGAAAAGCGGAATAACTTCTGTGGATCGATACAAGAGCCTAAGAACACGTCAGTCAATACTGGGTTCCAGGACTCGAAGAGGACGTCATGGTTGAATCCAGATGCCGCAGAATTTGTCCCGGTATCGTTCGTGAGGGATCCAGATCCGGTAACATCATCATCGCCTACGCCGGGATGTGAGAAGTCACTTGAGAGTGTAGCTTTGCCATTGCCAGTAGAAATTAATTTAGTCATTGCACATGAACCTGGACAGCTGGATTCCAGGGTGGAAAATGTTGAGGACGTCGTAGTTGCTGAAAGTGGTGAAGGAGAGGAATCGAAGGAAGAGGCAGAAGAGCGGTCTGCAGATGCTGCACAGAGAAGTATAGTTATAGGTGTTAGGGAGACTGGAGAGGCTGAGTTTGCGGATGGACACAGGGATGTCCAGGCTGAAAGTGTTTCTGAGGTTGTGGATGGACAAGGGGATGTCCATGCTGCAAGTGTGGTAGAAGTAGATGAGGTAGCAGTTGAGGAGAAATTTGGTGGCAGCGTTGTGGAGTGTGCGAGTGAGAATGATGTAGTGTGTGAAGATGTGCAGACGCCTTCTGTAAGTAGTGTTGAGGATTCCGAAGAACGAAAAGAAGTTTCAGGTGGACCAGGTGAGCAACTAGAGGAGGACGAGGACGTGCAGTGTTCTGATGGTGGTAGTGGATGTGATGGCGAGGATGTTGATGATGAACGTGTTGAGGAAAATGAGATTGGAGAAGAGGTTAGCGAAGAAGTTTGTGAAGCGGCTGGTGACCAATGTGATGAAGAAATTGGTGAGGAGCTGAGGGAAGATGCGGTTGAAGATAGATCAGAGGAGCAACTGGAAGATGCTGAGTAGGTGCAGTGTTGTGAGGTTGATTTGGATTATGGGGATGAAAAGGGGGAAATTGTGGAAGAGGAGGAAGAGAAGGAAGGATTGGAAGAAAGACGAGTAGAGGAGTTAGATGATGAGCATAATCCAAAGCGGCGTGAAAGTAGAATCCAAAGCGGAGATTCTGGTCTATGCTGATGTAACTACACCTTCATCAGCCATGAGCCATGACACACACACCTGTTTGGAAGAGGGAGTCTGTTGAACAACCACAAGATGCATCACATGCTCACGATTAAGGTGATATGAACTCTTTTTATTTTCGTTGCCCGGGCCTGCCGTTCACCTGAATTACAAATTATTTTTCTTTTGAAACCATGTGCCCACGCTGCTAGACAGTCCGCTCTGGGGTGTGTCAGCTGAACACTCATTATGAACATCATGTGACTTTTATAATTTAACTTTATAAATCTGTGTACTATGTTCGTAATTGTGTGCTGCACTGGGGGAGCGTGCCAGAGTTTTTTTTTACTCTTAAAATTTTTTTTTATATATATACAAGAGTCATTACACCATTCACTATAAAATTTAAGTCAAATGTTAGGGGTTCTGTTCCGGCTGGTTCAGAACGGGTTCATATTTTAATTTCATTTCGGTTTAACATGTAAGGGCTGGGGGTTTCGTTTTTCAGGCTGTTTTCTGGGGGTAAAAGGGACATAGTTTTTTTTTAGTCAGGCACATGTTCATTCAGTTTAAGGCAGGTTTGATTCCTGTCACATATGGTCGGGTACATGCTGGCGCGCTTCCACATCTGCTAGGATACAACAGGCGGTTATTATAATATCAATTCTACACAGCCATCTGACTTTAAGAGAAAAGAAATTTTATATTTTGTGGGCATATACTGATAATTTTTTGACCTTGTAAAATCATATTGATGCCACTAATTCTTGTCAGTTGAATTAAATCATTTTCATTAAGGAACAATTTCCTGATACATGTATCCATCGGGTTTTGTAACACAGAATTAACATTTTAGAAAATCGTATCAATTGCTTAAACTCAGGTGATGAGGATTTTTCTCACTTATATAATGTGCAAGAAACTTAAAGATTTTTATATGCTCATAATTGGCCAATTATCAGATGTTATCAATTCATAGGGGCAGTCCGGCCTATCCTTATGCTTTTGTAGTCATTATCATTCTTTTTGGGGTTTTTAATTTTTGTTTAATTTAATGGAAGTTAATGAAATATGGTGACTGGAAATTAAACATTTATGATTGCCGGGTTTGGGGCTTTGGAGAAATACTGCCTGTCGGGCAGGTCGAAAATGGGTATTATAAGAGTATTATGAGTCTATGTGTCTTTGCGTTTCTGTATGTGATTTCAATGTTAAGTGTTAGTAAAAGGGTGGGGGAATTTAAATAAATTATGGAATGTTGTTTGATAGATATATGTATGTATAGATATATAGATATTGTCTATTTACACAATTAAGGACATGTGAACACTATTTATTTATTATGTATTTTGGTGGTTTATTGCCGATTGCAATGTGATATTTATGTGATTTGTGGGATATTTGCATGTAACAATTATGAGGGCAATAATAAAAAATGTTATTGTTAATTAACAGCTGAGTTTAATTGCAAGTCCCGTCATACTGGACCCAGCGCATTTTTGGCTTCTCTAGGCTCTCGCCTAGTTTTAAAAAACTAGTGGCTTCTCTTTCAAAAAAATAAAAATTTTTTTTTGTACAACATAAAAAGGAAAGAGGGGTTACAAGTTTACATCAGAAGAAATGAAATTTCTCAGGTTGGTGTAACTATTTGGGAAGAATTCGATCTCCTTTCCAAACTTGTAATGAATTGTAAATCCACAGGGTATCTTAGTTTGGAGCGTCCGAAAATGACGTGGTTTCTGAAACAGGCAGTGTAGCCTAATCCGTGAAGTGGAGATGATAATAAATCTTGATTATACTAGCTTAAGATTGGGATACTTTTTCTAAACGAAGAAAAACTGAAATAAAATAATTTTCTAGTACGTGTTAGAGTTCTCATTATCCGTCTAACTTTACTTGACTTTATTTCAATTATAAAAACTTTAAATCAATATCATTATTTTTACAAGATTTAAAATCTCTAGCAACTGAATTATGCCTTTACGTAAGGTTCACTTCCATAGCATTAAACATGAGTATTTATGAATGTGAGTGTGCATGAATATAATATATACAGAAAACTTTTATACCGTATTGTTGGTTTTACTTGTAAATGTATCAATTTATTACTCCAATTTTGATATTACATAATTGAGTTTTCCATAAATCATTCTTAATTGTCTTCAAGTTAAGATTCAATTTTGCCATTACGGGTCATTGAAAGGGTGGAAGAGGTTTGTGTCCTGGTCCACTTGGGGAAGGACCCTGGTGTCCTGGTGATGACTTTCGCATTGTGGCAAGTGAATCCAGTTCATTTTGCACGTTGAGTGCCACTTCGACAGTCTCCATCGGTTGTTGGTCGCCGAGTGCCACCGCTGATGCCACCACAAGCACACAAACAAACAACTGAAACGAAATAAAAAAATTAATAAATTTCAGAGTATGCAGTAAGCATGCACAGTATTTTTACATTGGTATTTTCACTGAGAACAAATATTTTTAGTACTTTCTATACTGTATCGCAATAAATATTATTTTAGACACACACCAATCACATAGTTACTATGGGCCTATTTATACACTGTTGCAGCATAGATACATAGGGTTATTGTGGCACCTATTTTGAATGGATTCACTGCTGTACTTGAAGGTTGCCTTACTGTGATAATATAAGAGGAGTCTTCCACTAAATTCACTGTGATGCTTTCAGAAACTAGTTGGATTGGATTTCCGGTGGTACTTGTGAAGTTGCTAATGTAAATAAACTAGAAGCAAAATATTTTCAACACTAGTGAAACTGGGTTCGGTGGCAGTTGAAGACACCAATCTCAACTGGATACACGGTGGTACTAGGAGCACTCAGTTGCCTGGGTTTAGTTTCGATTGGGCTCAATCCCAAGATTATTCTGTCTTTCTCTCACGTCGAGTTTTATGGATCTACACATATTAGTTGCTTTCTATTCTGATACCAGATCATGTGGCTTCTGTCTTTTGAGTCGCCTGAGGACGTGTGGTGCTTCTTCCACCATCTGTCGCATTATTGGGTTATCGTGGATCTAAATCCTCTGATCATGTTTTGTTGTTATTTCGTTGACATATTCTACACTAAAGTCTGTATGTAGGTTGTCGTTCTTTATATTCCAAAGGCCATACCCTATGCTTCTGAGTACTTTGTTCTGAAAGGTTTGTGTCTTCTCTAAGTTTGTTTTCTTTGTATAGCCCCACAGCTAAATTCCGTAAGTCCAAACAGGTTTCAGTACTTGTTTATACAACAGGAGTTTCTTTTCAAATGTCAGTTGCAAGTTTCTCCTTAACAGTCAGTACACTTTTCTGTATTTAATGTTGAGCTCCTCCTTCTTTTTTTACATGCTCTTTCCATATAAGCTTTGTATCAGCGTCATACCAAGACACTTTTCTGTGTTAGCATATGGAACTTCCAGCCTATAAATATAAACCCTCACTGGATCTAATTTTTTGTTGGTGAAGTTGATATGACCTGCTTTGGATTCATTGAGTTTGATTCTCTAGCGCTTGGTCCGTGCACAGACTTCTGCGATAGACCTCTGGAGCTTGTTTGCTGCAGCTTCAACCTCGTCGCCCATTGTTGGATCGCAGTATCTGCAGCAAATGTTGCCACGGTAACTTCCTCACAATTATACAAAGCCCTCGTGTACAATAAATACAAAATGTGTCCCAGCGCACTGCCTTGCGGAACACCCGCAGAAATCCTCTTCAATTCTGAGTACTCGTTCCCACACTTAACACGAAAGTATCGGTCCCAAACGAATTTAAACAAAAATTATGGAACAAATATCTATAAAACCATCTGCAAGAACACACCGTTAGCAATTACGTTTTAGTGAGCTTTCATAGATATCTTGAGCCAACCATATTTTACGCTAATTGAGAGCTTACGCTAAGAAGTTTTATTCTTAGGCAAAGTGAGTTTTTTTAAGGGAAGTTAACATTATCGGTTACACAGAAAAATAGAGAAATATTCTGTGTAACAGGGTTATGCCAATACGTAACTGCTACCCTATAAGTTCCTTTTTCTACATTGTACCGATGTGTTAGAGATGTAACATATCTGCTTTTTATGAGAACTTGCTTTACACATTTTTGGAGAATACACAATTTCGGAGAAAATCCGTTTTGTGGTAGAGTTATTGCTCACGGTTAGCGATCACTTTTAAAGCTTACTTCACAGCTGCTTTTTGCAATTACATTTTAGCGATCTTTCATAGATATATTTAGCGGGCTACATGTTACGCTAATTTAGAGCTTACGGTAAGAAAGCACTTTTTTTAGGGAAGATGAAATTATCGATTACACACAAACATATAGATAAAATAGAAAAGTATCTACAGGGTTATGCCAATACGTAACTGCTACCTTATAAGTTGCTTTTTCTACATAGTACCGATATGGTAGAAACGTAACGTATCTGCATTTTATGAGAATTTGATTTACATACCAGTTTTATGCATTTCCACTGACACAATATTGATAGGTTTTACTATGACTCCGGTGAAAAGTCCAGTAGAGTCAATGTCTTTACAATTGTATAATTACTGTAATTAAAATGCTACGTAAAAAGCGTTAAGATAACCCTCAATTTGCTCTTTACAAACTGCGAACGCGACAGCGTTTTATTTTGTGCGCCGTCAGTTTGGTTCTTGGTTCTAAAGGAAGTGTCCAGTAAAAACAAAGATAGAGATAACGGAAACATCTTGGAGCAGGTATCAAGTTTCTAATTACCTTGTATGAGATATATATCCCCCAGTTGATTGTGATGTCGAAAATATACTTGATAAATTTAAACATATATGTGGAAAAATCCATAGAATCTAAAATATAAAACTAGGGAAAACACTAAGCTTAAGTTTTATAAGATTATGGCTGTACCAGGGTTGCTGCACAGGGGGCCGAATGCCAAAAAGCTGGCCAAAATATGAAGGCATATATAAATCGATCTAGAATTGGTATTTACAGGTTTTTGGGGTCGCTGATTCCGAATCTGCAATCCAAATTTCAAAAAATAAAATGGCGGTTACAATATGGCGGACAAAATTGAAAAAAATGAATTGTGTATTGCTTTGTGGGGTCAATAAATACTAAATATTCAAAAACTATTTCAGGCACAGAATATATACAGATTTTGGTTAATAATGCTATTATATTTGAAATTAATTATTGTATATTAAAAATTAAGATAATTTATAGGGGAGAATACATAAGTATTGTAATAATAATTATTATTGTAGTTGAACATAGACTTACGGGAGTCAGATAAGTAGCCTATTCGAAAGTAAATGTAATAATGAAGAACAAGAACGAGAATTAGAGTGTATGTAAGAATAGGATTGTGTATTTTAGAAAAAATTATTACTCAAAATATTTTAAGTTTATTAAAAAAACCACTGTAACACAAAAATGCTGCTAACTATTGAAATATTTATATAAAATACTATAATTAAATGATTTATTCATAATTAGTTCTGATTAAACATTTACTTTAAAAAGTATTAAAAATTACTTGAGATATATATATTGTATTACGTCCAAGGAATATAAATGTTGAAAAAAATTGCATTTTTATCGTTTTAAATTTTACTACGCTTAATCTATGCAAATAAGTTGAGGTTAAAAAAAAAGACAGAATTTTTCAATATCAAATGAAATCAGATATTCCATACAATATTTTGCAACAAAAAATAAAACTCGAGTTTTTTCCAAAATATCTTACTGATTTTCGCAAAAACCTTAATCACAATTTTCGTTCTTTCATCAACTAATTCAAAAAGTATGCGGTTTTTGAAAAAAAAAATTAAAAAATAATTGTTAATTTTTTTACTTTATACAATTTGTACGTTTGGGGTTTTCTGAAGAAAGCGTTTCATGAACAAATTGAAGGCGGTTTTGCAAAATAAATTTTGCTCTTTGTCTAATAAGCCTCCGATAGACGTATTGCGCACATTCGACTACACTTGTCTCATGAAAGACCCCATGCACCTGCTACGATTTGTGAGTGCCTAAAACTGGAGGCAGGTTCTTCCTACGTAAGCAAATCACCACGTTTTAAGCCAGTCGAGACGTTCTATCTCTTTTTCATCTTTTTCGCTTACATAGGGTAAACAGTATGCTTCACGACATATTACGACATGCTTTACTTTTCGTGATAATTGAAGAATATAAATTTAATTTTCTAAGTTCTGTGGGTGTTGCTGACAGATAATATAAATAGTTTACTGCAAAAACCTTTATATTTCAAAAGACATAGCAAGTGAAAATGAGTTTCACGGAAGCCATCTCCTGTTGTTGGTGCCACGCGACTAACATAGCGTTAAACAAATTAACGTTAGGCCTATATATGTTTTAGATCCATGCTTAATATGTGTATTTATGTATTGTGCTACTTTAAGCTACTGGTCATTAGTTTTGTTCGTTAGTACATAGTATAAGCTTCACATAAAATAGGTTTTTCCATCCAACTCTGCTTGATTATATTACGTTTTTGTTATTAAAATCATGTTTTCTGCATAAGTAATGTAATACTTTTTACGCGCCAAACTTTTACATATATCACTTTGCTTAATTTTTGTTAACTTTAATGAAACATATGTGATGCTTACGTACCTTTGGCTAATGATTCCATTTTATAGAATTAAAATCGGACGGTTTTTCGAGTTTCTAGGACTTTTAACAAAGACGCAGTGTCGACTCACCACTGCGTGCTGAACTTGCGAGAAGGTCTCTTTACAATTGTATTTTTCAGCGTTGGAGAGAGGTTTTTTCGACCATTCACCTGTACACGCTGAATCCCGGACTGTTGCTCTAACCATCCTTATAATTCAAACGACCTAAAAGGTAACTTTATTTTTCGACTTTTGGCCAGCTTTTAGGTTTTTGGCCCCACTGTGCGCTGTATGGGAGTGAGACCTGGGTACTTTCACAGAGAGACAGAGGGAAGGTTGTGCCGGTGTTTGCCTCACCCGGCGATCGAAGGTATTATAAAATTTGTAAACTCGTATATTAACGTCGGTGAGCCGCGATATTGGAATGGCACTGTTGAAACGGCGCGCGCCATCTCTTGGCGAGTTTTGCTGTTTGTTGCATTGTAACTGCTTAAGGCAGTTCCACTCCGGCTCGCATAGAATCAACAGGCTCACCAACTCGAACAGACATCATTGTGTAGTTTGTTTCTTCTGCACTAGTGGCAAGCTGAATTTACGAGACTCCCCGGTAAGTAATCATAGCATCTTATAGTATGCTTCAAAAATAACTAAATTATTTAACGTAAATGTATGCAGCCGAATGTGAAAGACGAATGTATTTGGTGCGATCGGACAGTGTGTGTTGTAAATGATTCATTCAATGTTCAGTATATACAGCTCATATCTTTTTTCTCAATTATTATTATACAAGAGTCACTGTAATTATTTGGTAAAGCTTTATGTAAATTTATAAGCTAAAGTCAGTACGTATAGACGGAGTGAATTGTGCCAGGTAGGCACGTGCATGCAATAGACTGCACGAGTGTTCTTTTTAAGTAATTATGGCAGTTAAAATAAATTGTGAGACCACCCTCAGATGAAACACTAATTATATTTTGTTTGTGTATAACGGTAACTGCATTTAATGTGGTAATTTTTCGGCAAATTGCAATAATTGTGTCACCACGTGGCAAGGCCAACTTGTTCAGTTATGTCGGCACTCGTTGAAGCAAGTGCAAAGTGACTCTTATTAGACACTCTTTAATTTTATTCTTTTTTAATTTAGTGCATTCATTATCACCTTGCAGACTTGATTATTCTCAGGCCATTTTCAAAAAAAAAAAAAAAACAGAAACAGAAACTTTATGCTTTTATCTTCAGTTGGTTCGAAGGCCCGTTCTGAGGTTATTACCTGGAACCAGGGTGCACATTTTTGCGAACAGCATTCTAATCTTTTGTGAATTCTCAGGATTCTCGTCCTAGTCGGAGATTCTGGTCTATGCTGATGTAACTACACCTTCATCAGCCATGAGCCATGACACACACACCTGTTTGGAAGAGGGAGTCTGTTGAACAACCACAAGATGCATCACATGCTCACGATTAAGGTGATATGAACTCTTTTTATTTTCGTTGGCCGGGCCTGCCGTTCACCTGAATTACAAATTATTTTTCTTTTGAAACCATGTGCCCACGCTGCTAGGCAGTCCGCTCTGGGGTGTGTCAGCTGAACACTCATTATGAACATCATGTGACTTTTATAATTTAACTTCATAAATCTGTGTACTATGTTCGTAATTGTGTGCTGCACTGGGGGAGCGTGCCAGAGTTTTTTTTTACTCTTAAAAATTTTTTTTTATATATATACAAGAGTCATTACACCATTCACTATAAAATTTAAGTCACATGTTAGGGGTTCTGTTCCGGCTGGTTCAGAACGGGTTCATATTTTAATTTCATTTCGGTTTAACATGTAAGGGCTGGGGGTTTCGTTTTTCAGGCTGTTTTCTGGGGTAAAAGGGACATAGTTTTTTTTTAGTCAGGCACATGTTCATTCAGTTTAAGGCAGGTTTGATTCCTATCACATATGGTCGGGTACATGCTGGCGCGCTTCCACATCTGCTAGGATACAACAGGCGGTTATTATAATATCAATTCTACACAGCCATCTGACTTTAAGAGAAAATAAATTTTATATTTTGTGGGCATATACTGATAATTTTTTGACCTTGTAAAATCATATTGATGCCACTAATTCTTGTCAGTTGAATTAAATCATTTTCATTAAAGAACAATTTCCTGATACATGTATCCATCGGGTTTTGTAACACAGAATTAACATTTTAGAAAATCGTATCAATTGCTTAAACTCAGGTGATGAGGATTTTTCTCACTTATATAATGTGCAAGAAACTTAAAGATTTTCATATGCTCATAATGGGCCAATTATCAGATGCTATCAATTCATAGGGGCAGTCCGGCCTATCCTTATGCTTTTGTAGTCATTATCATCCTTTTGGGGGTTTTTAATTTTTGTTTAATTTAATGAAAGTTAATGAAATATGGTGACTGGAAGTTAAACATTTATGATTGCCGGTTTTGGGGCTTTGCAGAAATACTGCCTTTCGGGCAGGTCGAAAATGGGTATTATAAGAGTATTATGAGTCTATGTGTCTTTGTGTTTCTGTATGTGATGTCAATGTTAAGTGTTAGTAAAAGGGGGGAATTTATATAAATTATGGAATGTTGTTTGATAGATATATGTATGTATAGATATATAGATATTGTCTATTTAAACAATTAAGGACATGTGAACACTATTTATTTATTATGTATTTTGGTGGTTTATTGCCGATTGCAATGTGATATTTATGTGATTTTTTGGGACACTTGCATGTAACAATTATGAGGGCAAAAATAAAAAATGTTATTGTTAATTAACAGCTGAGTTTAATTGCAAGTCCCGTCATACTGGATCCAGCGCATTTTTGGCTTCTCTAGGCTCTCGCCTAGTTTTAAATAACTAGTGGCTTCTCTTTCAAAAAAATAAAAAATTTTTTTTTATACAACATAAAAAGGAAAGAGGGGTTACAAATGGTAGCAGAGCGTGGTTCATTGTAGGGTTGAACCCTTGGGTCCTTGGGTGTGACGGGGCTCGCAAACTCGGAAATACTATGCTATTGTTATGCCATTTTTTTTTTAGGTATATGCCCATGTAGGCTAGTTTAGGTCGTATAACTTGTGAGTCTGGTAGCACCACTGGGGCGGGTATTTGTGGTCGGAAAATTTGATAAGTTGAGCTGCCGGGGGGTCTCAAGCGTTGCCTGGGTAATAGAGGGTGGCTGATTCCGAGGTCGGAGTATAGTGTGTGGCATTAGCGGGATGCGGTATGGCCCGATCGGAAGTCGGTACCGTCACCGACTAAATTCCCGAATTAGGAATACTGTCTACTAGTTTGTGTCTTTGAGTTATGTGTTGGTGAGACGTGTGTGTCGGATTGATGTTTGACGTTATGTATGTTCAGTATTGTTGGTTGTTGCTTGTTTCCTTCTGTGGTGTTAGTAGGTGTTTCTGAAGTAGGCCAGGTCTCCGCAGCGCTAGAGAACCCGGGGGTCGCTCAAAGGAAGTATAGTACTTGGGTTTTTTCTGATTCTTGTGAAAATGTTTGTGTAGGTCATGTTTGTGTTAGGTGTTTAGTGGGGATTTGTTTTATTATTGTTTGTTTTGAATTGTGCAATTCTGGCGGCGGTATGCTATCAGAAGTTGCCCCATCCCATTTCAGGCGATCTCCAGAAATTTTCGGTTGTGAATGGATTTGATGAGGACCAGCTGCTGGTTTTCTTGGACCTGGTGCTGCAGTTGGCAGATTTCCCGGGGGTGTCCGATGGGGAGGTCTTGTCTCTTATAGACCCGTATTGCCGGGGTTCATTGGCAGGGTTGGTCACCAACACTCTGCGTCGGGGCGGGAGTGTCGATGGTTTCCATGGGGAAGTGTTGGACTTCTTCATACCCCGTCGACGACGTGATCAGTTGAAGTTTAAGTTATTCTATCGTCTACAGGCCAACGGAGAGGCATTGGGGGACCTCGTGCATGATGTAAGGAAAGCTGCCCGTATTTTAAGGTTGGGGTTGCCCGAGACAGAAGTTATACAAGCAATTCTGGAAGGACTGAATCCCCAAGAGAGATCTCGTTTGATCTTCGCAGATCCTCCACGTTGTTTTGCGGACCTGGACCGGTGGTGTGCGCATGCCAGAAGAGTCCAGGAGAATGATGAGTCCCGGGGAAGAGATGCTACAGATGTCCAAGACTCCAGTGGTTTGTTAGGAAGACCGAAAAAGGACAAACATGGTGGTTGGAGGAGAACACAAGAGACGTTTAGAAAGCCTGAATATTCCGGAAGTAATGGAGGCTACAAGGGGGTGGCAAGTGAGAAGACGGTAACAACAGCTACAGCACCGAAAACAAAGAAGTACGAAATTAACAGGGGAAGAAGAAATTATGTTAGGGAACAAACATCGGCAAGTAGGGAGCCTGTAGCAAGGCATTATTCCTATTTGGAGAGTAAGGAAACTTTAAAGGATCCAGAGAAATTACCAGTGCCTAAAAGAGTACTGGATGAAGAAGGTGAAGCAGAAGAAGAAAAGCGGAATAACTTCTGTGGATCGATACAAGAGCCTAAGAACACGTCAGTCAATACTGGGTTCCAGGACTCGAAGAGGACGTCATGGTTGAATCCAGATGCCGCAGAATTTGTCCCGGTATCGTTCGTGAGGGATCCAGATCCGGTAACATCATCATCGCCTACGCCGGGATGTGAGAAGTCACTTGAGAGTGTAGCTTTGCCATTGCCAGTAGAAATTAATTTAGTCATTGCACATGAACCTGGACAGCTGGATTCCAGGGTGGAAAATGTTGAGGACGTCGTAGTTGCTGAAAGTGGTGAAGGAGAGGAATCGAAGGAAGAGGCAGAAGAGCGGTCTGCAGATGCTGCACAGAGAAGTATAGTTATAGGTGTTAGGGAGACTGGAGAGGCTGAGTTTGCGGATGGACACAGGGATGTCCAGGCTGCAAGTGTTTCTGAGGTTGTGGATGGACAAGGGGATGTCCATGCTGCAAGTGTGGTAGAAGTAGATGAGGTAGCAGTTGAGGAGAAATTTGGTGGCAGCGTTGTGGAGTGTGCGAGTGAGAATGATGTAGTGTGTGAAGATGTGCAGACGCCTTCTGTAAGTAGTGTTGAGGATTCCGAAGAACGAAAAGAAGTTTCAGGTGGACCAGGTGAGCAACTAGAGGAGGACGAGGACGTGCAGTGTTCTGATGGTGGTAGTGGATGTGATGGCGAGGATGTTGATGATGAACGTGTTGAGGAAAATGAGATTGGAGAAGAGGTTAGCGAAGAAGTTTGTGAAGCGGCTGGTGACCAATGTGATGAAGAAATTGGTGAGGAGCTGAGGGAAGATGCGGTTGAAGATAGATCAGAGGAGCAACTGGAAGATGCTGAGTAGGTGCAGTGTTGTGAGGTTGATTTGGATTATGGGGATGAAAAGGGGGAAATTGTGGAAGAGGAGGACGAGAAGGAAGGATTGGAAGAAAGATGAGTAGAGGAGTTAGATGATGAGCATAATCCAAAGCGGCGTGAAAGTAGAATCCAAAGCGGAGATTCTGGTCTATGCTGATGTAACTACACCTTCATCAGCCATGAGCCATGACACACACACCTGTTTGGAAGAGGGAGTCTGTTGAACAACCACAAGATGCATCACATGCTCACGATTAAGGTGATATGAACTCTTTTTATTTTCGTTGCCCGGGCCTGCCGTTCACCTGAATTACAAATTATTTTTCTTTTGAAACCATGTGCCCACGCTGCTAGACAGTCCGCTCTGGGGTGTGTCAGCTGAACACTCATTATGAACATCATGTGACTTTTATAATTTAACTTCATAAATCTGTGTACTATGTTCGTAATTGTGTGCTGCACTGGGGGAGCGTGCCAGAGTTTTTTTTACTCTTAAAATTTTTTTTATATATATACAAGAGTCATTACACCATTCACTATAAAATTTAAGTCAAATGTTAGGGGTTCTGTTCCGGCTGGTTCAGAACGGGTTCATATTTTAATTTCATTTCGGTTTAACATGTAAGGGCTGGGGGTTTCGTTTTTCAGGCTGTTTTCTGGGGGTAAAAGGGACATAGTTTTTTTTTAGTCAGGCACATGTTCATTCAGTTTAAGGCAGGTTTGATTCCTGTCACATATGGTCGGGTACATGCTGGCGCGCTTCCACATCTGCTAGGATACAACAGGCGGTTATTATAATATCAATTCTACACAGCCATCTGACTTTAAGAGAAAAGAAATTTTATATTTTGTGGGCATATACTGATAATTTTTTGACCTTGTAAAATCATATTGATGCCACTAATTCTTGTCAGTTGAATTAAATCATTTTCATTAAGGAACAATTTCCTGATACATGTATCCATCGGGTTTTGTAACACAGAATTAAAATTTTAGAAAATCGTATCAATTGCTTAAACTCAGGTGATGAGGATTTTTCTCACTTATATAATGTGCAAGAAACTTAAAGATTTTTATATGCTCATAATGGGCCAATTATCAGATGTTATCAATTCATAGGGGCAGTCCGGCCTATCCTTATGCTTTTGTAGTCATTATCATTCTTTTTGGGGTTTTTAATTTTTGTTTAATTTAATGGAAGTTAATGAAATATGGTGACTGGAAATTAAACATTTATGATTGCCGGGTTTGGGGCTTTGGAGAAATACTGCCTGTCGGGCAGGTCGAACATGGGTATTATAAGAGTATTATGAGTCTATGTGTCTTTGCGTTTCTGTATGTGATTTCAATGTTAAGTGTTAGTAAAAGGGTGGGGGAATTTAAATAAATTATGGAATGTTGTTTGATAGATATATGTATGTATAGATATATAGATATTGTCTATTTACACAATTAAGGACATGTGAACACTATTTATTTATTATGTATTTTGGTGGTTTATTGCCGATTGCAATGTGATATTTATGTGATTTGTGGGATATTTGCATGTAACAATTATGAGGGCAATAATAAAAAATGTTATTGTTAATTAACAGCTGAGTTTAATTGCAAGTCCCGTCATACTGGACCCAGCGCATTTTTGGCTTCTCTAGGCTCTCGCCTAGTTTTAAAAAACTAGTGGCTTCTCTTTCAAAAAAATAAAAATTTTTTGTTGTACAACATAAAAAGGAAAGAGGGGTTACAAGTTTACATCAGAAGAAATGAAATTTCTCAGGTTGGTGTAACTATTTGGGAAGAATTCGATCTCCTTTCCAAACTTGTAATGAATTGTAAATCCACAGGGTATCTTAGTTTGGAGCGTCCGAAAATGACGTGGTTTCTGAAACAGGCAGTGTAGCCTAATCCGTGAAGTGGAGATGATAATAAATCTTGATTATACTAGCTTAAGATTGGGATACTTTTTCTAAACGAAGAAAAACTGAAATAAAATAATTTTCTAGTACGTGTTAGAGTTCTCATTATCCGTCTAACTTTACTTGACTTTATTTCAATTATAAAAACTTTAAATCAATATCATTATTTTTACAAGATTTAAAATCTCTAGCAACTGAATTATGCCTTTACGTAAGGTTCACTTCCATAGCATTAAACATGAGTATTTATGAATGTGAGTGTGCATGAATATAATATATACAGAAAACTTTTATACCGTATTGTTGGTTTTACTTGTAAATGTATCAATTTATTACTCCAATTTTGATATTACATAATTGAGTTTTCCATAAATAATTCTTAATTGTCTTCAAGTTAAGATTCAATTTTGCCATTACGGGTCATTGAAAGGGTGGAAGAGGTTTGTGTCCTGGTCCACTTGGGGAAGGACCCGCGTGTCCTGGTGAATACTTTCGCATTGAGGCAAGTGAATCCAGTTCATTTTGCACGTTGAGTGCCACTTCGACAGTCTCCATCGGTTGTTGGTCGCCGAGTGCCACCGCTGATGCCACCACAAGCACACAAACAAACAACTGAAACGAAATAAAAAAATTAATAAATTTCAGAGTATGCAGTAAGCATGCACAGTATTTTTACATTGGTATTTTCACTGAGAACAAATATTTTTAGTACTTTCTATACTGTATCGCAATAAATATTATTTTAGACACACACCAATCACATAGTTACTATGGGCCTATTTATACACTGTTGCAGCATAGATACATAGGGTTATTGTGGCACCTATTTTGAATGGATTCACTGCTGTACTTGAAGGTTGCCTTACTGTGATAATATAAGAGGAGTCTTCCACTAAATTCACTGTGATGCTTTCAGAAACTAGTTGGATTGGATTTCCGGTGGTACTTGTGAAGTTGCTAATGTAAATAAACTAGAAGCAAAATATTTTCAACACTAGTGAAACTGGGTTCGGTGGCAGTTGAAGACACCAATCTCAACTGGATACACGGTGGTACTAGGAGCACTCAGTTGCCTGGGTTTAGTTTCGATTGGGCTCAGGTTGGTACTTTGGACACTAGTTTCGATTAGGTTCTCTGTGACAGTAGAGACACTATTTCAAATAATTCACTACGTTACTTTTCGGTTCCGACTGAGTTCACGGTGGTCATTTTGGACAGTATTTTCAATTGGATTCGCAGTTGGATAGTGTTCATTGTGGCACCTAATATTGTTTGGGCTCACAATGATAGTCTTAGACATTAGTTTGGATTTTATTCATTGTTATATTTAGAGACAATAATTCGATTGCATTTGGGGCGGTAATTGACGGCAGTTGTGTCTGTTAAATTCACTTAGCATTCGAAGTGACTACGAAAAGATGAGAAATAATTTTAATTTATTGCTACCCCACACTTTCTTCAGCAAGGTTTCACCGTGCGTTCAGTCCCGTTGGAGACCATTTTGTTGATTTAAATAAAGCTATAATATTACCACGCTAGCAGCCAACGATATTTTAACGACGATCTCAAGGATCACGAACTTGGAACACAGAAATCAATTATGGTATTCCAAAGAAACGAATACACACATTTTATTTACTCTTAAATGAAACAAAATACTTATAGTTCAAAAGGTCTCCTAAACAGTTGTCCAGTAGCCTCTGTCACAAATAGTGATAAAGTCACCATGTTACAATAGATACTACAATAACCCGCAACACAAAAGAACAATAAAAAAATGTAATAACAAAAATCTATTATAAAAAATCTGACGATATTAAAAATAAACTCTCCGAAATAAAGAAAACAAAAATCCAACAAACGTTATTAGTGAAACATTCTTAATTTAGTCTGGAAATAGCACACTAAATTGCCTACGGACTACGGGCGCGCAAACACACTCACTTGCCCTGAAATTTTGTTTCACATATTAAAAATTTCTTGTTTGTACTATTTTCAAGTAAGGTTAAACAATTCTTAAGTAAAAAATAAAAAGTAAATTGAAAAACAAAAACACAAAGTCTTTTAAAATGCACAGGGCTTAACGAATCTAGTTTTTTTATTATTCGGGAAAAATTCTTTACAAAAGTTAACAATAAAATGAACAAGTTTTACTTCAATGAAGTCCATTTTTTACGAATAAGAACATAAATTAACAATCTTAATACCAAATGAATGTAAATTAAATCACGGGACACATTAATATAGAATTTTGGTTATTGTAATAATGCGTATGGAGTCTTATGTACTCTATCGTTTACTATATACTTATGAACCATCTTAATGTAATCACATTGACTACAGTGAGATTACCTATGAACACAGTTGAATTAACTCGCAACTACTTACCCAAATAAATTTCGACATGTTTGGACGAGTGTCTACTTTAAATAAAACTAAATAATTTTTTCAGCTTTTATATATCAACTCAACGTGTGTGTGTGTGTGTGTGTGTGTGTGTGTGTGTGTGTGTGCGCGCGCGCGCGCTCAAGTTCGAGGAAATGTGCATGTTTATGCGAGCAAACAATATAATTTCAAGGATAATTTTCGTTTTCTGGAAACCATATGTTCCAATATGGAGAAAAATATCGTACTTTGATAAAGTACGTTATCAAATGTACATGTCACATATGTGACACGCACATGTGTCAAACTGATATATCGATTCATCTTTTATGATATAACTTATGTCAACTCTAAAAACACGGCACTAAAAAAAACTGATACAGGTGTAAAACAGGTGTTTCTAAACTTCTCGAAACATACTATACTTTAGTGACAAGTGTTTATTTATTTTTGCTCATCAGTTATAGAACCGAGTTACCCACATGACACTACACTGGAAGGAAGATTGGCGTTTCTGTACAGGTTTTGAAAGCTTTGCCTTAACTTAAACGAAAAACATTCGTTTTGTCACGAGATTAAAATTGTTAATATTATTCATAAAAACCTCTTTATTTCTACTGTAACCTATCCCTGTCGTATACAAAGGAACTGTGGTCAGTAATAGGGAATCTTCTATTCATTTCAATATTTCAAAAACCTAAGGCTTTTTAAAGGAGATACTGACAAACGTGAATTGTCCACCATACATAAATTCTTGAATTCAGATCTCCTTACCCGTTCAAAATTTTGACAACGTATATAATCAGAATAATCATCCATCTGACGATGAGCTGTGAAGCTTGAAAGCGCTAATCGGAATCATTTTGTTATAGTGGTGTGCAACAGTGATTATTCTGTTTGTGATTATAAACACTAACACAATTTTCTTAATTAAACAAATTTATAAGAAACACACGCTTACCGGCTCATTAGTCGTTTCACTATTTTGCTGTAGGCTGTATACATTGATTTGCTTTGATATACTGATACAATTCTAGTCCACAGAAATCTGGTTAACACATGAATGTTGTATAAATTCTTTGAGTAATAGTGTTTTTTAATAATTATCGTGCACACACAAAATTTTTAAATCCATAAGAAAACTATTCATTCTATAATTAGTAGATACTGACAAAATCTGTTTTATAGTCTGAATGATCAGCATTGATGAATGAAAGTATTTATTGTTAATAGATGATGCTCTGTAAAATATAGGTAGAATATTTTTTCTGTATTTTATTCCATTGTCTGTTTCTGCTTGTGTTGATTTTTATGATATTTTCTCCAATTCCTTGTGTTAGATTTTTCTAAACAATAATGTCGACGCGAGATGACACAACATTCTTTACATAGAAGAAACATTACGAAATTATAAAGTCACACTACAAAATAAATTTTAAAATTATGAAACGTTAGTTATTTTTTCAATTTGTAATACACACATAGATATTTTTTCTAAATTTGTATTTTTATAGCCTACATATTACATAACTGGGCATAATTATTGTGGCTGACGTTTTCAAAATCAGCTTTATTTTGTTAAATTTGAAATTATTTCAATTTCATTTATGAAAAAATTACCTAAATTGTTATTTGTCATTATAAGTGACTAATTTTAACTTCATGTTTATGTTAAAAATAGATCGAGAAGCACGCACTAATAACTTGTAACAAATTGAAATGTTACCTTGAATATGTAGTACTTAAAATAATAAATCTTCAAACATTCCTTAAAAATATTTATTATTTTAACACTAATATAAAAATTCGTAAACGTTTTGTAAACCTGACACATTTAATTAAATATTATCGTATATCGGCACGTGGAAGGAAATCTAATTAAATTGAAAAAAAAACAGAAATGACAATCTTTTTACTTCCATATTACTTCCATATTTCCTTAAGGAATGGAAGTATGGTGATGGCAAAAAAAATCGTGTTCGAGATTATTGCAGATTCTGATTCTACTACACTCAAAACATGAAAAAAAGTCGTTTTCCGAAAAGTGTCTGTGTGTGTGTCTGTGTGTCTGTGTGTCTGTAGATTTTTTTCTATGGCAAACGATAACTGCCGCAAATTCAAACAGAATCAAATAATTTTTTGCATACAGCCCTGATTTGTAGAGGACTCGCGACGTATTGTTTTTGGTGAAGATCGGTTGATGGAAAGGGGTAGTTTACCAGCAACGGTTTTTTTTTATCAAGGGAAATTTTTTTTTTTGGCAAACGATAACAGCCGCAAATTCAAACAGAATCAAATAATGTTTCGTATACAGCCCTGAATTGTAGAGTTCTCAAGACCTTTTGTTTTTGGTGAAGATCGGTTAAGGGAAAGGGGTAGTTTAAAATTAACGTTTTATGTTTTAACAAGGGTATTTCTTATGGCAAACGATAACAGCCGCAAATTCAAACAGAATGAAAAGATTATTTGCATACAGCCCTAAATTGTAGAGTTCTCAAGACCTATTGTTTGTGGTGAAGATCGGTTAAGGGAAAGGGGTAGTTTACCAACAACGTTTTTTTAACAAGGGTATTTTATATGGCAAACGATAACAGAAGCAAATTCAAACAGAATCAAATAATTTTCTGCATACAGCCCTGACTTGTAGAGTACTCAGGACCTATTGTTATTGGTTAAGATCGGTTGAGGGGAAGGGGTAGTTTACCTGCAACGTTTTTTATCAAGCGTATTTTCTATGGCAAACGATAACAGCCGCAAATTCAAACAGAATCAAATAATGTTTTGCATACAGCCCTGATTTGTAGAGTACTCGCGACCTATTGTTTTTGGTGAAGATCGGTTGAGGGGAAGGGGTAGTTTACCGGCAACGGTTTTTTTTATCAAGGGAAATTTTTTTTTGGCAAACGGTAACAGCCGCAAATTCAAACAGACTTAAATAATGTTTCGTTACAGCCCTGAATTGTAGAGTTTTCACGACCTGTTGTTTTTGGTGAAGATCGGTTAAGGGAAAGGGGTAGTTTACCAGTAACGTTTTATGTTTTAACAAGGGTATTTCCTATGGCAAACGATAACAGCCGCAAATTCAAACAGAATCAAACGATTATTTGCATACAGCCCTCATTTGTAGAGTACTCAAGACCTGTTGTTTTTGGTGAAGATCTGTTAAGGGGAAGGGGTAGTTTACCCGCACCGTTTTTTTTTATCAAGCGTATTTTATATGGCAAACGATAACAGCCGCAAATTCAAACAGAATCAAATAATTTTTTGCATACATCCCTGAATTGTAGAGGTCTCAAGGACTTTCGATTTTGGTGAAGATCGGTTAAGGGGAAGGGGTAGTTTACCAGCAACTTTTACGTTTTAACAAGAGTAAAGTACTTGCAAATTTATTTAAACTTTTTGAAACAATGGTAATTGTTAAAAATAAAATTTTTGTTGCCAGGCAATAAAATTAAAATTTTTTAATTTAATGTAATATAATATTTTTCATTTAATACGGCAATAAAAAGGCAGGTAAGACACAAACACACAATTCACGTTATTTCTGGCCTCACTCATGTTTATTTTCTTACGTTTGCACGCTTTTTAAATGGAAAGTGCCGAAACCCACACCAACATAACGCGTGCAAGCCGAAAAAATGGACATCAATTTGCTTACTGGCGAAGCTAGTAGTTAATGAATGGATAGGCAAAAATCTTATCTTAAATTTTTTTTAAGGAATCACTAAAAGGACGGTGGGTCAAATCGGACGCTGAGGTAGAGTTGCTGTAACCGAATGGTTCCACAAACAGCCGTAAGAATTTTACTAGCAGGGAATCTACAGGTTAGCGCAACAGTGGAACTCATGTCTTAATGTTATTGGAGACTTCTTTTAAAATCGTTGAATAAAAAATGCTTTACAGCTCTATACGTGTGTCTATTGAACAATCCTTGTATTAGTCATACACAATAATACAACTGATTGAACTTCAAATTTTTAAACTTGATTAGTTTCTATATATATGTTTAATGTTACAAATAATTCAAATAACAATCTTGATCATCTGTTAGTTCAGCGGAATAACAGTGACACTTTTAATAACCGCATAAAATAAACACTTAGAAACAACACAGGCGCTTTAACTTAACTGTTTGGACCACAGAAGTGAGGCATGCCTCAACGCTCTATGTGTACAGCGCGGGACAATCCCCCCTCCCTACACTTCCCTATCACACCACTACATTGCTTACATACGATGTATACAAAAAACGCTGAGGCAAGTTCAGGTTGCCTCATTCGCTTTAAACGAACTATGCCGAATCTCACCTGTCACCATCTAGCGGTCGCTCAATAAAGCACGTTTCGGTTTAATAAATTTGACAGTCCCAGTAACAATGTATAATCTTTACGTTATGTAGTTCATACGTATTTATAATTTTTATTCTACAGAATTTGTTAGGGTAGGCATTGCCTCAATTGCCTCCATGTAACTTCGCCACTGATATATATGTGTACAACGTTATCGGCAACAAAGAAGTAGTTTTTGTTAAAATTCCTTCCCGGGATATTTGGCCGTAGTCCAATGTTTTCTACAAAACCAGACGTTTCGCCAATGCCATCGACTTCCATCATCAGTGAAAATCGAGTGCGATAACGTGAGGTGGTATACGTTAGTGACCACAGTACTGTGGTTAAGGCTGAAGCAGTAAGTAGAAAGAAGTAGTTTCTATGGTAATATTTCATTTCGAAAATGATTTTAAATATAAATCTTAGAATATGGAAGTCATGTATGGTTCTCCATACCGATATTTCCTTAAGGAATGGAAGTATGGTGATGGCAAAAAAAATCGTGTTCGAGATTATTGCAGATTCTGATTCTACTACACTCAAAACATGAAAAAAAGTCGTTTTCCGAAAAGTGTGTGTGTGTGTGTGTGTCTGTGTGTCTGTGTGTCTGTGTGTCTGTAGATTTTTTTTCTATGGCAAACGATAACTGCCGCAAATTCAAACAGAATCAAATAATTTTTTGCATACAGCCCTGATTTGTAGAGGACTCGCGACCTATTGTTTTTGGTGAAGATCAGTTTATGGAAAGGGGTAGTTTACCGGCAACGGTTTTTTTTTATCAAGGGAAATTTTTTTTTTTGGCAAACGATAACAGCCGCAAATTCAAACAGAATCAAATAATGTTTCGTATACAGCCCTGAATTATAGACTTCTCAAGACCTTTTGTTTTTGGTGAAGATCGGTTAAGGGAAAGGGGTAGTTTACTTGTAACGTTTTATGTTTTAACAAGGGTATTTCTTATGGCAAACGATAACAGCCGCAAATTCAAACAGAATCAAAAGATTATTTGCATACAGCCCAACATTGTAGAGTTCTCAAGACCTGTGGTTTTTAGTGAAGATCGGTCAAGGGAAAGGGGTAGTTTACCTACAACGTTTTTTTAACAAGGGTATTTTTTTGGCAAACGATAACACCCGCAAATTCAAACAGAATCAAATAATTTTCTGCATACCGCCCTGATGTGTAAAGTACTCAAGACCTGTTGTTTTTGGTGAAGATCGGTTGAGGGGAAGGGGTAGTTTACCAGCAACGTTTTTTATCAAGCGTATTTTCTATGGCAAACGATAACTGCCGCAAATTCAAACAGAATCAAATAATTTTTTGCATACAGCTCTGATCTGTAAAGTGCTCGCGACCTATTGTTTTTGGTAAAGATCGGTTGAGGGGAAGGGGTAGTTTACCTGCAACGGTTTTTTTTATCAAGGGAAATTTTTTTTTGGCAAACGATAACAGCCGCAAATTCAAACAGACTTAAATAATGTTTCGTATACAGCCCTGAATTGTAGAGTTTTCACGACCTTTTGTTTTTGGTGAAGATCGGTTAAGGGAAAGGGGTAGTTTACCTGTAACCTTTTATGTTTTAACAAGGGTATTTCCTATGGCAAACGATAACAGCCGCAAATTCAAACAGAATCAAACGATTATTTGCATACAGCCCTAAGTTGTAGAGTTCTCAAGACCTATTGTTTTTGGTGAAGATCGGTTAAGGGAAAGGGGTAGTTTACCTGTAACGTTTTATGTTTTAACAAGGGTATTTCCGATGGCAAACGATAACAGCCGCAAATTCAAACAGAATCAAACGATTATTTGCATACAGCCCTAGATTGTAGATTTCTCAAGACCTATTGTTTTTGGTGAAGATCGGTTGAGGGAAAGGGGTAGTTTACCTGTAACGTTTTATGTTTTAACAAGGGTATTTCCTATGGCAAACGATAACAGCCGCAAATTCAAACAGAATCAAATAATGTTTTGCATACAGCCCTGATTTGTAGAGTACTCAAGAACTATTGTTTTTGGTGAAGATCTGTTAAGGGGAAGGAGTAGTTTACCAGCACCGTTTTTTTATCAAGCGTATTTTCTATGGCAAACGATAACAGCCGCAAATTCAAACAGAATCAAATAATTGTTTGCATACATCCCTGAATTGTAGAGGTCTCAAGGACTTTCGATTTTGGTGAAGATCGGTTAAGGGGAAGGGGTAGTTTACCAGCAACTTTTACGTTTTAACAAGAGTAAAGTACTTGCAAATTTATTTAAACTTTTTGAAACAATGGTAATTGTTAAAAATAAAATTTTTGTTGCCAGGCAATAAAATTAAAATTTTTTAATTTAATGTAATATAATATTTTTCATTTAATACGGCAATAAAAAGGCAGGTAAGACACAAACACACAATTCACGTTATTTCTGGCCTCACTCATGTTTATTTTCTTACGTTTGCACGCTTTTTAAATGGAAAGTGCCGAAACCCACACCAACATAACGCGTGCAAGCCGAAAAAATGGACATCAATTTGCTTACTGGCGAAGCTAGTAGTTAATGAATGGATAGGCAAAAATCTTATCTTAAATTCTTTTTAAGGAATCACTAAAAGGACGGTGGGTCAAATCGGACGCTGAGGTAGAGTTGCTGTAACCGAATGGTTCCACAAACAGCCGTAAGAATTTTACTAGCAGGGAATCTACAGGTTAGCGCAACAGTGGAACTCATGTCTTAATGTTATTGGAGACTTCTTTTAAAATCGTTGAATAAAAAATGCTTTACAGCTCTATACGTGTGTCTATTGAACAATCCTTGTATTAGTCATACACAATAATACAACTGATTGAACTTCAAATTTTTAAACTTGATTAGTTTCTATATATATGTTTAATGTTACAAATAATTCAAATAACAATCTTGATCATCTGTTAGTTCAGCGGAATAACAGTGACACTTTTAATAACCGCATAAAATAAACACTTAGAAACAACACAGGCGCTTTAACTTAACTGTTTGGACCACAGAAGTGAGGCATGCCTCAACGCTCTATGTGTACAGCGCGGGACAATCCCCCCTCCCTACACTTCCCTATCACACCACTACATTGCTTACATACGATGTATACAAAAAACGCTGAGGCAAGTTCAGGTTGCCTCATTCGCTTTAAACGAACTATGCCGAATCTCACCTGTCACCATCTAGCGGTCGCTCAATAAAGCACGTTTCGGTTTAATAAATTTGACAGTCCCAGTAACAATGTATAATCTTTACGTTATGTAGTTCATACGTATTTATAATTTTTATTCTACAGAATTTGTTAGGGTAGGCATTGCCTCAATTGCCTCCATGTAACTTCGCCACTGATATATATGTGTACAACGTTATCGGCAACAAAGAAGTAGTTTTTGTTAAAATTCCTTCCCGGGATATTTGGCCGTAGTCCAATGTTTTCTACAAAACCAGACGTTTCGCCAATGCCATCGACTTCCATCATCAGTGAAAATCGAGTGCGATAACGTGAGGTGGTATACGTTAGTGACCACAGTACTGTGGTTAAGGCTGAAGCAGTAAGTAGAAAGAAGTAGTTTCTATGGTAATATTTCATTTCGAAAATGATTTTAAATATAAATCTTAGAATATGGAAGTCATGTATGGTTCTCCATACCGATATTTCCTTAAGGAATGGAAGTATGGTGATGGCAAAAAAAATCGTGTTCGAGATTATTGCAGATTCTGATTCTACTACACTCAAAACATGAAAAAAAGTCGTTTTCCGAAAAGTGTCTGTCTGTCTGTCTGTCTATGTGTCTGTCTGTGTGTCTTAGATTTTTTTTCTATGGCAAACGATAACAGCCGCAAATTCAAACGGAATCAAATAATTTTTTGCATACAGCCCTGATTTGTAGAGTACTCGCGACCTATTGTTTTTGGTGAAGATCGGTTGAGGGAAAGGGGTAGTTTACCAGCAACGGTTTTTTTTTATCAAGGGTAATTTTGTTTGTTTGGCAAACGATAACAGCCGCAAATTCAAACAGAATCAAATAATGTTTCGCATACAGCCCTGAATTGTAGAGTTCTCACGATCTGTTGATTTTGGTAAAGATCGGTTAAGGCAAAGGGGTAGTTTACCTGTACCGTTTTATGTTTTAACAATGGTATTTACTATGGCAAACGATAACAGCCGCAAATTCAAAATATCGGTATGGATAACCATACATGACTTCCATATTCTAAGATTTATATTTAAAATCATTTTCGAAATGAAATATTACCATAGAAACTACTTCTTTCTACTTACTGCTTCAGCCTTAACCACAGTACTGTGGTCACTAACGTATACCACCTCACGTTATCGCACTCGATTTTCACTGATGATGGAAGTCGATGGCATTGCCGAAATGTCTGGTTTTGTAGAAAACATTGGACTACGGCCAAATATCCCGGGAAGGAATTTTAACAAAAACTACTTCTTTGTTGCCGATAACGTTGTACACATATATATCAGTGGCGAAGTTACATGGAGGCAATTGAGGCAATGCCTACCCTAACAAATTCTGTAGAATAAAAATTATAAATGCGTATGATCTACATAACGTAAAGATTATACATTGTTACTGTGACTGTCAAATTTATTAAACCGAAACGTGCTTTATTGAGCGACCGCTAGATGGTGACAGGTGAGATTCGGCATAGTTCGTTTAAAGCGAATGAGGCAACCTGAACTTGCCTCAGCGTTTTTTGTATACATCGTATGTAAGCAATGTAGTGGTGTGATAGGGAAGTGTAGGGAGGGGGGATTGTCCCGCGCTGTACACATAGAGCGTTGAGGCATGCCTCACTTCTGTGGTCCAAACAGTTAAGTTAAAGCGCCTGTGTTGTTACTAAGTGTTTATTTTATGCGGTTATTAAAAGTGTCACTGTTATTCCGCTAAACTAACAGATGATCAAGATTGTTATTTGAATTATTTGTAACATTAAACATATATATAGAAACTAACCAAATTTAAAAATTTGAAGTTCAATCAGTTGTATTATTGTGTATGACTAATACAAGGATTGTTCAATAGACACACGTATAGAGCTGTAAAGCATTTTTTATTCAACGACTTTAAAAGAAGTCTCCAATAACATTAAGACATGAGTTCCACTGTTGCGCTAACCTGTAGATTCCCTGCTAGTAAAATTCTTACGGCTGTTTGTGGAACCATTCGGTTACAGCAACTCTACCTCAGCGTCCGATTTGACCCACCGTCCTTTTAGTGATTCCTTAAAAAAAATTTAAGATAAGATTTTTGCCTACCCATTCATTAACTACTAGCTTCGCCAGTAAGCAAATTGATGTCCATTTTTTCGGTTTGCACGCGTTATGTTGGTGTGGGTTTCGGCACTTTCCATTTAAAAAGCGTGCAAACGTAAGAAAATAAACATGAGTGAGGCCAGAAATAACGTGAATTGTGTGTTTGTGTCTTACCTGCCTTTTTATTGCCGTATTAAATGAAAAATATTATATTACATTAAAATTAAAAAATTTTAATTTTATTGCCTGGCAACAAAATTATTTTATTTTTAACAATTACCATTGTTTCAAAAAGGTTAAATAAATTTGCAAGTACTTTACTCTTGTTAAAACGTAAAAGCTTGCTGGTAAACTACCCCTTTCCCTTAACCGATCTTCACCAAAATCGAAAGTCCTTGAGACCACTACAATTCAGGGATGTATGCAAAAAATTATTTGATTCTGTTTGAATTTGCGGCTGTTATCGTTTGCCATATAAAATACGCTTGATAAAAAAATGGTGCAGGTAAACTACCCCTTCCCCTTAACCGATCTTCACCAAAAACAACAGGTCTTGAGTACTCTACAAATCAGGGCTGTATGCAAAACATTATTTGATTCTGTTTGAATTTGCGGCTGTTATCGTTTGCCATAGGAAATACCCTTGTTAAAACATAAAACGTTACAGGTAAACTACCCCTTTCCCTCAACCGATCTTCACCAAAAACAATAGGTCTTGAGAAGTCTACAATCTAGGGCTGTATGCAAGTAATCGTTTGATTCTGTTTGAATTTGCGGCTGTTATCGTTTGCCATCGGAAATACCCTTGTTAAAACATAAAACGTTACTGGTAAACTACCCCTTTCCCTTAACCGATCTTCACCGAAAACAATAGGTCTTGAAAACTCTACAATTCAGGGCTGTATACGAAACATTATTTAAGTCTGTTTGAAATTGCGGCTGTTATCGTTTGCCAAAAAAAAAAATTCCCCTTGATAAAAAAAACCGTTGCAGGTAAACTACCCCTTCCCCTCAACCGATCTTCACCAAAAACAAAAGGTCGCGAGTACTCTACAAATCAGGGCTGTATGCAAAAAATTATTTGATTCTGTGTGAATTTGCGGCAGTTATCGTTTGCCATAGAAAATACGCTTGATAAAAAACGTTGCAGGTAAACTACACCTTCCCCTCAACCGATCTTTACCAAAAACAACAGGTCTTGAGTACTCTGCAAACCAGGGCCGTATGCAAAAAATTATTGTATTCTGCTTGAATTTGCGGCTGTTATTGTTTGCCATAAAAAATACCCTTGTTAAAAAAAAGTTGTTGGTAAACTACCCCTTTCCCTTAACCGATCTTCACCAAAAACAATAGGTCTTGAGAACTCTACAATTTAGTGCTGTATGCAAATAATCTTTTGATTCTGTTTGAATTTGCGGCTTTTATCGTTTGCCATAGGAAATACCCTTGTTAAAACATAAAACGTTACAAGTAAACTACCCCTTTCCCTTAACCGATCTTCACCAAAAACAAACGGTCTTGAGAGCTCTGCAATTCAGGGCTGTATACGAAACATTATTTGATTCTGTTTGAATTTGCGGCTGTTATCGTTTGCCAAAAAAAAAATGTCCCTTGATAAAAAAAACTGTTGCTGGTAAACTACCCCTTTCCCTCAACCGATCTTCACCAAAAACAACAGGTCGCGAGTATTCTACAAATCAGGGCTGTATGCAAAAAATTATTTGATTCTGTTTGAATTTGCGGCAGTTATCGTTTGCCATAAAAATACGCTTGATAAAAAACGTTGCAGGTAAACTACCCCTTCCTCTCAACCGATCTTCACCAAAAACAAAAGGTCTTGAGTACTCCACAAATCAGGGCAGTATGCAGAAAATTATTTGATTCTGTTTGAATTTGCGGCTGTTATCGTTTGCCATATAAAATACCCTTGTTAAAAAAACGTTCTAGGTAAACTACCCTTTTCCCTTAACCGATCTTCACCAAAAACAACACGTCTTGAGAACTCTACAATTTAGGGCTGTATGCAGATAATCTTTTGATTCTGTTTGAATTTGCGGCCGTTATCGTTTGCCATAGGAAATACCCTTGTTAAAACATAAAACGTTACAAGTAAACTACCCCTTTCCCTTACCGATCTTCACCAAAAACAATACGTCTCGAGTACTCTACAATTTAGGGCTGTATGCAAATAATCTTTTGCTTCTGTTTGAATTTGCGGCTGTTATCGTTTGCCATAGGAAATACCCTTGTTAAAACATAAAACGTTACAAGTAAACTACCCCTTTCCCTTAACCGATCTTCACCAAAAACAAAAGGTCTTGAGAACTCTACAATTAAGGGCTGTATACGAAACATTATTTGATTATGTTTGAATTTGCGGCTGTTATCGTTTGCCAAAAAAAAAATTTCCCTTGATAAAAAAAAACCGTTGCCGGTAAACTACCCCTTTCCTTCAACCGATCTTCACCAAAAACAATAGGTCGCGAGTCCTCTACAACTCAGGGCTGTATGCAAAAAATTATTTGATTCTGTTTGAATTTCCGGCAGTTATCGTTTGCCATAAAAAAAAAATCTACAGACACACAGACAGACACACAGACACACAGACACACACACAGACACACACACACACACACACACAGACACTTTTCGGAAAACGACTTTTTTTCATGTTTTGAGTGTAGTAGAATCAGAATCTGCAATAATCTCGAACACGATTTTTTTTGCCATCACCATACTTCCATTCCTTAAGGAAATATGGAAGTAAAATAATCAAATAATGTTTTGCAAACTGCCCTAAATTGTAGAGTTCTCAAGACCTTTTGTTTTTGGTGAAGATCGGTTAAGGGAAAGGGGTAGTTTACCTGCCACGTTTTTTGATTTATCAAGGGTATTTTTTATGGCAAACGATAACAGCCGCAAATTCACACAAAATCATATAATATTTTGCATACAACCCTAAATTGTAGAGTTCTCAAGACCTGTCGTTTTTGGTGAAGATCGGTTAGGGGAAAGGGGTAGTTTACCTGCAACGGTTTTTTATCAAGGGTATTTTACTTCCATATTCCTTCAGGAATGGAAGTATGGTGATGGCAAAAAAAATCGTGTTCGAGATTATTGCAGATTCTGATTCTACTACACTCAAAACATGAAAAAAGTCGTTTTCCGAAAAGTGTCTGTGTGTGTGTGTGTCTGTCTGTCTGTCTGTCTGTCTGTCTGTCTGTCTGTCTGTCTGTCTGTCTGTCTGTCTGTCTGTCTGTCTGTCTGTCTGTCTGTGTGTGTGTGTCTGTCTGTGTGTCTGTAGATTTTTTTTCTACTTCAAACGATAACTGCCGCAAATTCAAACACAATCAAATAATTTTCTGCATACAGCCCTGATTTGTAGAGTACTCGCGACCTATTGTTTTTGGTGAAGATCGGTTGAGGGAAAGGGGTAGTATACCAGCAACGGTTTTTTTTTAACAAGGGTAATTTTGTTTGTTTGGCAAACGATAACAGCCGCAAATTCAAACAGAATCAAATAATGTTTCGCATACAGCCCTGAATTGTAGAGTTCTCAAGATCTTTTGATTTTGGTGAAGATCGGTTAAGGGAAAGGGGTAGTTTACCAGTAACGTTTTATGTTTTAACAAGGGTATTTCATATGTCAAACGATAACAGCCGCAAATTCAAACAGAATCAAAAGATTATTTGCATACAGCCCTAAATTGTAGAGTTCTCAAGACCTATTCTTTTTGGTGAAGATCGGTTGAGGGAAAGGGGTAGTTTACCGGCAACGTTTTTTTAACAAGGGTATTTTTTTACTTCCATATTCCTTAAGGAATGGAAGTATGGTGATGGCAAAAAAAATCGTGTTCCAGATTATTGCAGATTCTGATTCTACTACACTCAAAACATGAAAAAAAGTCGTTTTCCGAAAAGTTTCTGTGTGTGTGTCTGTCTGTCTGTCTGTGTGTGTGTCTGTCTGTGTGTCTGTGTGTCTGTAGATTTTTTTCTATGGCAAACGATAACTGCCGCAAATTCAAACAGAATCAAATAATTTTTTGCATACAGCCCTGATATGCAGAGTACTCGCGACCTATTGTTTTTGGTGAAGATCGGTTGAGGGAAAGGGGTAGTTTACCAGCAACGGTTTTTTTCTAGCAAGGGTAATTTTGTTTGTTTGGCAAACGATAACAGCCGCAAATTCAAACAGAATCGAATAATGTTTCGCATACAGCCCTGAATTGTAGAGTTCTCAAGATCTGTTGATTTTGGTGAAGATCGGTTACGGGAAAGGGGTAGTTTACCTGTAACGTTTTATGTTTTAACAAGGGTATTTCCTATGGCAAACGATAACAGCCGCAAATTCAAACAGAATCAAAAGATTATTTGCATACAGCCCTAAATTGTAGAGTTCTCAAGACCTGTTGTTTTTGGTGAAAATCGGTTGAGGGAAAGGGGTAGTTTACCTGCAACGTTTTTTTAACAAGGGTATTTTTTTCTATGGCAAACGATAACTGCCGCAAATTCAAACAGAATCAAATAACTTTTGCATACAGCCCTGATTTGTAGAGTACTCACGACCTGTTGTTTTTGGTGAAGATCGGTTGAGGGAAAGGGGTAGGTTACCGGCAACGGTTTTTTTTTATCAAGGGAAATTTTTTTTTTTTGCCAAACGATAACAGCCGCAAATTCAAACAGAATCAAATAATGTTTCGGATATAGCCCTGAATTGTTGAGTTCTCAAGATCTGTTGATGTTGGTGAAGATCGGTTAAGGGAAAGGGGTAGTTTACCTGTAACGTTTTCTGTTTTAACAAGGGTATTTCCTATGGCAAACGATAACAGCCGTAAATTCAAACAGAATTAAAAGATTATTTGCATACAGCCCTAAATTGTAGAGTTCTCAAGACCTATTGTTTTTGGTGAAGATCGGTTAAGGGAAAGGGGTAGTTTACCTACAACGTTTTTTTAACAAGGTTATTTTATATGGCAAACGATAACAGCCGCAAATTCAAACATAATCAAATAATTTTCTGCATACAGCCCTGGTTTGTGGAGTACTCAAGACCTTTTGTTTTTGGTGAAGATCGGTTGAGGGGAAGGGGTAGTTTACCTGCAACGTTTGTTATAAAGCGTATTTTATATGGCAAACGATAACAGCCGCAAATTCAAACAGAATCAAATAATTTTTTGCATACGTAAGTGAATTGTAGAGGACTCAAGGCAATTAGATTTTGGTGAAGATCGGTTAAGGGGAAGGGGTAGTTTACCAGCAACCTTTTACGTTTTAACAAGAATAAAGTACTTGAAAATTCATTTAAACTTTTTCAAACAATGGTAATTGTTAAAAATAAAATAATTTTGTTGCCAGGCAATAAAATTATAATTTTTTCATTTTAATGTTAATTATGTATATATTAGAAAATATATCGTGCTTGGCAGGCAAGCATATTTCAGATTATAAGTCTTAGAATATGGAAGTGATGTATGGTTCTCCATACCGATATTTTTTACATAGTAGGCACTTAAAATGTAGTGGTTAATTTGTCGAAGGAGCGGTTACTTACTTAACGTATGCATTAATATTTTTACCTAAATTGACGAAAAATGTCTAAACAACTGGAAAAATGTTTAAAAATAGAAAATAAAAATTATGCTGCTTTGTGTATTGAGAGGCTACAAATATGCAGATAGTTGCTTAATTCTGAATTGAAGGAGAAGATTGTGTACTACCCTTTTACGGCAGGCGCTTTAGTACTGCGATAAAATCCGTTACAATGCTTTGAGATTTTAGTGACTCTCGGAACATCCATCTCCTCGCCGCATTCATTCATCAACCACAGTTCCTTCAATAACTCTTCTTCACTTCCCCGTTTCTTTGGTATGTAAGAATAATATTTTTAGGCCTTTACCTTCAAATGATTTATTTTATCTAAATGGAAAAGACACATTGCTAATGCAAATAATTATAAGATATTACTATTATTATAAAACGTAAATTTAAAAACAATTGTTAATGAACATTACCCTAGAATGAACGTTGAGAAGCATAAACGCCTGTTCACTCAAAATTTTTTAATTATACAATAACTAGTAAACATCTAAATACAAATACAGCATCTACCGTTACTTGTGAAAACAAATTGCAATGAAAAATAATTTCTAAACATTCAATAGTAGACCTATTTGTTTTATTTTGCTTAAGTACCAAGTGAGATAACTTATAGGCATTCTGAGAGTTGTGATAATAACGCCGGCTACCTACTGGTTTGAGACTTAATATACAACTGAAAACTGAGAGTAACTTACTTGACACATTTACGAGGACAAGACTTACTTCGAAGTAGGAAGTAGTAAAGTCATTAACTTATGTCATGACCACCGAAATTAATACGAGCGTAGAAGTGTACGACTTAAGAATGATAAAGAAGGAACGGAAAGAAAGAGGTACAAATTTGTGAACACCTACGATATAAAGTTTGTAAGAGAAGACATTGTATTACAATCTGAAGACTTGGAACAACAGATAAGAATAGAAAATGTAAGTTTTAGAAATGCATAATGTAACTTTATACGTAACAGTCACTTAATTACGAAAGAAAATTTTGCACACGAAACTTTCTGTAAGACAATAATGACGTGTGAAATGGGATTCCAGTAAACATACGTTGTGAAGTACTAATTAGAGCCACAGTATTCTTGATAAATGGTAGGATCAACGTAAACATTGACAACAAATTTGTTAGCTGGAAAATGTGAATTGCAGTGAAAATACAGGAGACTGTGTGTGTACGCTTGAACGTAACATTAATATCTACAGATTGAAATCTAACAATTGATTCTGAGAGAAAAACTTAATATGAGAGACAAAAATTAAAAACATCAATCAACAAAATAGTGTTTGGAAGTGCTAATAATTTTCCAGAACTAGAAACAAATATAAATCATTATTTAAGCGGTGTTGGTTTTGATTTAAAATCTCTCATGGAAACATTCATTTTACCTTTCCCTCAAATAATGGTTCTGTAATTTTCTAAGATATTTTATAACGCAAATTTATAACAGTTACAAGAGAATAGTTAATTTTAAAAATTTTGTTGGAAAAAGTCAGTTGTTATTTATTAAATGTTGGAGGTTTAACCTTTTATTTATTTTTCACAGAATTACTAGACATGAAACCAATTAATGTAAAATTGTTTGCTCAGTGTTTTTGTTTACTTTCTGCGAAAAACCTTTAAGAGTTTTTCGTAATAGTCATTGGTAAACATTAAAAAAAAATGATTTTTATTTTAAGTGCAACAAATATTTTGACTGACCTTTCCTTTAAGAATGATGTAGAGGTCCGCCTACACTTCGAGAACAGCTTCGTGTACTTCCGTAATGTTCCTTACACGAACGGTTAGAATCAAGAATCTACGCACCTAATGAACTAAAACCAACCGTTAGAACAATAACAGTACACTAAGAGAAAAGGACATTCATGCCATTGTTTTGTTTCCGTGCTTGTTTAGCAGTAGCCCAGAATTTGTTCTTCAGCTAGATATTTTGGCTAATCTATCGTAATAAAAAAAATAAATTGGGATAATGGGAAGGAAACAATAAGCCCAACTGACTTATTATTGTATCTTTAAATATTCCATAAGCCAGCCGGAATACTGCTCTGGGGTTTACATAGCTCACACAGTTCTTTGCGTTATATAAACACGGTAAGTTCGGAATTAAGTGAACTAGATTCAAGTAAAACAGAGACTTGCGTTTGTACAGTGACGTCTTTCTGTAAGTAAAGTTATGTTATTAACGTGAATGTTCTGTGCGCTTTAGACAGCGATCCCAACTTTAAATAGGTTTTGTTCCAACCCATCATGAAATGTGGATTTGCTCCATTTTTACCTCCAGTTTTACTAGCTGTCCCATTGACTAACAGCAACTAATGCACTTTTTCACTGACTTTTTTATAGTACAAAAGCAACGTCGTCTATGAATTGTTATTTCAAAAATTTCATTATTTCGTCTGTGCTTTAATTTTTTATCTTAATTTTTCTCTCTTTGTGTAAGAATAAATTTATTTTTTCTGAAAAATTATTTTAAAACAATAGCGTTTACATTAATATGATGTCCAGTTGTACAGCGATCTTCTGAAGTTTCAATCATTTTGGTTAATTACAATTATCGTAGTATTCATTTGCCTTGTATTTTAACTGTTTTTCCATTATTTTTAATTTAATTATTTTCCTGATGCTACTGAATCGTATCTGTAGGCTGCTTATATTTAAATATTTGTGTTTACATCCCACAATATCAGAAAATGTCTTTACATATTTCAATTTTTGCCTTACATATTTAATTAATTACCAAGTAATATATGTCTTACGTTAGACTCAAAAATGTAATACTTTAACAACAACGCTCCTATGTACATATTAGTCTTCTCCAAAACATCCAAAAATAATCTTTTGATATCTACTTCATTAATACACATAATTACTGTTACTTTTATGACACTATGCAAAGCACTTAAAGGTATTCTTCTTCTAGCATCTTGTCTTTTAACTTTCAATTTTATGAAACTATAACTTCTCTATAGAAATATAATGATTTTGATTTGAATGAAGAAGAATTTAAAACTACAAAACTATATACAGTAGTACAGCATTGTTCGTATGGTAAATGTCTATTTACCATTTAGAAAACCAAATTAAACTACAAGCAGTGTGTTTCTATTCTTTTTTGTTTATTCTATATAACTAATAAAGCCTGGTATATTCCGTACAAAAGCTTATATCTTATACAAGGTATTTACTAGCTATTTGTTCCTAATCTTTAGAATTTAGTAATCTTCTTACCGATTTTTCAGTCTTTATACCATACTCTCAAACAAAAGTATTCAACTTTATCTCTCTATTGTCTTTTTGCGTTATTGCCTTAAACTCCGTGGTATGCCTACGCTCATATTTTATTTTTCAGTGGTCACACCATAAATCTACAACAAATGTCATAGTTATTTCAACGTTACAATGAAATAAGTCTTGTACATTCCAATATATAATTAGTGCATCACCATCTCTCTCGTTAACATACAGTAAGCGGCGTTATTATCACAGCTCTCAGGCTACTATTCGGATACTTCGCTTGGTAATTACTCAATATTAATAGTACAACCTTGAATTTCAAAACCGTTTTCCCATTTAGTTTGTTTTAAGCTGATAAATTAATACTGATTTATACTGATTCTATTACTATATACTAACATTATATATTCTATTAATGATTTATACTTACTTTATATTCTATAAGATAATATTATTCAAAGTGAACAAACATTTATACTTTTTTAACATTTTTGTGTTATATTATTTGATAAATTTTAAAATTTGGGCTTATAAATTTTACAATTCTATATTCTTTTGAACATATAATTTTTATTAGTAAGCCTAATCTATTTTCTCACGAATGTAAAATATGATATTCCTAAGTGTAAACATTATTCTTACGTAGGCCTACTAAGGCAAAGAGGCAAGAGAATTCCAGGTATTGATCAAACTCTGGATGATGAATGAATTCCACAAGGAGATGGATGTTTTGAGTCTCCCAAAGGTATGCTAGCACTGTAGCGGATTTTAAAGCAGTATTAAATTGCTTGCCGTAGCATGATAATACATAATCTCCTGTACCAATGGACTACTCAATATCAACTACTGCTGTATAGGCCTATTTAGCCGCACAAATTTAATTCTTTCTTTAATAAGGATTTTCCAGTCTTTCACAACATTACGACAATTTAATTAATAATGCTTATTGTTTACGTCATATAAATACAGTAATATCACATAACCAAACTAAACACACTATGTTCTAGGTGCTTACTACATAAAAATGCCTGCTACTTGCATTTCTTTTAACAAGAAAAGAATTTAGTTTAAGAATAAAATTAAAAATAATTAAGTAAAAATTCTTATAATTACGAATGTACGATTGCGAAAACTTTACAATTATTTAAGGCTACTAAAACTGTTCGCAATTGTTATTTTTGTCTTTTCTTTAAGTCATAATAATATTTTTATAATGCTTGACCTTTTTAGTTTTTAGGTTATTCTCGTCAACATAAAATTAAAATATCTGCACTTACTTCATGGCTCCTTAGTTCTATTTTGATATAAATGTAACGCTAAATATAATTCGTTAAATAAAGAAAAGGACGTCGTTAGATTAAAGTATGAATCCTTTTTTATAAAGCGAGACCTTTTATTTCAATAAAATAATGCTGTACTATAATACAAGTAATTTTAAAACAGTCAGCGTCAATAGTGGCTGATAGTCGTATAATATAAAGAAATACAAGTTTAAAAAATTTACATTTTTTAAAATTAAAGAATCGATTTTAATGTTTGATTCTACAATTTCTTATCTCCTTTTTGTAAGCGTAAAAATATTGTGTTATCGATAATATTTTTTAATGAAAATATAGTTCTGTTGTTTAATCAGGAACGAATAAACAAATTCATTGTGATTAACTAGGTTTATTAAATGCTACAGAAACTGACACGTAGAAACCTTACTTGTAGATTAAAGATTTACTAATAAGAGTAACTTAGAACTGGAATATATAAATGACGACAAGTATATGTAACAAAGAGTGTATGTTTCTGCAACGTGTAATTAGTCTGTCAGCAGCTTGGTAGGAAGGGGAAAATGTATACTTCGGTCATGCTCTATTAGATAATAAAATATCGGTATGGAGAACCATACATGACTTCCATGTTCTAAGATTTATACTTAAAATCATATTCGAAATGAAATATTTCCATAGAAACTACTTCTTTCTATTATCTTGTTGTTGCATCCTCTTCGTTCACTTATTAATTTAATAATATATATAATACTTTCACTTATGAACTTACTGTTGTCACTTCCCAAACGTTTCAAGATGTTGTTTCTCTTCTTCAGTGGGTTGAGTACTAACTGTCGATTACAGAATAACCGTTACGGAATGGAGTGTGTGGTTGGGTTTGATGGTGGGAAGGGATTGGCGCTGAGGTTCGAATTATGTGTGTGGATCAGTGTGTCAAATAGTGTATGTGATTTGTAATGTATCTGTTCATTTAATATGTTGTTTGGTTGTAGTGTGTGATATCTGTATATTTCAAATTGTTCAGCTGTGTTTAGTTTTCTACTTTTTGGTAAGTAGTGTAATATTTCCATGTTGTGTTCTATGTTTGTGTAGCTGTGGTTTTCGTTATGTAAATGTGTGGCAAATGTGGTGGTTGTATGTAGTTTGTGGTGAGGGCTTTTAAATGTTCAGAAAACCTGGAAGAAAAAGATCTTCCCGTCTGCCCGATGTAGAATTGTTGACAATCATTGCAATTTAATTTATAAACCCCTGTTTTGCTGTATGAGTCAATGTCTTTGTTAGTATTCTAATGGTGTTGTTGGTTCTGTAAGCTACTTTATAATTTTGTTTCCTAAATGTGTTTGCAATTTTATGTGTATTGGAATTGTAGTATGTAAGTGTTATGTATTTATTGGGTTGTGTTCTGTTGGTCAGATGTGTTTTACTTTTTGTGTTGAGGATTCGTTTGAGGATTCTTTCTATTGCTTCAGCCTTAACCACAGTACTGTGGTCACTAACGTATACCACCTCACGTTTTCGCACTCGATTTTCACTGATGTTGGCAGTCGATGGCACTACCGAAAAGTCTGGTTTTGCAGAAAACATTGGACTACGGCTAAACAGCCCGGGAAGGAATTTTAACAAAGAAATACTTCTTTGTTGCCGATAACGCATTACACATATAAAAAATTATTCACTCCCCCTTCAACTATAATTTTCATTAATATAAAATTACCCCCAGCCCATTCACTTAACCTCTTCATTTATAGATATTTTATCTACGTTCCTACAGTGGATTATTATAAGCTTCTTGTCAGGATACTTTATTTTTCAAATTTAAGTACTTTACTCTTGTTAAAACATAAAACGTTGCTGGTAAACTACCCCTTTCCCTTAACCGATCTCCACCAAAATCAATAGACTTTCAGTACTCTACAATTCAGGGATGCATGAAAAAAATATTTGATTCTGTTTGAATGTGCGGCAGTTATTGTTCGTCATGAAAACCTTTCTCTTGTTACAACATAAAATGTTGCAGGTAAACTACCCCTTTCCCTTAACCGATCTTCACCAACAACAACAGGTCTTGAGAACTCTACAGTACACGGCTGTATGCAAAACGTTATTTGATTCTGTTTGAATTTGCGGCTGTTATCGTTTGCCATAGGAAAAAATTACCCTTAATTTAAAAAAAAACGTTGCCGGTTACCTACCCCTTCCCATTAACCGATCTTCACCAAAAACAATACGTCTTGAATACTCAACAAACCAGGGCTGTATACAAAAATTATTTGATTCTGTTTGAATTTGCGGCTGTTATCGTTTGCCATAAAAAAAATCTACAGGCACAAACATAAACACACCGACACACACACAGACACTTTTCGAAAAATGACTTTTATCCATGTTTTGAGTGTAGTACAATCAGAATCTGCAATAATCTCGAACACGATTTTTTTTTGCCATCACCATACTTCCATTTCCTTAAGGAGCATGGAAGTAAATACTTCCTTGTTGCCGATAACGTAGTACATATGTAAAAAATTATCTCCTCCCTCTTCAACTATAATTTTCATTTATAGAAAATTACTCCCACCCCGATCAACTAGCCCCTTCATTTATAGATATTTCATCTACGTTTCTACAGTGCATTATTAAGATCTTCTTAACAGGATACTTATTTATCAAAATTAAGTACTTTACTCTTGTTACAACAAAAAGTGGTAAACTACCCTTTCCCCCTAACCGATGTTCACCAAAATCAATAGGCCTTGAGTCCTCTACAACACAATCACGTATGTAAAAAGTGGCTTTTAAACTACCCCTTTAACTTAACCGATCTTCACCAAAATCAACAGGCCTTCCTTTCTTTGCAATTCAGGAACGCATGCAAAAAAGTATTTGATTCTCTTTGAATTTACGTCAGTTATCGTTCGTCATAGAAAAAATTACCCTTGTTAAAACATAAAATGTTGCAGGTAAACTACCCATTTCCCTTAACCGATCTTCGACAAAATCAACAAACCTTGAGTTCTGTATAATTCAAAAAGGTATGCAAAAAAGTAGTTCATTCTGTTTGAATTTACGGCAGTTATCGTTTGCCGTATAAAAAAATTACCCTTGATAAAAACAACGTTGCAGGTAAACTACCCCTTTCCCTTAACTGATCTTCACCAAAAGCAACAGGTCTTGAGTACTCTGAAAATCAGGGCTGTATGCAAATAATTATTTGATTCTGTTTGAATTTGCGTCTGTTACAGTTTGCCATAGAAAATACCCTTGTTAAAACATAAAACGTTGCAGGTAAACTACCCCTTTCCCTTAACCGATCTTCACCAAAAACAGCAGATCTTTAGAAACCTACAATTCTGAGCTTTATGCGAAACATTATTTGATTCTGTTTGAATTTGCGGCAGTTATCATTTGCCATAGACAAAAATTACCCTTGATAAAAAAAATGTTGCTGGTAAACTACCCCTTTCCCTTAACCGATCTTCACCAAAAGCAGAAGGTCTTGAGTTCTCTATACATCAGGGCTGTATGCATAAAATTATTTGATTCTGTTTGAATTTGCGACTGTTATCGTTTGCCATAGAAAAAAATCTTTAGACACACAGACACACACACAGACACTTTTCTAAAACTGACTTTTTTTCATGTTTTGAGTGTAGTACAATCAGAATCTGCAATAATCTCGAACACGATTTTTTTTTGCCGTCACCATACTTCCAATTCATTAAGGAGCATGGAAGTAATAATATAGATGAAAAACAGGAGTGGCAGTTATTGTGTTTTTAAACATCGGTGTTAGCACTCATTTTAATATTGTAAGTGCCACTTTCTAAGCTATGGTTCTTTTTATTCGCCGTGCCAGTCTTCCCCCAACGTCTGTTGTGAAGAATGCTTCTACACTTCCATGGGAGCGACCACTTACCGATGCTTGTAACAACGCGAACGCCACAGAGAGTTATATGAATGCAGTAAAGTGGGCGCGTGGACCTTGTTATTTACACAGGCTTCACTGCTGCTATAGCACTTGTGAATAGTATGTGAACGGAAATATCAAAATGTGTTTTTCAGATTACCTTGTCTTATGGCAATACGAGAGTACTGTTAACAACCTTGATGGCATTCTACCTCCATCTTGCTCCACTCTACCTCCCTGTTGCTCTTATTTTTCTTCTTAGTATTTTGTATGACAATGTTAATGACGGGGTGTACTGAGAGATTGTGTGTGTGTGTGTGTGTGTGTGTACGTGTGTGCGTGTGTGCCTCTTATATAGTACACACTGCGAATTTTACAAATTTTGCTTACATAATATGAAGGTCGCACACCCAAAAGTTGACAAAGATCACGTTTTTTACAATCTTGTAGCCTACATTGAGCACATCACATGCTATTTTATATACTGCTGTATTTTTCCTCTAAAAGCAGTTCATATTTTAGCGGTGAACGAACTAGTTTGAAGGTGAAATATTTTTTGAACTCTGTTTCGGTATAGTGTGATATGGTCTTGGTCCGTATTTTTCTTCTGAACACGACAATGTAACTTATGTTGTCTGGAAATAAAAGGTCATGTGAGATAATATACGTTTACAATGTAATCCATATTACATAGTGAAATTTAATAAAGTGTAAGGTAATTTATCTGGTTCCGAAGAGACCATCGAACCCAAACCTTACGCGAACCCAAGAATCTAAAAGAGCAGATAGAGTGGTACAATTTGCTCAAGAGTAGAAGAAAGCGCACCCGCGAATATTCTATGGTGGTAAATTTGTGAGTATTCAAAAGCGAAAGGAGACAGATTCCTTTGTGTGCTGTTTATTAAACAAGAGAAAATAAATTCTTGTAACAAATTTTTAATAAATTAAAGAACTACAGTTTGCCAAAACGTTTACGAAATTCTACGTAATAGAACTTCTGCTGTTCACAAATTACACACCTATTCTTGTATTTTTATGTTGAAATTAGAACTGAAATTTTTGTTAAAAAGCATATATTTTATTTAATTAGTAATACTACATTTTTCGCAGTTTTCTGTTACTATCACGTTCAGATCTATAATTGAAATAAAAATAAATAACTAAAAATCAAATGGTTAGAAAATTTTAATAGTTTATATTAAAATTGTTTAACAAGTTGACTACAATTATCTACTTTTATTTTACATATGGAAATATTAAACCTTATCTGAGGAAGTCATAAACCTCTATCTATGGAAAGCAGAATATTATCTGATTTTATGGATGATATGGAAACATTAATACCAATCATCAAAATACAGTATAACATTTAACAATTAAATATATTCATCAAGAAAGAAAATTTTATTTGTTTCTTTATAATGTTGTTTACATAAACTACAAATTTTACATCTTTTACCTTTTCACACACACCCTTGTACAATATTCTTACATACAATCTATATAAGTAAATATCGCCAGAATGATAGAATCGAAAAAATATATAGAACTTATATAATATTAAAGCGATTAGTCGATATTAGTAAATTCATACGAAAATTAGTATTAATTGTTTTTTAAAATAAATTCATAAATAGTAAAATAAAATAAAATAAAATATATTCATCTAATATAAATTGAAGTTCAGTTCTACTTTATATAAAGTACAGAACTGACTTATAGCAACAAAATCTTTTGTATTGTAGCTTTGGCTTTTAATAACAACTAAGTAAATCCTGAAAAGCTATATTTTAAGGGTCAGTAACCATTGTGTATTTCTAATGCTTGTGTATTTAAATTGATACTACACGAGCCGATAAAAATATTAAAATAAAATGTTATGTTTTACAGTGTTATTTTACATATTCATAGTACGTTAAGTATGAGTATAGCTCAAATAATAATCCAGTGCTCAAAGAATTATATGCAAGCCTCCATAAGATATCAATTACTAACATTTATTTTGTTCTGGCGGGCGCAGTAGCATTCTATAATTGTCATCTCAATATTTCCTTACTCTAGACTTCTGTTAAGGTAATTAATATCCCCTGACGCTTATTAATATATGTTAACAATGATAAAGTTAAAGAATTTGAACCTTATTAGATGCTGTAATTATTTCAACGCAGTTCAGAGTTAGAAAAGGAGGATCGTGTGATAGTCAGCCAAAACCTCAATGTCGTCAAAGCAGCAGACGCGACTCAAACGGTCGCAGACACCCTTGTGTCGTTAATTAGACGCTCATTATTGCCGTCCCTTTGCTCCATGTCTCATTTTCGTCATCGTTATATATATTCATCACTTCCCCTGTACTACTGGCTGCTGTTGCTAGAGAGTCAAGTGACGGCTTCATTACAAGCGCTTTCGGACGGCTATTGTATAGTCTTCAATGCGTTCTATTATTCGTTTATTATTATGCTTATATAAAATTGATTTTTTTAGAACTATAGTTCTCTCCATAAATTGATAAGCTAATATTATTCTCATTTTAGGTATCACCTTGAGTAATTTATACTTCTAAAAATGTAAGTAACTGCATACATGCTATCTAAAAGTTTAAAATTATCCTTTAAATTAATAAAATATATTATACGTTTATTTATATAGTAAACGTTATTAGTAAACATTTTGAACTCTATGTTGCAACATTCATCCATTAATCACTAGCATAATTGTATTTTGACCACTAATTTATTAGTATTTGTATTTTGTTTACGTTAGTGAACAGATACGAGTTTGTTTGGTATTTGAGTACTAATGTCCAACCATTAGTTCAAATAACTAAATAGATAGCAATGATGGTAATTTTATACGTACGTAAATTTGCATTTTAAAATAGGACCTCTTTTGTTATACTACTTGAATCTTCAGAGTCTTCAGATGAATTGCAGTTTTTGTAAGGGAATCTTATACAACATTCCATTTTTATTTCTAAATGTGTTAAATTAATGTAGTACTTTAAATTGATATATTTACTTCAATAAATAAAATAATACTTCCATTTTAATTGTTAATAATGGGGGCCAGTTAATAGGTATAAAAAGAAGTGTGACCAGTATATGTTCTGAGTCAAAGACGATAAACAGCTAAAACACAGATAGTGTGTAATTCATGAACGTTTCAAAGGGAACAACAATATTCGGAAAGTTTCTACTAATTGCCACTGATTACGACGAAGTGGAGGTTTGGGGAAACATTTACTTGGTACGATCAGGTAAAAACGCCGTTTCGTCGCAACTGACCCTAACCAGATTTCTTCCTTAAATATTTCTACATTCTGTTAAGGTTAAATTAGAAGAAATAGTTATTTGTGTTTAAATTAAGAAAAACATTCTTTCAGCTGAATGTAAAACTTTTAAGTAGGCCTACAAAAATTTCTTTTAAGAAGGCAATTTGTTCTACATATACAGTGTTCCGTAAAAATGAATATAGTAGCAAAGTAACATTTAACAGCGGTAGACCTACTAATGAAAAACCTTATATTTACAGAAAAAGTCTACATACATTAGATAACAATTAAAAAGAACTTAAAAATTGTGGAATAGGTGCCAATCGAATAAAATATCAGCCATGTTACCGATTGGCTTAGACGAATTGAAAAAGCGTAAAAGATGAAGAAAAATGTATTCTCTTTCCCAATAATTAATTCTGATTTTAAAACCTGTCGGTGTGCCTGTGAGCGTTTGTAAACGTAATAGAGTGTACCTTGCAAATTAAATTTGTTCAATTTTTTATAAACTATATCTATTTGTTTTTGGAAAATTGTATAACATTATAATTTTGACAAAGGTTATAAGAATTTTGAATCATATAATCAATAAGAAAAATATACAACGTTTGTTACAATTCTACTGTTTTTCTTTTTTTAATTCCTTGCTTCACCAAACTCGTGAAACGTAAATTTCTCGAAAACGGTTACTAATACAGTATTCATTTCTGACAAAACATTTTGAATGCACTGAAAAGTGAGGAATAGAAAAATGGTCTTGAAAGACAAAACTTTGCTAAGTAACGCTATACATTATCTAATTGCTGGAAATGATTCAAAGCTTCACCAAATTACATCACAAAGTTCTCGGTCACTAAGGAGATTCATCACAAAATATATCTTGCATGAATCGTTATTCCTTTTGTACAATTTTATTTTACAACTTAAAATGTTATTATTATTTAACGTTCAGCCATCTGAAAACAGCTCCTGAAATTTAATATATAATAAAAAACATAAGATTTTCTAAATCAAATTCATTAAAAGACAATGACTATTTAAAATGACCTACCTAAGCCTATTTAAAATTCATAAATTCAAAAGCTTAAGTTTTGCGTTTATTTTATATATAATTCTAGAATTCTTTTCCTTTAATCATTTGTGTAATCTATATTACGATCAGCATAATATTGTATGTGATGTGTGCTGATAACAACGTAAGAGGTAAGAAAATGATTATTTAATTCAAGTGTTTGCAGAACTGTCTGAGTGATCAGGCTGGTACTCAACGCTACACTATTTTTCCTTATCGAAAACATTATTTTAACACGTACTTGAAAAATTTGGTGGTGTGCTAGTACATGCCCCTTTAAACATCCCTGATTAAAACAGATCTTTATACATATCATACTACAAATATGCAATCGATTAATTTTAATATCATTTTATGTAATAAATAATACGTAATTTTGTTAGAACATAACAACAAAATTATGAATATAAAGACATATGGAGGAGTAATCTGTCTACCTACTATTAAAAGGTTCTGTTAAAATATTATACAACTCTTCCTGACTTGTAATAATACAGCCAAAATTTTAATTTTGTCTATACATTCGAATTGTCGGATTGACTCTAGTGTACACAAAGTAAATTTATGAAATAATAGTTCCAATAAAGGTGTAAGCAAATTATAGAAACAAAGTGTTCTCCAGTTTTAGACGTGCAAGCGTCTGTATATGAGTAATCTAAACAAGGCATGTTTATTTTGTGGAATATATGGTTGTATTACAACAAAATGGCAGCCGTCAGCAATTTTTAGCTGCACTAACATAAAAATAGTACAATACGGTACAATTTAATTTAACATAATATATTGTAATACAGTAGAGTGGAAGAGAACAAATTCTTGACAATTTTTATAAATGTTGTACCAACTCTTTTATTTTAGAGAATTTATAAATATTATCCAAAAAATAGTGAAAAACATAAGCTGTGCATATTTTTCAGTACGGAAATCAAAATATATCTAATAAAATAAACAAAAGGTTTATAATACAAATAATTTGTAGCGGCTAACAAACTTAACGTTGAATTTAATGATTAAGGTGTTTTTCTTTAATCCTTTATTTGTAGAAACTACAAATATTCCTATATACATTGCAACGATGCAGCCATATGCTGTATTGGGCATTGATTTAAATAAATATAAAATTTGTTGAATTATTATAAGTTAGGGGTAAATGGACAAGTCTGAGATTGTAAAAATATTTCATTGTTATATTATGGGAGAAATTTACCTGTTTCGACAGGCAAGGAACACCTCCTCGATTCTATGTGTGTTACGCGTGTATCTTGTATGTGCTAGTGATGCATGTACAGACAGGAATCTTAGCTACCCTCCCCAAGTAATTACTAAAATAATTACTTTAATTATTTATGTGAAAACTAATTAGTGTATAAACAAACAAAAGGCACCAAAGTGTGTGTAAATTTTATAGTTATCTCCAGTGAGAAAATGACGTTAATAGGACACATTACGCGGAGACAGTGCGAAATAAATGTGCCAAAAATACGCAAATTACACTAAGACGCTCAAATTAATACAGTGAGTGCTTAATAAAATTGGATATGATTTGTGCTATTTCGATTCCGTGCAAAACATTGCCATGTGCAAAAAATAGCAAATATATGAAAAGGTTGGGGAGTGGGGGCTAGCATGTGATCTGCAGGTATCGACACGAGGTTTTCGGAACCAACAGGTGCGGAATCTCGAGACGGTATAAATTAAGGGTTTGACTGAAAACCCTTCTCTTCATTTCAAGACACAGTTGCAGTCGGACATGCTGTCCGTCGGCAGAACAGTTTTTACTTTATTACAAGTCTCATTGACGAACGAATAAAGACGTTCAACAATTAGGTTGACAATATTTCGGGAAGCGTAAAATACCGGGACCGTTTAAGTCTACAAAGAGTATCTGCGGAGAAGCTACAAGAGCGACGAGGGACGCTGGACGTTAGGAGATGTTTTTTGACGCCTAACCGACGATTGAGATCCACCTTGCAGCAGATAGCAATTCTCTGAGACGGACCACACACTGCTGGAGAACGACGTTGGACTCTGGACATATCCAGGACCACGCCAAACCAGGAGTAACGGAAACCCAACTCTGGACAACGCTGGACCCCGTCAATAAGTCGTAAGATCATCAAAACTCGAGGTGACGTGCATAATGCATATATAAATGATTTTTCAAAAAGAGCTCATAAAGACTATATAAAAAGACAATAAATTAAAACAAAGAAAAATGTTTATAATTAGAAATAATATTTTGAATCTTAGATAAATGTTTAGTCGTAAGAATGAGCGATCGCATATAAAGAAAAAAAAGAGTTAAAATTTGAGATAGTATATTTTTGTTTATCAAAGTAATTAATTAAATTGATTTGATATTTGCATTGTAGAAAATAATAATTTAAATTTTGAATATAAAACAAATGCCAGTCTAAATGTAATTAATATAATTTTAAATTTAATTTTTAAACATTGGTATAGACTAAGCAAGCTGAGGTCAGATCTGAATTAAAAGAATTCAATTCAAATTCCATTTTAATTTTATTGTTTTAGTAAATAAAATTGAATACATGCATAGATTAAGATTATTAACATGTCTAGATGTAAGAGTGTTTTAAATGTGGTAACACCGTATAGTTTAAGAGATAAACACTTAATAATGAGTGATATCTTGACCGAAGATTATTAACGATATTTTATTATTTATAAGGTTTGAGAAAACAATAAATATGAATTTTTAAATACTCATAAATCTAGTACTCTTATTATAGTCACACCTGGTATTGTTATAATTACTTAGAACCTGCAAATATAATTGTGTTGTTATATAGGCCTAATTTTGTTGCCCGTTAATTTGGGGCTATACAATTTAAAACACATTTAAATTTGTTCACAATTTATGTATATGTATCGTTGTAATATATATATTGTAATGTCACAGAACGTTCCATAAAGGAAATTAATTGTAAAGTAAATTAGCATAAGAGGGAAGTGAGATGAACAGTATCGAACCCAAGTAATCCAAAAAATTTTGTAATATTGTCCGATAATTAATATCATTAACATGTAAAAACGACAAAGACTATGACCAAGACTCAAACCCCGTGTATTGTTTAAGTGAAGAACAGAATCAAAACTGATAATGTATTATAAGAGAAACAGATAATCTCAGAAATGACCAAAATGAGGTCATAACATATTAGAAATATAACTCTGAATAGAGCATAAAAACCTATTTATTGTGAAATAATAGACAAGATCTATTATTATACTTTATAATATAAATAAAATAAATGTATTAAATGATTTAAATACATCATTAAAAAGGATGTAAATTAAAATAAAAAAAATATATATAAATGTTATGACAAAAAAAATCAAGGTTTTGGAGTTGAGACCAATCACTCAGATTTTATGTGAAAATTAATTATTACAGAAATAATATAAGAACTATATGTCAATGTCAATTAGACAAAGACAAACAAATTCCTTTAAATAGAGAAAGCTGTAAATTGATCAGAAGTCAATTAAAATAATCAAAAATTGTGTTACACTGAAAACATGCGATGAACATATAAAATGGTAATATTTATGAATTTAATGTTATCAAAATGCAACAAAATTGTATTTTAAAGTTGAACCACAATATATAGTAACTATACTTATATATTTGACCACCTAAAACACTTTAACAGTCAAGTTATGAAACTAGTTACCTATACCATACTAGGCTGAGACCAAAAAACAATCACAAAAATAGTCATATTTGACAGACTGATTGTATAATATTAGAAAAGATATATGAAAAAGGTACAATTCTATAATGTACAATGGAAACATACTTTCTCAATTGAATACAAGCTTAATTCATACAGAATTTTTAAATATAAAAGTGAAAATTTTCACACCCATGAAATAACTCATCTGTACAAAAACAGTGAGATGCTAAGTAATATTACAATAAAACTAAAATGTATTAGGATAAACAAGGTATTCCCAAAGGTAAACAATATAACAAAATCTAAGTGAATACCCAAAAAATCTCATAAATAATACCGAAAAAGACAAAATTACAATAAAAACCAGTGACAAAAAACTAGGCCATATGTAATGCCTACAGAAGAATGAACTTACTTATATGTTATATGCTTTAATATTTTCTTATTTTGTTATGTAAAGATAATTATGTTATGTATTAATGTTATAGCAAGAACCAAGCAACTTCATAATATTTTATTAATTAGAAACTTAGAATTTTGTGCAAACACTACAAGGTAAGAATTGTAATTTATTATTAGATCTAATTTATTCAAAACCATCGTGAATGGTATCATTTTATTCAGTTGAAAGCAGAGAATCCAAAAATAATAATGGCATGCAGATTATAAGTAGTTCTGTAAAATTGTTTGACAAATACCAGAATAATTTCAGTAATACCCTTTAGTAGGAAGAACAAGAAGTTTTTGTTCTAAAGCTTCTACGGAAGTCGAATTTGTTCCATGATGTTCTATTTGCATATTCTCGAACGTTCCAGAAGAAAATTTTACTCAAAAATACCGGAAGTCATGTTTAAAAATTAAAACAATGCACCTTACACAGAGTATAAAAGGAAGACAAAATTTGACACAAAAACACTTTATGCTTTGAATCCACAAGAGACACTTCACCTACGAATCCGATCATCTTATCCAAGGCGAACTCGAAGAAGAGGTATTCAACCCAAAAACTCAGAAAGGCTTTTTCCCGTACCAGACAAAAGACAGACTTAACCTATATCAGGAGTCTAAATTCTTGGATTTTGTTGTCCATGACGTGTCCGTTACTTAACTAAATATCACTATAATATTGACGACTCGGAACACAAAGTTTTTTATAAGTGAAAACGTAAAGTTTTACCTTACAGCCTAAACCGGCTTTCACCTATAGAAGGCTTCATCAGAGGCTGTCGTTAGTAGCGCTGCTCGTCTTGTTGTTGGCGACGAGAAAGTGTTTCGAAAGATTGAAGCTGTGTGTGTGTGGTGAGATGTGTTCGAATAATGCGTGCGATTTGAATTGTGTCTGTTCGTTTAGGATGTCGTTTTTATTTGTTTTTGTGTGTTTGTATATTTCTAATTGTTCTAGAGTGTCTAGTTTTCGGCCTTTTGTGTGTACGTGTAGTATGTTCATGTTATTGTCGATGTTTTTATATGTGTGGTTTGCTTCAATGAGGTGGTTTGCGAAGGTAGATTCTGTAGTGGTGTGGAGTGCTTTTGTGTGTTCAATGTATCTCTGTTTGAAGCTACGTCCTGTCTGGCCTATGTAGAATTTACTGCAATTTGAACAATTTAGTTTATATACACCGGGTAGATCGAATTTGTTTTGTGCTTTGGGCATGCGTTTTGATAGTGTGTGTTCTGTTTTGTTAGTAGTTTTGTAAGCGATTCTGTATCCTGCTTTTTTGAATTTGTGGGCAATTTTTTCTGTTTGTTTGTTGATGTATGTTAGTGTTATGAATTTGTTGTTTTCTGTCTTTGTCTGTTGTTTGTTTTGTGTTTTGTGTAGGAGTTTACTGACTATTGTTCTGTCATAACCGTTAGATTCTGCTAGATATTTTATCGTGTTTAGTTCGTCTTTGTAGTCTATTTCATCTAAGGGGATGTTGTTAAGTCTATGTATCATGGTTCTAAAAGCAGCTAGTTTGTGTTGTATTGGGTGACTGGAGGTGTTGTGTATTAGTGTGTCAGTTGTAGTTGGTTTTCTGTATATACTGAATTTGTGCCTGTGTTCTAGTTTTGTGATGGAGAGGTCTAAGAAGTTTATAGTATTGTTGTGTTCGTATTCGGCAGTGAAGGTTACGTTTTTATGTATTTTGTTTATGTGCGTTAGTAACTGCTCACATTGTCTTTTGTTTCCCCTGTATAGTATTAGAATGTCATCAACGTATCTGTGCCAATATAGTATTTTATGTGAGTGTCTGTCATTGTTTGTGAGTATTTTTGTTTTTTCTAAGTGTTGGAGGAAGACTTCTGCTAGAATGCTGGATATGGGGGAGCCCATGGGTAGGCCATCGTTCTGTGTGTAGTATTTATTGTTATAAGTAAAGTAGTTTTGTTTTGTGATAATGTTCAGAGTTTCTGTTATTTCATTGATAAGTTCGTCTGGTGTGTTGTTCTGTTTGAGTTTGTTTTGTAGGATGGTGATTGTTTCAGAGATGGGGATGTTTGTGTACAGGTTTTTAATGTCAAAGGAGGCTAATGTGGCGTTATGGGGGATGTGTATGTCTTTTATTTTTGTTACTAGGTCTGTGTTGTTTTTTACTGCAATGTTGTTGTCTATTTGTGTGTGTTGTCTAATAATTTTGTCTAGATATTTTGCCAGTTTGTGTGCAGGGGCATTACGGTAGTTGATAATGGGGCGGATCGGAATGTCTTCTTTATGGATTTTGGGAAGCGCTTGGAGTGTAGGTGCTGATGGTCGGATTTGTTTCATGTAGGGCTTTTGTTTATGTGTCATAATGTGTTTGGCTTTGTTGACTATTTGTTTTACTGAGTTTTGGTATCTGTCGGTGGGGTCGTGTTTTAGTTCTGTGATGTTGTTCTGTTCTATGAAGTCTTGTACTTTTTTGTGTAGGTTGTCTGTGGGGATAATTACAGTCGTTTGCCTTCTTATACATAAAAGAATCAATTAAACAACTATATAAGAAAAAAGACGCTCTTAACCGCAAAGCATTAACACTACACCTACATATCGCCAACACATACGGACACAATTACATGACTGAACTAATATATCACACAAATGAATGGACAAAAAAACAAATACATATCATACAGACAAAACACGACAGAAAAATAAGAAACCTGACACCAATCAAAACAGATATAATTCCCTCGCACAAATTCTACCCACGTACAGTAAACCTCACGAACGTTACACTCACAAAAAACGAACAAACACTCCTTGATAAAGGCCTAAAACATAACATACATTACAAACATAACAACCAAACACTAACAAAGCTCATAATTGACACAGAAACAAATATACAAAACACAGCACCAGAACATCAATACACATTAAGACATAATATAAACAACACAATAGGAGTACATAAGACACCAGACAACAACAACCACAACTCAGAAATACACACAGCCATCAAACTGAGGGAAAAGGCACACAAACACAACATCACATTTGTAAAAGCTGACAAAGGCAACACGACTGTAATTATCCCCACAGACAACCTACACAAAAAAGTACAAGACTTCATAGAACAGAACAACATCACAGAACTAAAACACGACCCCACCGACAGATACCAAAACTCAGTAAAACAAATAGTCAACAAAGCCAAACACATTATGACACATAAACAAAAGCCCTACATGAAACAAATCCGACCATCAGCACCTACACTCCAAGCGCTTCCCAAAATCCATAAAGAAGACATTCCGATCCGCCCCATTATCAACTACCGTAATGCCCCTGCACACAAACTGGCAAAATATCTAGACAAAATTATTAGACAACACACACAAATAGACAACAACATTGCAGTAAAAAACAACACAGACCTAGTAACAAAAATAAAAGACATACACATCCCCCATAACGCCACATTAGCCTCCTTTGACATTAAAAGCCTGTACACAAACATCCCCATCTCTGAAACAATCACCATCCTACAAAACAAACTCAAACAGAACAACACACCAGACGAACTTATCAATGAAATAACAGAAACTCTGAACATTATCACAAAACAAAACTACTTTACTTATAACAATAAATACTACACACAGAACGATGGCCTACCATGGGCTCCCCCATATCCAGCATTCTAGCAGAAGTCTTCCTCCAACACTTAGAAAAAACAAAAATACTCACAAACAATGACAGACACTCACATAAAATACTATATTGGCACAGATACGTTGATGACATTCTAATACTATACAGGGGAAACAAAAGACAATGTGAGCAGTTACTAACGCACATAAACAAAATACATAAAAACGTAACCTTCACTGCCGAATACGAACACAACAATACTATAAACTTCTTAGACCTCTCCATCACAAAACTAGAACACAGGCACAAATTCAGTATATACAGAAAACCAACTACAACTGACACACTAATACACAACACCTCCAGTCACCCAATACAACACAAACTAGCTGCTTTTAGAACCATGATACATAGACTTAACAACATCCCCTTAGATGAAATAGACTACAAAGACGAACTAAACACGATAAAATATCTAGCAGAATCTAACGGTTATGACAGAACAATAGTCAGTAAACTCCTACACAAAACACAAAACAAACAACAGACAAAGACAGAAAACAACAAATTCATAACACTAACATACATCAACAAACAAACAGAAAAAATTGCCCACAAATTCAAAAAAGCAGGATACAGAATCGCTTACAAAACTACTAACAAAACAGAACACACACTATCAAAACGCATGCCCAAAGCACAAAACAAATTCGATCTACCCGGTGTATATAAACTAAATTGTTCAAATTGCAGTAAATTCTACATAGGCCAGACAGGACGTAGCTTCAAACAGAGATACATTGAACACACAAAAGCACTCCACACCACTACAGAATCTACCTTCGCAAACCACCTCATTGAAGCAAACCACACATATAAAAACATCGACAATAACATGAACATACTACACGTACACACAAAAGGCCGAAAACTAGACACTCTAGAACAATTAGAAATATACAAACACACAAAAACAAATAAAAACGACATCCTAAACGAACAGACACAATTCAAATCGCACGCATTATTCGAACACATCTCACCACACACACACAGCTTCAATCTTTCGAAACACTTTCTCGTCGCCAACAACAAGACGAGCAGCGCTACTAACGACAGCCTCTGATGAAGCCTTCTATAGGTGAAAGCCGGTTTAGGCTGTAAGGTAAAACTTTACGTTTTCACTTATAAAAAACTTTGTGTTCCGAGTCGTCAATATTATAGTGATATTTATATCAGGAGTATTCGCTAAAACGCTAACGTGTTGTTAAATAGAGCAGCAACACGCCATATTTATTAGAAACGCACACAGCCAAATATCCAGCGGCCCTGAAAAGGACCGATTTTAATAGAGAAAAATCAATTTTGCTGGTATTTGCGAAAATAAACAGACTTTGACAAACCCCCAACCAAATTACTAACGCCGAGCCTACTACATTGAGTTGGAACTAGCGCTGAGACGGCAGAATAGAGAGGCCAGGCAGTCAGCTGTTTTCTCGCCGCCAAGAATTCAAAGTATAGAAACAGTACGATTTTTCTTTCAATTGTGCGGAGTTTTAAAACCGTAATTTGACTTATAAATAGTTACCAGTGAGTGAGGAACATAAATACGAAGAGGCGCAAGATTGGAATCGTCCCCAAGAACAGTGTCCAGTGAAGGAAATAGTTACCCAACGGAACGTGAGTTGTTCAAAAATTAAAATCATTTTTACCTGGTATCCTTGTCAACTGTGTGTTGTACTACACATGTCAAACACCTTCAAATCACACAAATTTTGTAAAGCATCCCACGGATTTGTCTTGATAGTTCAAAGGAGTCACGTCCTGAGTATAAAGTTTTTTCAAGGATTAAAATCATGCTATTCAACTGAGCAATAAAATATTTATTAGCCGATACTTAATTAAAATCTTGTCAATTTTTTTTGTAACTATGCAATTTTTCTTAACTTGATTGTTAGTCCTTCAGGCGATTTTTTGAAAAGAAAGATCATTAAACATACGTTATTTGCAACTCAAATTGTCTTGTTCACATTTCTTTCTATAATTAATTTAACAACTCAAAAATCAATTTTAAATAATAATAATTTCTTGGACCAAATATCCAAGTGGCGCCCACATACACATATTAGCATAAGTTGTGTTGCAGGACAACATAGTCGCAGAGAAACCGGCAATTAGTAAGTACAAGTGCGCGGAGTGTAACACCCGACAAGACATCACTAAACCTGACACACAAATCTCTTCGTTATAAAAATTGACGAATCCAACGTGGGACAACGAGGAAAAGACTTGACCACACGATATATTCGTTATAATGTATATATTGTAACGCAACAGAAATGCGGTCCTCAACGTTACATAAATAGAATATTAGTAAAATAATAAGTAAATAAATATTTAACTCCCATGATAATGCAAAGGTATAATAAATACATTTATAATTATGTAAAAATGAATAAGGATGCAAGGTAGGGATAACAATAAAAGCAAACCTGTAAAATAGACAATAGTAAGATATCCATGTTCAGTGAAACGTAAATAAATCTAATGTACTGATAAGAATTTTAAAAAAGAAACCAATACAGAAAATGTCAAAGTAAATGACAGTGAAATTAGATAAAACGAGACAATAATTTACATTACAGTAATAGAAGGTAAGGATTCTGAATTGAATGATGTTACTTTGTTACCATGAATGTTATGTTAAAGTTTGTGTTAGATTATGCAAATTACTTGTTAAAGTAATAGAAAGTAATGAAGCAAAATATATTATTTGATTACCGTTATAGAAGGGTGTAGGAAGGCAGGTAATTAGTGTTAATGGATCTCAGTTTTCTTATATGTGATCCATAGATCAAGATAAAATTGTTATTAGTTATAAAAAGAATAATTATTTGTGTAAATGTTAATAGTTAAGGTTTGATTATATGTGTAAACTTATGTAAAAAGGCTATAGTTGTTCACCAGTTATAATCAAAGGTAGGTCCATATACAATAAAAGCCTAACAGCCAATAACACTATATAACAGCTCATAACATAAAGGTTAGGTACGGAAGTTAATAATACTTAATGAATACAGTTCAAGGAGCTAGGAAAAACATTTGATAAGTAATAATATATATTAAACCAAATCAATTTAAACAAATTATGATAATGCCATAGTGCAATGATAGCGATTGATAACGTTTGATATCGAAAAAAAAATAAATATAAAAAGAAACAGACTAAGATAAAAAAAACCAGCAGAATATATGTATAAATTAATAAACAAACTATAAATAAAGTTATATTCCGATCTGATGGAAGTTTAATCAGGAATGGAAGAAAAATATATGAAATAATCACTATATACAAAAAATTGAAAAAGAATAAAAATAAATTTGTTGCTAGGGACAACAGAAATGAATATAAGTTGTTAATTTTTGATTATTGCAATTTATGATCTGAACGTGATGAGATAAAAACCCAGAAAAATTGGTTAATATAACTAAAAGATATTCTAATTTATGTGGATACAGTTACAAATAACAATATATTAATAATTATTGTCTGAATTATGCCAGTAAAATTTAACCTAATTATATAAGGTTATCTCACCTAATAATAAATACTATTTCTTTTATGAATTTGCTAACTGCTATAATTTTTTATTGTTCGACTAAGCTTTTCGTCATTGCTGACATCTTCAGGTCTTAAACAACCGTTGTTTAAGACCTGAAGATGTCAGTGTTGACGAAAAGCTTAGTCGAACAATAAAAAATTATAGCAGTTAGCAGATTCATAAAAGAAATAGTAAGGATGGCTGCTAATTTAAACAATACGAAGAATAATAATAAATAATTGAGTTCCACAAGGAAGGACTTAGATTGTCCAATACCAGAAAAAGAATTAATGAAATATTAATCCAATATAAAGAATCAACTGTGTAACGAACTAATACTACACACCACATTGAAAATCCTAACCTTTTAAATACATGGAACATCACTAGTTAATTCAAACGATAGAAGAACGTATTTGGATGCAGAATTTGCAGAAGAACAACCACCAATCTGGTCGTAAATAAACCAAGGGAGCTGTATTTCTGAGTTAACCAGGACAAGGATTCCACTTTATTGAACCGAAGGAACGAATAAAGAAAATCATATCCATTCTGAGCGACACGAGGTTAACAACCAACTGCCTGCCAGAGTTGCTTCGTTCTAAGTCTGGTAAATTACAATTGTATAAATCATATTAACAACACAACACTTCAAATTTGTAATATCTTGCATTCTTATCTATGTATTTTTAATCTTCCTCACAGTTACAAGAACCTTCACACCCTGAATTAAATTAATTATAAAAAAAAAACAAAATATATTACTGAATCTAAAATAAAATATTGGACAGAACAATAATCGATTTAACGCAACATATAGCCTTTCGTATGCCAGTTAGAACCAATCTTATTTAATGTTAACGGAGTGAATTAATAATGAAAACTTGTATAATTTCAAGATCTTATTATTTGGGGTATTATTTAATTAGTTGAGAATAAAAAGTAACAGACTAAGTGTATAATAATTGGTTGCCGTAAACAGTGAATTAACCTATAAGTTTCGTTGCTCCGGAACTGCAGCGCTTGTTGCGGAATTCTCTGACACCAAAGATAAGAGCATTAAATACGAAATTTCAATAATTCTCTGCAAGGTATACTAGGGCTGAGCGAGATTGTAGAATAAAACACTAATTATTTAAGTTACAGTCACACTAACACTGGTATTTTAATTAGAGAGATAAGTTAATATTAATTAACAAGACTACTATATCCCAGAACTCCAGATATCTCAGAAATTGAATTAAATTAACACAATCAAAGAGAGGAGAGACAGAGAAACATACCCGTTCTTATTAACAAATTGGCTTACATTGCGTGACACGAACGAGACCCACGTACTCGTCGATTCACAAATTGGCGCCCAACGTGGGGCAGAAATAACGAGAATCCCGCGACCGTAGGAGACAACCCGCAATATGTCGTTTATTCACAAATTGGCGCTCAACTAGTGTAGGGCCTAAGTTAAGTAAATATAATTATATTAATATTAATTAACCAGAGCAGGCAACTGTGGGAGAATTAAAATGCCTAATACCAGAGGTAGATCAAAGATGAGGGCAGAAGATACGGAGAAGGAAGAAGGTGAAAAAGAACAGGAAATAGAAATAATCACCGATAGTGAAATGGAACAACAGACATACGAAATAGCGGAAACTGAAATAATTATGGACAAGGAAAGGGAACCAGTTGGAGAAGAGGCCCAAGGGGACCAAATAGATAAAGCGGGAGCCAGAGATAGACCAAGTTGGCAGGAGATGATGAAATTTATGGCAGAACAAAGCCGACAAAACAATGAAACTTTAATAAGACAAATGAAAGAGGAAATTAAGGAAAACTCAAGGAAAACAAATGAGGAAAACAAGGAGAATTTTAGGAAAATAAATGAGGAAATTAAAGAAACCTCAAAACTAATGAACGAAAAGATCGATAGGAATAACGAAAGATTAAACCAAATTCACGAAAGGTTAGATAGGAATGATGAGGTTTTAAAACAAATGAAGGAAGACATCCTACAAATACATGAAGAGAATTTAAGGCAGATTAATGAAAAAATTGAGAATATTCATGTGACAATTAACCAGAAGGTGGACCAAAATAATGAGGACAGAAAATTAGAAATAGCCAAAACAAATGAAGGGTTAGAAAAAACTAACGAAACGGTAGTACAGGTTCGTGAAGAATTACAAAATAAAATTAATGACATAAAAATCGAGAGTAAAACAATGGTCGAAGAAATACAACAGGAAACTGTCTGAAAATATGAGCAAATTACAAACGAAGTAAATCAGGTACGGGAGGAGAATAAGGAAGGGATTATGCAAATACAGACAGACATGGGTGAACGACTCGAAAGAGTATATGGCAATTTAAACAATATGGAAGGTCAAATTAACACAAGTAAAAATAAAATAGAGGAAATTAGTAGACGCGAACTACAGTTACAAGAAGAAGTAGATTCATGGCGGGATAGGACATGCCAGCATAGTCATACAAATAACCACGATAACCGGGAGTCGATTAATTTTCGTAAATACAAGCGTAATCCAATGGAATTTTTAAAGAGGTTGGAAGAGATGTTTGGAAGAAATAGAGAAAATCGCTGGAGTGTTATACGCGGTATGATTGATGAGACATTTAAGGATACCTATGATAATTGGTGGACGGCGGTGGGCCCGGATATACCGGACATGACCGAATTCAAAAAACAATTTAAAGAGAAATATTGGTCGGAGTCGACCCAGAACATGATTAGAAATAATTTGAGCAACGGCCGATACGAAACGAACATAGGACAGTCTCCTACTTCATACTTCCTCGGAAAAGTATGCATGGCACGGAATTTAGAGCCCAGAATTCCCGAAGAATGTTTGTTGATACAGCTACCCTACCATTATGAGGAAGGGATAAAGAATGCACGTATCAAAACGATTTCAGCCATGGCCAAATTCCTTGAGAATTATGAGCATGAAAATCAATATCAAAGAAACAGAATGTTAAATTATAAATACCAGAAGAATAATAATAACGAGCCACAAACCAATTCCCCTAATAATGATCACAATCGACCCGCTCAGAACGTTAACGCAAATAGGACACAGAACGATCACTCGAATAATAATACCAGGAATTATAATTATCGTGGCAATAATCCTTATAATTACCGAGACAGTCGCAATAATAGAGGAGATGGGGACAGACGACCCAATAATTATAGACACAATGTTAATTATATTTATTCCAGACCTCAAAACAATCAGCGACGGTATTACCCAAGGAATCACCAATATGACAGTCATTATAATCAATCCCGGCGTGAAGACACCTATCAACCTGAAAGAAATTATAGGATAGCGGAACCTAATGCAGAGGACCGCACCGAACCTGCACAAAATCAACCTAATAACTCAATTGAAAATAGAGAAGATGGGGGAAGCCCTCATTTAAACTAATAGAGGCAGTGAAAAATGACGAATACCCTTCACTGAACCGTAATCTTGGGGAACAACGACTTGTAAATGAAACTACGAATAATAATACCATAAATATAATTAATAACCAATATTATTAAATATTAAACTATTAAACTAATAGAGGCAGTGAAAAATGACGAATACCCTTCACTGAACCGTAATCTTGGGGAACAACGACTTGTAAATGAAACTACGAATAATAATACCATAAATATAATTAATAACCACTATTTAAAAAATATTAGAGAAGATTTATTGGAAGAGGATAATAATCATGTACACAGTAATAGTAACAATGACATTATATATGTAACAGCCAAATTAAATGGAATACCATCTACCATAATGATAGATACTGGATCCAACATCTCGTTGATAGATAGTACTGAACTGGAAAAAATACAGCGAGAAGGCCAGTTGCCTATACCGAACTTACCTGTTAATAATGTGATAATTATTGGAGCCACTGGACGGCAAAATAAAACAGTTAAAAAACAAGTATCGCTCGATCTTACCAATAATAATATAACCATACCAATAGGATTGTTGGTCACGACGGGATTACCGTTCAATGTATTGATTGGATGCGATGTATTGCGACAGCATTCCGCAGTAATTGACTTGCATAAAGGCATAATATCTTTAACATCCGAAGAAGGATTATGGACAGCCAAATTGGTAGATGCTAATAGAACCGTTCCAGTTAACAACAGATGTCAAGCCATAAAAAGCTATTTTTGTAAGAAAAATAAAATACAAGAAGTCATTCAATATGAGGACGACGATCCCGAACTGTGGCAGAGTAAGTTGGAAGAGATCCGGGAATTCCAAAGGGAAAAAACTTGTCGACAAGTAAGTAAGGTACAGGCCGAAAATTTAATTAAAATATATAATAAATACAAACACATATTCTCCAATGCTCCAGGTAAAGTGGAAGGCTATCAGTGTGTGATAAATATTCAAGAACCAGTGGAATTTCGTAGAAAATCATACCCAATAGCTTATTCAATAAAAAACGAAGTTCGGGCAGAAATTAATCGTATGATTCAAGATGACATAATAGAATACAGTCAATCACCCTATACCAGTCCCATAGTGGCAATCCCAAAAAAGAACGGAAGGGTGAGAATTTGTCTGGACGCTAGGGAAATAAATAAAATGATCATCAACGATAGGACTTCCCCGGGCGAAATCGAAGAAATCTTAAAGAAATTCCACGGCAGAAAATACATCAGTACTTGGGATACAGTATGCGGATACTGGCAGGTTGAGTTACACCCAGATAGTAGAAAATACATGGCGTTCCTTTTTGACGGAAAGAACTATCAATTTAAAGCTACCTTTCGGATTAATTAATTCTGTTGCTTTATTTGTAAAATGCATGGACCAAGTATTGGGACAAGAAACACTGCAAATCACTACAGCCTATGTAGATGACTTACTTATAACTTCTTCACATTGGGATGAACATTGCGAGAGGGTGGAACAGGTACTGAGAAAATTGTCCGAAAATAATATAACCCTCAAGCCAAATAAATCGAAATTTATCGCCAACCAAGTAAAGTTCTTAGGTTTTAATTTGCCTGAGGAGGGTATCACACCTTCAACAGAAAAAGTAGAAGCAATTCAGCTGTTCCCTACTCCAAAAAATAGAAAACAGCTACAATCCTTTCTTGGAATTTGTAACTATTACCGCAAATTCCAAGATAATTATTCGGAAATAACTGCCAAATTTCAAAAACAACTATCATCCAAGGACAAATGGGCATGGGGACCAGAAGAAGATAAAATTCTGCAATTAATCAAGAAAAAATTTCTAGAGACGGTTATGCTGTACCACCCTGATTTTAACAAACGCTTTTATTTAAATTGTGATGCAAGCAATGTTAGTTTAGGAGCTACTCTATATCAAGAAGATGAAGAAGGATATCACACGGTAATTAGCTTCGCCAGCCTCAAGAAACGATTGATTGTGACCAATGTAATATTAAAGAGAACGAGAAAAAAATATTTATCAACATAATTCATTGAAATATAACCAGCCAAAGTAATGAAATAAGATAAGAGAAATAATAGTTGAGCTAATGACTGTAACTACACTGAGATTCAGTAATAGTAATAATCAAAACAATTACAAGTTAGAAAATATTGTGATTAGAAGAACAAATGCAGAGTATACTTAGCGTTATTATCACAACTAGAAAGAAGAACGAAACTAATTACAAATAACGACTGTCAGGATTATTATCAGAAAATGTTTAAGGAAAATAAATTGGAATCACAAAGTATGAAAGATAGGAATAAATAAATATAAAAGCAACAATGTAAAAAATTCCCAAATGTTTATTATTAATTAATTAAGAAGATTATTAGGAGATTATTATATTTTTATAGCTGACTGTAGATGAATTCCAGCAGTACTATATTAAAGTGTAGTATGGACAGCAGAGTATGAAGACAAACAGTGCCTCTCTGAACTGTACCTACGCACATATTAGGGATTGTTAGGGAAATTAAATATTGAAGGAATATTAAAACCGTTGCAAGAATGACATCAAATTCCAGAAAAGAATGACGAAAAAACAGAAGGAAAATAGCTGACAGAAGAATAATTGAGAAATACGGTGATTGCAGTAACTAGAATTAGAAGAGATGTGAGCCTAAGGTATCATTGAATATTATAGCCAACTATCAACAAATACTGTTTACAGAAAATTGTATATGACCAAGAATGTTAATAGGAATAATGAAATGTTATTAAGTAAAGAATTATGAATACTAGTCTAACAAAGTTACATTGAGAATCCCATCGTTAACCATTAATGTTGATATGAAGAAAAGGCATGTGAAAATACAAGTTTACTTAACCTAAACTTCATTCAGGTAAATTTATACTTTTTTAGGAGGGGGAGCATATGTAACGCAACAGAAATGCGGTCCTCAACGTTACATAAATAGAATATTAGCAAAATAATAATTAAATAAATATTTAACCCCCATGATAATGCAAAGGTCTAATAAATACATTTATAATTATGTAAAAATGAATAAGGATGCAAGATAGGGATAACAATAAAAACAAACATGTAAAATAGACAATAGTAAGAAATCCATGTTCAGTGAAACGTAAATAAATCTAATGTACTGATAAGAATTTTAAAAAAGAAACCAATACAGAAAATGTCAAAGTAAATGACAGTGAAATTAGATAAAAGCGAGACAATAATTTACATTACAGTAATAGAAGGTAAGGATTCTGAATTGAATGATGTTATTTTGTTACCATGAATGTTATGTTAAAGTTTGTGTTAGATTATGCAAATTACTTGTTAAAGTAATAGAAAGTAATGAAGCAAAATGTATTATTTGATTACTGTTATAGAAGGGTATAGGAAGGCAGGTAATTAGTGTTAATGGATCTCAATTTTCTTATATGTGATCCATAGATCAAGATAAAATTGTTATTAGTTATAAGAAGAATAATTATTTGTGCAAATGTTAATAGTTAAGGTTTGATTATATGTACAAACTTATGTAAAAAGGCTATAGTTGTTCACCAGTTATAATCAAAGGTAGGTTCATATACAATAAAAGGCCTAACAGCCAATAACACTATATAACAACTCATAACATAAAGGTTAGGTACGGAAGTTAATAATACTTAATGAATACAGTTCAAGGAGCTAGGAAAAACATTTGATAAGTAATAATATATATTAAACCAACTCAATTTAAACAAATTATGATAATGCCATAGTGCAATGATATCGATTGATAACGTTTGATATCGAAAAAATAATAAATATAAAAAGAAACAGACTAAGATAAAAAAACCAGCAGAATATATGTATAAATTAATAAACAAACTATAAATAAAGTTATATTCCGATATGATGGAAGTTTAATAAGGAATGGAAGAAAAATATATGAAATAATCACTATATACAAAACATTGAAAAAGAATAAAAATAAATTTGTTGCTAGGGACAACAGAAATGAATATAAGTTGTTAATTTTTGATTATTGCAATTTATGATCTGAACGTGATGAGATAAAAACCCAGAAAAATTGGTTAATATAACTAAAAGATATTCTAATTTATGTGGATACAGTTACAAATAACAATATATTAATAATTATTGTCTGAATTATGCCAGTATAATTTAACCAAATTATATAAGGGTATCTCACCTAATAATAAATACTATTTCTTTTATGAACTTGCTAACTGCTATAATTTTTATTGCTGGACTAAGCTTTTCGTCATTACTGACATCTTCAGGTCTTAAACAACCGTTGTTTAAGACCTGAAGATGTCAGTATTGACGAAAAGCTTAGTCGAACAATAAAAAATTATAGCAGTTAGCAAATTCATAAAAGAAATAGTAAGGATGGCTGCTAATTTAAACAATACGAAGAATAATAATAAATAATTGAGTTCCACAAGGAAGGAATTAGATTGTCCAATACCAGAAAAAGAATTAATGAAATATAAATCCAATATAAAGAATCAACTGTGTAACGAACTAATACTACACACCACATTGAAAATCCTAACCTTTTAAATACATGGAACATCACTAGTTAATTCATACGATAGAAGAACGTATTTGGATCCAGAATTTGCAGAAGAACAACCACCAATCTGGTCGTAAATAAACCAAGGGAGCTGTATTTCTGAGTTAACCAGGACAAGGATTCCACTTTATTGAACCGAAGGAAAGAATAAAGAAAATCATATCCATTCTGAGCGACACGAGGTTAACAATCAACTGCCTGCCAGAGTTGCTTCGTTCTAAGTCTGGTAAATTACAATTGTATAAATCATATTAACAACACAACACTTCAAATTTGTAATATCTTGCATTCTTATCTATGTATTTTTAATCTTCCCCACAGTTACAAGAACGTTCACACCCTGAATTAAATTAATTATAAAAAAAAAAAAAAACTGAATCTAAAATAAAATATTGGACCGAACAATAATCGATTCACGCAACATATAGCCTTTCGTATGCCAGTTAGAACCAATCTTATTTAATGTTAACGGAGTGAATTAATAATGAAAACTTGTATAATTTCAAGATCTTATTATTTGGGGTATTATTTAATTAGTTGAGAATAAAAAGTAACAGACTAAGTGTATAATAATTGGTTGCCGTAAACGGTGAATTAACCTATAAGTTTCGTTGCTCCGGAACTGCAGCGCTTGTTGCGGAATTCTCCGACACCAAAGAGAAGAGCATTAAATACGAAATTTCAATAATTCTCTGCAACGTATACTAGGGCTGAGCGAGATTGTAGAATAAAACACTAATTATTTAAGTTACAGTCACACTAACACTGGTATTTTAATTAGAGAGATAAGTCAATATTAATTAACGAGATTACTATATCCCACAACTCCAGATATCTCAGAAATTGAATTAAATTAACACAATCAAAGAGAGGAGAGACAGAGAAACATACCAGTTCTTATTAACAAATTGGCTTACATTGCGTGACACGAACGAGACCCACGTACTCGTCGATTCACAAATTGACGCCGGCAACGTTGGGGCAGAAATAACGAGAATCCCGCGACCGTAAGAGACAACCCGCAATACGTCGTTTATTCACAAATTGGCGCCCAACGTGGGGCAGAAATAACGAGAATCCCGCGACCGTAAGAGACAACCCGCAATATGTCGTTTACTCACAAATTGGCGCTCAACTAGTGTAGGGCCTAAGTTAAGTAAATATAATTATATTAATATTAATTAACCAGAGCAGGCAACTGTGGGAGAATAAAAATGCCTAATACCAGAGGTAGATCAAAGATGAGGGCAGAAGATACGGAGAAGGAAGAAGGTGAAAAAGAACAGGAAATAGAAATAATCACCGATAGTGAAATGGAACAACAGACATACGAAATAGCGGAAACTAAAATAATTATGGACAAGGAAATGGAACCAGTTGGAGAAGAGGCCCAAGGGGACCAAATAGATAAAGCGGGAGCCAGAGAAAGACCAAGTTGGCAGGAGATGATGAAATGTATGGCAGAACAAAGCCGACAAAACAATGAAACTTTAATAAGACAAATGAAAGAGGAAATTAAGGAAAACTCAAGGAAAACAAATGAGGAAAACAAGGAGAATTTTAGGAAAATAAATGAGGAAATTAAAGAAACCTCAAAACTAATGAACGAAAAGTTCGACAGGAATAACGAAAGATTAAACCAAATTCACGAAAGGTTAGATAGGAATGATGAGGTTTTAAAACAAATGAAGGAAGACATCCTACAAATACATGAAGAGAATTTAAGGCAGATTAATGAAAAAATTGAGAATATTCATGTGACAATTAACCAGAAGGTGGACCAAAATAATGAGGAAAGAAAATTAGAAATAACCAAAACAAATGAAGGGTTAGAAAAAACTAACGAAACGGTAGTACAGGTTCGTGAAGAATTACAAAATAAAATTAATGACATAAAAATCGAGAGTAAAACAATGGTCGAAGAAATCCAACAGGAAACTGTCGGAAAATATGAGCAAATTAAAAACGAAGTACATCAGGTACGGGAGGAGAATAAGGAAGGGATTATGCAAATACAGACAGACATGGGTGAACGACTCGAAAGAGTACATGGCAATTTAAACAATATGGAAGGTCAAATTAACACAAGTAAAAATAAAATAGAGGAAATTAGTAGACGCGAACTACAGTTACAAGAAGAAGTAGATTCATGGCGGGATAGGACATGCCAGCATAGTCATACAAATAACCACGATAACCGGGAGTCGATTAATTTTCGTAATTACAAGCGTAATCCAATGGAATTTTTAAAGAGGTTGGAAGAGATGATTGCAAGAAATAGAGAAAATCGCTGGAGTGTTATACGCGGTATGATTGATGAGACATTTAAGGATACCTATGATAATTGGTGGACGGCGGTGCGCCCGGATATACCGGACACGACCGAATTCAAAAAACAATTTAAAGAGAAATATTGGTCGGAGTCGACCCAGAACATGATTAGAAATAATTTGAGCAACGGCCGATACGAAACGAACATAGGACAGTCTCCTACTTCATACTTCCTCGTAAAAGTATGCATGGCACGGAATTTAGAGCCCAGAATTCCCGAAGAATGTTTGGTGATACAGCTATCCTACCATTATGAAGAAGGGATAAAGAATGCACGTATGTGTAGCCAAATCAAAACGATTTCAGCCATGGCCAAATTCCTTGAGAATTATGAGCATGAAAATCAATATCAAAGAAACAGAATGTTAAATTATAAATACCAGAATTATAATAATAACGAGCCACAAACCAATTCCCCTAATAATGATCACAATCGACCCGCTCAGAACGTTAACGCAAATAGGACACAGAACGATCACTCGAATAATAATACCAGGAATTATAATTGTCGTGGCAATAATCCTTATAATTACCGCGACAGTCGCAATAATAGAGGAGATGGGGACAGACGACCCAATAATTATAGACACAATGTTAATTATATTTATTCCAGACCTCAAAACAATCAGCGACGGTATTACCCAAGGAATCACCAATATGACAGTCATTATAATCAATCCCGGCGTGAAGACAACTATCAACCTGAAAGAAATTATAGGATAGCGAAACCTAATGCAGAGGACAGCACCGAACCTGCACAAAATCAACCTAATAACTCAATTGAAAATAGAGAAGATGGGGGAAGCCCTCATTTAAACTAATAGAGGCAGTGAAAAATGACGAATACCCTTCACTGAACCGTAATCTTGGGGAACAACGACTTGTAAATGAAACTATGAATAATAATACCATAACTATAATTAATAATCACTATTTAAAAAATATTAGAGAAGATTTATTGGAAGAGGATAATAATCATGTACACAGAAATAGTAACAATGAAATTATATATGTAACAGCCAAATTGAATGGAATACCATCTACCATAATGATAGATACTGGATCCAACATCTCGTTGATAGATAGTACTGAACTGGAAAAAATACAGCGAGAAGGCCAGTTGCCTATACCGAACTTACCTGTTAATAATGTGATAATTATTGGAGCCACTGGACGGCAAAATAAAACAGTTAAAAAACAAGTATCGCTCGATCTTACCAATAATAATATAACCATACCAATAGGATTGTTGGTCGCGACGGGATTACCGTTCAATGTATTGATTGGATGCGATGTATTGCGACAGCATTCCGCAGTAATTGACTTGCATAAAGGCATAATATCTTTAACATCCGAAGAAGGATTATGGACAGCCAAATTGGTAGATGCTAATAGAACCGTTCCAGTTAACAACAGATGTCAAGCCATAAAAAGCTATTTTTGTAAGAAAAATAAAATACAAGAAGTCATTCAATATGAGGACGACGATCCCGAACTGTGGCAGAGTAAGTTGGAAGAGATCCGAGAATTCCAAAGGGAAAAAACTTGTCGACAAGTAAGTAAGGTACAGGCCGAAAATTTAATTAAAATATATAATAAATACAAACACATATTCTCCAATGCTCAAGGTAAAGTAAAAGGCTATCAGTGTGTGATAAATATTCAAGAACCAGTGGAATTTCGTAGAAAATCCTACCCAATAGCTTATTCCATAAAAAACGAAGTTCGGGCAGAAATTAATCGTATGATTCAAGATGACATAATAGAATACAGTCAATCACCCTATACCAGTCCCATAGTGGCAATCCCAAAAAAGAACGGAAGGGTGAGAATTTGCCTGGACGCTAGGGAAATAAATAAAATGATCATCAACGATAGGACTTCCCCGGGCGAAATCGAAGAAATCTTAAAGAAATTCCACGGCAGAAAATACATCAGTACTTGGGATACAGTATGCGGATACTGGCAGGTTGAGTTACACCCAGATAGTAGAAAATACATGGCGTTCCTTTTTGACGGAAGGAACTATCAATTTAAAAGGCTACCTTTCGGATTAATTAATTCTGTTGCTTTATTTGTAAAATGCATGGACCAAGTATTGGGACAAGAAACACTGCAATTCACTACAGCCTATGTAGATGACTTACTTATAACTTCTTCACATTGGGATGAACATTGCGAGAGGGTGGAACAGGTACTGAGAAAATTGTCCGAAAATAATATAACCATCAAGCTAAATAAATCGAAATTTATCGCCAACCAAGTAAAGTTCTTAGGTTTTAATTTGCCTGAGGAGGGTATCACACCTTCAACAGAATAAGTAGAAGCAATTCAGCTGTTCCCTACTCCAAAAAATAGAAAACAGCTACAATCCTTTCTTGGAATTTGTAACTATTACCGCAGATTCCAAGATAATTATTCGGAAATAACTGCCAAATTCCAAAAACAACTATCATCCAAGGACAAATGGCCATGGGGACCAGAAGAAGATAAAATTCTGCAATTAATCAAGAAAAAATTTCTAGAGACGGTTATGCTGTACCACCCTGATTTTAACAAACGCTTTTATTTAAATTGTGATGCAAGCAATGTCAGTTTAGGAGCTACTCTATATCAAGAAGATGAAGAAGGACATCACACGGTAATTAGCTTCGCCAGCCTCAAGAAACGATTGATTGTGACCAATGTAATATTAAAGAGAACGAGAAAAAAATATTTATCAACATAATTCATTGAAATATAACCAGCCAAAGTAATGAAATAAGATAAGAGAAATGATAGTTGAGCTAATGACTGTAACTACACTGAGATTCAGTAATAGTAATAATCAAAACAATTACAAGTTAGAAAATATTGTGATTAGAAGAACAAATGAAGAGAATACTTAGCGTTATTATCACAACAAGAAAGAAGAACGAAACTAATTACAAATAATGACTGTCAGGATTATTATCAGAAAATGTTTAAGGAAAATAAATTGGAATCACAAAGTATGAAAGATAGGAATAAATAAATATAAAAGCAACAATGTAAAAAATTCCCAAATGTTTATTATTAATTAATTAAGAAGATTATTAGGAGATTATTATATTTTTATAGCTGACTGTAGATGAATTCCAGCAGTACTATATTAAAGTGTAGTATGGACAGCAGAGTATGAAGACAAACAGTGCCTCTCTGAACTGTACCTACGCACATATTAGGGATTGTTAGGGAAATTAAATATTGAAGGAATATTAAAACCGTTGCAAGAATGACATCAAATTCCAGAAAAGAATGACGAAAAAACAGAAGGAAAATAGCTGACAGAAGAATAATTGAGAAATACGGTGATTGCAGTAACTAGAATTAGAAGAGATGTGAGCCTAAGGTATCATTGAATATTATAGCCAACTATCAACAAATACTGTTTACAGAAAATTGTATATGACCAAGAATGTTAATAGGAATAATGAAATGTTATTAAGTAAAGAATTATGAATACTAGTCTAACAAAGTTACATTGAGAATCCCATCGTTAACCATTAATGTTGATATGAAGAAAAGGCATGTGAAAATACAAGTTTACTTAACCTAAACTTCATTCAGGTAAATTTATACTTTTTTAGGAGGGGGAGCATATGTAACGCAACAGAAATGCGGTCCTCAACGTTACATAAATAGAATATTAGCAAAATAATAAGTAAATAAATATTTAACCCCCATGATAATGCAAAGGTCTAATAAATACATTTATAATTATGTAAAAATGAATAAGGATGCAAGATAGGGATAACAATAAAAACAAACCTGTAAAATAGACAATAGTAAGAAATCCATGTTCAGTGAAACGTAAATAAATCTAATGTACTGATAAGAATTTAAAAAAAGAAACCAATACAGAAAATGTCAAAGTAAATGACAGTGAAATTAGATAAAAGCGAGACAATAATTTACATTACAGTAATAGAAGGTAAGGATTCTGAATTGAATGATGTTATTTTGTTACATTGAATGTTATGTTAATGTTTGTGTTAGATTATGCAAATTACTTGTTAAAGTAATAGAAAGTAATGAAGCAAAATGTATTATTTGATTACTGTTATAGAAGGGTATAGGAAGGCAGGTAATTAGTGTTAATGGATCTCAATTTTCTTATATGTGATCCATAGATCAAGATAAAATTTTTATTAGTTATAAGAAGAATAATTATTTGTGCAAATGTTAATAGTTAAGGTTTGATTATATGTACAAACTTATGTAAAAAGGCTATAGTTGTTCACCAGTTATAATCAAAGGTAGGTTCATATACAATAAAAGGCAATAACAGCCAATAACACTATATAACAACTCATAACATAAAGGTTAGGTACGGAAGTTAATAATACTTAATGAATACAGTTCAAGGAGCTAGGAAAAACATTTGATAAGTAATAATATATATTAAACCAACTCAATTTAAACAAATTATGATAATACCATAGTGCAATGATATCGATTGATAACGTTTGATATCGAAAAAATAATAAATATAAAAAGTAACAGACTAAGATAAAAAAACCAGCAGAATATATGTATAAATTAATAAACAAACTATAAATAAAGTTATATTCCGATATGATGGAAGTTTAATAAGGAATGGAAGAAAAATATATGAAATAATCACTATATACAAGACATTGAAAAAGAATAAAAATAAATTTGTTGCTAGGGACAACAGAAATGAATATAAGTTGTTAATTTTTGATTATTGCAATTTATGATCTGAACGTGATGAGATAAAAACCCAGAAAAATTGGTTAATATAACTAAAAGATATTCTAATTTATGTGGATACAGTTACAAATAACAATATATTAATAATTATTGTCTGAATTATGCCAGTAAAATTTAACCAAATTATATAAAGGTATCTCACCTAATAATAAATACTATTTGTTTTATGAATTTGCTAACTGCTATAAATTTTTATTGTTCGACTAAGCTTTTCGTCATTACTAACATCTTCAGGTCTTAAACAACCGTTGTTTAAGACCTGAAGATGTCAGTATTGACGAAAAGCTTAGTCGAACAATAAAAAATTATAGCAGTTAGCAAATTCATAAAAGAAATAGTAAGGATGGCTGCTAAGTTAAACAATACGAAGAATAATAATAAATAATTGAGTTCCACAAGGAAGGACATAGATTGTCCAATACCAGAAAAAGAATTAATGAAATATTAATCCAATATAAAGAATCAACTGTGTAACGAACTAATACTACACACCACATTGAAAATCCTAACCTTTTAAATACATGGAACATCACTAGTTAATTCATACGATAGAAGAACGTATTTGGATCCAGAATTTGCAGAAGAACAACCACCAATCTGGTCGTAAATAAACCAAGGGAGCTGTATTTCCGAGTTAACCAGGACAAGGATTCCACTTTATTGAACCGAAGGAAAGAATAAAGAAAATCATATCCATTCTGAGCGACACGAGGTTAACAACCAACTGCCTGCCAGAGTTGCTTCGTTCTAAGTCTGGTAAATTACAATTCTATAAATCATATTAACAACACAACACTTCAAATTTGTAATATCTTGCATTCTTATCTATGTATTTTTAATCTTCCTCACAGTTACAAGAACCTTCACACCCTGAATTAAATTAATTATTAAAAAAAACAAAATATATAACTCAATCTAAAATAAAATATTGGACCGAACAATAATCGTTTCACGCAACATATAGCCTTTCGTATGCCAGTTAGAACCAATAATATTTAATGTTAACGGAGTGAATTAGTAACGAAACCTTGTATAATTTCAAGATCTTATTATTTGGGGTATTATTTAATGAGTTGGGAATAAAAAGTAACAGACTAAGTGTATAATAATTGGTTGCCGTAAACGGTGAATTAACCTATAAGTTTCGTTGCTCCGGAACTGCAGCGCTTGTTGCGGAATTCTCCGACACCAAAGAGAAGAGCATTAAATACGAAATTTCAATAATTCTCTGCAAGGTATACTAGGGCTGAGCGAGATTGTAGAATAAAACCCTAATTATTTAAGTTACAGTCACAGTAACACTGGTATTTTAATTAGAGGGATAAGTCAATATTAATTAACGAGATTACTATATCCCACAACTCCAGATATCTCAGAAATTGAATTAAATTAACACAATCAAAGAGAGGAGAGACAGAGAAACATACCCGTTCTTATTAACATATTTGGCTTACATTGCGTGACACGAACGAGACCCACGTACTCGTCGATTCACAAATTGACGCCGGCAACGTTGGGGCAGAAATAACGAGAATCCCGCGACCGTAAGAGACAACCCGCAATACGTCGTTTATTCACAAATTGGCGCCCAACTAGTGTAGGGCCTAAGTTAAGTAAATATAATTATATTAATATTAATTAACCAGAGCAGGCAACTGTGGGAGAATTAAAATGCCTAATACCAGAGGTAGATCAAAGATGAGGGCAGAAGATACGGAGAAGGAAGAAGGTGAAAAAGAACAGGAAATAGAAATAATCACCGATAGTGAAATGGAACAACAGACATACGAAATAGCGGAAACTGAAATAATTATGGACAAGGAAATGGAACCAGTTGGAGAAGAGGCCCAAGGGGACCAAATAGATAAAGCGGGAGCCAGAGAAAGACCAAGTTGGCAGGAGATGATGAAATGTATGGCAGAACAAAGCCGACAAAACAATGAAACTTTAATAAGACAAATGAAAGAGGAAATTAAGGAAAACTCAAGGAAAACAAATGAGGAAAACAAGGAGAATTTTAGGAAAATAAATGAGGAAATTAAAGAAACCTCAAAACTAATGAACGAAAAGTTCCATAGGAATAACGAAAGATTAAACCAAATTCACGAAAGGTTAGATAGGAATGATGAGGTTTTAAGCAAATGAAGGAAGACATCCTACAAATACATGAAGAGAATTTAAGGCAGATTAATGAAAAAATTGAGAATATTCATGTGACAATTAACCAGAAGGTGGACCAAAATAATGAGGATAGAAAATTAGAAATAACCAAAACAAATGAAGGGTTAGAAAAAACTAACGAAACGGTAGTACAGGTTCGTGAAGAATTACAAAATAAAATTAATGACATAAAAATCGAGAGTAAAACAATGGTCGAAGAAATCCAACAGGAAACTGTCGGAAAATATGAGCAAATTAAAAACGAAGTACATCAGGTACGGGAGGAGAATAAGGAAGGGATTATGCAAATACAGACAGACATGGGTGAACGACTCGAAAGAGTATACGGCAATTTAAACAATATGGAAGGTCAAATTAACACAAGTAAAAATAAAATAGAGGAAATTAGTAGACGCGAACTACAGTTACAAGAAGAAGTAGATTAATGGCGGGATAGAACATGCCAGCATAGTCATACAAATAACCACGAAAACCGGGAGTCGATTAATTTTCGTAATTACAAGCGTAATCCAATGGAATTTTTAAAGAGGTTGGAAGAGATGATTGCAAGAAATAGAGAAAATCGCTGGAGTGTTATACGCGGTATGATTGATGAGACATTTAAGGGTACCTATGATAATTGGTGGACGGCGGTGCGCCCGGATATACCGGACAAGACCGAATTCAAAAAACAATTTAAAGAGAAATATTGGTCGGAGTCGACCCAGAACATGATTAGAAATAATTTGAGCAACGGCCGATGCGAAACGAACATAGGACAGTCTCCTACTTCATACTTCCTCGGAAAAGTATGCATGGCACGGAATTTAGAGCCCAGAATTCCCGAAGAATGTTTGGTGATACAGCTATCCTACCATTATGAAGAAGGGATAAAGAATGCACGTATGTGTAGCCAAATCAAAACGATTTCAGCCATGGCCAAATTCCTTGAGAATTATGAGCATGAAAATCAGTATCAAAGAAACAGAATGTTAAATTATAAATACCAGAAGTATAATAATAACGAGCCACAAACCAATTCCCCTAATAGTGATCACAATCGACCCGCTCAGAACGTTAACGCAAATAGGACACAGAACGATCACTCGAATAATAATACCAGGAATTATAATTGTCGTGGCAATAATCCTTATAATTACCGCGACAGTCGCAATAATAGAGGAGATGGAGACAGACGACCCAATAATTATAGACACAATGTTAATTATATTTATTCCAGACCTCAAAACAATCAGCGACGGTATTACCCAAGGAATCACCAATATGACAGTCATTATAATCAATCCCGACGTGAAGACAACTATCAACCTGAAAGAAATTATAGGATAGCGGAACCTAATGCAGAGGACCGCACCGAACCTGCACAAAATCAATCTAATAACTCAATTGAAAATAGAGAAGATGGGGGAAGCCCTCATTTAAACTAATAGAGGCAGTGAAAAATGACGAATACCCTTCACTGAACCGTAATCTTGGGGAACAACGACTTGTAAATGAAACTACGAATAATAATACCATAACTATAATTAATAACCACTATTTAAAAAATATTAGGGAAGATTTATTGGAAGAGGATAATAATCATGTACACAGTAATAGTAACAATGAAATTATATATGTAACAGCCAAATTTAATGGAATACCATCTACCATAATGATAGATACTGGATCCAACATCTCGTTGATAGATAGTACTGAACTGGAAAAAATACAGCGAGAAGGCCAGTTGCCTATACCGAACTTACCTGTTAATAATGTGATAATTATTGGAGCCACTGGACGGCAAAATAAAACAGTTAAAAAACAAGTATCGCTCGATCTTACCAATAATAATATAACCATACCAATAGGATTGTTGGTCGCGACGGGATTACCGTTCAATGTATTGATTGGATGCGATGTATTGCGACAGCATTCCGCAGTAATTGACTTGCATAAAGGCATAATATCTTTAACATCCGAAGAAGGATTATGGACAGCCAAATTGGTAGATGCTAATAGAACCGTTCCAGTTAACAACAGATGTCAAGCCATAAAAAGCTATTTTTGTAAGAAAAATAAAATACAAGAAGTCATTCAATATGAGGACGACGATCCCGAACTGTGGCAGAGTAAGTTGGAAGAGATCCGGGAATTCCAAAGGGAAAAAACTTGTCGACAAGTAAGTAAGGTACAGGCCGAAAATTTAATTAAAATATATAATAAATACAAACACATATTCTCCAATGCTCAAGGTAAAGTAAAAGGCTATCAGTGTGTGATAAATATTCAAGAACCAGTGGAATTTCGTAGAAAATCCTACCCAATAGCTTATTCCATAAAAAACGAAGTTCGGGCAGAAATTAATCGTATGATTCAAGATGACATAATAGAATACAGTCAATCACCCTATACCAGTCCCATAGTGGCAATCCCAAAAGAGAACGGAAGGGTGAGAATTTGCCTGGACGCTAGGGAAATAAATAAAATGATCATCAACGATAGGACTTCCCCGGGCGAAATCGAAGAAATCTTAAAGAAATTCCACGGCAGAAAATACATCAGTACTTGGGATACAGTATGCGGATACTGGCAGGTTGAGTTACACCCAGATAGTAGAAAATACATGGCGTTCCTTTTTGACGGAAGGAACTATCAATTTAAAAGGCTACCTTTCGGATTAATTAATTCTGTTGCTTTATTTGTAAAATGCATGGACCAAGTATTGGGACAAGAAACACTGCAATTCACTACAGCCTATGTAGATGACTTACTTATAACTTCTTCACATTGGGATGAACATTGCGAGAGGGTGGAACAGGTACTGAGAAAATTGTCCGAAAATAATATAACCATCAAGCTAAATAAATCGAAATTTATCGCCAACCAAGTAAAGTTCTTAGGTTTTAATTTGCCTGAGGAGGGTATCACACCTTCAACAGAATAAGTAGAAGCAATTCAGCTGTTCCCTACTCCAAAAAATAGAAAACAGCTACAATCCTTTCTTGGAATTTGTAACTATTACCGCAGATTCCAAGATAATTATTCGGAAATAACTGCCAAATTTCAAAAACAACTATCATCCAAGGACAAATGGGCATGGGGACCAGAAGAAGATAAAATTCTGCAATTAATCAAGAAAAAATTTCTAGAGACGGTTATGCTGTACCACCCTGATTTTAACAAACGCTTTTATTTAAATTGTGATGCAAGCAATGTCAGTTTAGGAGCTACTCTATATCAAGAAGATGAAGAAGGACATCACACGGTAATTAGCTTCGCCAGCCTCAAGAAACGATTGATTGTGACCAATGTAATATTAAAGAGAACGAGAAAAAAATATTTATCAACATAATTCATTGAAATATAACCAGCCAAAGTAATGAAATAAGATAAGAGAAATAATAGTTGAGCTAATGACTGTAACTACACTGAGATTCAGTAATAGTAATAATCAAAACAATTACAAGTTAGAAAATATTGTGATTAGATGAACAAATGAAGAGAATACTTAGCGTTATTATCACAACAAGAAAGAAGAACGAAACTAATTACAAATAATGACTGTCAGAATTATTATCAGAAAATGTTTAAGGTAAATAAAATGGAATCACAAAGTATGAAAGATAGGAATAAATAAATATAAAAGCAACAATGTAAAAAATTCCCAAATGTTTATTATTAATTAATTAAGAAGATTATTAGGAGATTATTATATTTTTATAGCTGACTATAGATGAATTCCAGCAGTACTATATTAAAGTGTAGTATGGACAGCAGAGTATGAAGACAAACAGTGCCTCTCTGAACTGTACCTACGCACATATTAGGGATTGTTAGGGAAATTAAATATTGAAGGAATATTAAAACCGTTGCAAGAATGACATCAAATTCCAGAAAAGAATGACGAAAAAACAGAAGGAAAATAGCTGACAGAAGAATAATTGAGAAATACGGTGATTGCAGTAACTAGAATTAGAAGAGATGTGAGCCTAAGGTATCATTGAATATTATAGCCAACTATCAACAAATACTGTTTACAGAAAATTGTATATGACCAAGAATGTTAATAGGAATAATGAAATGTTATTAAGTAAAGAATTATGAATACTAGTCTAACAAAGTTACATTGAGAATCCCATCGTTAACCATTAATGTTGATATGAAGAAAAGGCATGTGAAAATAAAAGTTTACTTAACCTAAACTTCATTCAGGTAAATTTATACTTTTTTAGGAGGGGGAGCATATGTAACGCAACAGAAATGCGGTCCTCAACGTTACATAAATATAATATTAGCAAAATAATAAGTAAATAAATATTTAACCCCCATGATAATGCAAAGGTCTAATAAATACATTTATAATTATGTAAAAATGAATAAGGATGCAAGATAGGGATAACAATAAAAACAAACCTGTAAAATAGACAATAGTAAGAAATCCATGTTCAGTGAAACGTAAATAAATCTAATGTACTGATAAGAATTGTAAAAAAGAAACCAATACAGAAAATGTCAAAGTAAATGACAGTGAAATTGTAATGAAATATTAATCCATTATAAAGAATCAACTGTGTAACGTACTAATACTACACACCACATTGAAAATCCTAACCTTTTAAATACATGGAACATCACTAGTTAATTCATACGATAGAAGAACGTATTTGGATCCAGAATTTGCAGAAGAACAACCACCAATCTGGTCGTAAATAAACCAAGGGAGCTGTATTTCCGAGTTAACCAGGACAAGGATTCCACTTTGTTGAACCGAAGGAAAGAATAAAGTAAATCATATCCATTCTGAGCGACACGAGGTTAACAACCAACTGCCTGCCAGAGTTGCTTCGTTCTAAGTCTGGTAAATTACAATTGTATAAATCATATTAACAACACAACACTTCAAATTTGTAATATCTTGCATTCTTATCTATGTATTTTTAATCTTCCCCACAGTTACAAGAACGTTCACACCCTGAATTAAATTAATTATAAAAAAAAACTAAATATATAACTGAATCTAAAATAAAATATTGGACCGAACAATAATCGATTCACGCAACATATAGCCTTTCGTATGCCAGTTAGAACCAATCTTATTTAATGTTAACGGAGTGAATTAATAAAGAAACCTTGTATAATTTCAAGATCTTATTATTTGGGGTATCATTTAATGAGTTGGGAATAAAAAGTAACAGACTAAGTGTATAATAATTGGTTGCCGTAAACGGTGAATTAACCTATAAGTTTCGTTGCTCCGGAACTGCAGCGCTTGTTGCGGAATTCTCCGACACCAAAGAGAAGAGCATTAAATACGAAATTTCAATAATTCTCTGCAAGGTATACTAGGGCTGAGCGAGATTGTAGAATAAAACACTAATTATTTAAGTTACAGTCACACTAACACTGGTATTTTAATTAGAGAGATAAGTTAATATTAATTAACGAGATTACTATATCCCACAACTCCAGATATCTCAGAAATTGAATTAAATTAACACAATCAAAGAGAGGAGAGACAGAGAAACATACCCGTTCTTATTAACAAATTGGCTTACATTGCGTGACACGAACGAGACCCACGTACTCGTCGATTCACAAATTGACGCCGGCAACGTTGGGGCAGAAATAACGAGAATCCCGCGACCGTAAGAGACAACCCGCAATACGTCGTTTATTCACAATATATATATATATATATATATACTAACTAAATATTCCCTTATTCCTATATATGTAGAAAACTACGTCTGGATATATCAGCATGTACTTATGTAACAGAAAACTGTTATCTTTCAATTATCTATGCGAGAATATTAGTATGTACTACACATAAAGAGATTGTAGTGCGACTATTATTATCCTGTAGTGTAGTGATAGAAAATCCAATGCAGACAAATCTCAAGTTAAAAAGTAAGTTACATTCTTACTGCCGTTGCAAACGAAAACGGTCGTAGTTAATTAAAGTTTAATATAAAATTTAGAAAAATAATAAAATTGGTTGAAGCAGCCGGCACTTTAACGATATTAGACTCAAATGTTTCCCATTGCACATTAATGACCGGAAGGAACCGTCTGATAGAAAGGGCGGGTGAGAGAGGATAGAGAGAGAGAGAATGATAGAGAGAGGGGAGCACAGAGAAGAGAACAAACAACCCAAATGATGGCCGACTATCGCCAGCTGTGGGATTTGAAAATTAGTAAACGCAGCGTTAAAATTAAACTCTTCCTGCAACCGACCTTCAAATATACCTCGATTTTCAACACTTCAGAAATAATTAAAAATTTAATTACCTTTAAAACACACAGTTATTCAGTAACTGAAAGATAGACAATACGTTTATGACGTCATTTAGCAGATGCTGCAAAACAAATAAAAAAAACGAAAAATAATAATTTTCAGGGATCACATGATATCATCGCTGGTTTGGTCTACATAAAACTGCCTCACCTGCATCGATAATTGCTATTTAGTTACTTATGCTGGAACCAGCAGGCTGATTGATAATTAATTATGATGGCATTTAGTAATACAATTTAAAAATTACGCAATAATAAACGGTTATTTCTATTAAATGAAAAGAACAAAATAAATGTTGTAAGAATATGTAGAATAGCACTTCTTAGATTTACGCCTTTATTTGTGTTTGCATATACAAACACATACCTCATTTTAATTTTTTATTTATTAATTTTATTTAGTTAAGTTAAAATTAATTTTGTGCATGTACTTTTTTATATACCTTCTTCAATTTTTTATTTATTTAATTTAAAATTAACTTTGTACATGTAATTTTTTATATAGGAGGAAATACGATTGATAATTCTGAATAACTAAGCGAATACTTCTGAAAATAACATTCACAAGAATAAAGAAGACGATAAAATGATCAGTGATCAGTGTAACAATTATTCCTTATCAAATTTAAAAAAATTGATTATTCTTAGATTTTTTATGTTAAATGGGTGATTTTCTTCATTTCATATTTTTTAAAACTGTTTTCCTCTTATAGTTAGCTTTGTCATAAAATTACTACATTTAATGAGTTTTTTAAGTTCTATAAGATAGTGAAGTACGTATTGCTAATATATTAAACTTTCTTTAACACATGTTACGAAATACATAAATTGCACCAGCATATTTTAGGTATATTCTATTTTGCGTGTTTTTTTATCTAAATACACTTTAAGAAAATTAAAATAATAATTGTTTTGGTTTTGATTTAAGTCTTAAACACTAAAATTTTATGCCCAAATTATATTACTACAAAAAATCAATACTTACGACAACATGGCCATTATTATTAGTAACGTCCGCTAAAATAAGTGGTAACTATAAAAAGGAAAAAGTTTTCACCATAAGATCACGAAGCCAAAAAAAAAAAAACAATAATCCTATAAAACAAGTTACCGGGCTTGAATATACATATGTTGTAATCATAATAATGCATGTGAGACTCAGCGTCACCATACTTAGCTTGTTCTATGGGAAAGTCTTATCAATTAGGTTGAATTTACTATTACAACTTATTATGCGTCAACCATAATCACATTAATTTTTACGGTCCATCAATGTCTATAGTGTTTTCTGTTATAAGTCGCCGTAAAACCACTTACAAAAACAATACGTGCGCTCATTCACTTAATTAGAATTGAAGTATACACAGCTAAATTAGAATGAGTATAATATATACGATTAAGTAAGGAATACATATTTTGTCTGAGTTTTGTTATCTTGATTTGAAGGCATGCAACCAACTTAAAACGTCCAAACGTCTTATGGTTATACAATTTCTAATACAGTCAAATTCCTATACTAAAGTTACTTATTCACATCTTTCAAGTCTATTTGTTCTTTATTTGCATAAGATTTGTTAAAATTTAGGCAAAGACATAATCAAATATTCGAATAACTAAAGCGATAAAATATGTGCCAATTCCTTTATTAAGCAATTAAGACAATAATACTTATATAAATAGAAATTATATTTAATAAAAATATATTACGTTTAGTAAAAATGTAATAAAAATATAACAGACACAATGAAAAAAGAAGGCTATTAATTTTTAAACATTTATATAAAATGAACGAAAAAAATACCGGATTTTTCGCGTCGGTTTCTTACTCATGCATAGTTCGTAATATTTGTGATTTGCTAATGTCCCTTAAAGCATAAAAGAGCCTAGTAATTACGAACTAGTGGGAATATCGTTTTTATAACATACAAATATTGAAATAATTACTGACGCCACTTTTAATCTAGTGAAGTGTCTATGTGCTGGTTGGTTGTTGCTGGCTGGTGTTGGACGTTTGGTGTCAGTTTCTGTTGGTTGGGAATAGACAAGGTTCATGTAACCGACGTTATTGATATCAGACGATGACTGATATAGAAAATGGTCTGCTGGAGCTAATACTTTGAAGATTTTGTACTTAATTATAATAATTAAACTTTTTGTTGACTGGCGCCAGAAGAATGGTGATTAAAGTAAATTAGTGATTCTACATACGTGTTTTTGTGGTAAAAGGCCAGCAAAGAAAAAGAAATTATCTATATTTTCAAATATGGAAGGAATCCTCTAAAAAAAGCTGATAAAATATTTTCTGTAAGATTGAAAACATTGACGTCGCTGTACATTAGATTCTAGATTACTTCTGCTCTCAGGCAATTGTTTTGTAGTTGTATTTGCATTCTCCAAATTTTACTTTAATACCTAAAATTACATTTTATTTTAATTTTTAGCATGTATTTATATTCTTGGATTTCTTTGTCCATGACGTGTCCGTTACTTAACTGAATATAATTCATTCACTACTGACTCGGAACACTAACTTTTTACGGGTAAAAACGTAAAAGTTTTACCTTATAGCGTGAACCGGTTTTCGCTTTTAAAAACTTCTTCATAAGCTTTAGCCTTCATATATTTATAGCCTAAATCATATGCTATTAAACATATATAATTAACTTATAGCTGATCAGGTAAACATTTGTAACGGAAATTAAAAATTAAAGTAAACAATATCTGTCTTAAACAATCTGACGTAGTCTGTATATTTTATTGAATTTGTATTATTGCAACACGAAGTAGCTCAGTACTTTGTGTATGTCGTAAATAGTGCGAAATAGCAGGTGGTGTATCAGTCATCATTCATTTTACTGCTCCCCAGCAAAATCATGAATTTATGTTCATGTGCGCACGGGATGGACGTGTGTTCACGATAACAATCGTGTTTTGTTGGCTTTAGTTACCAAGCGAAATGACAGCGTTGTAATTTAAGCTGACAGTTTAGTTTGCCTTTGAGCACAAATTGATATACATTTTCTAGCCAACTGAACTTCGTTCTGTTGCACCATTCATATAGAGGTTTCAACATAAAATTAATACTAACTGATACGTCGTGTGTCTGAAATAATAAATAAAAACCTAATATTTTGGCTAGAACGGACGTGTGTTAGAAGGTGAAGTATTCGTTTTGTAACAGGTACGTACAAACCAAACGATCTGCATTTAAATTGTTTATTCAATGTTCACGAATAACGTACTGTATATTATTAAAGTAAGTTTATTGATTATTTTAAATAATGTATTTTACTTTACACTTTTAACGATACTTTTAGTCTAATCAATACGGTTTTTAATATTATTTTTTGATTTAAATGTTTCTTTTTTCAATTTTTAATTATGTCTTGGGAATTCAAACTCGTAAGGTCCCATTTTCTAAACACTATTAGAAAATGGAATGGACTTTGTTTCGTGTACTACGTGTCAAGCAAATTAATTGTTTTATAGAATGTTATTCAAATCAACTGCCTTTGAGAATGATAAAATCTCCCAATCGATATTGTATTATCATGGACATCCGTTTTCGTTACAGTTGATTAGCAGAGGTCTGCTCAGTTATGTGTTTCGCTATGAGTACTCTACCACATGTACATACTGTTCTTTGTTGTTCGCCCACGTCAGATTTGTAAACAATTGCCGAGCTGTTAGGCCATGGTCAAACATAAGTTACGGTTGTTATCGCAACATTGGTCCATGATAACAACATTGTCATAAGCTAGATAGAAAACAAGATCCACAATAAAATAAAAACCGGACGTTTTGGCTGTGCCTGCGACGGCTTTCCCCAGTGGTGCGAGAGTGAGGTAACAATTTTTGCGAGAGACTGAGAGTTTTGTTGTTGTTTTATTGTAAATATTGTGACGTTTGCTATATAGTCTTGTGACACTGTTTTTATCATTAAGCAATTTTGGAATAAGGCTCAAAATGTTAGTGACGGTTGATCATGGACTAACATCCCGCCAATTGTTGACCAATCAGAAACTGGCCACAAAAGCCTATATCCTTTATTGACAACTACAGTTGGTTTGTAGGCCTGATAAGTAGTCTTGTTCACGTGGACTATGTTTTCCTGCATGATGCCACCTGGGATACTCACTTTTACCGCACGCATTTTGGCGTTTAAGATCTGTCACGTTTGTGCCAATGAAGTAATATTTATTCTTATTCTTACTTTCATTATAATTATAACAAGTGAGATAATTGTTTCACGATGAAAGAAGATTACGACTATATAAAATGATAGTTTTGTATTCAAGGAATTAAAACTTATTAAAATAGTTACTATATTTGTAAGGAAATACTTCTATAACTGGACACATGAAAAGAATGGCACACGAAAGACTGCCAAGGAGAGTTACGGAATGGACCCCTCCAGGAAGAAGGAAAAAAGGGTATAATAATTTAGACTATATTAAGAGAAAGACAAATCGAAAAACATCATTGGATGGACAAACAGCATTAGAAGATGAGAATTCAATCAATTCTGCAATCTTTGATTGAGGAAAATGTGTAAACATTGTACAATCGCAATAATATATAAACACAATTCTATAACACTGACAGAATGTAAATTTTACACAAAATTCGTAAAAAGATAATTGCATTGAGATTAGTGCACAGTGAATTTTAATTTTAAAACTGAAAGTATCATATTCAGAATCAATGTATATGAGCAACGAAGCAAAAGGAAAAAAATAATAATATATGTGAATAAAAACACACTTTAGGAATGAACTGTAAATACAATTTTAAATAATATATCATTACTAAAATGTGTGGCATTAATTTGCAGACTGCGAAAATTTGATGCAGAGAAAATATAATTTCTACGTAATGAAATGTAATAAAGGTAACAAAAGTTTGGTTTAATTTGTTCGCCAAATGTGATTAATAACAAAATGTTTAAGATACTATTTTAGGTAAACACTAAAAGTAAAAATGCTGTAAAATCATTCAAGAAAAACTCGTAGCTTTAATGTGTGAAGAATGAAGATTTTTCAAAATCATATATTCAGGTAAATAAGATGTTTACGTGAATTCTTCTTCTTCTTCTTCTTCTTCTTCTTCTTCTTCTTCTTCTTCTTCTTCTTATTCTTCTTCTTCTTCTTCTTCTTCTTCTTCTTCTTCTTCTTCTTCTTCTTCTTCTTCAGGCTGTGAACCTTGCGATCCTTTGCGCACTCTTTGGTCAGACCATCTTCTCGTTGGTCGATAATATTCCGCTGTTCTTGCTGATTATAAGCCACAATTTGACTTGGTATCGTAGCTTTTATAGTACAAAGCGATTAAACAATTTTATTTGTCTTGTAACCAATTAGTTTCAAGTTTTAGGAGTTATGTGTAGATTATGTAACCGACCAATACGCTGTCTGTTGGTGCACAAATTAATGACTATACAACTTTCTAGTTGTGCATTATTTAGTAGTTTCACTACTAAATAACTACTAAAGAATATAATAAATGCATTATTTGGTGCAATAGGACTTCCGTCCCTGTTCCCCAGGTCATATGGGAGATTCATCTCATAACATTTAGCGAGTATTTGCCACTTTGCAGACAAGTCTTCAACATGTGCAATCCACGTAAAGTTTCTGTCAAAATGAAGTCCAAAAATTTGATTTTGGGCATATAGTGCAACCGAACATCGTTTATGGTGCGGGTGCCTTCCTCGCTTTTGACAGAAGTGGGCACAGATCATCAGTTGATTGTTCCCGAGAAAGAAAAGCCTATGCTTAGCATTTCAAACCAATGTGTCTATGGCAAGTTACATTTTACGTTTGACCTTTGTTGTTGGTTAAGTCGAGTAGAATAGTGCAAGATCGTCAACGTACAAGCACTTGCTAACTGATGTTTATATACCCTCAAAGTTATTGTTAATGACTTTAATTTGTTATGTTCTGAGAGCTGAGTAACTAAGGCCTTTATCCCAACGACACGACGTCTACCAAGAGTGTTACTCGACAAGATGTTTCGTTTGCACCGACATTTTAGTTGACTCAACGAGAGTGGAAACTCATACACACTACGTTCATATAGACATAAAGCCTATAAAATCATCGCGCTGCTTTTAGGATGACAGAGTTCTGTCCACGCTAACCGCTAATTTCTGAGGTCTTCCTTAACGTTACATTGCACTCTATGCCTCTGCCTGAGTTTTTCAGGAGCACTAAGTCTTCGGTTATGAGTTGCACTCTGAGTGCTCCACCAAAAGTACAGACGGGTCGTTCTTGTACTTTTAGGGGGTACGAAGACGTCAGGTTTTGTCCTCAGTTTGTAATCTGGTGTTGCAAATTTGTTCACGACGGCTGCGATCACCTGCTACTTGCCATTTATGGACACCCTGCTTCACGGTAGAAGCTTGCTCTGCCGTGTGTTCCACGTATGCTGCAAAACGTTAATTATGGTTGTTGTGGCAGCTAGCTCCGCGTCGTCAGGTGTTTGGAAATAGTATCAACTCGTAGGCTGTTCGCAATGTTCCTCGCTGCAGCGTCAGCTTCTTCGTTAAGGGCTTCGCCACAAATCCAGACGGATCGTTCTGGTCCTTGTAGGACTAATAAGTTGTCCGCTGCGTTTCTCTCTGTAGCGTCAGGTTCTTTGTTACCTTTAATACCTAACGATGATGTTCTAAAGGTATTCTAAGAATTACCATAACGCCATTATCTGCTGAAATAATGTATCCACTGTGCCTAGAGTGTCCAAAAACTCAGTAAATCAGCACAGAATACAAATGCCTTTCATCTCGGTGGTCGCAAAAACTAATAGGCTGCCACACAGCGTACACTTTGCTGGAGTATACACTTGCCGCCTTGGGCAGTATCTAGGAGTGGGAGGCGCCCCCGACCTCAAACGCACTACCCAATCATCTCTCCGTCTTCGACGCATCAGTGTACACAATGGTGTGTTCTTCGATCTATTCCTCAAGGACTGATATAACCGGGAGTTTTAGTTTAGTTGGGCGGCACGATTTCTTACTTCTACTGGCGAAATCCGTCCGGCAATTTATTTTGCGAATCTGTCAGGGCGGCATCTCGCACGGGACGTGCGCTTAGACTATAAGCTCCTGGATGTTGTTGTACCGGGTTATTTCGACCGCACGAATGACGGCTGGTTTGTTGAACGTAGAACGGCGAACGTATACTCCAGAAAGTCTGCTGTTCGCCATCAACACGTGGTTTATGTGGCTCAGTAGATCTAAAATTTATGTCATATATCTCAGCAACAGCAGTTGACGTCACAGATGTAAGGAAGTCATTCCTGCTTCACAACGTAAGCTTTCTGCAGGGCTAGTGCGGAACGCTAATGTGGCGCACGTTAAGCACAGAATCCAATTTTTCAAGAACGACTTCTGGTTGAAGAGTACACCGCGCATCCGTAAATCATTTTGGATAACACCAGCGCGGCGTACAGACGCAGCAAAACATCTCTGTCTGTTCCCTAAGTCACATGGGAGATACACGTGACTGTGTTTAACGGGGATGCACCTCGCAGCCTGGTCGTTTACATGCGTATTCCATCTCAATTGATCGTAAATAGTAAAGCGCAGCAATTTGATTCCGGACCTATATTGCAGCCGGACACCGTTTATGTTTAACGTCGGGTAACCTCGCTTTTGACAGAAGGAAACAGAGGTCGTCTTTGGTGCTGATAAAGAAAAGCCTATGTTGTTAGCATTTTCTATCAACGTGTTTATAGCGCCATGCACTTTACGCTTGATGATCGTCGCTGTCGCTTTGGCCGAGTAGAACAGCGCGAGATCATCAACATACATGCACTTCCCAACTGACGCCTTACACCCTCAGACATCCCGTTCATGGCGATAGTAAAAAGCGTGGCCGATCAGCTGAGATCCCTACGGTACTCCGTTTTCCAGCTCGTGTAAGACCGACAGTGATTGTCCAACCCACACACGGAAAGTCGTGTCCCTGAGGAAACTTGAGATAAATTTAGGCAGGTTACACCTAATCCGCCAATCACGAAGTTGTTCCATGATGTTAAATCTCCATGGTTTGTCGAACGCTTTCTACAAATCAAAGAATACTGCAACCATGCGTTTGCCTTCGACGAAACTGTTTAAAATGCGATTTCCAGTTTAAACCAGTTTCTCCAGTACTCACAAACGTGTGCGGCCAAAAAGCCGTGTTTTTCAAAACACTAGGTAAACCGTCTGTTTAACACTCTCTCAAAATTTCCTAGACAGCACAATCCTGTAGACAATCCTGTAGATCGTCTGCTCGTCACTCAGAACTGGGTAAGAACTTATCTGGTAGAATTTATCTGGCAAGTATAAGCATCAGATCGTCATCTTCAGTAGTTGTAAGAAACTAATTGCTACTGCTTGTAGAGAAGTAACGAGCGGAGGGGCGGGATATGTGTTGCTAAGAAGTATATAAACTCTGATATTTGTAGTCATATCAAATCGGAAGGATTTCGCAATTATTCGAAGTACAACCGTTGATATTACGCTGAAGGATGCTATCCATGCTGAACACTCAAGAATCAGTAGTCTCGGACCGCGCTTACTTTCTTGCCTTCTCTTTAGGCGAGCCTTACTTTCTCTTTTTTTGTAGATTGCCGAGTTCCGTCAGGATACCGAAGTCGGTGTGTTCACTGTCACCGGCAACTCCGATCCGGAGCTCACTCCTTCTTTTGCGGGCGGACTGTGGGTCTCGTAGTAGATCCACTCTGATTTTCAGAATTTCCGTTACCTGTAACTAATGTACTCGCTTGTGCTGTCGGTTGATTTTCAGCTACATAACGCTCTACAAAGTGCGTCACTACGGGCATTATTTCTTATCTTATATTTCTTGTCATCGCTACCGGAGTAGACTTGACAACTTGTGCATAGCTTACTTTCCCCTGGTTTGTCGGGCAAACAACTTTTTAGCTAATTTTTTTAAAAGTTTTACGTCTTTAGTAGCCACCTTATCTAGGCAGTTGCGTGACTTTGATGAGTGTTGGCCACCGCAATTAACTCACTTCATCGCTCGGCAAAAGGTTCATCGCCATGGGCTGACTTCCCACAAAAACAAGTCTTGATTCGGGGACATTTAGATGCCTTGTGCCCAAAACGTAGACACTGAGAGCACTTCATGGGCTTAGGGCTCAGCCGACGGATACGTGCTCTTATTTTCTCCGGCAGTGTTGTCTTGTTGCAAGTCAAGACGTGGGGATGGAAGAAAGTGTTTGTCCCTTCTTGCGTACGGTCAGCGTCTGACAAGGGTCCCTAAGCTGCTAAATTCAGTTGTAATCTCTTCCTTACTATAGTTCAACAAGTCACGGCACACCATCACTCCCTTTGTGGTATTCGGAGTGGTGTGGGGACTCACTACAACCTGTATTTCGCCATTCGTTTTCATCGTGAGCAGTATTGCTCTTTGCTGGTACGTTTGGGTTTCGATCAACAGGCCCCCAGCCGTTTTTCTAATGTCCATAACAGACGATCAGCACAAACAGTAAAGGCATTTTCTACTGGAAGGGGTTCAGTTTCTTGAAGTCCTTTTCCTTTCTTTCCAGGATCAAAAACTTGGGCAGCCCAGGTGTACTGACCAACGGCGCCAGAAGCGTCTCTGTATCTACAGTTGTGTAGTGCCTCCTTCTGTTCACCCTCCGAGGTCTTTATTGTAGACGAGGGATTTTAAGGAATTCCTCAAACCCAGAATTTCAGAACCTAGAATTTTGGTTTCACGAGTATCAGGGAAGAAAGAAACCACCGCGAATCAGAGCCCTCGAGTTCAAAGCCAAGGAGCAAATATAACAGGGTGTGTCCTGATGCCCTGAACCCATCGGTCGCAACTAACTAATGTAGATCTATTCACCCAATGGCACGATCAGTTCCACTGTGGGTTAAGATGTGTTTTCAAGCTGAGGTCTCAGGTGAATCCATCCATACCGTGGACAAAAGGGTTTGTGATTTGAATGAGTGCGAGTCTCACACACCATAGGAGTGCGGACCTTCCTGCGGTGAACCTTAGTTATCCACAGTATCCCTAATAAACAAAATACTATTATTTTTTACTATTCTTTAATCTGAATTTAAAATAAAATTCTGTGCTTTTAGTAGTATATAACAGAACAACTACATAATATTTATTAGTGAAACATCCCTGAGCACCCTGAAGTTAAGAGAGAAGTAGTAATTGAAATTAGATAGTCATCGTTATACTAAATGCATATTTCGCTATTATTGTATTATATTGTGCTATATCAAATAGTATTTACCAATGTATTACATAATATTCAATATTACATTATATTATATTTAATATCGTATTAAATATTATATTTGATATTTAGAAACATTACATAATAATTTCTTTCAAATTTATATTTTATATTGAAGTACTGTAAAATACATATTTTTAACTACACAAAAATTTGGACAACCTAATAATATAATTTTATAGAAATTTAGTTCTTTCTTATTCATAAAATTGACGATCTCTGACATCGGTCTGATGTTTTCTCTCGCTATATTGTATATTACGAGAGTAACGTTAAGTGGATTCTTTACTAGTGTTAATTGGAAAACCGTGTCGGCGTTCAGAGCTTGAAAAGTAAACAAAGATTTCATTTTCTGACAAATTTCTGTGCACAAGCAACAGGTTTCACTATCAACTGCGGAGGAATCATTAAAACTCTTTCATTGTCTGATTCTACTGAACATTTAAAACTAAAATTTTAACAAATTCATGACATTTATCACAAAGTTTATAAATATGCAGATAAGATTTACCCTTGATTGTTTTAAAACGTATGAAAAGTTCGTAATCTTTTAAAACTGATTCTTTAATGTTACTTTGTATTACTCAGTAACATTACTAATTTTCGCATAATCATGAACAATTGTTTGTATAAATGATGACAACTTATATGAAAAAATGTAAGCTAAAATCAATATAGTAAACTTAATTTTACTAGTTGCTTTTTTTACAAGAATTAAAATAGAGAGGCCTTTGCAAAAGGAAAATCAGACTTTTTAGAAAGAAATTAATGTTATTTAATAAACTTATTACTTAACTCTTTCCCTTCTTGAAAAACTCCTAATTTGCGAACTATGTTTCTAGCTGTTATCTACTTTCTCTGTAAACTACAACAACTATTTTCTACTAAATTTACACACGACGGGTAAATACATGTCTTTGAAATGGTACATAACGAAATTCATTTTTGTGTGTGTTTTTTTAAAATAATTGTTACTGCTTGCTCAATTCGTTCCTGCAAGTGTAGGGCTTTGTTTTCAAAGTTTCGTTATTTTCTTTTGTTTTTATCTAATATTTAATACTGAAATTAACTGTATTTCAGTTTTGTTTCATAAATACAGTTATATTCAGATATACAGAGATTTGGACATACGTTGTTTTCTATTTGATAACTGTATTCCTTCTCGTTGAAATATTATTACCTCTAGTCCCTTCTAATTGCAAAATAGTTAAGTCGAATAAGTAGACGCTGAATACCACATCCGTTTTTAAACTGACCCCAAAACAGCTTCTGTTTCCAATTGTTGTTTCATTGCTGTTTCAGTTGTGTTCACCATTGTGTCTCTTCCGCCCATCAAGAGTGTCTCCCTGAAATAGCACGGTTTCTTCTTATTCAATCTTACGTTTTCCTTCCTGTCGTCTTTCACCATGTTGGTTTATTTTTCTGTCACTTCTCTTGTCCTTGCCTTACTACTAAAAAATTGTTTAACATAAAATTCTATTATTGGATTTTTTTATTTTTCTGCAGTGTTGTCATTTGTAAAGATATCTGTAAATTATTACTAACTTTTTAAATTAATTTTTGTTCTTCACACCTAGTAATTTTTATTAGCGTTATCCCTGTAACGCTGTGTTATCTTCATTAGTTTCCAAAATTTATTAATACATCTCTTGCTTTAAAATGCTGGGAGACCTGTAGTTTGGTTAGCTCATACCAAACCTCTGATCTTACTTACAGTGACGAGCTGTTTGGTTGGGGAGACGATGATGTTGTGTTCACATGCAGATGCCGCGTCGTTACTAAGGTACGCCTCCTTTCGTCACGCGTCCAAGTTGCACTCGGAGTAGGTAGCCATGAGCCAAGCTGACACTACAGCACGACAAACGACAAACGGCCACCACGCTCCCTACCACTGAGGTAACCCGATATGCTCTGACCTTCCAATGAACTACTTATTGGACTCTTTTAATTCATTTTTAATAATAAAATGACTGCATTTTTTGCGTAAGGAGATCAGCGTTAGGCAGGGTACACTGCCTTATATAAGCCAGTCGGTATTCAAGAAATAGAGTATGGGCAGCACTACGTTTTAGCCGCCTATTGTGACGTCAGGAAGATATCCCAGGTACTCATTTCCACACGCTGAGTCTACCTAGAGGCGGAAAAGCGCATCTAATTGTATGGTGCCCCGGGAGTCGAACCCCATACTAAATTAGTAATCGGGGCCATACCCCATTACTAAGCCTCAAATTCATTTGTTTATTCTTACTTGTATACTTTTAAATATTTGTGTTCTATGTGACCGTATAAACGTTAGATACAACCAACCTCATTCAATATGCACTTTGTGGGGACTAAGAAAACGACTAATTGCTCATGCAAAGAGTTTAAATTGTAACTAATTGCTTTTATAGTGAACACTCTTTACTTTAAGACAACTGATACAATGAATTACTTAATGCAACTCTCTATAAATAGATATATATTGTAACTAAAACCTTCGTGTGTTACAAATATAAAATTTTTGTTTATATTTATAAAATAATGTTTGTGTTAAAAAAAAATTTGTTTATAAATTTTTTCATTATATAATTAATTAATTATGTTCTGTGGTGTTCTGAATCGTTTATTTATTGTTGTAATTGTTTTATTGACTTTTCGGTATTTTCAAATTCTCTCGCCACTTGACAGATTCGTCTCCAAGAACAATCGATTTGTTTACTTTTCTTATTTGGAGGTTATCTTCCTTCTTCGTGGTGAGATCCTGGTGGTTACTTCTATTAAATTTAATTATTATATTATTTATATTCTAGGATTGAAAAACTGTGTAAGTATGAAATAAATAAGAAATTTTATTAACAATTCAATATCTTTTGACCATTTATCGATTTGTCAATCGATTCTCAGGGTGTTGTTTTATCGTACAATTATTTATGTCAGGATTCTTTTAGCAGTTATTTTGTGGTAAGTCAGAGAAATAAGGGTTAAGTTTATCAAGTATAACAGTACAAATATATCACCTTAAAAATTAGAAATACAGATATAATATTGAATATATAAAATGGTAAGTAAGCAGTTTTCAAACCAATCCGTTGCGAAGGCTGTGTTGAGTTGTATTGTGGGTAATCAATGATGGCTGCCTCTCGTCTATAGTTGGAAGCCGGTCTCACCTCGCTGATTCAAAGTTTAAATAAAGATGCTTTCCCTCTGAATTTTCGTCCTGGTGGCTGCAATTCTTCCTTCTGGTGTCCGTGGAGTGTCTCTGGTTCAGTTTTGGTGTTGTACTCGGAAAAATAGTGTCGGATTAAGTCAAATTCACTTTTGTCGGTTAGGCGTATGTTTGCACTTTTATGGTTAAGTGTTATTACTGTTTTAATGGTTTTAAATGTGTAATCACTGGTGTTCTGTTCTGTATAGTGTTATTTGAATGTCTATAGGTGTTTATTTCACTCGGTCTCCGTTTAAAATATGTTTTTTGTCGAAACTCCCGTTCGTCACTTTTAGGCTTCGAGAACGTTCGCCATTACGGTTGTAGCAAATAGGTTAATGTTTTTAAGAACACGTATCAAGTGTATCATTCAACGTTCAATAATCAACTAATTTACTTCCTGCTTCCTTGGCCACAGTCTTAGCCAAGACAATATTATTTAATGCATAGTTCCAAATTTCTATTGCATCCTGTGGATGTGATAAAGTTACATTATATAACTGATTATATATTTGTTATTCCTTAAATTTATTAGCTACTAACTACTTAATCTCCTTCTTCAGTTCATTCTGCGTAATTTGATACCAAATAATGTAGTTTTATTAAGTTTTTAATCAAAAATGGTATTTTGTTTCTTCATTTTGTTATGTAATTTTTGAAATCCAACTTCATGTCCTTGTCTTTCAAATGAAGCCATATTATAAGTTATGTTATTGATTATATTAAATTTCAGATTGTAATAAAAGGTTTATCTTCCCTTCATTTCTTGCAATTAGCTTAATCGGTTATGTTTTAAAATATTATTCAGTAATATATGACTCCCCTCTCTAAATTTTTAGTTTTTACATTTCCATTTTTAACAATAATTCTGGATATAATTTTACAAAATCTTCCATACTTATATTTCTAATTACATGACTTTATTACTGATTTACCTTATGTAAATTCCTTTAGTTTAAATGTATTTCTATACTTATTTGATCAAATTTGATGCTGTTTTTAGTTTTTTACATTTGGCCTAGATTTCTAATAGTTTTTACATACAAAGTTTTTAAATAATACATATTGATTTATACCCTCTTTGACTTTCATTGCTATTGTGACATAGATTGACATTTTCTTATTTTAACAAATTAACAATTAGTATATGTTTCATACTATTAACAAATAACATATAACTCAAATTAACATTTTCTTATTGTAAACAAAAATAACAATTAGTATATGGTTCATACCATTAATACATAACATATAAATCAAATTAACATTTGTCTTTTCAACTCAGACGTTGTATAGTTATTGATTGATAAAATACACAAGAAATATTATAAATAAGGAATGTTAGATTCTGACATTTAAACTTAACTATCGCTAACACCTTATTCTATACAAACAAATATAATTATTATAATCTTATCCTATTTTTCTTAAACTAGATTTGAATATCAGTTTTTATCTGTTTTTGGGTTTTTTGGGGTAATGATACCTTGTCACTTCACTTTTATTATGGCCTGCTCTGTTTTACTTTATTCATTCTAATGAATGTTATTCTAAAAAGAGTGGCAGTTATTTACAAAAAACACATGCATTATAGGTCATGATAATACTCTATTTCCATTATTCATGAACACAAATTAAATCACTTTAAAGTTGTAGTATTTCATCATCTACTCAGTTTGTGAACACCAATATAGAAATATAAGGTTTATTTTCTATAACACTAAAACTTGCACTTTCTCATTTTATTCCTTCATTTTGATTCTAAATAGTTATATAGTTTTACTAGAATCAAGAAGTTTATTTATATTTTATGAAGATTTGTTTTTGGTGTTATATTATTATCTCAAATTGATTCACTTTCAATTCTTACTCTATACACTTTTTGGTTTACATCTATGGTAAATGTGGTTTTTACCTTTGATATTTTGTTATACTTTGATTTTTTATTATTATATTTATTTAGGGGTTTGGGTTTTTTTATAAGAGCATTCCTTCTTCTTGTGGATGCTGTCTTGTTCTTGTTTCTTTATTGATTCCTCCTCTTCTTCTGGTTTCTTATAACATATTTTCTCCATCTTGTTGTGGGTTTAGTCATTTTCTGGGTTTCTTGCTTACCTACTCCTATCCTACCTGGGTATTACCTGTTTTCTCATATTTGGCTTTTAATTTGGTTTTGATGATTCATCACTCCTTGTAACATTTATTTTACATGAACTTTTATTTTAATCAATGATTATATTCCACGGTGGTTCTTAATTAATTCTTTATTTTATTTTGCTTTCACGGATTTCACAATGTTAGTATTTTATTTCTATGATCATTTTACCATTCATTTTTATGGGCTTATCTGTCATGCTACAGATTGCTCTCCTCCAGACGTGATTATTTCAGACTTCATTATGGATGAAATAATTGCTAATGACAATTTTATTATTTTTTATTCTTCATTTTCCTCTCAATTTATATCGACTTTTTCATATTTGAGCTTAATAAATTTTATTTAGTCACTTATCTGACTTTTGATTCTACTTGGATATTTAGTGTCTTCTGAGAAATATTTTTATTATTATTATTATATATTTTCTTCTTTTATAAACTTTGTGTTTTATCCCTGGGATATTAATTCCCTAACGTTCCTTAACGTGTGACCTGGGGCAGTTTAGAGGGGCACAGTAGGCTTCACTACTCTGCTGGCCATACATCACTTCAAATTGAGTCCAGAGGCAAATTCATCTCTGCTCAAAAACATAATGCTGCTGGAATTATCTACAGTCAGTCATCGAATAAACATTTTCTAAGAATAGTCCACTTTATGACTATTTTTTTTAAATATCCTTGGATTCTTCACTTCGTTGTTTCTCAGATTATCTCACATTTTCTCTCTCAATTATTCTTCTTACTATTTGTTATTCTCATTATATATATTCTTCTAAACTCTTAGCTCGTCTTACATATATTCATTGTAACTATGGTTGGAAACTTTTGTTAATACTTTTTGTTACTAGTTATGGTGTAACTTTTTCCTTCTACATCTGAATTCTCATTACATTTTCTTCTGGTTATTTACATGATAGCATACTTTTTTATATGTATTTTCTCTTTGGTTCTTATTCATTATTTGAATGGTCTTATTTTATGTTAGTTAATTTTTTCAATTTGTATCTTTATAATTGATGTTCAGGTTGTTATTGTGATCGTATTATTTAATTATATTTTTCTTTCTTTTCTCTCAGAAAGTTATTAATCCGTTTTTGCATTCATTAAAATTAATTCATTTATATTATATTTCATGTGGTACTTCTTCTCTTTGCGTTTCATATATGTCTTATTATTATTATTATTATTATTATTTTCTCAAAATCATCTTCTCCATATGTTTGGTATGAGTTGTTCTCTTTTGTTTCTTCAGAACTGAGTAATATCATAATCATCTTTCTTGATTACCTGTTTCCATTATTGTTTCATAAGTAGTTAGTCTTAGGTCGTTCTCATTTTTATTATTGTTTTTCTTTTTTAGATTTTTATTATTTTATTATAATAACAGATTCTTCTCTTTGTTTCCAAATTATTGCCTTCTCTTGTATATCACACTCTTTTTTGTTTTTCTTCTCTACTCCTTCAAATGTTAGATATTCACACTTATTCTGGATTATTTTGAATTCTTTTTCTTAATTAATCATTATTTTCTTCTAAATTTGTTTATAATTGGATCATATCTATTTTTAGAACTTTGTTAGCTTTACGTAAAATTAAAATTCTTTTTTTTATTTAATTCCATAACATTTTTCATAAATTATTTGAAATAAGTTGATCTTATTATGTTTTAAAATTTTGATGTTTTATCAAAATTCATCTCCTTTTAGTTAGTCACAATATTTTCTTTCAAATTTATTTGTAGTAAGTTGGCCTTACTATTATTTTAGAATTTTTATTATTTTTCAAAATGATTTTTCTTTTTCTTTAGTTCAAAGTCGTTTCATAAATATTTGGTAGTAAGATGTGCTTACTTAGTTTTTAGAATTTTTATTAGTTTTCAAATTTCTTTTTCTTTGTCTTTAGCTTAAAAGTCGTTTCATAAATATTTGGTAGTAAGATGTGCTTACTTAGTTTTTAGAATTTTTATTATTAATTCTAAATTCCAAATTCTTGTTATTATTTTTATTCCAAATTGTTTCTTTAAAAATTAGTGTTAGTTGGTCTTACTATATTTTAGAATTTTTACGTTTTTACAAAATTCTTCTTCATATTACTTTTTCTTTCAGTTCGTATATATTATTATTATTTTTTTTAATTATCTTTCTTATTATTATATTTTCTTTTATACCCAGGATGGATGATTTTCTTTACGTCGCTCGGTTGCTAATATTTTCATTTGTAATGTTCAGTTTCTTAAATACTCTTCCTTCATAAAACCCAGTTTTGTTTCTTTGTTCCATTATTCATATCATTTCTTTGCAATGGTATTTATATCTCGTCTCCTTCACCATTGTTTTTCACCGTAGTCGGTTATCATGACATCCGTACCTTTTCTTGATGGTATGTGGTATTTGAGTTAACCATGGTCCATCATCTCGGTTGCCCTTATTGTCCGGACGATCATTGTCTTCATAATTATCCCAGTACTTGTGACGTCTCTGGTTTCCGCCTGGTACTTCCTTTTCCCTGCGGTTATTCTGTCGCTTGTTTCAATTTTTCTTGCTGTTATTTCTTCATTTGCTGCAAAGCTTATTTCAAGTTTTCTTTGCATAATTGTACCATATGGTTCATTAACCCAGGGTGTTACTGGTCCATCAATGAATAATGATCTCATTGATACTTTACCATATATTGCTACCCTTGTTATTTCCCATTTACCTCTGGTCCTTTCCAAGTGGTAAGCTACTGTTTTGTGGTAAACCACTTCTGAAATTACGTTTAATTTCCTCCCATAATCTCTGGTATTCATGCTTTCCTTTTTGTTGGTAATTGGGATATTATTGATATCAATTAAACCATGGTTCATCATCTCCATTTCTTCTTTATTTTTTATTAAATTCCTTGGATACATTCTTCTCATTTTCTTTGATTTCCCTTCCATATGTTTAATATCCTCTTGGTTTCGGTTAGTTTTAATTTTAGGTACTACCACTACTTGTTCCCTTGTTTTATCGTTTGGTATTTCTTCTGTTTCTGGTTGGCTATCATTTGGTAATCCTTTAGTCGTATATTATATTTTCTGACATACATTTTTATAACTATCCTTCACCTTCTTATTGGTCTCTTTCATTTTTTTAATCTTGGTGCTTACTTCGACCTTAAAATCTTGTACTTCTCGCTCCGTCTGACTCCATCTTTCGTCCGCTTCTGTGATTCGTCGTTCGATCCTGGTTGTCTTTTCTTCTAATTTCTTGTTTATCGACACCATATCATCGTTTATCTTCCTGCTAAACTCTTCCTTTAACAACTCTATCTTCTCGTCTAATTTGTCCAGGTTTCCTTGGTTAATTTTCCTTACTTCTTCTCTGAACATTTGGTTATCCTCTCTCAATTCTTCCAACTTCTCCCCCATCTTCTCTTCCAACTTCTTGTTATCTTCCTTCAACTCTTCCTTCAACTGTCGGTTGTCACTTTCCATCTTTTTACTATTTTCTTCAATTCTCTTATTGGTGTTCTCAATTTTGTTAATCAACTCTTCCTTAGTCGGTTTAAATTCTTCCTAAAAGATTGGTTGTCTTCCTTCAATTCTTCTAAATTTTCTCCCATCCTCTCTTCCATCTTCTTACTGTTTTTTTTTCAATTTTATCTCCCAAATCTTCTTTTGTGGATTCTATGTTTTTGTTGGTATTTCCAATGTCCCCCTTCAAATCTTCCATTTTGGATTCTATGTTTTTGTTTGTGGATTCTATGTTCTTCTCCATTTTCTTACTGCTTTCCTCCATCTTCTTACTGCTTTCCTCCATCTGCTTCTTACTGGATTTGATTTCTTCCATCATCATCCTGAACATCTCCTGTATGTTCCCATCCTCCGTTCGTGTTGGCTTTTCTAATTGTTCCTTCCGGACATTGACTTCCCCTGTTTGTGTGGGCACCTCAGGTTGTTCTCCTGGTTGTATGGGTTGTTTAGAAAATACTGGTGGTAATAGCCTTTCCACATCTTCCATTGGCGTCGCCTCCTTGTCTTGCATATCAATTCCAATTTCCTTTTCGGCCTCCGCCGCCCGTTTCTTTGACGTTGCTCGTCGTTGCATTTTCCCTTTCCTCTAACGCTATAGCTGCTGCCAAGCTCCAATTAGGGATTGGACAAATTGTAGTGGCCTGTCAATCGCTAATTAAAGTCCCTCAGTTGTGGGCTAAACCTGTATGTGTTACAAATATAAAATTTTTGTTTATATTTGTAAAATAATGTTTGTGTTAAAAAAAATTTTGTTTATAAATTTTTTATTATTTAATTAATTAAAAACAATTAATTAATTATGTTCTGTGGTGTTCTGAATCGTTTATTTATTGTTTTAATTGTTTTATTGACTTTTCGGTATTTTTAAATTCTCTCGCCACTTGACAGATTCGTCTCCAAGAACAATCGATTTGTTACTTTTCTTATTTGGAGGTTATCTTCCTTCTTCGTGGTGAGATCCTGGTGGTTACTTCTATTAAATTTAATTATTATATTGTATATATTCTAGGAATGAAAAACTGTGTAAGTATGAAATAAATAAGAAATTTTATTAACAATTCAATATCTTTTGACTCTTTGTCGATTTGTCAATCGATTCTCAGGGTGTTGTTTTATCGTACAATTATTTATATCAGGATTCTTTTAGCAGTTATTTTATGGTAAGTCAGAGAAATAAGGGTTAAGTTTATCAAGTCTAACAGTACAAATATATCACCTTAAAAATTAAAAATACAGATATAATATTGAATATATAAAATGGTAAGTAAGCAGTTTTCAAACCAATCCGTTGCGAAGGCTGTGTTGAGTTGTATTGTGGGTAATCAATGATGGCTGCCTCTCGTCTATAGTTGGAAGCCGGTCTCACCTCGCTGATTCAAAGTTTAAATAAAGATGCTTTCCCTCTGAATTTTCGTCCTGGTGGCTGCAATTCTTCCTTCTGGTGTTCGTGGAGTGTCTCTGGTTCAGTTTTGGTGTTGTACTCGGAAAAATAGTGTCGGATTAAGTCAAATTCACTTTTGTCGGTTAGGCGTATGTTTGCACTTTTATGGTTAAGTGTTATTACTGTTTTAATGGTTTTAAATGTGTAATCACTGGTGTTCTGTTCTGTATAGTGTTATTTGAATGTCTATAGGTGTTTATTTCACTCGGTCTCCGTTTAAAATATGTTTTTTGTCGAAACTCCCGTTCGTCACTTTTAGGCTTCGAGAACGTTCGCCATTACGGTTGTAGCAAATAGGTTAATGTTTTTTAGAACGCGTATCAAGTGTATCATTCAACATTCAATAATCAACTAATTTACTTCCTGCTTCCTGGGCCACAGTCTTAGCCAAGACAATATTATTTAATGCATAGTTCCAAATTTCTATTGCATCCTGTGGATGTGATAAAGTTACATTATATAACTGATTATATATTTGTTATTCTTTAAATTTATTAGCTACTAACTACTTAATCTCCTTCTTCAGTTCATTCTGCGTAATTTGATACCAAATAATGTATTTTTATTAAGTTTTTAATCAAAAATGTTATTTTGTTTCTTCAATTTGTTATGTAATTTTTAAAATCCAACTTCATGTCCTTGTCTTTCAAATGAAGCCATATTATAAGTTATGTTATTGATTATATTAAATTTCAGATTGTAATAAAAGGTTTATCTTCCCTTCATTTCTTGCAATTAGCTTAATCGGTTATGTTTTAAAATATTATTCAGTAATATATGACTCCCCTCTCTAAATTGTTAGTTTTTACATTTCCATTTTTAACGATAATTCTGGATATAATTTTACAAAATCTTCCATACTTATATTTCTAATTACATGACTTTATTACTGATTTACCTTATGTAAATTCCTTCAGTTTAAATGTATTTCTATACTTATTTGATCAAATTTGATGCTGTTTTTAGTTTTTTACATTTGGCCTAGATTTCTAATAGTTTTTACATACAAAGTTTTTAAATAATACATATTGATTTATACCCTCTTTGACTTTCATTGCTATTGTGACATAGATTGACATTTTCTTATTTTAACAAATTAAAAATTAGTATATGTTTCATACTATTAACAAATAACATATAACTCAAATTAACATTTTCTTATTGTAAACAAAAATAACAATTAGTATATGGTTCATACCATTAATACATAACATATAAATCAAATTAGCATTTGTCTTTTCAACTCAGACATTGTATAGTTATTGATTGATAAAATACACAAGAAATATTATAAATAAGGAATGTTAGATTCTGACATTTAAACTTAACTATCGCTAACACCTTATTCTATACAAACAAATATAATTATTATAATCTTATCCTATTTTTCTTAAACTAGATTTGAATATCAGTTTTTATCTGTTTTTGGGTTTTTTGGGGTAATGATACCTTGTCACTTCACTTTTATTATGGCCTGCTCTGTTTTACTTTATTCATTCTAATAAATGTTATTCTAAAAAGAGTGGCAGTTATTTACAAAAAACACATGCATTATAGGTCATGATAATACTCTATTTCCATTATTCATGAACACAAATTAAATCACTTTAAAGTTGTAGTATTTCATCATCTACTCAGTTTGTGAACACCAATATTGAAATAGAAGGTTTATTTTCTATAACACTAAAACTTGCACTTTCTCATTTTATTCCTTCATTTTGATTCTAAATAGTTATATAGTTTTACTAGAATCAAGAAGTTTATTTATAGATTATAATGAAGATTTGTTTTTGGTGTTATATTATTATCTCACATTGGTTCACTTTCAATTCTTACTCTATACACTTTTTGGTTTACATCTATGGTAAATGTGGTTTTTACCTTTGATATTTTGTTATACTTTGATTTATTATTATTATATTTATTTAGGGGTTTGGGTTTTTTTATAAGAGCATTCCTTCTTCTTGTGGATGCTGTCTTGTTCTTGTTTCTTTATTGATTCCTCCTCTTCTTCTGGTTTCTTATAACATATTTTCTCCATCTTGTTGTGGATTTAGTCATTTTCTGGGTTTCTTGCTTACCTACTCCTATCCTACCTGGGTATTACCTGTTTTCTCATATTTAGCTTTTAATTTGGTTTTGATGATTCATCACTCCTTGTAACATTTATTTTACATGAACTTTTATTTTAATCAATGATTATATTCCACGGTGGTTCTTAATTAATTCTTTATTTTATTTTGCTTTCACGGATTTAACAATGTTAGTATTTTATTTCTATGATCATTTTACCATTCATTTTTATGGGCTTATCTGTCATGCTACAGATTGCTCTCCTCCAGACGTGATTATTTCAGACTTGATTATGGATGAAATAATTGCTAATGACAATATTATTATTTTTTATTCTTCATTTTCCTCTCAATTTATATCGACTTTTTCATATTTGAGCTTAATAAATTTTATTTAGTCACTTATCTGACTTTTGATTCTACTTGGATATTTAGTGTCTTCTGAGAAATATTTTTATTATTATTATTATTATATATTTTCTTCTTTTATAAACTTCGTGTTTTATCCCTGGGATATTAATTCCCTAACGTTCCTTAACGTGTGACCTGGGGCAGTTTAGAGGGGCACTGTAGGCTTCACTACTCTGCTGGCCATACATCACTTCAAATTCAGTCCAGAGGCAAATTCATCTCTGCTCAAAAACATAATGCTGCTGGAATTATCTACAGTCAGTCATCGAATAAACATTTTCTAAGAATAGTCCACTTTATGACTATTTTTTTTTAAATATCCTTGGATTCTTCACTTCGTTGTTTCTCAGATTATCTCACATTTTCTCTCTCAATTATTCTTCTTACTATTTATTATTCTCATTATATATATTCTTCTAAACTCTTAGCTCGTCTTATATATATTCATTTTAACTATGGTTGGAAACTTTTGTTAATACTTTTTGTTACTAGTTATGGTGTAACTTTTTCCTTCTACATCTGAATTCTCATTACATTTTCTTCTGGTTATTTACATGATAGCATACTTTTTTATATGTATTTTCTCTTTGGTTCTTATTCATTATTTGAATGGTCTTATTTTATGTTAGTTAATTTTTTCAATTTGTATCTTTATAATTGATATTCAGGTTGTTATTGTGATCATATTATTTAATTATATTTTTCTTTCTTTTCTCTCAGAAAGTTATTAATCCGTTTTTGCATTCATTAAAATTAATTCATTTATATTATATTTCATGTGGTACTTCTTCTCTTTGCGTTTCATATATGTCTTATTATTATTATTATTATTATTATTATTTTCTCAAAATCATCTTCTCCATATGTTTGGTATGAGTTGTTCTCTTTTGTTTCTTCAGAACTGAGTAATATCATAATCATCTTTCTTGATTACCTGTTTCCATTATTGTTTCATAAGTAGTTAGTCTTAGGTCGTTCTCATTTTTATTATTGTTTTTCTTTTTTAGATTTTTATTATTTTATTATAATAACAGATTCTTCTCTTTGTTTCCAAATTATTGCCTTCTCTTGTATATCACACTCTTTTTTGTTTTTCTTCTCTACACCTTCAAATGTTAGATATTCACATTTATTCTGGATTATTTTGAATTCTTTTCCTTAATTAATCATTATTTTCTTCTAAATTTGTTTATAATTGGATCATGTCTATTTTTAACTTTGTTAGCTTTACGTAAAATTCAAATTCTTTTTTTTATTTAATTCCATAACATTTTTCATAAATTATTTGAAATAAGTTGACCTTATTATGTTTTAAAATTTTGATGTTTTATCAAAATTCATCTCCTTTTAGTTAGTCAACATATTTTTCTTTCAAATTTATTGGTAGTAAGTAGATCTTACTTATCTTTGAATTTGTTTCTAAATTCATTCTTTTCTTTTTAATTATTCCAAATGTTCGCTTTCAAAATTTTATTGGTAGTAAATTGTTCTTACTATTATTTTAGAATTTATTTGTTTATAACAAAATTCAAATTTTTCTTTTCTATTTATTCCAAATTGTTTACATTTAAAATTGTTTGTGTAAGCTTTTCTTACTATATTTTTGAATGTTTATGTTATTTTAATTATAAATTCTTCTCTCTTTAATTCCAAATGTTGTCTTTCAAATTTATTTGTAGTAAGTTAGCCTTACTATTATTTTAGAATTTTTATTATTTTTCAAAATTATTTTTCTTTTTCTTTAGTTCAAAAGTCGTTTCATAAATATTTGGTAGTAAGATGTGCTTACTTAGTTTTTAGAATTTTTATTAGTTTTCAAATTTCTTTTTCTTTGTCTTTAGCTTAAAAGTCGTTTCATAAATATTTGGTAGTAAGATGTGCTTACTTAGTTTTTAGAATTTTTATTAGTTTTCAAATTTCTTTTTCTTTGTCTTTAGCTTAAAAGTCGTTTCATAAATATTTGGTAGTAAGATGTGCTTACTTAGTTTTTGAATTTTTATTATTAATTCTAAATTCCAAATTCTTATTATTATTTTTATTCAAAAATTGTTTCTTTTAAAAATTAGTGTGTAGTAAGTTGGTCTTACTATATTTTAGAATTTTTACGTTTTTACAAAATTCTTCTTCATATTACTTTTTCTTTCAGTTCGTATATATTATTATTATTTTTTTTAATTATCTTTCTTATTTTTATATTTTCTTTTATACCCAGGATGGATGATTTTCTTTACGTCGCTCGGTTGCTCATATTTTCATTTGTAATGTTCAGTTTCTTAAATACTCTTCCATCATAAAACCCAGTTTTGTTTCTTTGTTCCATTATTCATATCATTTCTTTTCAATGGTATTTATATCTCGTCTCCTTCACCATTGTTTTTCACCGTAGTAGGTTATCATGACATCCGTACCTTTTCTTGATGGTATGTGGTATTTGAGTTAACCATGGTCCATCATCTCGGTTGCCCTTATTGTCCGGACGATCATTGTCTTCATAATTATCCCAGTACTTGTGACGTCTCTGGTTTCCGCCTGGTACTTCCTTTTCCCTGCGGTTATTCTGTCGCTTGTTTCAATTTTTCTTGCTGTTATTTCTTCATTTGCTGCAAAGCTTATTTCAAGTTTTCTTTGCATAATTGTACCATATGATTCATTAACCCAGGGTGTTACTGGTCCATCAATGAAAAATGATCTCATTGATATTTTACCATATATTGCTACCCTTGTTATTTCCCATTTACCTCTGGTCCTTTCCAAGTGGTAAGCTACTGTTTTGTGGTAAACCACTTCTGAAATTACGTTTAATTTCCTCCCATAATCTCTGGTATTCATGCTTTCCTTTTTGTTGGTAATTGGGATATTATTGATATCAATTAAACCATGGTTCATCATCTCCATTTCTTCTTTATTTTTTATTAAATTCCTTGGATACTTTCTTCTCATTTTCTTTGATTTCCCTTCCATATGTTTAATATCCTCTTGGTTTCGGTTAGTTTTAATTTTAGGTACTACCACTACTTGTTCCCTTGTTTTATCGTTTGGTATTTCTTCTGTTTCTGGTTGGCTATCATTTGGTAATCCTTTAGTCGTATATTATATTTTCTGACATACATTTTTATAACTATCCTTCACCTTCTTATTGGTCTCTTTCATTTTTTTAATCTTGGTGCTTACTTCGACCTTAAAATCTTGTACTTCTCGCTCCGTCTGACTCCATCTTTCGTCCGCTTCTGTGATTCGTCGTTCGATCCTGGTTGTCTTTTCTTCTAATTTCTTGTTTATCGACACCATATCATCGTTTATCTTCCTGCTAAACTCTTCCTTTAACAACTCTATCTTCTCGTCTAATTTGTCCAGGTTTCCTTGGTTAATTTTCCTTACTTCTTCTCTGAACATTTGGTTATCCTCTCTCAATTCTTCCAACTTTTCCCCCATCTTCTCTTCCAACTTCTTGTTATCTTCCTTCAACTCTTCCTTCAACTGTCGGTTGTCACTTTCCATCTTTTTACTATTTTCTTCAATTCTCTTATTGGTATTTTCAATTTTGTTAATCAACTCTTCCTTAGTCGATTTAAATTCTTCCTTAAAAGATTGGTTGTCTTCCTTCAATTCTTCTAACTTTTCTCCCATCCTTTCTTCCATCTTCTTACTGTTTTTTTCAATTTTATTTCCCAAATCTTCTTTTGTGGATTCTATGTTTTTGTTGGTATTTCCAATGTCCCCCTTCAAATCTTCCATTTTGGATTCTATGTTTTTGTTTGTGGATTCTATGTTCTTCTCCATTTTCTTACTGCTTTCCTCCATCTTCTTACTGCTTTCCTCCATCTGCTTCTTACTGGATTTGATTTCTTCCATCATCATCCTGAACATCTCCTGTATGTTCCCATCCTCCGTTCGTGTTGGCTTTTCTAATTGTTCCTTCCGGACATTGACTTCCCCTGTTTGTGTGGGCACCTCAGGTTGTTCTCCTGGTTGTATGGGTTGTTTAGAAAATACTGGTGGTAATAGCCTTTCCACATCTTCCATTGGCGTCGCCTCCTTGTCTTGCATATCAATTCCAATTTCCTTTTCGGCCTCCGCCGCCCGTTTCTTTGACGTTGCTCGTCGTTGCATTTTCCCTTTCCTCTAACGCTATAGCTGCTGCCAAGCTCCAATTAGGGATTGGACAAATTGTAGTGGCCTGTCAATCGCTAATTAAAGTCCCTCAGTTGTGGGCTAAACCTGTATGTGTTACAAATATAAAATTTTTGTTTATATTTGTAAAATAATGTTTGTGTTAAAAAAAATTTTGTTTATAAATTTTTTATTATATAATTAATTAAAAACAATTAATTAATTATGTTCTGTGGTGTTCTGAATCGTTTATTTATTGTTTTAATTGTTTTATTGACTTTTCGGTATTTTCAAATTCTCTCGCCACTTGACAGATTCGTCTCCAAGAACAATCGATTTGTTACTTTTCTTATTTGGAGGTTATCTTCCTTCTTCGTGGTGAGATCCTGGTGGTTACTTCTATTAAATTTAATTATTATATTGTATATATTCTAGGAATGAAAAACTGTGTAAGTATGAAATAAATAAGAAATTTTATTAACAATTCAATATCTTTTGACTCTTTGTCGATTTGTCAATCGATTCTCAGGGTGTTGTTTTATCGTACAATTATTTATATCAGGATTCTTTTAGCAGTTATTTTATGGTAAGTCAGAGAAATAAGGGTTAAGTTTATCAAGTCTAACAGTACAAATATATCACCTTAAAAATTAAAAATACAGATATAATATTGAATATATAAAATGGTAAGTAAGCAGTTTTCAAACCAATCCGTTGCGAAGGCTGTGTTGAGTTGTATTGTGGGTAATCAATGATGGCTGCCTCTCGTCTATAGTTGGAAGCCGGTCTCACCTCGCTGATTCAAAGTTTAAATAAAGATGCTTTCCCTCTGAATTTTCGTCCTGGTGGCTGCAATTCTTCCTTCTGGTGTTCGTGGAGTGTCTCTGGTTCAGTTTTGGTGTTGTACTCGGAAAAATAGTGTCGGATTAAGTCAAATTCACTTTTGTCGGTTAGGCGTATGTTTGCACTTTTATGGTTAAGTGTTATTACTGTTTTAATGGTTTTAAATGTGTAATCACTGGTGTTCTGTTCTGTATAGTGTTATTTGAATGTCTATAGGTGTTTATTTCACTCGGTCTCCGTTTAAAATATGTTTTTTGTCGAAACTCCCGTTCGTCACTTTTAGGCTTCGAGAACGTTCGCCATTACGGTTGTAGCAAATAGGTTAAAGTTTTTTAGAACACGTATCAAGTGTATCATTCAACGTTCAATAATCAACTAATTTACTTCCTGCTTCCTTGGCCACAGTCTTAGCCAAGACAATATTATTTAATGCATAGTTCCAAATTTCTATTGCATCCTGTGGATGTGATAAAGTTACATTATATAACTGATTATATATTTGTTATTCTTTAAATTTATTAGCTAATAACTACTTAATCTCCTTCTTCAGTTCATTCTGCGTAATTTGATACCAAATAATGTAGTTTTATTAAGTTTTTAATCAAAAATGGTATTTTGTTTCTTCAATTTGTTATGTAATTTTTAAAATCCAACTTCATGTCCTTGTCTTTCAAATGAAGCCATATTATAAGTTATGTTATTGATTATATTAAATTTCAGATTGTAATAAAAGGTTTATCTTCCCTTCATTTCTTGCAATTAGCTTAATCGGTTATGTTTTAAAATATTATTCAGTAATATATGACACCCTCTCTAAATTTTTAGTTTTTACATTTCCATTTTTAACAATAATTCTGGATATAATTTTACAAAATCTTCCATACTTATATTTCTAATTACATGACTTTATTACTTATTTACCTTATGTAAATTCCTTCAGTTTAAATGTATTTCTATACTTATTTGATCAAATTTGATGCTGTTTTTAGTTTTTTACATTTGGCCTAGAATTCTAATAGTTTTTACATACAAAGTTTTTAAATAATACATATTGATTTATACCCTCTTTGACTTTCATTGCTATTGTGACATAGATTGACATTTTCTTATTTTAACAAGTTAACAATTAGTATATGTTTCATACTATTAACAAATAACATATAACTCAAATTAACATTTTCTTATTGTAAACAAAAATAACAATTAGTATATGGTTCATACCATTAATACATAACATATAAATCAAATTAACATTTGTCTTTTCAACTCAGACATTGTATAGTTATTGATTGATAAAATACACAAGAAATATTATAAATAAGGAATGTTAGATTCTGACATTTAAACTTAACTATCGCTAACACCTTATTCTATACAAACAAATATAATTATTATAATCTTATCCTATTTTTCTTAAACTAGATTTGAATATCAGTTTTTATCTGTTTTTGGGTTTTTTGGGGTAATGATACCTTGTCACTTCACTTTTATTATGGCCTGCTCTGTTTTACTTTATTCATTCTAATAAATGTTATTCTAAAAAGAGTGGCAGTTATTTACAAAAAAACACATGCATTATAGGTCATGATAATACTCTATTTCCATTATTCATGAACACAAATTAAATCACTTTAAAGTTGTAGTATTTCATCATCTACTCAGTTTGTGAACACCAATATTGAAATATAAGGTTTATTTTCTATAACACTAAAACTTGCACTTTCTCATTTTATTCCTTCATTTTGATTCTAAATAGTTATATAGTTTTACTAGAATCAAGAAGTTTATTTATAGATTATAATGAAGATTTGTTTTTGGTGTTATATTATTATCTCACATTGGTTCACTTTCAATTCTTACTCTATACACTTTTGGGTTTACATCTATGGTAAATGTGGTTTTTACCTTTGATATTTTGTTATACTTTGATTTATTATTATTATATTTATTTAGGGGTTTGGTTTTTTTTATAAGAGCATTCCTTCTTCTTGTGGATGCTGTCTTGTCCTTGTTTCTTTATTGATTCCTCCTCTTCTTCTGGTTTCTTATAACATATTTTCTCCATCTTGTTGTGGATTTAGTCATTTTCTGGGTTTCTTGCTTACCTACTCCTATCCTACCTGGGTATTACCTGTTTTCTCATATTTAGCTTTTAATTTGGTTTTGATGATTCATCACTCCTTGTAACATTTATTTTACATGAACTTTTATTTTAATCAATGATTATATTCCACGGTGGTTCTTAATTAATTCTTTATTTTATTTTGCTTTCACGGATTCAACAATGTTAGTATTTTATTTCTATGATCATTTTACCATTCATTTTTATGGGCTTATCTGTCATGCTACAGATTGCTCTCCTCCAGACGTGATTATTTCAGACTTGATTATGGATGAAATAATTGCTAATGACAATTTTATTATTTTTTATTCTTCATTTTCCTCTCAATTTATATCGACTTTTTCATATTTGAGCTTAATAAATTTTATTTAGTCACTTATCTGACTTTTGATTCTACTTGGATATTTAGTGTCTTCTGAGAAATATTTTTATTATTATTATTATATATTTTCTTCTTTTATAAACTTCGTGTTTTATCCCTGGGATATTAATTCCCTAACGTTCCTTAACGTGTGACCTGGGGCAGTTTAGAGGGGCACTGTAGGCTTCACTACTCTGCTGGCCATACATCACTTCAAATTCAGTCCAGAGGCAAATTCATCTCTGCTCAAAAACAAAATGCTGCTGGAATTATCTACAGTCAGTCATCGAATAAACATTTTCTAAGAATAGTCCACTTTATGACTATTTTTTTTAAATATCCTTGGATTCTTCACTTCGTTGTTTCTCAGATTATCTCACATTTTCTCTCTCAATTATTCTTCTTACTATTTATTATTCTCATTATATATATTCTTCTAAACTCTTAGCTCGTCTTACATATATTCATTTTAACTATGGTTGGAAACTTTTGTTAATACTTTTTGTTACTAGTTATGGTGTAACTTTTTCCATCTACATCTGAATTCTCATTACATTTTCTTCTGGTTATTTACATGATAGCATACTTTTTTATATGTATTTTCTCTTTGGTTCTTATTCATTATTTGAATGGTCTTATTTTATGTTAGTTAATTTTTTTAATTTGTATCTTTATAATTGATATTCAGGTTGTTATTGTGATCATATTATTTAATTATATTTTTCTTTCTTTTCTCACAGAAAGTTATTAATCCGTTTTTGCATTCATTAAAATTAATTCATTTATATTATATTTCATGTGGTACTTCTTCTCTTTGCGTTTCATATATGTCTTATTATTATTATTATTATTATTATTATTATTATTTTCTCAAAATCATCTTCTCCATATGTTTGGTATGAGTTGTTCTCTTTTGTTTCTTCAGAACTGAGTAATATCATAATCATCTTTCTTGATTACCTGTTTCCATTATTGTTTCATAAGTAGTTAGTCTTAGGTCGTTCTCATTTTTATTATTGTTTTTCTTTTTTAGATTTTTATTATTTTATTATAATAACAGATTCTTCTCTTTGTTTCCAAATTATTGCCTTCTCTTGTATATCACACTCTTTTTTGTTTTTCTTCTCTACTCCTTCAAATGTTAGATATTCACATTTATTCTGGATTATTTTGAATTCTTTTCCTTAATTAATCATTATTTTCTTCTAAATTTGTTTATAATTGGATCATATCTATTTTTAGAACTTTGTTAGCTTTACGTAAAATTCAAATTCTTTTTTTTATTTAATTCCATAACATTTTTCATAAATTATTTGAAATAAGTTGACCTTATTATGATTTAAAAATTTTGATGTTTTATCAAAATTCATCTCCTTTTAGTTAGTCACAATATTTTCTTTCATATTTATTGGTAGTAAGTAGATCTTACTTATCTTTGAATTTGTTTCTAAATTCATTCTTTTCTTTTTAATTATTCCAAATGTTCTCTTTCAAAATTTTATTGTTAGTAAATTGTTCTTACTATTATTTTAGAATATATTTGTTTATAACAAAATTCAAATTTTTCTTTTTTATTTATTCCAAATTGTTTACTTTCAAAAATTGTTTGTGTAAGCTGTTCTTACTATATTTTAGAATGTTTATGTTATTTTAATTCTAAATTCTTCTCTCTTTAATTCCAAATGTTGTCTTTCAAATTTATTTGTAGTAAGTTGGCCTTACTATTATTTTAGAATTTTTATTATTTTTCAAAATTATTTTTCTTTTTCTTTAGTTCAAAAGTCGTTTCATAAATATTTGGTAGTAAGATGTGCTTACTTAGTTTTTAGAATTTTTATTAGTTTTCAAATTCCTTTTTCTTTGTCTTTAGCTTAAAAGTCGTTTCATAAATATTTGGTAGTAAGATGTGCTTACTTAGTTTTTAGAATTTTTATTGTTAATTCTAAATTCCAAATTCTTATTATTATTTTTATTCAAAATTGTTTCTTTAAAAATTAGTGTGTAGTAAGTTGGTCTTACTATATTTTAGAATTTTTACGTTTGTACAAAATTCTTCTTCATATTACTTTTTCTTTCAGTTCGTATATATTATTATTATTTTTTTTAATTATCTTTCTTATTATTATATTTTCTTTTATACTCAGGATGGATGATTTTCTTTACGTCGCTAGGTTGCTCATATTTTCATTTGTAATGTTCAGTTTCTTAAATACTCTTCCATCATAAAACCCAGTTTTGTTTCTTTGTTCCATTATTCATATCATTTCTTTTCAATGGTATTTATATCTCGTCTCCTTCACCATTGTTTTTCACCGTAGTCGGTTATCATGACATCCGTACCTTTTCTTGATGGTATGTGGTATTTGAGTTAACCATGGTCCATCATCTCGGTTGCCCTTATTGTCCGGACGATCATTGTCTTCATAATTATCCCAGTACTTGTGACGTCTCTGGTTTCCGCCTGGTACTTCCTTTTCCCTGCGGTTATTCTGTCGCTTGTTTCAATTTTTCTTGCTGTTATTTCTTCATTTGCTGCAAAGCTTATTTCAAGTTTTCTTTGCATAATTGTACCATATGGTTCATTAACCCAGGGTGTTACTGGTCCATCAATGAATAATGATCTCATTGATATTTTACCATATATTGCTACCCTTGTTATTTCCCATTTACCTCTGGTCCTTTCCAAGTGGTAAGCTACTGTTTTATGGTAAACCACTTCTGAAATTACGTTTAATTTCCTCCCATAATCTCTGGTATTCATGCTTTCCTTTTTGTTGGTAATTGGGATATTATTGATATCAATTAAACCATGGTTCATCATCTCCATTTCTTCTTTATTTTTTATTAAATTCCTTGGATACATTCTTCTCATTTTCTTTGATTTCCCTTCCATATGTTTAATATCCTCTTGGTTTCGGTTAGTTTTAATTTTAGGTACTACCACTACTTGTTCCCTTGTTTTATCGTTTGGTATTTCTTCTGTTTCTGGTTGGCTATCATTTGGTAATCCTTTAGTCGTATATTATATTTTCTGACATACATTTTTATAACTATCCTTCACCTTCTTATTGGTCTCTTTCATTTTTTTAATCTTGGTGCTTACTTCGACCTTAAAATCTTGTACTTCTCGCTCCGTCTGACTCCATCTTTCGTCCGCTTCTGTGATTCGTCGTTCGATCCTGGTTGTCTTTTCTTCTAATTTCTTGTTTATCGACACCATATCATCGTTTATCTTCCTGCTAAACTCTTCCTTTAACAACTCTATCTTCTCGTCTAATTTGTCCAGGTTTCCTTGGTTAATTTTCCTTACTTCTTCTCTGAACATTTGGTTATCCTCTCTCAATTCTTCCAACTTCTCCCCCATCTTCTCTTCCAACTTCTTGTTATCTTCCTTCAACTCTTCCTTCAACTGTCGGTTGTCACTTTCCATCTTTTTACTATTTTCTTCAATTCTCTTATTGGTGTTCTCAATTTTGTTAATCAACTCTTCCTTAGTCGGTTTAAATTCTTCCTAAAAGATTGGTTGTCTTCCTTCAATTCTTCTAACTTTTCTCCCATCCTCTCTTCCATCTTCTTACTGTTTTTTTCAATTTTATCTCCCAAATCTTCTTTTGTGGATTCTATGTTTTTGTTGGTATTTCCAATGTCCCCCTTCAAATCTTCCATTTTGGATTCTATGTTTTTGTTTGTGGATTCTATGTTCTTCTCCATTTTCTTACTGCTTTCCTCCATCTTCTTACTGCTTTCATCCATCTGCTTCTTACTGGATTTGATTTCTTCCATCATCATCCTGAACATCTCCTGTATGTTCCCATCCTCCGTTCGTGTTGGCTTTTCTAATTGTTCCTTCCGGACATTGACTTCTCCTGTTTGTGTTGGCACCTCAGGTTGTTCTCCTGGTTGTATGGGTTGTTTAGAAAATACTGGTGGTAATAGCCTTTCCACATCTTCCATTGGCGTCGCCTCCTTGTCTTCCATATCAATTCCAATTTCCTTTTCGGCCTCCGCCGCCCGTTTCTTTGACGTTGCTCGTCGTTGCATTTTCCCTTTCCTCTAACGCTATAGCTGCTGCCAAGCTCCAATTAGGGATTGGACAAATTGTAGTGGCCTGTCAATCGCTAATTAAAGTCCCTCAGTTGTGGGCTAAACCTGTATGTGTTACAAATATAAAATTTTTGTTTATATTTGTAAAATAATGTTTGTGTTAAAAAAAATTTTGTTTATAAATTTTTATTATATAATTAATTAAAAACAATTAATTAATTATGTTCTGTGGTGTTCTGAATCGTTTATTTATTGTTTTAATTGTTTTATTGACTTTTCGGTATTTTCAAATTCTCTCGCCACTTGACAGATTCGTCTCCAAGAACAATCGATTTGTTTACTTTTCTTATTTGGAGGTTATCTTCCTTCTTCGTGGTGAGATCCTGGTGGTTACTTCTATTAAATTTAATTATTATATTGTATATATTCTGGAATGAAAAACTGTGTAAGTATGAAATAAATAAGAAATTTTATTAACAATTCAATATCTTTTGACTCTTTGTCGATTTGTCAATCGATTCTCAGGGTGTTGTTTTATCGTACAATTATTTATATCAGGATTCTTTTAGCAGTTATTTTATGGTAAGTCAGAGAAATAAGGGTTAAGTTTATCAAGTCTAACAGTACAAATATATCACCTTAAAAATTAAAAATACAGATATAATATTGAATATATAAAATGGTAAGTAAGCAGTTTTCAAACCAATCCGTTGCGAAGGCTGTGTTGAGTTGTATTGTGGGTAATCAATGATGGCTGCCTCTCGTCTATAGTTGGAAGCCGGTCTCACCTCGCTGATTCAAAGTTTAAATAAAGATGCTTTCCCTCTGAATTTTCGTCCTGGTGGCTGCAATTCTTCCTTCTGGTGTTCGTGGAGTGTCTCTGGTTCAGTTTTGGTGTTGTACTCGGAAAAATAGTGTCGGATTAAGTCAAATTCACTTTTGTCGGTTAGGCGTATGTTTGCACTTTTATGGTTAAGTGTTATTACTGTTTTAATGGTTTTAAATGTGTAATCACTGGTGTTCTGTTCTGTATAGTGTTATTTGAATGTCTATAGGTGTTTATTTCACTCGGTCTCCGTTTAAAATATGTTTTTTGTCGAAACTCCCGTTCGTCACTTTTAGGCTTCGAGAACGTTCGCCATTACGGTTGTAGCAAATGGGTTAATTTTTTAAGAACACGTATCAAGTGTATCATTCAACGTTCAATAATCAACTAATTTACTTCCTGCTTCCTTGGCCACAGTCTTAGCCAAGACAATATTATTTAATGCATAGTTCCAAATTTCTATTGCATCCTGTGGATGTGATAAAGTTACATTATATAACTGATTATATATTTGTTATTCTTTAAATTTATTAGCTAATAACTACTTAATCTCCTTCTTCAGTTCATTCTGCGTAATTTGATACCAAATAATGTAGTTTTATTAAGTTTTTAATCAAAAATGGTATTTTGTTTCTTCATTTTGTTATGTAATTTTTAAAATCCAACTTCATGTCCTTGTCTTTCAAATGAAGCCATATTATAAGTTATGTTATTGATTATATTAAATTTCAGATTGTAATAAAAGGTTTATCTTCCCTTCATTTCTTGCAATTAGCTTAATCGGTTATGTTTTAAAATATTATTCAGTAATATATGACTCCCCTCTCTAAATTTTTAGTTTTTACATTTCCATTTTTAACAATAATTCTGGATATAATTTTACAAAATCTTCCATACTTATATTTCTAATTACATGACTTTATTACTGATTTACCTTATGTAAATTCCTTCAGTTTAAATGTATTTCTATACTTATTTGATCAAATTTGATGCTGTTTTTAGTTTTTTACATTTGGCCTAGATTTCTAATAGTTTTTACATTCAAAGTTTTTAAATAATACATATTGATTTATACCCTCTTTGACTTTCATTGCTATTGTGACATAGATTGACATTTTCTTATTTTAACAAATTAACAATTAGTATATGTTTCATACTATTAACAAATAACATATAACTCAAATTAACATTTTTTTATTGTAAACAAAAATAACAATTAGTATATGGTTCATACCATTAATACATAACATATAAATCAAGTTAACATTTGTCTTTTCAACTCAGACATTGTATAGTTATTGATTGATAAAATACACAAGAAATATTATAAATAAGGAATGTTAGATTCTGACATTTAAACTTAACTATCGCTAACACCTTATTCTATACAAACAAATATAATTATTATAATCTTATCCTATTTTTCTTAAACTAGATTTGAATATCAGTTTTTATCTGTTTTTGGGTTTTTTGGGGTAATGATACCTTGTCACTTCACTTTTATTATGGCCTGCTCTGTTTTACTTTATTCATTCTAATAAATGTTATTCTAAAAAGAGTGGCAGTTATTTACAAAAAACACATGCATTATAGGTCATGATAATACTCTATTTCCATTATTCATGAACACAAATTAAATCACTTTAAAGTTGTAGTATTTCATCATCTACTCAGTTTGTGAACACCAATATTGAAATATAAGGTTTATTTTCTATAACACTAAAACTTGCACTTTCTCATTTTATTCCTTCATTTTGATTCTAAATAGTTATATAGTTTTACTAGAATCAAGAAGTTTATTTATAGATTATAATGAAGATTTGTTTTTGGTGTTATATTATTATCTCACATTGGTTCACTTTCAATTCTTACTCTATACACTTTTTGGTTTACATCTATGGTAAATGTGGTTTTTACCTTTGATATTTTGTTATACTTTGATTTATTATTATTATATTTATTTAGGGGTTTGGTTTTTTCTATAAGAGCATTCCTTCTTCTTGTGGATGCTGTCTTGTCCTTGTTTCTTTATTGATTCCTCCTCTTCTTCTGGTTTCTTATAACATATTTTCTCCATCTTGTTGTGGATTTAGTCATTTTCTGGGTTTCTTGCTTACCTACTCCTATCCTACCTGGGTATTACCTGTTTTCTCATATTTAGCTTTTAATTTGGTTTTGATGATTCATCACTCCTTGTAACATTTATTTTACATGAACTTTTATTTTAATCAATGATTATATTCCACGGTGGTTCTTAATTAATTCTTTATTTTATTTTGCTTTCACGGATTTAACAATGTTAGTATTTTATTTCTATGATCATTTTACTATTAATTTTTATGGGCTTATCTGTCATGCTACAGATTGCTCTCCTCCAGACGTGATTATTTCAGACTTGATTATGGATGAAATATTTGCTAATGACAATTTTATTATTTTTTATTCTTCATTTTCCTCTCAATTTATATCGACTTTTTCATATTTGAGCTTAATAAATTTTATTTAGTCACTTATCTGACTTTTGATTCTACTTGGATATTTAGTGTCTTCTGAGAAATATTTTTATTATTATTATTATATATTTTCTTCTTTTATAAACTTCGTGTTTTATCCCTGGGATATTAATTCCCTAACGTTCCTTAACGTGTGACCTGGGGCAGTTTAGAGGGGCACTGTAGGCTTCACTACTCTGCTGGCCATACATTACTTCAAATTCAGTCCAGAGGCAAATTCATCTCTGCTCAAAAACATAATGCTGCTGGAATTATCTACAGTCAGTCATCGAATAAACATTTTCTAAGAATAGTCCACTTTATGACTATTTTTTTTAAATATCCTTGGATTCTTCACTTCGTTGTTTCTCAGATTATCTCACATTTTCTCTCTCAATTATTCTTCTTACTATTTATTATTCTCATTATATATATTCTTCTAAACTCTTAGCTCGTCTTATATATATTCATTTTAACTATGGTTGGAAACTTTTGTTAATACTTTTTGTTACTAGTTATGGTGTAACTTTTTCCTTCTACATCTGAATTCTCATTACATTTTCTTCTGGTTATTTACATGATAGCATACTTTTTTATATGTATTTTCTCTTTGGTTCTTATTCATTATTTGAATGGTCTTATTTTATGTTAGTTAATTTCTTTAATTTGTATCTTTATAATTGATATTCAGGTTGTTATTGTGATCATATTATTTAATTATATTTTTCTTTCTTTTCTCACAGAAAGTTATTAATCCGTTTTTGCATTCATTAAAATTAATTCATTTATATTATATTTCATGTGGTACTTCTTCTCTTTGCGTTTCATATATGTCTTATTATTATTATTATTATTATTATTTTCTCAAAATCATCTTCTCCATATGTTTGGTATGAGTTGTTCTCTTTTGTTTCTTCAGAACTGAGTAATATCATAATCATCTTTCTTGATTACCTGTTTCCATTATTGTTTCATAAGTAGTTAGTCTTAGGTCGTTCTCATTTTTATTATTGTTTTTCTTTTTTAGATTTTTATTATTTTATTATAATAACAGATTCTTCTCTTTGTTTCCAAATTATTGCCTTCTCTTGTATATCACACTCTTTTTTGTTTTTCTTCTCTACTCCTTCAAATGTTAGATATTCACATTTATTCTGGATTATTTTGAATTCTTTTCCTTAATTAATCATTATTTTCTTCTAAATTTGTTTATAATTGGATCATATCTATTTTTAGAACTTTGTTAGCTTTACGTAAAATTCAAATTCTTTTTTTTATTTAATTCCATAACATTTTTCATAAATTATTTGAAATAAGTTGACCTTATTATGATTTAAAAATTTTGATGTTTTATCAAAATTCATCTCCTTTTAGTTAGTCACAATATTTTCTTTCATATTTATTGGTAGTAAGTAGATCTTACTTATCTTTGAATTTGTTTCTAAATTCATTCTTTTCTTTTTAATTATTCCAAATGTTCTCTTTCAAAATTTTATTGTTAGTAAATTGTTCTTACTATTATTTTAGAATATATTTGTTTATAACAAAATTCAAATTTTTCTTTTTTATTTATTCCAAATTGTTTACTTTCAAAAATTGTTTGTGTATGCTGTTCTTACTATATTTTAGAATGTTTATGTTATTTTAATTCTAAATTCTTCTCTCTTTAATTCCAAATGTTGTCTTTCAAATTTATTTGTAGTAAGTTGGCCTTACTATTATTTTAGAATTTTTATTATTTTTCAAAATTATTTTTCTTTTTCTTTAGTTCAAAAGTCGTTTCATAAATATTTGGTAGTAAGATGTGCTTACTTAGTTTTTAGAATTTTTATTAGTTTTCAAATTCCTTTTTCTTTGTCTTTAGCTTAAAAGTCGTTTCATAAATATTTGGTAGTAAGATGTGCTTACTTAGTTTTTAGAATTTTTATTGTTAATTCTAAATTCCAAATTCTTATTATTATTTTTATTCAAAATTGTTTCTTTAAAAATTAGTGTGTAGTAAGTTGGTCTTACTATATTTTAGAATTTTTACGTTTGTACAAAATTCTTCTTCATATTACTTTTTCTTTCAGTTCGTATATATTATTATTATTTTTTTTAATTATCTTTCTTATTATTATATTTTCTTTTATACTCAGGATGGATGATTTTCTTTACGTCGCTCGGTTGCTCATATTTTCATTTGTAATGTTCAGTTTCTTAAATACTCTTCCATCATAAAACCCAGTTTTGTTTCTTTGTTCCATTATTCATATCATTTATTTTCAATGGTATTTATATCTCGTCTCCTTCACCATTGTTTTTCACCGTAGTCGGTTATCATGACATCCGTACCTTTTCTTGATGGTATGTGGTATTTGAGATAACCATGGTCCATCATCTCGGTTGCCCTTATTGTCCGGACGATCATTGTCTTCATAATTATCCCAGTACTTGTGACGTCTCTGGTTTCCGCCTGGTACTTCCTTTTCCCTGCGGTTATTCTGTCGCTTGTTTCAATTTTTCTTGCTGTTATTTCTTCATTTGCTGCAAAGCTTATTTCAAGTTTTCTTTGCATAATTGTACCATATGGTTCATTAACCCAGGGTGTTACTGGTCCATCAATGAATAATGATCTCATTGATATTTTACCATATATTGCTACCCTTGTTATTTCCCATTTACCTCTGGTCCTTTCCAAGTGGTAAGCTACTGTTTTATGGTAAACCACTTCTGAAATTACGTTTAATTTCCTCCCATAATCTCTGGTATTCATGCTTTCCTTTTTGTTGGTAATTGGGATATTATTGATATCAATTAAACCATGGTTCATCATCTCCATTTCTTCTTTATTTTTTATTAAATTCCTTGGATACATTCTTCTCATTTTCTTTGATTTCCCTTCCATATGTTTAATATCCTCTTGGTTTCGGTTAGTTTTAATTTTAGGTACTACCACTACTTGTTCCCTTGTTTTATCGTTTGGTATTTCTTCTGTTTCTGGTTGGCTATCATTTGGTAATCCTTTAGTCGTATATTATATTTTCTGACATAAATTTTTATAACTATCCTTCACCTTCTTATTGATCTCTTTCATTTTTTTAATCTTGGTGCTTACTTCGACCTTAAAATCTTGTACTTCTCGCTCCGTCTGACTCCATCTTTCGTCCGCTTCTATGATTCGTCGTTCGATCCTGGTTGTCTTTTCTTCTAATTTCTTGTTTATCGACACCATATCATCGTTTATCTTCCTGCTAAACTCTTCCTTTAACAACTCTATCTTCTCGTCTAATTTGTCCAGGTTTCCTTGGTTAATTTTCCTTACTTCTTCTCTGAACATTTGGTTATCCTCTCTCAATTCTTCCAACTTCTCCCCCATCTTCTCTTCCAACTTCTTGTTATCTTCCTTCAACTCTTCCTTCAACTGTCGGTTGTCACTTTCCATCTTTTTACTATTTTCTTCAATTCTCTTATTGGTGTTCTCAATTTTGTTAATCAACTCTTCCTTAGTCGGTTTAAATTCTTCCTAAAAGATTGGTTGTCTTCCTTCAATTCTTCTAACTTTTCTCCCATCCTCTCTTCCATCTTCTTACTGTTTTTTTCAATTTTATCTCCCAAATCTTCTTTTGTGGATTCTATGTTTTTGTTGGTATTTCCAATGTCCCCCTTCAAATCTTCCATTTTGGATTCTATGTTTTTGTTTGTGGATTCTATGTTCTTCTCCATTTTCTTACTGCTTTCCTCCATCTTCTTACTGCTTTCCTCCATCTGCTTCTTACTGGATTTGATTTCTTCCATCATCATCCTGAACATCTCCTGTATGTTCCCATCCTCCGTTCGTGTTGGCTTTTCTAATTGTTCCTTCCGGACATTGACTTCCCCTGTTTGTGTGGGCACCTCTGGTTGTTCTCCTGGTTGTATGGGTTGTTTAGAAAATACTGGTGGTAATAGCCTTTCCACATCTTCCATTGGCGTCGCCTCCTTGTCTTGCATATGAATTCCAATTTCCTTTTCGGCCTCCGCCGCCCGTTTCTTTGACGTTGCTCGTCGTTGCATTTTCCCTTTCCTCTAACGCTATAGCTGCTCCCAAGCTCCAATTAGGGATTGGACAAATTGTAGTGGCCTGTCAATCGCTAATTAAAGTCCCTCAGTTGTGGGCCAATTTGTAACTAAACCTGTATGTGTTACAAATATAAAATTTTTGTTTATATTTGTAAAATAATGTTTGTGTTAAAAAAAATTTTGTTTATAAATTTTTATTATATAATTAATTAAAAACAATTAATTAATTATGTTCTGTGGTGTTCTGAATCGTTTATTTATTGTTTTAATTGTTTTATTGACTTTTCGGTATTTTCAAATTCTCTCGCCACTTGACAGATTCGTCTCCAAGAACAATCGATTTGTTTACTTTTCTTATTTGGAGGTTATCTTCCTTCTTCGTGGTGAGATCCTGGTGGTTACTTCTATTAAATTTAATTATTATATTGTATATATTCTGGAATGAAAAACTGTGTAAGTATGAAATAAATAAGAAATTTTATTAACAATTCAATATCTTTTGACTCTTTGTCGATTTGTCAATCGATTCTCAGGGTGTTGTTTTATCGTACAATTATTTATATCAGGATTCTTTTAGCAGTTATTTTATGGTAAGTCAGAGAAATAAGGGTTAAGTTTATCAAGTCTAACAGTACAAATATATCACCTTAAAAATTAAAAATACAGATATAATATTGAATATATAAAATGGTAAGTAAGCAGTTTTCAAACCAATCCGTTGCGAAGGCTGTGTTGAGCTGTATTGTGGGTAATCAATGATGGCTGCCTCTCGTCTATAGTTGGAAGCCGGTCTCACCTCGCTGATTCAAAGTTTAAATAAAGATGCTTTCCCTCTGAATTTTCGTCCTGGTGGCTGCAATTCTTCCTTCTGGTGTTCGTGGAGTGTCTCTGGTTCAGTTTTGGTGTTGTACTCGGAAAAATAGTGTCGGATTAAGTCAAATTCACTTTTGTCGGTTAGGCGTATGTTTGCACTTTTATGGTTAAGTGTTATTACTGTTTTAATGGTTTTAAATGTGTAATCACTGGTGTTCTGTTCTGTATAGTGTTATTTGAATGTCTATAGGTGTTTATTTCACTCGGTCTCCGTTTAAAATATGTTTCTTGTCGAAACTCCCGTTCGTCACTTTTAGGCTTCGAGAACGTTCGCCATTACGGTTGTAGCAAATGGGTTAATGTTTTTAAGAACACGTATCAAGTGTATCATTCAACGTTCAATAATCAACTAATTTACTTCCTGCTTCCTTGGCCACAGTCTTAGCCAAGACAATATTATTTAATGCATAGTTCCAAATTTCTATTGCATCCTGTGGATGTGATAAAGTTACATTATATAACTGATTATATATTTGTTATTCTTTAAATTTATTAGCTAATAACTACTTAATCTCCTTCTTCAGTTCATTCTGCGTAATTTGATACCAAATAATGTAGTTTTATTAAGTTTTTAATCAAAAATGGTATTTTGTTTCTTCATTTTGTTATGTAATTTTTAAAATCCAACTTCATGTCCTTGTCTTTCAAATGAAGCCATATTATAAGTTATGTTATTGATTATATTAAATTTCAGATTGTAATAAAAGGTTTATCTTCCCTTCATTTCTTGCAATTAGCTTAATCGGTTATGTTTTAAAATATTATTCAGTAATATATGACTCCCCTCTCTAAATTTTTAGGTTTTACATTTCCATTTTTAACAATAATTCTGGATATAATTTTACAAAATCTTCCATACTTATATTTCTAATTACATGACTTTATTACTGATTTACCTTATGTAAATTCCTTCAGTTTAAATGTATTTCTATACTTATTTGATCAAATTTGATGCTGTTTTTAGTTTTTTACATTTGGCCTAGATTTCTAATAGTTTTTACATACAAAGTTTTTAAATAATACATATTGATTTATACCCTCTTTGACTTTCATTGCTATTGTGACATAGATTGACATTTTCTTATTTTAACAAATTAACAATTAGTATATGTTTCATACTATTAACAAATAACATATAACTCAAATTAACATTTTTTTATTGTAAACAAAAATAACAATTAGTATATGGTTCATACCATTAATACATAACATATAAATCAAATTAACATTTGTCTTTTCAACTCAGACATTGTATAGTTATTGATTGATAAAATACACAAGAAATATTATAAATAAGGAATGTTAGATTCTGACATTTAAACTTAACTATCGCTAACACCTTATTCTATACAAACAAATATAATTATTATAATCTTATCCTATTTTTCTTAAACTAGATTTGAATATCAGTTTTTATCTGTTTTTGGGTTTTTTGGGGTAATGATACCTTGTCACTTCACTTTTATTATGGCCTGCTCTGTTTTACTTTATTCATTCTAATAAATGTTATTCTAAAAAGAGTGGCAGTTATTTACAAAAAACACATGCATTATAGGTCATGATAATACTCTATTTCCATTATTCATGAACACAAATTAAATCACTTTAAAGTTGTAGTATTTCATCATCTACTCAGTTTGTGAACACCAATATTGAAATAGAAGGTTTATTTTCTATAACACTAAAACTTGCACTTTCTCATTTTATTCCTTCATTTTGATTCTAAATAGTTATATAGTTTTACTAGAATCAAGAAGTTTATTTATAGATTATAATGAAGATTTGTTTTTGGTGTTATATTATTATCTCACATTGGTTCACTTTCAATTCTTACTCTATACACTTTTTGGTTTACATCTATGGTAAATGTGGTTTTTACCTTTGATATTTTGTTATACTTTGATTTATTATTATTATATTTATTTAGGGGTTTGGTTTTTTCTATAAGAGCATTCCTTCTTCTTGTGGATGCTGTCTTGTCGTTGTTTCTTTATTGATTCCTCCTCTTCTTCTGGTTTCTTATAACATATTTTCTCCATCTTGTTGTGGATTTAGTCATTTTCTGGGTTTCTTGCTTACCTACTCCTATCCTACCTGGGTATTACCTGTTTTCTCATATTTAGCTTTTAATTTGGTTTTGATGATTCATCACTCCTTGTAACATTTATTTTACATGAACTTTTATTTTAATCAATGATTATATTCCACGGTGGTTCTTAATTAATTCTTTATTTTATTTTGCTTTCACGGATTTAACAATGTTAGTATTTTATTTCTATGATCATTTTACTATTAATTTTTATGGGCTTATCTGTCATGCTACAGATTGCTCTCCTCCAGACGTGATTATTTCAGACTTGATTATGGATGAAATATTTGCTAATGACAATTTTATTATTTTTTATTCTTCATTTTCCTCTCAATTTATATCGACTTTTTCATATTTGAGCTTAATAAATTTTATTTAGTCACTTATCTGACTTTTGATTCTACTTGGATATTTAGTGTCTTCTGAGAAATATTTTTATTATTATTATTATATATTTTCTTCTTTTATAAACTTCGTGTTTTATCCCTGGGATATTAATTCCCTAACGTTCCTTAACGTGTGACCTGGGGCAGTTTAGAGGGGCACTGTAGGCTTCACTACTCTGCTGGCCATACATCACTTCAAATTCAGTCCAGAGGCAAATTCATCTCTGCTCAAAAACATAATGCTGCTGGAATTATCTACAGTCTGTCATCGAATAAACATTTTCTAAGAATAGTCCACTTTATGACTATTTTTTTTAAATATCCTTGGATTCTTCACTTCGTTGTTTCTCAGATTATCTCACATTTTCTCTCTCAATTATTCTTCTTACTATTTATTATTCTCATTATATATATTCTTCTAAACTCTTAGCTCGTCTTATATATATTCATTTTAACTATGGTTGGAAACTTTTGTTAATACTTTTTGTTACTAGTTATGGTGTAACTTTTTCCTTCTACATCTGAATTCTCATTACATTTTCTTCTGGTTATTTACATGATAGCATACTTTTTTATATGTATTTTCTCTTTGGTTCTTATTCATTATTTGAATGGTCTTATTTTATGTTAGTTAATTTCTTTAATTTGTATCTTTATAATTGATATTCAGGTTGTTATTGTGATCATATTATTTAATTATATTTTTCTTTCTTTTCTCACAGAAAGTTATTAATCCGTTTTTGCATTCATTAAAATTAATTCATTTATATTATATTTCATGTGGTACTTCTTCTCTTTGCGTTTCATATATGTCTTATTATTATTATTATTATTATTATTTTCTCAAAATCATCTTCTCCATATGTTTGGTATGAGTTGTTCTCTTTTGTTTCTTCAGAACTGAGTAATATCATAATCATCTTTCTTGATTACCTGTTTCCATTATTGTTTCATAAGTAGTTAGTCTTAGGTCGTTCTCATTTTTATTATTGTTTTTCTTTTTTAGATTTTTATTATTTTATTATAATAACAGATTCTTCTCTTTGTTTCCAAATTATTGCCTTCTCTTGTATATCACACTCTTTTTTGTTTTTCTTCTCTACTCCTTCAAATGTTAGATATTCACATTTATTCTGGATTATTTTGAATTCTTTTCCTTAATTAATCATTATTTTCTTCTAAATTTGTTTATAATTGGATCATATCTATTTTTAGAACTTTGTTAGCTTTACGTAAAATTCAAATTCTTTTTTTTATTTAATTCCATAACATTTTTCATAAATTATTTGAAATAAGTTGACCTTATTATGATTTAAAAATTTTGATGTTTTATCAAAATTCATCTCCTTTTAGTTAGTCACAATATTTTCTTTCATATTTATTGGTAGTAAGTAGATCTTACTTATCTTTGAATTTGTTTCTAAATTCATTCTTTTCTTTTTAATTATTCCAAATGTTCTCTTTCAAAATTTTATTGTTAGTAAATTGTTCTTACTATTATTTTAGAATATATTTGTTTATAACAAAATTCAAATTTTTCTTTTTTATTTATTCCAAATTGTTTACTTTCAAAAATTGTTTGTGTATGCTGTTCTTACTATATTTTAGAATGTTTATGTTATTTTAATTCTAAATTCTTCTCTCTTTAATTCCAAATGTTGTCTTTCAAATTTATTTGTAGTAAGTTGGCCTTACTATTATTTTAGAATTTTTATTATTTTTCAAAATTATTTTTCTTTTTCTTTAGTTCAAAAGTCGTTTCATAAATATTTGGTAGTAAGATGTGCTTACTTAGTTTTTAGAATTTTTATTAGTTTTCAAATTCCTTTTTCTTTGTCTTTAGCTTAAAAGTCGTTTCATAAATATTTGGTAGTAAGATGTGCTTACTTAGTTTTTAGAATTTTTATTGTTAATTCTAAATTCCAAATTCTTATTATTATTTTTATTCAAAATTGTTTCTTTAAAAATTAGTGTGTAGTAAGTTGGTCTTACTATATTTTAGAATTTTTACGTTTGTACAAAATTCTTCTTCATATTACTTTTTCTTTCAGTTCGTATATATTATTATTATTTTTTTTAATTATCTTTCTTATTATTATATTTTCTTTTATACTCAGGATGGATGATTTTCTTTACGTCGCTCGGTTGCTCATATTTTCATTTGTAATGTTCAGTTTCTTAAATGCTCTTCCATCATAAAACCCAGTTTTGTTTCTTTGTTCCATTATTCATATCATTTCTTTTCAATGGTATTTATATCTCGTCTCCTTCACCATTGTTTTTCACCGTAGTCGGTTATCATGACATCCGTACCTTTTCTTGATGGTATGTGGTATTTGAGTTAACCATGGTCCATCATCTCGGTTGCCCTTATTGTCCGGACGATCATTGTCTTCATAATTATCCCAGTACTTGTGACGTCTCTGGTTTCCGCCTGGTACTTCCTTTTCCCTGCGGTTATTCTGTCGCTTGTTTCAATTTTTCTTGCTGTTATTTCTTCATTTGCTGCAAAGCTTATTTCAAGTTTTCTTTGCATAATTGTACCATATGGTTCATTAACCCAGGGTGTTACTGGTCCATCAATGAATAATGATCTCATTGATATTTTACCATATATTGCTACCCTTGTTATTTCCCATTTACCTCTGGTCCTTTCCAAGTGGTAAGCTACTGTTTTATGGTAAACCACTTCTGAAATTACGTTTAATTTCCTCCCATAATCTCTGGTATTCATGCTTTCCTTTTTGTTGGTAATTGGGATATTATTGATATCAATTAAACCATGGTTCATCATCTCCATTTCTTCTTTATTTTTTATTAAATTCCTTGGATACATTCTTCTCATTTTCTTTGATTTCCCTTCCATATGTTTAATATCCTCTTGGTTTCGGTTAGTTTTAATTTTAGGTACTACCACTACTTGTTCCCTTGTTTTATCGTTTGGTATTTCTTCTGTTTCTGGTTGGCTATCATTTGGTAATCCTTTAGTCGTATATTATATTTTCTGACATAAATTTTTATAACTATCCTTCACCTTCTTATTGGTCTCTTTCATTTTTTTAATCTTGGTGCTTACTTCGACCTTAAAATCTTGTACTTCTCGCTCCGTCTGACTCCATCTTTCGTCCGCTTCTGTGATTCGTCGTTCGATCCTGGTTGTCTTTTCTTCTAATTTCTTGTTTATCGACACCATATCATCGTTTATCTTCCTGCTAAACTCTTCCTTTAACAACTCTATCTTCTCGTCTAATTTGTCCAGGTTTCCTTGGTTAATTTTCCTTACTTCTTCTCTGAACATTTGGTTATCCTCTCTCAATTCTTCCAACTTCTCCCCCATCTTCTCTTCCAACTTCTTGTTATCTTCCTTCAACTCTTCCTTCAACTGTCGGTTGTCACTTTCCATCTTTTCACTATTTTCTTCAATTCTCTTATTGGTGTTCTCAATTTTGTTAATCAACTCTTCCTTAGCCGGTTTAAATTCTTCCTAAAAGATTGGTTGTCTTCCTTCAATTCTTCTAACTTTTCTCCCATCCTCTCTTCCATCTTCTTACTGTTTTTTTCAATTTTATCTCCCAAATCTTCTTTTGTGGATTCTATGTTCTTGTTGGTATTTCCAATGTCCCCCTTCAAATCTTCCATTTTGGATTCTATGTTTTTGTTTGTGGATTCTATGTTCTTCTCCATTTTCTTACTGCTTTCCTCCATCTTCTTACTGCTTTCCTCCATCTGCTTCTTACTGGATTTGATTTCTTCCATCATCATCCTGAACATCTCCTGTATGTTCCCATCCTCCGTTCGTGTTGGCTTTTCTAATTGTTCCTTCCGGACATTGACTTCCCCTGTTTGTGTGGGCACCTCAGGTTGTTCTCCTGGTTGTATGGGTTGTTTAGAAAATACTGGTGGTAATAGCCTTTCCACATCTTCCATTGGCGTCGCCTCCTTGTCTTGCATATCAATTCCAATTTCCTTTTCGGCCTCCGCCGCCCGTTTCTTTGACGTTGCTCGTCGTTGCATTTTCCCTTTCCTCTAACGCTATAGCTGCTGCCAAGCTCCAATTAGGGATTGGACAAATTGTAGTGGCCTGTCAATCGCTAATTAAAGTCCCTCAGTTGTGGGCTAAACCTGTATGTGTTACAAATATAAAATTTTTGTTTATATTTGTAAAATAATGTTTGTGTTAAAAAAAATTTTGTTTATAAATTTTTATTATATAATTAATTAAAAACAATTAATTAATTATGTTCTGTGGTGTTCTGAATCGTTTATTTATTGTTTTAATTGTTTTATTGACTTTTCGGTATTTTCAAATTCTCTCGCCACTTGACAGATTCGTCTCCAAGAACAATCGATTTGTTTACTTTTCTTATTTGGAGGTTATCTTCCTTCTTCGTGGTGAGATCCTGGTGGTTACTTCTATTAAATTTAATTATTATATTGTATATATTCTGGAATGAAAAACTGTGTAAGTATGAAATAAATAAGAAATTTTATTAACAATTCAATATCTTTTGACTCTTTGTCGATTTGTCAATCGATTCTCAGGGTGTTGTTTTATCGTACAATTATTTATATCAGGATTCTTTTAGCAGTTATTTTATGGTAAGTCAGAGAAATAAGGGTTAAGTTTATCAAGTCTAACAGTACAAATATATCACCTTAAAAATTAAAAATACAGATATAATATTGAATATATAAAATGGTAAGTAAGCGGTTTTCAAACCAATCCGTTGCGAAGGCTGTGTTGAGTTGTATTGTGGGTAATCAATGATGGCTGCCTCTCGTCTATAGTTGGAAGCCGGTCTCACCTCGCTGATTCAAAGTTTAAATAAAGATGCTTTCCCTCTGAATTTTCGTCCTGGTGGCTGCAATTCTTCCTTCTGGTGTTCGTGGAGTGTCTCTGGTTCAGTTTTGGTGTTGTACTCGGAAAAATAGTGTCGGATTAAGTCAAATTCACTTTTGTCGGTTAGGCGTATGTTTGCACTTTTATGGTTAAGTGTTATTACTGTTTTAATGGTTTTAAATGTGTAATCACTGGTGTTCTGTTCTGTATAGTGTTATTTGAATGTCTATAGGTGTTTATTTCACTCGGTCTCCGTTTAAAATATGTTTTTTGTCGAAACTCCCGTTCGTCACTTTTAGGCTTCGAGAACGTTCGCCATTACGGTTGTAGCAAATGGGTTAATGTTTTTAAGAACACGTATCAAGTGTATCATTCAACGTTCAATAATCAACTAATTTACTTCCTGCTTCCTTGGCCACAGTCTTAGCCAAGACAATATTATTTAATGCATAGTTCCAAATTTCTATTGCATCCTGTGGATGTGATAAAGTTACATTATATAACTGATTATATATTTGTTATTCTTTAAATTTATTAGCTAATAACTACTTAATCTCCTTCTTCAGTTCATTCTGCGTAATTTGATACCAAATAATGTAGTTTTATTAAGTTTTTAATCAAAAATGGTATTTTGTTTCTTCATTTTGTTATGTAATTTTTAAAATCCAACTTCATGTCCTTGTCTTTCAAATGAAGCCATATTATAAGTTATGTTATTGATTATATTAAATTTCAGATTGTAATAAAAGGTTTATCTTCCCTTCATTTCTTGCAATTAGCTTAATCGGTTATGTTTTAAAATATTATTCAGTAATATATGACTCCCCTCTCTAAATTTTTAGTTTTTACATTTCCATTTTTAACAATAATTCTGGATATAATTTTACAAAATCTTCCATACTTATATTTCTAATTACATGACTTTATTACTGATTTACCTTATGTAAATTCCTTCAGTTTAAATGTATTTCTATACTTATTTGATCAAATTTGATGCTGTTTTTAGTTTTTTACATTTGGCCTAGATTTCTAATAGTTTTTACATACAAAGTTTTTAAATAATACATATTGATTTATACCCTCTTTGACTTTCATTGCTATTGTGACATAGATTGACATTTTCTTATTTTAACAAATTAACAATTAGTATATGTTTCATACTATTAACAAATAACATATAACTCAAATTAACATTTTTTTATTGTAAACAAAAATAACAATTAGTATATGGTTCATACCATTAATACATAACATATAAATCAAATTAACATTTGTCTTTTCAACTCAGACATTGTATAGTTATTGATTGATAAAATACACAAGAAATATTATAAATAAGGAATGTTAGATTCTGACATTTAAACTTAACTATCGCTAACACCTTATTCTATACAAACAAATATAATTATTATAATCTTATCCTATTTTTCTTAAACTAGATTTGAATATCAGTTTTTATCTGTTTTTGGGTTTTTTGGGGTAATGATACCTTGTCACTTCACTTTTATTATGGCCTGCTCTGTTTTACTTTATTCATTCTAATAAATGTTATTCTAAAAAGAGTGGCAGTTATTTACAAAAAACACATGCATTATAGGTCATGATAATACTCTATTTCCATTATTCATGAACACAAATTAAATCACTTTAAAGTTGTAGTATTTCATCATCTACTCAGTTTGTGAACACCAATATTGAAATATAAGGTTTATTTTCTATAACACTAAAACTTGCACTTTCTCATTTTATTCCTTCATTTTGATTCTAAATAGTTATATAGTTTTACTAGAATCAAGAAGTTTATTTATAGATTATAATGAAGATTTGTTTTTGGTGTTATATTATTATCTCACATTGGTTCACTTTCAATTCTTACTCTATACACTTTTTGGTTTACATCTATGGTAAATGTGGTTTTTACCTTTGATATTTTGTTATACTTTGATTTATTATTATTATATTTATTTAGGGGTTTGGTTTTTTCTATAAGAGCATTCCTTCTTCTTGTGGATGCTGTCTTGTCCTTGTTTCTTTATTGATTCCTCCTCTTCTTCTGGTTTCTTATAACATATTTTCTCCATCTTGTTGTGGATTTAGTCATTTTCTGGGTTTCTTGCTTACCTACTCCTATCCTACCTGGGTATTACCTGTTTTCTCATATTTAGCTTTTAATTTGGTTTTGATGATTCATCACTCCTTGTAACATTTATTTTACATGAACTTTTATTTTAATCAATGATTATATTCCACGGTGGTTCTTAATTAATTCTTTATTTTATTTTGCTTTCACGGATTTAACAATGTTAGTATTTTATTTCTATGATCATTTTACTATTAATTTTTATGGGCTTATCTGTCATGCTACAGATTGCTCTCCTCCAGACGTGATTATTTCAGACTTGATTATGGATGAAATAATTGCTAATGACAATTTTATTATTTTTTATTCTTCATTTTCCTCTCAATTTATATCGACTTTTTCATATTTGGGCTTAATAAATTTTATTTAGTCACTTATCTGACTTTTGATTCTACTTGGATATTTAGTGTCTTCTGAGAAATATTTTTATTATTATTATTATATATTTTCTTCTTTTATAAACTTCGTGTTTTATCCCTGGGATATTAATTCCCTAACGTTCCTTAACGTGTGACCTGGGGCAGTTTAGAGGGGCACTGTAGGCTTCACTACTCTGCTGGCCATACATCACTTCAAATTCAGTCCAGAGGCAAATTCATCTCTGCTCAAAAACATAATGCTGCTGGAATTATCTACAGTCAGTAATCTAATAAACATTTTCTAAGAATAGTCCACTTTATGACTATTTTTTTTAAATATCCTTGGATTCTTCACTTCGTTGTTTCTCAGATTATCTCACATTTTCTCTCTCAATTATTCTTCTTACTATTTATTATTCTCATTATATATATTCTTCTAAACTCTTAGCTCGTCTTATATATATTCATTTTAACTATGGTTGGAAACTTTTGTTAATACTTTTTGTTACTAGTTATGGTGTAACTTTTTCCTTCTACATCTGAATTCTCATTACATTTTCTTCTGGTTATTTACATGATAGCATACTTATTTATATGTATTTTCTCTTTGGTTCTTATTCATTGTTTGAATGGTCTTATTTTATGTTAGTTAATTTTTTTAATTTGTATCTTTATAATTGATATTCAGGTTGTTATTGTGATCATATTATTTAATTATATTTTTCTTTCTTTTCTCACAGAAAGTTATTAATCCGTTTTTGCATTCATTAAAATTAATTCATTTATATTATATTTCATGTGGTACTTCTTCTCTTTGCGTTTCATATATGTCTTATTATTATTATTATTATTATTTTCTCAAAATCATCTTCTCCATATGTTTGGTATGAGTTGTTCTCTTTTGTTTCTTCAGAACTGAGTAATATCATAATCATCTTTCTTGATTACCTGTTTCCATTATTGTTTCATAAGTAGTTAGTCTTAGGTCGTTCTCATTTTTATTATTGTTTTTCTTTTTTAGATTTTTATTATTTTATTATAATAACAGATTCTTCTCTTTGTTTCCAAATTATTGCCTTCTCTTGTATATCACACTCTTTTTTGTTTTTCTTCTCTACTCCTTCAAATGTTAGATATTCACATTTATTCTGGATTATTTTGAATTCTTTTCCTTAATTAATCATTATTTTCTTCTAAATTTGTTTATAATTGGATCATATCTATTTTTAGAACTTTGTTAGCTTTACGTAAAATTCAAATTCTTTTTTTTATTTAATTCCATAACATTTTTCATAAATTATTTGAAATAAGTTGACCTTATTATGATTTAAAAATTTTGATGTTTTATCAAAATTCATCTCCTTTTAGTTAGTCACAATATTTTCTTTCATATTTATTGGTAGTAAGTAGATCTTACTTATCTTTGAATTTGTTTCTAAATTCATTCTTTTCTTTTTAATTATTCCAAATGTTCTCTTTCAAAATTTTATTGTTAGTAAATTGTTCTTACTATTATTTTAGAATATATTTGTTTATAACAAAATTCAAATTTTTCTTTTTTATTTATTCCAAATTGTTTACTTTCAAAAATTGTTTGTGTAAGCTGTTCTTACTATATTTTAGAATGTTTATGTTATTTTAATTCTAAATTCTTCTCTCTTTAATTCCAAATGTTGTCTTTCAAATTTATTTGTAGTAAGTTGGCCTTACTATTATTTTAGAATTTTTATTATTTTTCAAAATTATTTTTCTTTTTCTTTAGTTCAAAAGTCGTTTCATAAATATTTGGTAGTAAGATGTGCTTACTTAGTTTTTAGAATTTTTATTAGTTTTCAAATTTCTTTTTCTTTGTCTTTAGCTTAAAAGTCGTTTCATAAATATTTGGTAGTAAGATGTGCTTACTTAGTTTTTGAATTTTTATTATTAATTCTAAATTCCAAATTCTTATTATTATTTTTATTCAAAAATTGTTTCTTTTAAAAATTAGTGTGTAGTAAGTTGGTCTTACTATATTTTAGAATTTTTACGTTTTTACAAAATTCTTCTTCATATTACTTTTTCTTTCAGTTCGTATATATTATTATTATTTTTTTTAATTATCTTTCTTATTATTATATTTTCTTTTATACCCAGGATGGATGATTTTCTTTACGTCGCTCGGTTGCTCATATTTTCATTTGTAATGTTCAGTTTCTTAAATACTCTTCCATCATAAAACCCAGTTTTGTTTCTTTGTTCCATTATTCATATCATTTCTTTTCAATGGTATTTATATCTCGTCTCCTTCACCATTGTTTTTCACCGTAGTCGGTTATCATGACATCCGTACCTTTTCTTGATGGTATGTGGTATTTGAGTTAACCATGGTCCATCATCTCGGTTGCCCTTATTGTCCGGACGATCATTGTCTTCATAATTATCCCAGTACTTGTGACGTCTCTGGTTTCCGCCTGGTACTTCCTTTTCCCTGCGGTTATTCTGTCGCTTGTTTCAATTTTTCTTGCTGTTATTTCTTCATTTGCTGCAAAGCTTATTTCAAGTTTTCTTTGCATAATTGTACCATATGATTCATTAACCCAGGGTGTTACTGGTCCATCAATGAATAATGATCTCATTGATATTTTACCATATGTTGCTACCCTTGTTATTTCCCATTTACCTCTGGTCCTTTCCAAGTGGTAAGCTACTGTTTTGTGGTAAACCACTTCTGAAATTACGTTTAATTTCCTCCCATAATCTCTGGTATTCATGCTTTCCTTTTTGTTGGTAATTGGGGTATTATTGATAACAATTAAACCATGGTTCATCATCTCCATTTCTTCTTTATTTTTTATTAAATTCCTTGGATACATTCTTCTCATTTTCTTTGATTTCCCTTCCATATGTTTAATATCCTCTTGGTTTCGGTTAGTATTAATTTTAGGTACTACCACTACTTGTTCCCTTGTTTTATCGTTTGGTATTTCTTCTGTTTCTGGTTGGCTATCATTTGGTAATTCTTTAGTCGTATATTCTATTTTCTGACATAAATTTTTATAACTATCCTTCACCTTCTTATTGGTCTCTTTCATTTTTTTAATCTTGGTGCTTACTTCGACCTTAAAATCTTGTACTTCTCGCTCCGTCTGACTCCATCTTTCGTCCGCTTCTGTGATTCGTCGTTCGATCCTGGTTGTCTTTTCTTCTAATTTCTTGTTTATCGACACCATATCATCGTTTATCTTCCTGCTAAACTCTTCCTTTAACAACTCTATCTTCTCGTCTAATTTGTCCAGGTTTCCTTGGTTAATTTTCCTTACTTCTTCTCTGAACATTTGGTTATCCTCTCTCAATTCTTCCAACTTCTCCCCCATCTTCTCTTCCAACTTCTTGTTATCTTCCTTCAACTCTTCCTTCAACTGCCGGTTGTCACTTTCCATCTTTTTACTATTTTCTTCAATTCTCTTATTGGTATTCTCAATTTTGTTAATCAACTCTTCCTTAGTCGATTTAAATTCTTCCTTAAAAGATTGGTTGTCTTCCTTCAATTCTTCTAACTTTTCTCCCATCCTCTCTTCCATCTTCTTACTGTTTTTTTCAATTTTATTTCCCAAATCTTCTTTTGTGGATTCTATGTTTTTGTTGGTATTTCCAATGTCCCCCTTCAAATCTTCCATTTTGGATTCTATGTTTTTGTTTGTGGATTCTATGTTCTTCTCCATTTTCTTACTGCTTTCCTCCATCTTCTTACTGCTTTCCTCCATCTGCTTCTTACTGGATTTGATTTCTTCCATCATCATCCTGAACATCTCCTGTATGTTCCCATCCTCCGTTCGTGTTGGCTTTTCTAATTGTTCCTTCCGGACATTGACTTCCCCTGTTTGTGTGGGCACCTCAGGTTGTTCTCCTGGTTGTATGGGTTGTTTAGATAATACTGGTGGTAATAGCCTTTCCACATCTTCCATTGGCGTCGCCTCCTTGTCTTCCATATCAATTCCAATTTCCTTTTCGGCCTCCGCCGCCCGTTTCTTTGACGTTGCCCGTCGTTGCATTTTCCCTTTCCTCTAACGCTATAGCTGCTGCCAAGCTCCAATTAGGGATTGGACAAATTGTAGTGGCCTGTCAATCGCTAATTAAAGTCCCTCAGTTGTGGGCTAAACCTGTATGTGTTACAAATATAAAATTTTTGTTTATATTTGTAAAATAATGTTTGTGTTAAAAAAAATTTGTTTATAAATTTTTATTATATAATTAATTAAAAACAATTAATTAATTATGTTCTGTGGTGTTCTGAATCGTTTATTTATTGTTTTAATTGTTTTATTGACTTTTCGGTATTTTCAAATTCTCTCGCCACTTGACAGATTCGTCTCCAAGAACAATCGATTTGTTACTTTTCTTATTTGGAGGTTATCTTCCTTCTTCGTGGTGAGATCCTGGTGGTTACTTCTATTAAATTTAATTATTATATTGTATATATTCTAGGAATGAAAAACTGTGTAAGTATGAAGTAAATAAGAAATTTTATTAACAATTCAATATCTTTTGACTCTTTGTCGATTTGTCAATCGATTCTCAGGGTGTTGTTTTATCGTACAATTATTTATATCAGGATTCTTTTAGCAGTTATTTTATGGTAAGTCAGAGAAATAAGGGTTAAGTTTATCAAGTCTAACAGTACAAATATATCACCTTAAAAATTAAAAATACAGATATAATATTGAATATATAAAATGGTAAGTAAGCAGTTTTCAAAACAATCCGTTGCGAAGGCTGTGTTGAGTTGTATTGTGGGTAATCAATGATGGCTGCCTCTCGTCTATAGTTGGAAGCCGGTCTCACCTCGCTGATTCAAAGTTTAAATAAAGATGCTTTCCCTCTGAATTTTCGTCCTGGTGGCTGCAATTCTTCCTTCTGGTGTTCGTGGAGTGTCTCTGGTTCAGTTTTGGTGTTGTACTCGGAAAAATAGAGTCGGATTAAGTCAAATTCACTTTTGTCGGTTAGGCGTATGTTTGCACTTTTATGGTTAAGTGTTATTACTGTTTTAATGGTTTTAAATGTGTAATCACTGGTGTTCTGTTCTGTATAGTGTTATTTGAATGTCTATAGGTGTTTATTTCACTCGGTCTCCGTTTAAAATATGTTTTTTGTCGAAACTCCCGTTCGTCACATTTAGGCTTCGAGAACGTTCGCCATTACGGTTGTAGCAAATAGGTTAAAGTTTTTTAGAACACGTATCAAGTGTATCATTCAACGTTCAATAATCAACTAATTTACTTCCTGCTTCCTTGGCCACAGTCTTAGCCAAGACAATATTATTTAATGCATAGTTCCAAATTTCTATTGCATCCTGTGGATGTGATAAAGTTACATTATATAACTGATTATATATTTGTTATTCTTTAAATTTATTAGCTAATAACTACTTAATCTCCTTCTTCAGTTCATTCTGCGTAATTTGATACCAAATAATGTAGTTTTATTAAGTTTTTAGTCAAAAATGGTATTTTGTTTCTTCAATTTGTTATGTAATTTTTAAAATCCAACTTCATGTCCTTGTCTTTCAAATGAAGCCATATTATAAGTTATGTTATTGATTATATTAAATTTCAGATTGTAATAAAAGGTTTATCTTCCCTTCATTTCTTGCAATTAGCTTAATCGGTTATGTTTTAAAATATTATTCAGTAATATATGACTCCCTCTCTAAATTTTTAGTTTTTACATTTCCATTTTTAACAATAATTCTGGATATAATTTTACAAAACCTTCCATACTTATATTTCTAATTACATGACTTTATTACTTATTTACCTTATGTAAGTTCCTTCAGTTTAAATGTATTTCTATACTTATTTGATCAAATTTGATGCTGTTTTTAGTTTTTTACATTTGGCCTAGAATTCTAATAGTTTTTACATACAAAGTTTTTAAATAATACATATTGATTTATACCCTCTTTGACTTTCATTGCTATTGTGACATAGATTGACATTTTCTTATTTTAACAAGTTAACAATTAGTATATGTTTCATACTATTAACAAATAACATATAACTCAAATTAACATTTTCTTATTGTAAACAAAAATATCAATTAGTATATGGTTCATACCATTAATACATAACATATAAATCAAATTAACATTTGTCTTTTCAACTCAGACATTGTATAGTTATTGATTGATAAAATACACAAGAAATATTATAAATAAGGAATGTTAGATTCTGACATTTAAACTTAACTATCGCTAACACCTTATTCTATACAAACAAATATAATTATTATAATCTTATCCTATTTTTCTTAAACTAGACTTGAATATCAGTTTTTATCTGTTTTTGGGTTTTTTTGGGTAATGATACCTTGTCACTTCACTTTTATTATGGCCTGCTCTGTTTTACTTTATTCATTCTAATAAATGTTATTCTAAAAAGAGTGGCAGTTATTTACAAAAAACACATGCATTATAGGTCATGATAATACTCTATTTCCATTATTCATGAACACAAATTAAATCACTTTAAAGTTGTAGTATTTCATCATCTACTCAGTTTGTGAACACCAATATTGAAATATAAGGTTTATTTTCTATAACACTAAAACTTGCACTTTCTCATTTTATTCCTTCATTTTGATTCTAAATAGTTATATAGTTTTACTAGAATCAAGAAGTTTATTTATAGATTATAATGAAGATTTGTTTTTGGTGTTATATTATTATCTCACATTGGTTCACTTTCAATTCTTACTCTATACACTTTTTGGTTTACATCTATGGTAAATGTGGTTTTTACCTTTGATATTTTGTTATACTTTGATTTATTATTATATATTTATTTAGGGGTTTGGTTTTTTCTATAAGAGCATTCCTTCTTCTTGTGGATGCTGTCTTGTCCTTGTTTCTTTATTGATTCCTCCTCTTCTTCTGGTTTCTTATAACATATTTTCTCCATCTTGTTGTGGATTTAGTCATTTTCTGGGTTTCTTGCTTACCTACTCCTATCCTACCTGGGTATTACCTGTTTTCTCATATTTAGCTTTTAATTTGGTTTTGATGATTCATCACTCCTTGTAACATTTATTTTACATGAACTTTTATTTTAATCAATGATTATATTCCACGGTGGTTCTTAATTAATTCTTTATTTTATTTTGCTTTCACGGATATAACAATGTTAGTATTTTATTTCTATGATCATTTTACCATTAATTTTTATGGGCTTATCTGTCATGCTACAGATTGCTCTCCTCCAGACGTGATTATTTCAGACTTGATTATGGATGAAATAATTGCTAATGACAATTTTATTATTTTTTATTCTTCATTTTCCTCTCAATTTATATCGACTTTTTCATATTTGATCTTAATAAATTTTATTTAGTCACTTATCTGACTTTTGATTCTACTTGGATATTTAGTGTCTTCTGAGAAATATTTTTATTATTATTATTATATATTTTCTTCTTTTATAAACTTCGTGTTTTATCCCTGGGATATTAATTCCCTAACGTTCCTTAACGTGTGACCTGGGGCAGTTTAGAGGGGCACTGTAGGCTTCAATACTCTGCTGGCCATACATCACTTCAAATTCAGTCCAGAGGCAAATTCATCTCTGCTCAAAAACATAATGCTGCTGGAATTATCTACAGTCAGTCATCGAATAAACATTTTCTAAGAATAGTCCACTTTATGACTATTTTTTTTAAATATCCTTGGATTCTTCACTTCGTTGTTTCTCAGATTATCTCACATTTTCTCTCTCAATTATTCTTCTTACTATTTATTATTCTCATTATATATATTCTTCTAAACTCTTAGCTCGTCTTATATATATTCATTTTAACTATGGTTGGAAATTTTTGTTAATACTTTTTGTTACTAGTTATGGTGTAACTTTTTCCTTCTACATCTGAATTCTCATTACATTTTCTTCTGGTTATTTACATGATAGCATACTTTTTTATATGTATTTTCTCTTTGGTTCTTATTCATTATTTGAATGGTCTTATTTTATGTTAGTTAATTTTTTTAATTTGTATCTTTATAATTGATATTCAGGTTGTTATTGTGATCATATTATTTAATTATATTTTTCTTTCTTTTCTCACAGAAAGTTATTAATCCGTTTTTGAATTCATTAAAATTAATTCATTTATATTATATTTCATGTGGTACTTCTTGTCTTTGCGTTTCATATATGTCTTATTATTATTATTATTATTATTATTATTTTCTCAAAATCATCTTCTTTATATGTTTGGTATGAGTTGTTCTCTTTTGTTTCTTCAGAACTGAGTAATATCATAATCATCTTTCTTGATTACCTGTTTCCATTATTGTTTCATAAGTAGTTAGTCTTAGGTCGTTCTCATTTTTATTATTGTTTTTCTTTTTTAGATTTTTATTATTTTATTATAATAACAGATTCTTCTCTTTGTTTCCAAATTATTGCCTTCCCTTGTATATCACACTCTTTTTTGTTTTTCTTCTCTACTCCTTCAAATGTTAGATATTCACATTTATTCTGGATTATTTTGAATTCTTTTCCTTAATTAATCATTATTTTCTTCTAAATTTGTTTATAATTGGATCATATCTATTTTTAGAACTTTGTTAGCTTTACGTAAAATTCAAATTCTTTTTTTAATTTAATTCCATATTATTTTTCATAAATTATTTGGAATAAGTTGACCTTATTATGATTTAAAAATTTTGATGTTTTATCAAAATTCATCTCCTTTTAGTTAGTCACAATATTTTCTTTCATATTTATTGGTAGTAAGTAGATCTTACTTATCTTTGAATTTGTTTCTAAATTCATTCTTTTCTTTTTAATTATTCCAAATGTTCTCTTTCAAAATTTTATTGTTAGTAAATTGTTCTTACTATTATTTTAGAATATATTTGTTTATAACAAAATTCAAATTTTTCTTTTTTATTTATTCCAAATTGTTTACTTTCAAAAATTGTTTGTGTAAGCTGTTCTTACTATATTTTAGAATGTTTATGTTATTTTAATTCTAAATTCTTCTCTCTTTAATTCCAAATGTTGTCTTTCAAATTTATTTGTAGTAAGTTGGCCTTACTATTATTTTAGAATTTTTATTATTTATCAAAATTATTTTTCTTTTTCTTTAGTTCAAAAGTCGTTTCATAAATATTTGGTAGTAAGATGTGCTTACTTAGTTTTTAGAATTTTTATTAGTTTTCAAATTTCTTTTTCTTTGTCTTTAGCTTAAAAGTCGTTTCATAAATATTTGGTAGTAAGATGTGCTTACTTAGTTTTTAGAATTTTTATTATTAATTCTAAATTCCAAATTCTTATTATTATTTTTATTCCAAATTGTTTCTTTAAAAATTAGTGTGTAGTAAGTTGGTCTTACTATATTTTAGAATTTTTACGTTTGTACAAAATTCTTCTTCATATTACTTTTTCTTTCAGTTCGTATATATTATTATTATTTTTTTTAATTATCTTTATTATTATTATATTTTCTTTTATACTCAGGATGGATGATTTTCTTTACGTCGCTCGGTTGCTCATATTTTCATTTGTAATGTTCAGTTTCTTAAATACTCTTCCATCATAAAACCCAGTTTTGTTTCTTTGTTCCATTATTCATATCATTTCTTTTCAATGGTATTTATATCTCGTCTCCTTCACCATTGTTTTTCACCGTAGTCGGTTATCATGACATCCGTACCTTTTCTTGATGGTATGTGGTATTTGAGTTAACCATGGTCCATCATCTCGGTTGCCCTTATTGTCCGGACGATCATTGTCTTCATAATTATCCCAGTACTTGTGACGTCTCTGGTTTCCGCCTGGTACTTCCTTTTCCCTGCGGTTATTCTGTCGCTTGTTTCAATTTTTCTTGCTGTTATTTCTTCATTTGCTGCAAAGCTTATTTCAAGTTTTCTTTGCATAATTGTACCATATGGTTCATTAACCCAGGGTGTTACTGGTCCATCAATGAATAATGATCTCATTGATATTTTACCATATATTGCTACCCTTGTTATTTCCCATTTACCTCTGGTCCTTTCCAAGTGGTAAGCTACTGTTTTATGGTAAACCACTTCTGAAATTACGTTTAATTTCCTCCCATAATCTCTGGTATTCATGCTTTCCTTTTTGTTGGTAATTGGGATATTATTGATCTCAATTAAACCATGGTTCATCATCTCCATTTCTTCTTTATTTTTTATTAAATTCCTTGGATACATTCTTCTCATTTTCTTTGATTTCCCTTCCATATGTTTAATATCCTCTTGGTTTCGGTTAGTTTTAATTTTAGGTACTACCACTACTTGTTCCCTTGTTTTATCGTTTGGTATTTCTTCTGTTTCTGGTTGGCTATCATTTGGTAATCCTTTAGTCGTATATTATATTTTCTGACATAAATTTTTATAACTATCCTTCACCTTCTTATTGGTCTCTTTCATTTTTTTAATCTTGGTGCTTACTTCGACCTTAAAATCTTGTACTTCTCGCTCCGTCTGACTCCACCTTTCGTCCGCTTCTGTGATTCGTCGTTCGATCCTGGTTGTCTTTTCTTCTAATTTCTTGTTTATCGACACCATATCATCGTTTATCTTCCTGCTAAACTCTTCCCTTAACAACTCTATCTTCTCGTCTAATTTGTCCAGGTTTCCTTGGTTAATTTTCCTTACTTCTTCTCTGAACATTTTGGTATCCTCTCTCAATTCTTCCAACTTCTCCCCCATCTTCTCTTCCAACTTCTTGTTATCTTCCTTCAACTCTTCCTTCAACTGTCGGTTGTCACTTTCCATCTTTTTACTATTTTCTTCAATTCTCTTATTGGTGTTCTCAATTTTGTTAATCAACTCTTCCTTAGTCGGTATAAATTCTTCCTAAAAGATTGGTTGTCTTCCTTCAATTCTTCTAACTTTTCTCCCATCCTCTCTTCCATCTCCTTACTGTTTTTTTCAATTTTATCTCCCAAATCTTCTTTTGTGGATTCTATGTTTTTGTTGGTATTTCCAATGTCCCCCTTCAAATCTTCCATTTTGGATTCTATGTTTTTGTTTGTGGATTCTATGTTCTTCTCCATTTTCTTACTGCTTTCCTCCATCTTCTTACTGCTTTCCTCCATCTGCTTCTTACTGGATTTGATTTCTTCCATCATCATCCTGAACATCTCCTGTATGTTCCCATCCTCCGTTCGTGTTGGCTTTTCTAATTGTTCCTTCCGGACATTGACTTCCCCTGTTTGTGTGGGCACCTCAGGTTGTTCTCCTGGTTGTATGGGTTGTTTAGATAATACTGGTGGTAATAGCCTTTCCACATCTTCCATTGGCGTCGCCTCCTTGTCTTCCATATCAATTCCAATTTCCTTTTCGGCCTCCGCCGCCCGTTTCTTTGACGTTGCCCGTCGTTGCATTTTCCCTTTCCTCTAACGCTATAGCTGCTGCCAAGCTCCAATTAGGGATTGGACAAATTGTAGTGGCCTGTCAATCGCTAATTAAAGTCCCTCAGTTGTGGGCTAAACCTGTATGTGTTACAAATATAAAATTTTTGTTTATATTTGTAAAATAATGTTTGTGTTAAAAAAAATTTTGTTTATAAATTTTTTATTATATAATTAATTAAAAACAATTAATTAATTATGTTCTGTGGTGTTCTGAATCGTTTATTTATTGTTTTAATTGTTTTATTGACTTTTCGGTATTTTCAAATTCTCTCGCCACTTGACAGATTCGTCTCCAAGAACAATCGATTTGTTACTTTTCTTATTTGGAGGTTATCTTCCTTCTTCGTGGTGAGATCCTGGTGGTTACTTCTATTAAATTTAATTATTATATTGTATATATTCTAGGAATGAAAAACTGTGTAAGTATGAAATAAATAAGAAATTTTATTAACAATTCAATATCTTTTGACTCTTTGTCGATTTGTCAATCGATTCTCAGGGTGTTGTTTTATCGTACAATTATTTATATCAGGATTCTTTTAGCAGTTATTTTATGGTAAGTCAGAGAAATAAGGGTTAAGTTTATCAAGTCTAACAGTACAAATATATCACCTTAAAAATTAAAAATACAGATATAATATTGAATATATAAAATGGTAAGTAAGCAGTTTTCAAACCAATCCGTTGCGAAGGCTGTGTTGAGTTGTATTGTGGGTAATCAATGATGGCTGCCTCTCGTCTATAGTTGGAAGCCGGTCTCACCTCGCTGATTCAAAGTTTAAATAAAGATGCTTTCCCTCTGAATTTTCGTCCTGGTGGCTGCAATTCTTCCTTCTGGTGTTCGTGGAGTGTCTCTGGTTCAGTTTTGGTGTTGTACTCGGAAAAATAGTGTCGGATTAAGTCAAATTCACTTTTGTCGGTTAGGCGTATGTTTGCACTTTTATGGTTAAGTGTTATTACTGTTTTAATGGTTTTAAATGTGTAATCACTGGTGTTCTGTTCTGTATAGTGTTATTTGAATGTCTATAGGTGTTTATTTCACTCGGTCTCCGTTTAAAATATGTTTTTTGTCGAAACTCCCGTTCGTCACATTTAGGCTTCGAGAACGTTCGCCATTACGGTTGTAGCAAATAGGTTAAAGTTTTTTAGAACACGTATCAAGTGTATCATTCAACGTTCAATAATCAACTAATTTACTTCCTGCTTCCTTGGCCACAGTCTTAGCCAAGACAATATTATTTAATGCATAGTTCCAAATTTCTATTGCATCCTGTGGATGTGATAAAGTTACATTATATAACTGATTATATATTTGTTATTCTTTAAATTTATTAGCTAATAACTACTTAATCTCCTTCTTCAGTTCATTCTGCGTAATTTGATACCAAATAATGTAGTTTTATTAAGTTTTTAGTCAAAAATGGTATTTTGTTTCTTCAATTTGTTATGTAATTTTTAAAATCCAACTTCATGTCCTTGTCTTTCAAATGAAGCCATATTATAAGTTATGTTATTGATTATATTAAATTTCAGATTGTAATAAAAGGTTTATCTTCCCTTCATTTCTTGCAATTAGCTTAATCGGTTATGTTTTAAAATATTATTCAGTAATATATGACTCCCTCTCTAAATTTTTAGTTTTTACATTTCCATTTTTAACAATAATTCTGGATATAATTTTACAAAACCTTCCATACTTATATTTCTAATTACATGACTTTATTACTTATTTACCTTATGTAAATTCCTTCAGTTTAAATGTATTTCTATACTTATTTGATCAAATTTGATGCTGTTTTTAGTTTTTTACATTTGGCCTAGAATTCTAATAGTTTTTACATACAAAGTTTTTAAATAATACATATTGATTTATACCCTCTTTGACTTTCATTGCTATTGTGACATAGATTGACATTTTCTTATTTTAACAAGTTAACAATTAGTATATGTTTCATACTATTAACAAATAACATATAACTCAAATTAACATTTTCTTATTGTAAACAAAAATATCAATTAGTATATGGTTCATACCATTAATACATAACATATAAATCAAATTAACATTTGTCTTTTCAACTCAGACATTGTATAGTTATTGATTGATAAAATACACAAGAAATATTATAAATAAGGAAAGTTAGATTCTGACATTTAAACTTAACTATCGCTAACACCTTATTCTATACAAACAAATATAATTATTATAATCTTATCCTATTTTTCTTAAACTAGACTTGAATATCAGTTTTTATCTGTTTTTGGGTTTTTTTGGGTAATGATACCTTGTCACTTCACTTTTATTATGGCCTGCTCTGTTTTACTTTATTCATTCTAATAAATGTTATTCTAAAAAGAGTGGCAGTTATTTACAAAAAACACATGCATTATAGGTCATGATAATACTCTATTTCCATTATTCATGAACACAAATTAAATCACTTTAAAGTTGTAGTATTTCATCATCTACTCAGTTTGTGAACACCAATATTGAAATATAAGGTTTATTTTCTATAACACTAAAACTTGCACTTTCTCATTTTATTCCTTCATTTTGATTCTAAATAGTTATATAGTTTTACTAGAATCAAGAAGTTTATTTATAGATTATAATGAAGATTTGTTTTTGGTGTTATATTATTATCTCACATTGGTTCACTTTCATTCTTACTCTATACACTTTTTGGTTTACATCTATGGTAAATGTGGTTTTTACCTTTGATATTTTGTTATACTTTGATTTATTATTATTATATTTATTTAGGGGTTTGGTTTTTTTTATAAGAGCATTCCTTCTTCTTGTGGATGCTGTCTTGTCCTTGTTTCTTTATTGATTCCTCCTCTTCTTCTGGTTTCTTATAACATATTTTCTCCATCTTGTTGTGGATTTAGTCATTTTCTGGGTTTCTTGCTTACCTACTCCTATCCTACCTGGGTATTACCTGTTTTCTCATATTTAGCTTTTAATTTGGTTTTGATGATTCATCACTCCTTGTAACATTTATTTTACATGAACTTTTATTTTAATCAATGATTATATTCCACGGTGGTTCTTAATTAATTCTTTATTTTATTTTGCTTTCACGGATTTAACAATGTTAGTATTTTATTTCTATGATCATTTTACTATTAATTTTTATGGGCTTATCTGTCATGCTACAGATTGCTCTCCTCCAGACGTGATTATTTCAGACTTGATTATGGATGAAATAATTGCTAATGACAATTTTATTATTTTTTATTCTTCATTTTCCTCTCAATTTATATCGACTTTTTCATATTTGAGCTTAATAAATTTTATTTAGTCACTTATCTGACTTTTGATTCTACTTGGATATTTAGTGTCTTCTGAGAAATATTTTTATTATTATTATTATATATTTTCTTCTTTTATAAACTTCGTGTTTTATCCCTGGGATATTAATTCCCTAACGTTCCTTAACGTGTGACCTGGGGCAGTTTAGAGGGGCACTGTAGGCTTCACTACTCTGCTGGCCATACATCACTTCAAATTCAGTCCAGAGGCAAATTCATCTCTGCTCAAAAACATAATGCTGCTGGAATTATCTACAGTCAGTCATCGAATAAACATTTTCTAAGAATAGTCCACTTTATGACTATTTTTTTTAAATATCCTTGGATTCTTCACTTCGTTGTTTCTCAGATTATCTCACATTTTCTCTCTCAATTATTCTTCTTACTATTTATTATTCTCATTATATATATTCTTCTAAACTCTTAGCTCGTCTTATATATATTCATTTTAACTATGGTTGGAAACTTTTGTTAATACTTTTTGTTACTAGTTATGGTGTAACTTTTTCCTTCTACATCTGAATTCTCATTACATTTTCTTCTGGTTATTTACATGATAGCATACTTTTTTATATGTATTTTCTCTTTGGTTCTTATTCATTATTTGAATGGTCTTATTTTATGTTAGTTAATTTTTTTAATTTGTATCTTTATAATTGATATTCAGGTTGTTATTGTGATCATATTATTTAATTATATTTTTCTTTCTTTTCTCACAGAAAGTTATTAATCCGTTTTTGCATTCATTAAAATTAATTCATTTATATTATATTTCATGTGGTACTTCTTGTCTTTGCGTTTCATATATGTCTTATTATTATTATTATTATTATTATTATTTTCTCAAAATCATCTTCTCCATATGTTTGGTATGAGTTGTTCTCTTTTGTTTCTTCAGAACTGAGTAATATCATAATCATCTTTCTTGATTACCTGTTTCCATTATTGTTTCATAAGTAGTTAGTCTTAGGTCGTTCTCATTTTTATTATTGTTTTTCTTTTTTAGATTTTTATTATTTTATTATAATAACAGATTCTTCTCTTTGTTTCCAAATTATTGCCTTCTCTTGTATATCACACTCTTTTTTGTTTTTCTTCTCTACTCCTTCAAATGTTAGATATTCACATTTATTCTGGATTATTTTGAATTCTTTTCCTTAATTAATCATTATTTTCTTCTAAATTTGTTTATAATTGGATCATATCTATTTTTAGAACTTTGTTAGCTTTACGTAAAATTCAAATTCTTTTTTTTATTTAATTCCATAACATTTTTCATAAATTATTTGAAATAAGTTGACCTTATTATGATTTAAAAATTTTGATGTTTTATCAAAATTCATCTCCTTTTAGTTAGTCACAATATTTTCTTTCATATTTATTGGTAGTAAGTAGATCTTACTTATCTTTGAATTTGTTTCTAAATTCATTCTTTTCTTTTTAATTATTCCAAATGTTCTCTTTCAAAATTTTATTGTTAGTAAATTGTTCTTACTATTATTTTAGAATATATTTGTTTATAACAAAATTCAAATTTTTCTTTTTTATTTATTCCAAATTGTTTACTTTCAAAAATTGTTTGTGTAAGCTGTTCTTACTATATTTTAGAATGTTTATGTTATTTTAATTCTAAATTCTTCTCTCTTTAATTCCAAATGTTGTCTTTCAAATTTATTTGTAGTAAGTTGGCCTTACTATTATTTTAGAATTTTTATTATTTTTCAAAATTATTTTTCTTTTTCTTTAGTTCAAAAGTCGTTTCATAAATATTTGGTAGTAAGATGTGCTTACTTAGTTTTTAGAATTTTTATTAGTTTTCAAATTTCTTTTTCTTTGTCTTTAGCTTAAAAGTCGTTTCATAAATATTTGGTAGTAAGATGTGCTTACTTAGTTTTTGAATTTTTATTATTAATTCTAAATTCCAAATTCTTATTATTATTTTTATTCAAAATTGTTTCTTTAAAAATTAGTGTGTAGTAAGTTGGTCTTACTATATTTTAGAATTTTTACGTTTTTACAAAATTCTTCTTCATATTACTTTTTCTTTCAGTTCGTATATATTATTATTATTTTTTTTAATTATCTTTCTTATTATTATATTTTCTTTTATACCCAGGATGGATGATTTTCTTTACGTCGCTCGGTTGCTCATATTTTCATTTGTAATGTTCAGTTTCTTAAATACTCTTCCATCATAAAACCCAGTTTTGTTTCTTTGTTCCATTATTCATATCATTTCTTTTCAATGGTATTTATATCTCGTCTCCTTCACCATTGTTTTTCACCGTAGTCGGTTATCATGACATCCGTACCTTTTCTTGATGGTATGTGGTATTTGAGTTAACCATGGTCCATCATCTCGGTTGCCCTTATTGTCCGGACGATCATTGTCTTCATAATTATCCCAGTACTTGTGACGTCTCTGGTTTCCGCCTGGTACTTCCTTTTCCCTGCGGTTATTCTGTCGCTTGTTTCAATTTTTCTTGCTGTTATTTCTTCATTTGCTGCAAAGCTTATTTCAAGTTTTCTTTGCATAATTGTACCATATGATTCATTAACCCAGGGTGTTACTGGTCCATCAATGAATAATGATCTCATTGATATTTTACCATATGTTGCTACCCTTGTTATTTCCCATTTACCTCTGGTCCTTTCCAAGTGGTAAGCTACTGTTTTGTGGTAAACCACTTCTGAAATTACGTTTAATTTCCTCCCATAATCTCTGGTATTCATGCTTTCCTTTTTGTTGGTAATTGGGGTATTATTGATAACAATTAAACCATGGTTCATCATCTCCATTTCTTCTTTATTTTTTATTAAATTCCTTGGATACATTCTTCTCATTTTCTTTGATTTCCCTTCCATATGTTTAATATCCTCTTGGTTTCGGTTAGTATTAATTTTAGGTACTACCACTACTTGTTCCCTTGTTTTATCGTTTGGTATTTCTTCTGTTTCTGGTTGGCTATCATTTGGTAATTCTTTAGTCGTATATTCTATTTTCTGACATAAATTTTTATAACTATCCTTCACCTTCTTATTGGTCTCTTTCATTTTTTTAATCTTGGTGCTTACTTCGACCTTACAATCTTGTACTTCTCGCTCCGTCTGACTCCACCTTTCGTCCGCTTCTGTGATTCGTCGTTCGATCCTGGTTGTCTTTTCTTCTAATTTCTTGTTTATCGACACCATATCATCGTTTATCTTCCTGCTAAACTCTTTCTTTAACAACTCTATCTTCTCGTCTAATTTGTCCAGGTTTCCTTGGTTAATTTTCCTTACTTCTTCTCTGAACATTTGGTTATCCTCTCTCAATTCTTCCAACTTCTCCCCCATCTTCTCTTCCAACTTCTTGTTATCTTCCTTCAACTCTTCCTTCAACTGTCGGTTGTCACTTTCCATCTTTTTACTATTTTCTTCAATTCTCTTATTGGTATTCTCAATTTTGTTAATCAACTCTTCCTTAGTCGATTTAAATTCTTCCTTAAAAGATTGGTTGTCTTCCTTCAATTCTTCTAACTTTTCTCCCATCCTCTCTTCCATCTTCTTACTGTTTTTTTCAATTTTATTTCCCAAATCTTCTTTTGTGGATTCTATGTTTTTGTTGGTATTTCCAATGTCCCCCTTCAAATCTTCCATTTTGGATTCTATGTTTTTGTTTGTGGATTCTATGTTCTTCTCCATTTTCTTACTGCTTTCCTCCATCTTCTTACTGCTTTCCTCCATCTGCTTCTTACTGGATTTGATTTCTTCCATCATCATCCTGAACATCTCCTGTATGTTCCCATCCTCCGTTCGTGTTGGCTTTTCTAATTGTTCCTTCCGGACATTGACTTCCCCTGTTTGTGTGGGCACCTCAGGTTGTTCTCCTGGTTGTATGGGTTGTTTAGAAAATACTGGTGGTAATAGCCTTTCCACATCTTCCATTGGCGTCGCCTCCTTGTCTTGCATATCAATTCCAATTTCCTTTTCGGCCTCCGCCGCCCGTTTCTTTGACGTTGCTCGTCGTTGCATTTTCCCTTTCCTCTAACGCTATAGCTGCTGCCAAGCTCCAATTAGGGATTGGACAAATTGTAGTGGCCTGTCAATCGCTAATTAAAGTCCCTCAGTTGTGGGCTAAACCTGTATGTGTTACAAATATAAAATTTTTGTTTATATTTGTAAAATAATGTTTGTGTTAAAAAAAATTTTGTTTATAAATTTTTTATTATATAATTAATTAAAAACAATTAATTAATTATGTTCTGTGGTGTTCTGAATCGTTTATTTATTGTTTTAATTGTTTTATTGACTTTTAGGTATTTTCAAATTCTCTCGCCACTTGACAGATTCGTCTCCAAGAACAATCGATTTGTTACTTTTCTTATTTGGAGGTTATCTTCCTTCTTCGTGGTGAGATCCTGGTGGTTACTTCTATTAAATTTAATTATTATATTGTATATATTCTAGGAATGAAAAACTGTGTAAGTATGAAATAAATAAGAAATTTTATTAACAATTCAATATCTTTTGACTCTTTGTCGATTTGTCAATCGATTCTCAGGGTGTTGTTTTATCGTACAATTATTTATATCAGGATTCTTTTAGCAGTTATTTTATGGTAAGTCAGAGAAATAAGGGTTAAGTTTATCAAGTCTAACAGTACAAATATATCACCTTAAAAATTAAAAATACAGGTATAATATTGAATATATAAAATGGTAAGTAAGCAGTTTTCAAACCAATCCGTTGCGAAGGCTGTGTTGAGTTGTATTGTGGGTAATCAATGATGGCTGCCTCTCGTCTATAGTTGGAAGCCGGTCTCACCTCGCTGATTCAAAGTTTAAATAAAGATGCTTTCCCTCTGAATTTTCGTCCTGGTGGCTGCAATTCTTCCTTCTGGTGTTCGTGGAGTGTCTCTGGTTCAGTTTTGGTGTTGTACTCGGAAAAATAGTGTCGGATTAAGTCAAATTCACTTTTGTCGGTTAGGCGTATGTTTGCACTTTTATGGTTAAGTGTTATTACTGTTTTAATGGTTTTAAATGTGTAATCACTGGTGTTCTGTTCTGTATAGTGTTATTTGAATGTCTATAGGTGTTTATTTCACTCGGTCTCCATTTAAAATATGTTTTTTGTCGAAACTCCCGTTCGTCACATTTAGGCTTCGAGAACGTTCGCCATTACGGTTGTAGCAAATAGGTTAAAGTTTTTTAGAACACGTATCAAGTGTATCATTCAACGTTCAATAATCTACTAATTTACTTCCTGCTTCCTTGGCCACAGTCTTAGCCAAGACAATATTATTTAATGCATAGTTCCAAATTTCTATTGCATCCTGTGGATGTGATAAAGTTACATTATAAAACTGATTATATATTTGTTATTCTTTAAATTTATTAGCTAATAACTACTTAATCTCCTTCTTCAGTTCATTCTGCGTAATTTGATACCAAATAATGTAGTTTTATTAAGTTTTTAGTCAAAAATGATATTTTGTTTCTTCAATTTGTTATGTAATTTTTAAAATCCAACTTCATGTCCTTGTCTTTCAAATGAAGCCATATTATAAGTTATGTTATTGATTATATTAAATTTCAGATTGTAATAAAAGGTTTATCTTCCCTTCATTTCTTGCAATTAGCTTAATCGGTTATGTTTTAAAATATTATTCAGTAATATATGACTCCCTCTCTAAATTTTTAGTTTTTACATTTCCATTTTTAACAATAATTCTGGATATAATTTTACAAAACCTTCCATACTTATATTTCTAATTACATGACTTTATTACTTATTTACCTTATGTAAATTCCTTCAGTTTAAATGTATTTCTATACTTATTTGATCAAATTTGATGCTGTTTTTAGTTTTTTACATTTGGCCTAGAATTCTAACAGTTTTTACATACAAAGTTTTTAAATAATACATATTGATTTATACCCTCTTTGACTTTCATTGCTATTGTGACATAGATTGACATTTTCTTATTTTAACAACTTAACAATTAGTATATGTTTCATACTATTAACAAATAACATATAACTCAAATTAACATTTTCTTATTGTAAACAAAAATAACAATTAGTATATGATTCATACCATTAATACATAACATATAAATCAAATTAACATTTGTCTTTTCAACTCAGACATTGTATAGTTATTGATTGATAAAATACACAAGAAATATTATAAATAAGGAATGTTAGATTCTGACATTTAAACTTAACTATCGCTAACACCTTATTCTATACAAACAAATATAATTATTATAATCTTATCCTATTTTTCTTAAACTAGATTTGAATATCAGTTTTTATCTGTTTTTGGGTTTTTTGGGGTAATGATACCTTGTCACTTCACTTTTATTATGGCCTGCTCTGTTTTACTTTATTCATTCTAATAAATGTTATTCTAAAAAGAGTGGCAGTTATTTACAAAAAACACATGCATTATAGGTCATGATAATACTCTATTTCCATTATTCATGAACACAAATTAAATCACTTTAAAGTTGTAGTATTTCATCATCTACTCAGTTTGTGAACACCAATATTGAAATAGAAGGTTTATTTTCTATAACACTAAAACTTGCACTTTCTCATTTTATTCCTTCATTTTGATTCTAAATAGTTATATAGTTTTACTAGAATCAAGAAGTTTATTTATAGATTATAATGAAGATTTGTTTTTGGTGTTATATTATTATCTCACATTGGTTCACTTTCAATTCTTACTCTATACACTTTTTGGTTTACATCTATGGTAAATGTGGTTTTTACCTTTGATATTTTGTTATACTTTGATTTATTATTATTATATTTATTTAGGGGTTTGGTTTTTTCTATAAGAGCATTCCTTCTTCTTGTGGATGCTGTCTTGTCCTTGTTTCTTTATTGATTCCTCCTCTTCTTCTGGTTTCTTATAACATATTTTCTCCATCTTGTTGTGGATTTAGTGATTTTCTGGGTTTCTTGCTTACCTACTCCTATCCTACCTGGGTATTACCTGTTTTCTCATATTTAGCTTTTAATTTGGTTTTGATGATTCATCACTCCTTGTAACATTTATTTTACATGAACTTTTATTTTAATCAATGATTATATTCCACGGTGGTTCTTAATTAATTCTTTATTTTATTTTGCTTTCACGGATTTAACAATGTTAGTATTTTATTTCTATGATCATTTTACCATTAATTTTTATGGGCTTATCTGTCATGCTACAGATTGCTCTCCTCCAGACGTGATTATTTCAGACTTGATTATGGATGAAATAATTGCTAATGACAATTTTATTATTTTTTATTCTTCATTTTCCTCTCAATTTATATCGACTTTTTCATATTTGAGCTTAATAAATTTTATTTAGTCACTTATCTGACTTTTGATTCTACTTGGATATTTAGTGTCTTCTGAGAAATATTTTTATTATTATTATTATATATTTTCTTCTTTTATAAACTTCGTGTTTTATCCCTGGGATATTAATTCCCTAACGTTCCTTAACGTGTGACCTGGGGCAGTTTAGAGGGGCACTGTAGGCTTCACTACTCTGCTGGCCATACATCACTTCAAGTTCAGTCCAGAGGCAAATTCATCTCTGCTCAAAAACATAATGCTGCTGGAATTATCTACAGTCAGTCATCGAATAAACATTTTCTAAGAATAGTCCACTTTATGACTATTTTTTTTAAATATCCTTGGATTCTTCACTTCGTTGTTTCTCAGATTATCTCACATTTTCTCTCTCAATTATTCTTCTTACTATTTATTATTCTCATTATATATATTCTTCTAAACTCTTAGCTCGTCTTATATATATTCATTTTAACTATGGTTGGAAATTTTTGTTAATACTTTTTGTTACTAGTTATGGTGTAACTTTTTCCTTCTACATCTGAATTCTCATTACATTTTCTTCTGGTTATTTACATGATAGCATACTTTTTTATATGTATTTTCTCTTTGGTTCTTATTCATTATTTGAATGGTCTTATTTTATGTTAGTTAATTTTTTTAATTTGTATCTTTATAATTGATATTCAGGTTGTTATTGTGATCATATTATTTAATTATATTTTTCTTTCTTTTCTCACAGAAAGTTATTAATCCGTTTTTGCATTCATTAAAATTAATTCATTTATATTATATTTCATGTGGTACTTCTTCTCTTTGCGTTTCATATATGTCTTATTATTATTATTATTATTATTTTCTCAAAATCATCTTCTCCATATGTTTGGTATGAGTTGTTCTCTTTTGTTTCTTCAGAACTGAGTAATATCATAATCATCTTTCTTGATTACCTGTTTCCATTATTGTTTCATAAGTAGTTAGTCTTAGGTCGTTCTCATTTTTATTATTGTTTTTCTTTTTTAGATTTTTATTATTTTATTATAATAACAGATTCTTCTCTTTGTTTCCAAATTATTGCCTTCCCTTGTATATCACACTCTTTTTTGTTTTTCTTCTCTACTCCTTCAAATGTTAGATATTCACATTTATTCTGGATTATTTTGAATTCTTTTCCTTAATTAATCATTATTTTCTTCTAAATTTGTTTATAATTGGATCATATCTATTTTTAGAACTTTGTTAGCTTTACGTAAAATTCAAATTCTTTTTTTTATTTAATTCCATAACATTTTTCATAAATTATTTGAAATAAGTTGACCTTATTATGATTTAAAAATTTTGATGTTTTATCAAAATTCATCTCCTTTTAGTTAGTCACAATATTTTCTTTCATATTTATTGGTAGTAAGTAGATCTTACTTATCTTTGAATTTGTTTCTAAATTCATTCTTTTCTTTTTAATTATTCCAAATGTTCTCTTTCAAAATTTTATTGTTAGTAAATTGTTCTTACTATTATTTTAGAATATATTTGTTTATAACAAAATTCAAATTTTTCTTTTTTATTTATTCCAAATTGTTTACTTTCAAAAATTGTTTGTGTAAGCTGTTCTTACTATATTTTAGAATGTTTATGTTATTTTAATTCTAAATTCTTCTCTCTTTAATTCCAAATGTTGTCTTTCAAATTTATTTGTAGTAAGTTGGCCTTACTATTATTTTAGAATTTTTATTATTTTTCAAAATTATTTTTCTTTTTCTTTAGTTCAAAAGTCGTTTCATAAATATTTGGTAGTAAGATGTGCTTACTTAGTTTTTAGAATTTTTATTAGTTTTCAAATTTCTTTTTCTTTGTCTTTAGCTTAAAAGTCGTTTCATAAATATTTGGTAGTAAGATGTGCTTACTTAGTTTTTAGAATTTTTATTATTAATTCTAAATTCCAAATTCTTATTATTATTTTTATTCCAAATTGTTTCTTTAAAAATTAGTGTGTAGTAAGTTGGTCTTACTATATTTTAGAATTTTTACGTTTGTACAAAATTCTTCTTCATATTACTTTTTCTTTCAGTTCGTATATATTATTATTATTTTTTTTAATTATCTTTCTTATTATTATATTTTCTTTTATACCCAGGATGGATGATTTTCTTTACGTCGCTCGGTTGCTCATATTTTCATTTGTAATGTTCAGTTTCTTAAATACTCTTCCTTCATAAAACCCAGTTTTGTTTCTTTGTTCCATTATTCATATCATTTCTTTGCAATGGTATTTATATCTCGTCTCCTTCACCATTGTTTTTCACCGTAGTCGGTTATCATGACATCCGTACCTTTTCTTGATGGTATGTGGTATTTGAGTTAACCATGGTCCATCATCTCGGTTGCCCTTATTGTCCGGACGATCATTGTCTTCATAATTATCCCAGTACTTGTGACGTCTCTGGTTTCCGCCTGGTACTTCCTTTTCCCTGCGGTTATTCTGTCGCTTGTTTCAATTTTTCTTGCTGTTATTTCTTCATTTGCTGCAAAGCTTATTTCAAGTTTTCTTTGCATAATTGTACCATATGGTTCATTAACCCAGGGTGTTACTGGTCCATCAATGAATAATGATCTCATTGATATTTTACCATATATTGCTACCCTTGTTATTTCCCATTTACCTCTGGTCCTTTCCAAGTGGTAAGCTACTGTTTTGTGGTAAACCACTTCCGAAATTACTTTTAATTTCCTCCCATAATCTCTGGTATTCATGCTTTCCTTTTTGTTGGTAATTGGGATATTATTGATATAAATTAAACCATGGTTCATCATCTCCATTTCTTCTTTATTTTTTATTAAATTCCTTGGATACATTCTTCTCATTTTCTTTAATTTCCCTTCCATATGTTTAATATCCTCTTGGTTTCGGTTAGTTTTAATTTTAGGTACTACCACTACTTGTTCCCTTGTTTTATCGTTTGGTATTTCTTCTGTTTCTGGTTGGCTATCATTTGGTAATTCTTTAGTCGTATATTCTATTTTCTGACATAAATTTTTATAACTATCCTTCACCTTCTTATTGGTCTCTTTCATTTTTTTAATCTTGGTGCTTACTTCGACCTTAAAATCTTGTACTTCTCGCTCCGTCTGACTCCATCTTTCGTCCGCTTCTGTGATTCGTCGTTCGATCCTGGTTGTCTTTTCTTCTAATTTCTTGTTTATCGACACCATATCATCGTTTATCTTCCTGCTAAACTCTTCCTTTAACAACTCTATCTTCTCGTCTAATTTGTCCAGGTTTCCTTGGTTAATTTTCCTTACTTCTTCTCTGAACATTTGGTTATCCTCTCTCAATTCTTCCAACTTCTCCCCCATCTTCTCTTCCAACTTCTTGTTATCTTCCTTCAACTCTTCCTTCAACTGTCGGTTGTCACTTTCCATCTTTTTACTATTTTCTTCAATTCTCTTATTGGTATTCTCAATTTTGTTAATCAACTCTTCCTTAGTCGATTTAAATTCTTCCTTAAAAGATTGGTTGTCTTCCTTCAATTCTTCTAACTTTTCTCCCATCCTCTCTTCCATCTTCTTACTGTTTTTTTCAATTTTATTTCCCAAATCTTCTTTTGTGGATTCTATGTTTTTGTTGGTATTTCCAATGTCCCCCTTCAAATCTTCCATTTTGGATTCTATGTTTTTGTTTGTGAATTCTATGTTCTTCTCCATTTTCTTACTGCTTTCCTCCATCTCCTTCTTACTGGATTTGATTTCTTCCATCATCATCCTGAACATCTCCTGTATGTTCCCATCCTCCGTTCGTGTTGGCTTTTCTAATTGTTCCTTCCGGACATTGACTTCCCCTGTTTGTGTGGGCACCTCAGGTTGTTCTCCTGGTTGTATGGGTTGTTTAGAAAATACTGGTGGTAATAGCCTTTCCACATCTTCCATTGGCGTCGCCTCCTTGTCTTCCATATCAATTCCAATTTCCTTTTCGGCCTCCGCCGCCCGTTTCTTTGACGTTGCTCGTCGTTGCATTTTCCCTTTCCTCTAACGCTATAGCTGCTGCCAAGCTCCAATTAGGGATTGGACAAATTGTAGTGGCCTGTCAATCGCTAATTAAAGTCCCTCAGTTGTGGGCTAAACCTGTATGTGTTACAAATATAAAATTTTTGTTTATATTTGTAAAATAATGTTTGTGTTAAAAAAAATTTTGTTTATAAATTTTTATTATATAATTAATTAAAAACAATTAATTAATTATGTTCTGTGGTGTTCTGAATCGTTTATTTATTGTTTTAATTGTTTTATTGACTTTTCGGTATTTTCAAATTCTCTCGCCACTTGACAGATTCGTCTCCAAGAACAATCGATTTGTTTACTTTTCTTATTTGGAGGTTATCTTCCTTCTTCGTGGTGAGATCCTGGTGGTTACTTCTATTAAATTTAATTATTATATTGTATATATTCTGGAATGAAAAACTGTGTAAGTATGAAATAAATAAGAAATTTTATTAACAATTCAATATCTTTTGACTCTTTGTCGATTTGTCAATCGATTCTCAGGGTGTTGTTTTATCGTACAATTATTTATATCAGGATTCTTTTAGCAGTTATTTTATGGTAAGTCAGAGAAATAAGGGTTAAGTTTATCAAGTCTAACAGTACAAATATATCACCTTAAAAATTAAAAATACAGGTATAATATTGAATATATAAAATGGTAAGTAAGCAGTTTTCAAACCAATCCGTTGCGAAGGCTGTGTTGAGTTGTATTGTGGGTAATCAATGATGGCTGCCTCTCGTCTATAGTTGGAAGCCGGTCTCACCTCGCTGATTCAAAGTTTAAATAAAGATGCTTTCCCTCTGAATTTTCGTCCTGGTGGCTGCAATTCTTCCTTCTGGTGTTCGTGGAGTGTCTCTGGTTCAGTTTTGGTGTTGTACTCGGAAAAATAGTGTCGGATTAAGTCAAATTCACTTTTGTCGGTTAGGCGTATGTTTGCACTTTTATGGTTAAGTGTTATTACTGTTTTAATGGTTTTAAATGTGTAATCACTGGTGTTCTGTTCTGTATAGTGTTATTTGAATGTCTATAGGTGTTTATTTCACTCGGTCTCCGTTTAAAATATGTTTTTTGTCGAAACTCCCGTTCGTCACTTTTAGGCTTCGAGAACGTTCGCCATTACGGTTGTAGCAAATGGGTTAATGTTTTTAAGAACACGTATCAAGTGTATCATTCAACGTTCAATAATCAACTAATTTACTTCCTGCTTCCTTGGCCACAGTCTTAGCCAAGACAATATTATTTAATGCATAGTTCCAAATTTCTATTGCATCCTGTGGATGTGATAAAGTTACATTATATAACTGATTATATATTTGTTATTCTTTAAATTTATTAGCTAATAACTACTTAATCTCCTTCTTCAGTTCATTCTGCGTAATTTGATACCAAATAATGTAGTTTTATTAAGTTTTTAATCAAAAATGGTATTTTGTTTCTTCATTTTGTTATGTAATTTTTAAAATCCAACTTCATGTCCTTGTCTTTCAAATGAAGCCATATTATAAGTTATGTTATTGATTATATTAAATTTCAGATTGTAATAAAAGGTTTATCTTCCCTTCATTTCTTGCAATTAGCTTAATCGGTTATGTTTTAAAATATTATTCAGTAATATATGACTCCCCTCTCTAAATTTTTAGTTTTTACATTTCCATTTTTAACAATAATTCTGGATATAATTTTACAAAATCTTCCATACCTATATTTCTAATTACATGACTTTATTACTGATTTACCTTATGTAAATTCCTTCAGTTTAAATGTATTTCTATACTTATTTGATCAAATTTGATGCTGTTTTTAGTTTTTTACATTTGGCCTAGATTTCTAATAGTTTTTACATACAAAGTTTTTAAATAATACATATTGATTTATACCCTCTTTGACTTTCATTGCTATTGTGACATAGATTGACATTTTCTTATTTTAACAACTTAACAATTAGTATATGTCTCATACTATTAACAAATAACATATAACTCAAATTAACATTTTTTTATTGTAAACAAAAATAACAATTAGTATATGGTTCATACCATTAATACATAACATATAAATCAAATTAACATTTGTCTTTTCAACTCAGACATTGTATAGTTATTGATTGATAAAATACACAAGAAATATTATAAATAAGGAATGTTAGATTCTGACATTGAAACTTAAATATCGCTAACACCTTATTCTATACAAACAAATATAATTATTATAATCTTATCCTATTTTTCTTAAACTAGATTTGAATATCAGTTTTTATCTGTTTTTGGGTTTTTTGGGGTAATGATACCTTGTCACTTCACTTTTATTTTGGCCTGCTCTGTTTTACTTTATTCATTCTAATGAATGTTATTCTAAAAAGAGTGGCAGTTATTTACAAAAAACACATGCATTATAGATCATGATAATACTCTATTTCCATTATTCATGAACACAAATTAAATCACTTTAAAGTTGTAGTATTTCATCATCTACTCAGTTTGTGAACACCAATATTGAAATAGAAGGTTTATTTTCTATAACACTAAAACTTGCACTTTCTCATTTTATTCCTTCATTTTGATTCTAAATAGTTATATAGTTTTACTAGAATCAAGAAGTTTATTTATAGATTATAATGAAGATTTGTTTTTGGTGTTATATTATTATCTCAAATTGGTTCACTTTCAATTCTTACTCTATACACTTTTTGGTTTACATCTATGGTAAATGTGGTTTTTACCTTTGATATTTTGTTATACTTTGATTTATTATTATTATATTTATTTAGGGGTTTGGGTTTTTTTATAAGAGCATTCCTTCTTCTTGTGGATGCTGTCTTGTTCTTGTTTCTTTATTGATTCCTCCTCTTCTTCTGGTTTCTTATAACATATTTTCTCCACCTTGTTGTGGGTTTAGTCATTTTCTGGGTTTCTTGCTTACCTACTCCTATCCTACCTGGGTATTACCTGTTTTCTCATATTTAGCTTTTAATTTGGTTTTGATGATTCATCACTCCTTGTAACATTTATTTTACATGAACTTTTATTTTAATCAATGATTATATTCCACGGTGGTTCTTAATTAATTCTTTATTTTATTTTGCTTTCACGGATTTAACAATGTTAGTATTTTATTTCTATGATCATTTTACCATTAATTTTTATGGGCTTATCTGTCATGCTACAGATTGCTCTCCTCCAGACGTGATTATTTCAGACTTGATTATGGATGAAATAATTGCTAATGACAATTTTATTATTTTTTATTCTTCATTTTCCTCTCAATTTATATCGACTTTTTCATATTTGAGCTTAATAAATTTTATTTAGTCACTTATCTGACTTTTGATTCTACTTGGATATTTAGTGTCTTCTGAGAAATATTTTTATTATTATTATTATATATTTTCTTCTTTTATAAACTTCGTGTTTTATCCCTGGGATATTAATTCCCTAACGTTCCTTAACGTGTGACCTGGGGCAGTTTAGAGGGGCACTGTAGGCTTCACTACTCTGCTGGCCATACATCACTTCAAATTCAGTCCAGAGGCAAATTCATCTCTGCTCAAAAACATAATGCTGCTGGAATTATCTACAGTCAGTCATCGAATAAACATTTTCTAAGAATAGTCCACTTTATGACTATTTTTTTTAAATATCCTTGGATTCTTCACTTCGTTGTTTCTCAGATTATCTCACATTTTCTCTCTCAATTATTCTTCTTACTATTTATTATTCTCATTATATATATTCTTCTAAACTCTTAGCTCGTCTTATATATATTCATTTTAACTATGGTTGGAAACTTTTGTTAATACTTTTTGTTACTTGTTATGGTGTAACTTTTTCCTTCTACATCTGAATTCTCATTACATTTTCTTCTGGTTATTTACATGATAGCATACTTTTTTATATGTATTTTCTCTTTGGTTCTTATTCATTATTTGAATGGTCTTATTTAATGTTAGTTAATTTTTTCAATTTGTATCTTTATAATTGATATTCAGGTTGTTATTGTGATCATATTATTTAATTATATTTTTCTTTCTTTTCTCACAGAAAGTTATTAATCCGTTTTTGCATTCATTAAAATTAATTCAGTTATATTATATTTCATGTGGTACTTCTTCTCTTTGCGTTTCATATATGTCTTATTATTATTATTATTATTTTCTCAAAATCATCTTCTCCATATGTTTGGTATGAGTTGTTCTCTTTTGTTTCTTCAGAACTGAGTAATATCATAATCATCTTTCTTGATTACCTGTTTCCATTATTGTTTCATAAGTAGTTAGTCTTAGGTCGTTCTCATTTTTATTATTGTTTTTCTTTTTTTGATTTTTATTATTTTATTATAATAACAGATTCTTCTCTTTGTTTCCAAATTATTGCCTTCTCTTGTATATCACACTCTTTTTTGTTTTTCTTCTCTACTCTTTCAAATGTTAGATATTCACATTTATTCTGGATTATTTTGAATTCTTTTCCTTAATTAATCATTATTTTCTTCTAAATTTGTTTATAATTGGATCATATCTATTTTTAGAACTTTGTTAGCTTTACGTAAAATTCAAATTCTTTTTTTTATTTAATTCCATAACATTTTTCATAAATTATTTGAAATAAGTTGACCTTATTATGTTTTAAAATTTTGATGTTTTATCAAAATTCATCTCCTTTTAGTTAGTCACAATATTTTCTTTCAAATTTATTGGTAGTAAGTAGATCTTACTTATCTTTGAATTTGTTTCTAAATTCATTCTTTTCTTTTTAATTATTCCAAATGTTCTCTTTCAAAATTTTATTGGTAGTAAATTGTTCTTACTATTATTTTAGAATTTATTTGTTTATAACAAAATTCAAATTTTTCTTTTTTATTTATTCCAAATTGTTTACATTCAAAAATTGTTTGTGTAAGCTGTTCTTACTATATTTTAGAATGTTTATGTTATTTTAATTATAAATTCTTCTCTCTTTAATTCCAAATGTTGGCTTTCAAATTTATTTGTAGTAAGTTGGCCTTACTATTGTTTTAGAATTTTTATTATTTTTCAAAATTATTTTTCTTTTTCTTTAGTTCAAAAGTCGTTTCATAAATATTTGGTAGTAAAATGTGCTTACTTAGTTTTTAGAATTTTTATTAGTTTTCAAATTTCTTTTTCTTTGTCTTTAGCTTAAAAGTCGTTTCATAAATATTTGGTAGTAAGATGTGCTTACTTAGTTTTTAGAATTTTTATTATTAATTCTAAATTCCAAATTCTTATTATTATTTTTATTCCAAATTGTTTCTTTAAAAATTAGTGTGTAGTAAGTTGGTCTTACTATATTTTAGAATTTTTACGTTTTTACAAAATTCTTCTTCATATTACTTTTTCTTTCAGTTCGTATATATTATTATTATATTTTTAATTATCTTTCTTATTATTATATTTTCTTTTATACCCAGGATGGATGATTTTCTTTACGTCGCTCGGTTGCTCATATTTTCATTTGTAATGTTCAGTTTCTTAAATACTCTTCCTTCATAAAACCCAGTTTTGTTTCTTTGTTCCATTATTCATATCATTTCTTTGCAATGGTATTTATATCACGTCTCCTTCACCATTGTTTTTCACCGTAGTCGGTTATCATGACATCCGTACCTTTTCTTGATGGTATGTGGTATTTGAGTTAACCATGGTCCATCATCTCGGTTGCCCTTATTGTCCGGACGATCATTGTCTTCATAATTATCCCAGTACTTGTGACGTCTCTGGTTTCCGCCTGGTACTTCCTTTTCCCTGCGGTTATTCTGTCGCTTGTTTCAATTTTTCTTGCTGTTATTTCTTCATTTGCTGCAAAGCTTATTTCAAGTTTTCTTTGCATAATTGTACCATATGGTTCATTAACCCAGGGTGTTACTGGTCCATCAATGAATAATGATCTCATTGATATTTTACCATATATTGCTACCCTTGTTATTTCCCATTTACCTCTGGTCCTTTCCAAGTGGTAAGCTACTGTTTTGTGGTAAACCACTTCCGAAATTACTTTTAATTTCCTCCCATAATCTCTGGTATTCATGCTTTCCTTTTTGTTGGTAATTGGGATATTATTGATATAAATTAAACCATGGTTCATCATCTCCATTTCTTCTTTATTTTTTATTAAATTCCTTGGATACATTCTTCTCATTTTCTTTAATTTCCCTTCCATATGTTTAATATCCTCTTGGTTTCGGTTAGTTTTAATTTTAGGTACTACCACTACTTGTTCCCTTGTTTTATCGTTTGGTATTTCTTCTGTTTCTGGTTGGCTATCATTTGGTAATTCTTTAGTCGTATATTCTATTTTCTGACATAAATTTTTATAACTATCCTTCACCTTCTTATTGGTCTCTTTCATTTTTTTAATCTTGGTGCTTACTTCGACCTTAAAATCTTGTACTTCTCGCTCCGTCTGACTCCATCTTTCGTCCGCTTCTGTGATTCGTCGTTCGATCCTGGTTGTCTTTTCTTCTAATTTCTTGTTTATCGACACCATATCATCGTTTATCTTCCTGCTAAACTCTTCCTTTAACAACTCTATCTTCTCGTCTAATTTGTCCAGGTTTCCTTGGTTAATTTTCCTTACTTCTTCTCTGAACATTTGGTTATCCTCTCTCAATTCTTCCAACTTCTCCCCCATCTTCTCTTCCAACTTCTTGTTATCTTCCTTCAACTCTTCCTTCAACTGTCGGTTGTCACTTTCCATCTTTTTACTATTTTCTTCAATTCTCTTATTGGTATTCTCAATTTTGTTAATCAACTCTTCCTTAGTCGATTTAAATTCTTCCTTAAAAGATTGGTTGTCTTCCTTCAATTCTTCTAACTTTTCTCCCATCCTCTCTTCCATCTTCTTACTGTTTTTTTCAATTTTATTTCCCAAATCTTCTTTTGTGGATTCTATGTTTTTGTTGGTATTTCCAATGTCCCCCTTCAAATCTTCCATTTTGGATTCTATGTTTTTGTTTGTGAATTCTATGTTCTTCTCCATTTTCTTACTGCTTTCCTCCATCTCCTTCTTACTGGATTTGATTTCTTCCATCATCATCCTGAACATCTCCTGTATGTTCCCATCCTCCGTTCGTGTTGGCTTTTCTAATTGTTCCTTCCGGACATTGACTTCCCCTGTTTGTGTGGGCACCTCAGGTTGTTCTCCTGGTTGTATGGGTTGTTTAGAAAATACTGGTGGTAATAGCCTTTCCAGATCTTCCATTGGCGTCGCCTCCTTGTCTTCCATATCAATTCCAATTTCCTTTTCGGCCTCCGCCGCCCGTTTCTTTGACGTTGCTCGTCGTTGCATTTTCCCTTTCCTCTAACGCTATAGCTGCTGCCAAGCTCCAATTAGGGATTGGACAAATTGTAGTGGCCTGTCAATCGCTAATTAAAGTCCCTCAGTTGTGGGCTAAACCTGTATGTGTTACAAATATAAAATTTTTGTTTATATTTGTAAAATAATGTTTGTGTTAAAAAAATTTTTGTTTATAAAGTTTTTATTATATAATTAATTAAAAACAATTAATTAATTATGTTCTGTGGTGTTCTGAATCGTTTATTTATTGTTTTAATTGTTTTATTGACTTTTCGGTATTTTCAAATTATCTCGCCACTTGACAGGTTCGTCTCCAAGAACAATCGATTTGTTTACTTTTCTTATTTGGAGGTTATCTTCTTTCTTCGTTGTGAGATCCTGGTGGTTACTTCTATTAAATTTAATTATTATATTGTGTATATTCTAGGAATGAAAAACTGTGTAAGTATGAAATAAATAAGAAATTTTATTAACAATTCAATATCTTTTGACTCTTTGTCGATTTGTCAATCGATTCTCAGGGTGTTGTTTTATCGTACAATTATTTATATCAGGATTCTTTTAGCAGTTATTTTATGGTAAGTCATAGAAATAAGGGTTAAGTTTATCATGTATAACAGTACAAATATATCACCTTAAAAATTAAAAATACAGATATAATATTGAATATATAAAATGTAAGTAAGCAGTTTTCAAACCAATCCGTTGCGAAGGCTGTGTTGAGTTGTATTGTGGGTAATCAATGATGGCTGCCTCTCGTCTATAGTTGGAAGCCAGCCTCACCTCGCTAATTCAAAGTTTAAATAAAGATGCTTTCCCTCTGAATTTTCGTCCTGGTGGCTGCAATTCTTCCTTCTGGTGTTCGTGGAGTGTCTCTGGTTCAGTTTTGGTGTTGTACTCGGAAAAATAGTGTCGGATTAAGTCAAATTCACTTTTCTCGGTTAGGCGTATGTTTGCACTTTTATGGTTAAGTGTTATTACTGTTTTAATGGTTTTGAATGTGTAATCACTGGTGTTCTGTTCTGTATAGTGTTATTTGAATGTCTATAGGTGTTTATTTCACTCGGTCTCCGTTTAAAATATGTTTTTTGTCGAAACTCCCGTTCGTCACTTTTAGGCTTCGAGAACGTTCGCCATTACGGTTGTAGCAAATAGGTTAATGTTTTTAAGAACACGTATCAAGTGTATCATTCAACGTTCAATAATCAACTAATTTACTTCCTGCTTCCTTGGCCACAGTCTTAGCCAAGCCAATATTATTTAATGCATAGTTCCAAATTTCTATTGCATCCTGTGGATGTGATAAAGTTACATTATACAACTGATTATATATTTGTTATTCTTTAAATTTATTAGCTAATAACTACTTAATCTCCTTCTTCAGTTCATTCTGCGTAATTTGATACCAAATAATGTAGTTTTATTAAGTTTTTAATCAAAAATGGTATTTTGTTTCTTCATTTTGTTATGTAATTTTTAAAATCCAACTTCATGTCCTTGTCTTTCAAATGAAGCCATATTATAAGTTATGTTATTGATTATATTAAATTCAGATTGTAATAAAAGGTTTATCTTCCCTTCATTTCTTGCAATTAGCTTAATCGGTTATGTTTTAAAATATTATTCAGTAATATATGACTCCCCTCTCTAAATTTTTAGTTTTTACATTTCCATTTTTAACAATAATTCTGGATATAATTTTACAAAATCTTGCATACTTATATTTCTAATTACATGACTTTATTACTGATTTACCTTATGTAAATTCCTTTATTTTAAATGTATTTCTATACTTATTTGATCAAATTTGATGCTGTTTTTAGTTTTTTACATTTTTCCTAGATTTCTAATAGTTTTTACATACAAAGTTTTTAAATAATACATATTGATTTATACCCTCTTTGACTTTCATTGCTATTGTGACATAGATTGACATTTTCTTATTTTAACAAATTAACAATTAGTATATGTTTCATACTATTAACAAATAACATATAACTCAAATTAACATTTTCTTATTGTAAACAAAAATAACAATTAGTATATGGTTCATTAATACATAACATATAAATCAAATTAACATTTGTCTTTTCAACTCAGACATTGTATAGTTATTGATTGATAAAATACACAAGAAATATTATAAATAAGGCATGTTAGATTCTGACATTTAAACTTAACTATCGCTAACACCTTATTCTATACAAACAAATATATAACTTGCACTTTCTCTTTTTATTCCTTGATTTTGATTCTAAATAGTTATATAGTTTTACTAGAATCTAGAAATCTATTTATAGATTATAATGAAGATTTGTTTTTGGTGTTATATTATTATCTCACATTGGTTCACTTTCAATTCTTTATCTATACACTTTTTGGTTTACATCTATGGTACATGTGGTTTTTACCTTTGATATTTTGTTATACTTTGATTTATTATTATTATATTTATTTAGGGGTTTGGGTTTTTTTATAAGAGCATTCCTTCTTCTTGTGGATGCTGTCTTGCTCTTGTTTCTTCATTGATTCCTCCTCTTCTTCTGGTTTCTTATAACTTATTTTCTTCATCTTGTTGTGGGTTTAGTCATTTTCTGGGTTTCTTCCTTACCTACTCCTATCCTACCTGGGTATTACCTGTTTTCGCATATTTAGCTTTTAAATTGGTTTTGATGATTCATCACTCCTTGTAACATTTTTTTACACGAACTTTTATTTTAATCAATGATTATATTCCACGGTGGTTCTTAATTAATTCTTTATTTTATTTTGCTTTCTCGGATTTAACAATGTTAGTATTTTATTTCTATGATCATTCTACCATTCATTTTTATGGGCTTATCTGTCATGCTACAATATTATAGGTAAAATTTATAAGAATATCCACTGTGAAAAATTGAACGGTTACGTAACTACAGTTCTTATATTTTAATTTTATTAAAATTTAGAATTTAAAGACGTTTTGTAGTCTTTTCAGTACGGTAAGTAGGTAGATTGTTTTACACAAAATTTACTATACTTTACTTCTAAGACTAACTGATCTCAGTGATGAGTATCGGGAACATTCATTTTTCATAAATATATTTTTTCTTTTTAAACAAGGTGTTAAAAGTCTAATAAAAATAGAATTTATTTGAGTTGCTTTGTTCTTTACTTGAGTCTACTTATTAGAAGCACAGCATTCATTGGTTGTCTCAGTTCAGTAAACTGCACCAAAGGATTATATTTATGTCATCTACTTGCCTTTTAAGCGAACAAATTTTATTAAATCAATGGTCTTTACACGTAAATTAACTTTTATCTCAATCCGTATCTCCAATAGAATATGTTCATTAGACTAACATTATTAATTTATTATTGATAATATGACATTAGACTTTATTTTAATTTTATATAAAGACTTTGTATTTTTATTTGATTTCATGTTTCGTCACTTACAGATTTATACATGACTATGAACGCGTAGCGCATCTATGTTAAGTTGATTGAATTAGTTAGGGATTATATATTTTTTACAATTAAAACGATTTTTAGTCTCAAGTTGTAGGTATTATTGGTTACAAAATTATTTTAAGTAGATTGTGAACATACTACTGATACACTGTAATAGGAAAAGTAACTAAAACCACTATGTCGTTACACAAATATATTTTTGGTTTATGTGTAAGTTACCATTGCAATAATATTTAAAAGCATAGATAAAGTAATATTGCCGAAATAAATACATATAATGATAGTCTACTGAAAATAAATCTACTGAACAAAAGGGTGAATTAAAAGTCCTTACAACTGGTTTACTTTACAAATCAGGCAGTTGGTCAACAACAAATTGAGTAAATTTACTTATTTTGTACTAGAACATTTTACAGTTTTTCGACATTAAAAGTTCCCTAGAGTTTACGATTTGAACGTTAATATTAATGTATCACAATATGGAATTCTCTTGAATGTAACTCAAAGTTCAAGGGAACTATTCCTTTGCCTGATGACCTATAGTTCAGCCACGGCAACAGCATGTTTTACACATAAGACTGTATACAGTAGAATCAGGAACGCGTTTGGATTGTTATTTGGTTACAAATTTCACAGGATTAATTCAGTACGACTCCTATGTATACGACTTACACCAAATCTAGTAAACTTCGTGTGTCTTAACCAAAACAATGCAGACAATTTTTCACTCAGTGGCAAACAGGAAAAGGCGCTCGGTGTTAAGTGCGTTTTTAAATATTATTTCAGAAAATATTTACGTAATCAGGACGTTATTTCCTTGAGATTGGCGGCGTTCAATACCCGGACTTGCGAAATATTCCTGCAAACTTATCGTCTGTAGAAAAAACTACATGCGTAATGATTAAATAACGCATATGAACTGAACTTGCACGGAGGTATACTAACGTTTTACTGAAATTCTGAAGCTTATTCCCTCTACAGAATCAAATTTAAGTCAGGGAATTACTATCAGATTTTGTAAATCTCAACTTTTCTGGTCCACAATTATTCTCTACTTGCAGAGAATTTATTTACAATTGCATGACCTTTTTATGGATTTTTGTGTATGAGTCATACATAATAAATATTAGTAAAACGTATTCACACCCATTGAATAATACGTTTACTTAAGGTAAATTGCTTGTTATAAAATGAACTACATACCTGTCCGAGTCCCACGTTGAAATCTTAATTAATAAGGGCGCATTAGTTTTTTTTATAATTATCGTCTACGCGGCATATGCACACGCGCACTCAACTATCGTAAAGACCTTAAGGTAGATTTAATTACGCATATTTTCATATAACAAACTACAAATTTGCACTTACTATAATATATTTATAAATTTATATTACCGAGTTCCATACATACTAACTGAGTCCCACATTCGAGTCCTTATATTTCATATATTGTTTTATTATAATAAAAAAATAGCTTTGAATGAACTATGTGTGTGTGTGTGTGTGTGTGTGTGTGTGTGTGTGCTACCTTTCCTTGAGACATATTGTAGCATGACAGAAAATCCATCTTATTATAAGTAAAAAATAAGCAAGAATAGAATAAAAAACCAAACTGGCAAAAAGAAAAAGTACTATGATAATTAATCAAGAACAAAAGTAAGCTGGAATCCGAGATTAAAAGAAGTCGAGTTCATTAAAACCAACTTAAGTGATAATCCAACTTATATAGTAAATATACCCAGGTAGAGTAGGAGCAGTTAAGAAAAAAAACATATATAACCAAAACCACCCAATAAAGAAAGAACTAGTAAAAAAACAATACCACATAAAAATAAAACCCCCATAAAAGTAAAACATAGGAAAAGTACAATACAGTAGAATAAAAACTATGTAAATTTAATATAAGTAAAAATGTTAGATATATGATGGAAAGTGTACAAAGATAATTTATTTTGATTGTGAAAAAGTGACTAACAATAATCACATTTACGTGATGTTTCTTATTCCCCAATGACTAGATAAAATGACTAGAAATCAAAATTTGGGAATATAGTGAATAGTGAGGTGAACCAGGTAAGTTAATTAATTAAGGCCTACAATCATATATACTGTAAATATTACAGTGTACTGTAAGACCATGTATGGTCTTAAATTATTCAGAATCAAATAAGGAATTTGATTAAATAATTGGAATTAAACAATAATAGATAATAAACAAAACGTAATTTATAATATAATGTAAAATTCAATTCTTTTGTACAAAAGCAAACTTGAGACTTCAATCAGCTCACTGAAAAAAAGTAAATTTACTATTAAATCAGCCAGGACCTTTTGTATGATGAAGAAAAGCTAGGAGTTAATTGTTAAACGTCGAGGTGAACACATCGAGGTGAACAATTTAATAAACTTAATTATAATAAGAACCATTGGAAGAATTACTGTCATAACATAAAACCAGTAGAACAATTAATTAGAACCAAGATGAAAAAAAAATGTATATGCTATTAATATTGGTAACCAGAAGAAGATTGTGCGAACAACAGAAGAAATAAAGAGAATTCAGACGGAAAATTTTACACACCATAACTAGCAATAAATTATATCAACAGAGCTTACAAACATGAGAAGAATAAATATATCAGCACAGCTATAAAACATAAGAAGGATAAATACATAAGAAGAATAAATGAGATAGATAGTATTAGCAAATCTGAGCAACCACGAAGTGAGGAATCCAAGGATGTTTTTTATTAGTCGAGAAATAGACTATTTTTTAATAATTTTTATTTAAAGACTGTATGTAGATGTATTCCAGCAGTCTTATATTTGAGCAGAGATGATGTTCCTCTGATCTCAAAAAAGTCTAGTATGGCCACCAGAGTACTGTAGCCACAAGTGCCGCTCTGGACTGCCCCAGCTCACGTGTTAGGGAATGAATATCCCATGTATGAAGCACCAAGTAAAAGAAAAAAAAAAAAATATATATATATATATATATATATATATAATAATGATATATCTCAGATTACAATAACTATCTAATAAGAATAAATTCAATGAAAAGAAGAAAAAAGCTAGAGCTCAATTACGATGAAGCAGATATAGAAGTGGATAGGAAGACAAGGAATATAATAAACAATAAATATCATAAGCAATTATTTCATACATACTAAACGTATGATCTGAATTAATAACTTCTGGAGGAGAGCAATCTGTAGCATGACAGAAAATCCATCTTATTATAAGTCAAAAAACAAGCAAGAATAGAATATAAAACCAAACAAAAAGAAAAAGTACTATAATAATTAATCAAGAACAAAAGTATACTGAAATCCGAGATTAAAATAAGTCAAGTTCATTAAAACCAACTTAAGTGATAATCCAAATTATATAGTAAATATACCCAGGTAGAATAGGAGCAGTTAAGAAAAAACCATAAAACCATATATAAACAAACCACCGAATAAAGAAATAACTAGTAAGAAAACAGTACCACATAAAAATAAAACACCCATAAAAGTATAACATAGGAAAAGTACAATACAGTAGAATAAAAACTATGTAAATTAAATATATGTAAAAATATTAGATATATGATGGAAAGTGTACAAAGGTAATTTATTTTGATTGTGAAAAAGTGACTAACAATAATCCCATTTAAGTGATGTTTCTTATTCCCCAATGACTAGATAAAATGACTAGAAATCAAATTTGCGAATATAGTGAATAGTGAGGTGAACCAGGGTAGATCACTAAATTAAAACAAAAACAGCAATAGACTGATTAATAATTAACTTTAAGGAACTATTTAAATAAAAATAGATTTGTTTGTTGTGTTAGCAGTTCATTGAACTCATAGCATTGAATGATTGTGATTGGATTTATTTTTCAATTTATATCTTTATTATGATTTAATGGTATCAGTAAATAAAAAACAATATTGTAATTGGGTAAGGTCAATTTAGTTGGTAAGATTTTAGTAAAATTGTATGTCAGAAAGTGTATTAACAAGCTGAGGGAATAGTAAACTTTGTAATTGAACTAACATAAAAACAGAGGCCAAATTGTAAATCTCAACATTTTAAATTAAAAATAAATAAGTATGAAACTAATTAAATGAATGAAATTTGTTATATGTAACTCACTAACCATTTGTAATAAACGTAACAACACTTTGTGAAAGTAATGAAGGAATGTATAGGATATTGTTAGGAAAAATGAAAGTGTAACAACACTGGAGTCTAAAGAAAAGCCTAAATTGAAAATAGTATTCAAATTAGATAAGTAAATAATAAAATTATTAAGAATTAGAGAAACCAAATAATAAGAATTCAACCAATAATCTTATTTAATAATAATTGGAATATAACATAGATTGTAAACCATTTAATGTGGGAGAAGGTAAATTAATTAAGGCCTACAATTAAATATACTGCAGATGTGACTTTTGAGCTAAAAGATACTATAAAATATACCGTGTATGGTCTTAAATTATTCAGAATCAAATAAGGAATTTGATTAAATAATTGGAATTAAAAGTAATAGATAATAAACAAAATGTAATTTATAATATAAAGTAAAATTCAATTATTTTGTACAGAACCAAACTTGAGACTTCAATCAGCTGACTGAAAAAAATGTAAATTTACTATTAAATCAGCCAGGACCTATTGTATAATGAAGAAACAAAATTAGGAGTTAATTCTTGAACGACGAGGTGAACACATCAGAACGTTCGAGATCAAACAGGTAAAAAATATAATTTGATATGAACTAAACCTATAGAAAGAAAAAAAAGATATTTAAAATATGATTTATTAACGCTAAAGTCAAACAAAAGAAATCCAACCATTACATGTAGGATTATTGGAAATAGTAATCTAGATGTTAGAACAATCCAGGCACTAATTCAGAATTTGCCGATGTGAATATTACCATTACAAAACTGGACGAGATATTTGAACGAGGACAATTCTAAACACTTATTACCGAACCAAACAACGGATCATTAATACGGAATAATCACTCAACGACGAAGAAAATTGATCACTACTACTATGATGAAGGACACAAAGAATAAACATTTATTTGGAGGAGAATCGACTTGAAAATCTTGGTGTAACTTCGTAGCAAGAAGGCGGCCATCTTTAATCGTATACCCGAGCATCAGCTGTGATGACGTCAGCCTACGCATAGCTGTTGGTTTGAACAATTTAATTTTTAATAACATTTTTATATTAAATACTATTTCTATTTTGTCATTAAGGACTTTTTAATTGTAAGTATTGTACCTTTCAGCATTACCCGTTCTCTGACATTTGATAACAGTTAAAAAATCCAATGAATAATTAAATGTTTATTGTTTAAGTAAGATAAACCGAACGACCTGAGATAAAGAGTTTTCGTAATGTGAAACAGTATTTCGACTCGAAGTCGATTAATCGCAACAAGATTAACAAATTCATTTAAACATTCCATTTTTTGAGTTTTATTTCTTTGTGAACATTGTAGCATGACAGATAATCCACTAAGTAATAGTTCCATTATGATCATAAATACATTTAAATTACAAATAACTCAAAAGAATTATCAAATGAAAATAATTAAACATCAAAGAAAAATACCACCATAAAGGAAAAAATTATTAAATCATAAAAACGCAAAAAATAAGTATCAAGAAATAAAAATCCGAAGAAACTAAAATAATATCAGGATAATACCCAGGTAGGTTAGGAGCAGGTAATAAAGAAGATACCCCGAACCAACCAACGGGCACAAAATAAAACCAACTTACCTTGGAAAACCCAAGAAGGAAGAAATGAAGAAAAGAAGATATAGGATGGGAGGACTACGAGGAATACCCATGATAAACCTATTAATAACAAAAACAAACCCCGAACCAAATTTTAATGTCACCCAAAGAAAGTATAACACCCCAAAACTCCATAGAAATGTAAATTAATTATAAAACAAAAGTATTTACTAGTGTGAATAGAAGTGCACCAACTAAAGTTATTATATAATAAAATAAACAAATTTTCACAGTCCATTATAACTAAAGGTTTGGTCTGAGAATATTGTAAAACTTAAATATAAATCAGACCCAACAGTGTAAGTGAACCAGTGCAAGTGATTTTAATATAATAAACTTCAAGTAAAGGTGTAACTGTTACTTGAACTATGTGCTATTAAATAACTTTTATATTTTATATAATTACAGAGATAACATGTCATGAAATATTGTTGTGAAAATATTTCTAATGTTTCATAGAAGAGGCCACTTTTTATCAAAAAACTTTCATAGAAATATAAATGATAAAGAAAGCAGGTGGGGGAATAATTACTGTGACAGGGGATTAAATTATAATACACCATATAAACAGAAAGGACTGCAATAAACTTAAGTTTAACAAAAAATAAAAAATTTAAATGGCTAATTATGTTTGTCTTTAAAGCCAATGAACTCCACATTTCAAAGTGGTAATAGAATAAGAATTAAAATTAGTATAAGAATGTTTATGAATATAACAGTGTTCATACAGCCTAAAATATTTCTGTATGTATACTATACTATAAAATTATTGAAAAATTTCAAAATGTAATACTGTACCTAATAATTTCAGAGGAGGAATAGTAAATTCATGAATTATAACTAAAAGAATGATCAATTGATAAATTTATAAGAAATTAAGGAAAGTAAAGATTTATATCAATCTGAAATATATTATAATCATATTTATAACACATAAGATGGCTAAAATTTTTGACAAGAACAGGAAACAGATATTGAGCCTATATTTCCAAAATGACAGAAATATAGCAATTTTAACAAAAAACTTTATAAAGATGGACTATTGTATGTCAAATTAACCATAAGGAGTTAAAGAAACCAATTACGTAATTACTAGTTCACGAAAGTAATCAATAACCAAAATATACTCTGATTATAATGTAATTTAAATCACATGAAGTGGAAGTGATTTATATTTGAAACAATACTTTTATAATATTAACTTGGCAAGATATTTCAGGAGACGAAGGAAGTGAAACAGTCCTTAATTAACATTCGAAGCGAACGGTTGATTGAAGCTCGCGCTAAGAACCTGTATAGCGAATACGATTAATGGCGTATAAAGATTAAACATAAAATCAGTGAACAACCGAGAGTTACCGAAATTGGTATATTAAACATAAAATAAGTGCACAACACCACCACAAACAGTGAAAACACACAATACCTAACCGAATAAAAGTGAAATAAACCAATAAAACTATCAAACATTAATAATTCACATTACAACGAACTTCACGATTTTTCGCCACACACAGACAAAAGTGAACACACCAAATATAAAACATTTAAAGCCAGTGAACACAGAACACTTAACCAGGACACCTCTAACAACACAATAGACATTGTCCAATATTACGGAGATCAGAAAGCAGTTGTGAAGGGAACTTTATTGTCAGAAATTCCAGCCATAACATTCTCGGTTTTCTTCAACAACAAGGCGGCGGCCATGATGGTTCCGTGATGCAAAGCGAACTCTCCTGATTGAATTCAGCAGACGGCATTGGTTTGACAAATTCAATTTTATAAACATTATATATCATAAATAACTTTGTCATTTATTAATTATTAAGAATTATTTCGTTAATGTTATACTTTCTATACTTGCCCCTTCCCTGACTATTATAATTATAACCGTTAAAAGAACCATTCGAAAATATTCATATATTATAACCTGTATTGAGAATCGATTATCCTGTGAAAGAGTCGAGCTTTATTTACATATCGATTTTTTAAATCGATATTTTCACCATAATTGTCAATAAATCATAATAATTCAATTTTCTGGTTTTAAATTTATTTCACAAAGTAATATAAGAGTTTTAATTAACCACAGGACTAACTGGAAGGCGACCATTACATGAGGAGGAGAGTAATATACTTGAGATTCGAAGAAAATCGCCAATCGATTAGTGAAGTGAGACAAACTTATTAACTCCAGATTTCTTTACAGTTAACCAGAAGTGAATATATTGACATAAAAAATTACAGAATTTTAAATTTTCGACGAAACCATATTACAAGAATTATTTATTATTTATTTAAACAATAAACGAACATAAAAAATTATTTTTGTTTGAAAATCTTTTTTTAAATTAAATTAAAATTTTTTTATTTATTTGTAACCGCATATACACAGGTCTTGTTACAACATATACTTAGAAGAATTTCAAGTAGGACTTGAAACATGGACTTCAAGGAAGAAGAGAATAACATCGCGAAGGAGTATAATCACTAAATATCCAAATACCACTAACCGATTATTATATTTCATAATCTATTTAACGCGTTAAACAAAATTTTAATAAACAACCAAAGAAAATAAAATAAGAAGGTAATTAATATAATAACGAGGGATAATTTAATAAATAGTAAACTGATAAATAATTCATAAAAAAAATTATAAATTAAATTTAAACAAAATTTACACATTCATATTATAATTTTTTGTAACCCCAAGAACAAGTGATCTTTACAATATTTATTGGTAATCATCAACATTATCATCATAAGAGTAATTTTTAAAATTGATTATGAAAATTTGTGGCTCCTACCATAATGAAGTTATCCGTTGCAGTGTTAATTTGATCAGCTGATTACTTTGTTGTGTTACACATGCATTATATGTGATCAGCTGATGACGCACATGTGTCGAATGTTTATCTGGTTTAACACTCTATTTATGGTTCATTGTTATTCTTGATAACTTCACACAACCACACCTTAATAACTGTGTTCTTTTCTTTTTATTCATATATACGATTTCTGTTTATGAATCTTTTCTTTACTCTGTATCTATTCATACATAGAGTATTTCCTTTTTTTTCATATTCTCTAAAAATGCTTACTTAATTGGATGAAATAAAATTCACTGGTTAACAATGATTTTGTTAAATGTTAAATTTTTGCTAATTCTTATCTATTTTTGGGTGCTGATTCTGAATATGTAGTCAGAATTTCTCTATCACCCTCAGTTTTTTTGTAACTGCCCTTTTTATTTTTCCGTAAGTACTATGCATGAACACCATATGCATAGAATTTTGTGAACGTAAATAATATCAACTAAATAGCTTTAGTTTATTTATTGCAGCAACTAAGTTGATAAGTCAAATAAAATTGTTTGGGTTAGTGAATAATCGTCATTACTTATTTATTATTGTTACTTACGTTTTTGTTACTTAAACTGTTACGGACTGTTATTTTTGTATAATAAAATCATCTGGGATAACAGCTAAGACTAGACGTAATGTTAAATATCCCGATATTCTCTCTGCTATAAGGCCAGTCCCACAGAGTCCAGAGCTTCCAGTTCCAGCACCATCAGAAACATGGAACTTAGACGAAGAAGAAGTTGTTACTGATATTAACCTTGTGCAGACTTATCAGGTGATGAAGAAAAAAGAGACCCAGATTTTTTGGAAAATACATATACTGAACCTCACTTAACTAATCAGTCAGAATTAAATGACCTCGTTCGTGATCTAAATTTATCAAAGAGTCAAGCAGAAATACTGGCATCAAGATTGAAACTATGTAATCTTTTACAGCAGAATACTAAAATAAGTATTTTCCGTGACAGCTAGTCTGAATTTGAACATTTCTTCTCTCAGTACAAGGACTTAGTGTACTGCAATGACGTTGATTCGTTACAGGAAGCTTTGGGACATATGCACCATCCTTAAGAATGGCGTCTATTTTTAGACTCTTTAAAGCTTAGTATGAAAGCAGTCCTACTTCACACTTGAAATAAATACCCATCAATCCCTTTATCTTATGCTGCTCACATGAATGAGTCGTACAAAAACATGAAACTTGTATTGAGCAGGATTCAGTATAAGAAATATTCATGGCATATTTGTAGAGATCTGAAAGTGATAGTACTTTTACTTGGATTGCAACTTGGGTACATTAAATTCTGTTGCTTCTTGTGTGAATGGGACAGCAGGGATAGGAAGAATCATTACATAAAAAAGCAGTGGCCAAATAGAAAGGCACCGACTGTAGGAGAGGAGAATGTTCTAAGTCAAGCACTAGTAAAACCTGAAACAGTTTATCTTCCGCCACTATACATTAAGCTCGGTTTAATGACAAATTTTGTTAAAGCAATGGATCTTAGTGGTGCAGGATTTCAGTTTCTGAAAACAAGTTCCCTAATATAAGTTATGCTGAGATTAAGGAAGGTATATTTGTTGGACGACAAATAAGAAAACTAATGAATGATCCTGCATTTGAAGAATGTTTGAATGAATTTGAAGTTGCTGCATGGAAATCATTTCAAAATGTGGTTAACAACTTCCTGGTAAACCATAAGGCGGATAACTACAGAGAACATGCCACTGAGGTTCTTCACAACTACAGAAACACAAATGGATGTAATATGTCACTCAAAATTCATTTCTTAGATTCACATTTGGGTTTTTTCCCTAACAATCTTGGCACCGTGAGTGACGAACATGGTGAACGCTTTCACCAGGAAATATCCACAATGTAAACACGCTACGATGGAAAATGGAACCCAAAAATACTAGCTGACTACTGCTGGAATCTAAAGAGGGATCTACCTATATCCAATTACAGCAGAAAATCCAAAAAAAGTCGATTTTAAATAAGTACAAAGTGCATGTAACATATTGTTATATTACCGTCACGTAATTTTCTTTTTGCAAAAAAAAATGTTAATTAATAAAACAAAATGTCCGATAGGAAACAACTGTTAACATATTTGAAATTAGCACTAAAAATACTATAAGACTCTGTTATTCACTTTCACTTAACAAATACAAAATTAAATTTTGTTGACCACTGAATTTTAATCTTAGATGTTATTCCATTTGCATATTTATTGACATTTTTTATATGCGTGCAAACCACTATATATTCTACTTGTGTGTGGTAACCTGAGCAATCACTCAGTGTTTATATAAATCATATTTCTACTTAGTACGTACAACACACACAGAGGTTGGGTTTTATTGAATATTTTTATATTTTACATTACAAATGATGATCGTTAAATATTTCTTCAACAACGTACGTAGCCGTGTATTCAATAATGCAAGTGAGATATTCATAAACGGAATATTCGTCTTCAGCAGTTGTGTTCTGTTGCATCTTCAATTTTCATTCCCTTTATGCAGTACAACCAGTCGAAAGACTGATAAACCAATAATAATAATAATAATATACAGTAGCGATCATGTTTAAACGCGATGTACTTTTAGGTTAAATTGTTAGTTCTGTATAAAACATCAAAATATATTACTTTGTAAAAGTGGTAAGCAACATGAGTGCTGGCATTTAGATAACTTGCATTATACCTGATATATTTTTTAATTCAGACTGTGCCTTCTTTTGTCCCCATTATACAACCTTCATGATTATTCAAATATCAAAATTATATTCCCTTCTTGTTTCTATGAATATATTTCTACTTATAATTAATCTACCCATCTAATATACATATCCACCTAATCTACATCTACCTTTATGTTAGTAATTTACTTACTCCAACGCCAATGTTCGTCATCTTTTAGGTTTGAAACAGACAGACACAAAACATATTTGTCACAAAGAAAATTGCATGACCTGTGTAACTGCTGTTATATTGGCTTTCGAACAGTTTATATGTCTTTACACTATTTGGTTTGTGTCAGTACAAATATTTTATTTCGGTACAAAATTTCAAATCCTTGCAATTAAAAATTAAAATTTGAAATTATTTCCATTTTATAAACTTTTATTTTAAGTTAGACGAGTCAAGTAATTTTTCAAAGTAGGTACTACGTGTTACCATACCAATAAACATTATTTTCTAATTTTGCCTTCACGGTCGTACATAACGTTACACTTGTAGCTACTTATCAAGTATGAAATTGGCAGATCAGTTAAAGGAACAGTTCTGCAATTGCGACTTGCTACTTTCCTAACAAAACTTAAGTCAACTGAAGAGTATGCCAATAAAATAAAATTATGGACTTGAACATGTACAGTAGTATTTACAAATTCAGTTACTTATTTGCAACGTACAAACTACATGTGTTTCTTACAGACTCCATACCGTAGTTTCATAGAGTTTTGGCTACTTATTTGTATATTGTTAATAGTTGTAAACTGACTCCTATCTTTTTCACGGTGTTTTTAATAACAAGTTCATAGTGCATGTATGATATAATGGGTTATACCAAAATAATCAGCCTATGAAATCCGTTGGCTAGCGGTTCGGAGTTCGCAAATTATTGTAGTTAGGTTGCCGTACTCTAATGATAAAATTGAAAGGTATGGAAAAATATTAACTCTAACCCTTAAGCAGCTGCCAACAGCGAGTCATGGAGTCATGGAGGTGCCTTTCTTATACTCGGCTTGTTATTCCAGTATTTGGGAAAACAACAATTCAGACAGATGAGGAAATAATGAACTTAAGGGACCACACAAAAAAAAGAACGATCATGTCTCCGTAAATTGTGCAAATCTAGAAAAAAAGAAACATCGAGGATGGAAAATCCATGCAGGTAAATGTAAGCTTACAGAGTCGGAAATAGATAACACTCAAGTGTATTATGGCAAAGCCATTAGAATAATTGTGACGATGTTACAAAAATGTAAAGAGCCAAATGGGCAATTAATTTCGTAAATTGTCTACAGATCAGCACTCGCGACACGGTTTGTGTCCAACAGGGAAGAGCTCGTGGTGCGGATATAATAAAGAAAAAGTGACCAAAGAATCTTATACGCACAGACACTGCCTTCCTGAAACAGTTTTGGATGAAATGAAACCAATTTTTAAATATCTATCTATTCAAACTATTTTGAGTAAACGCTGTTGCGGAAAGACCCAGAATTCAAAGGTATGATTCAACATGGTGATCTGGAAAATACTCGGCATCACAACACTGAAAGTGGGGATGTATGATGTAGTTATATCATTTAATATAGGTGTAGTGGGAAAACTTAATGTGCTTAGTGTTCTGGGATTCAAATATAGTGAAAATTGTAAATGTAAAGTTCGATTACTGCAAACCGACAGAATTGCTTGTGCGAAAGCTGAAAAAAATTCAATGTAGATGAAAAAAGAAGAAGAAACACACGAGAAAAGAAAAAGTTAAAGGTATTATCGGGAAGAGGATCATAAGAATTGGTGGCCGAGGAACCAATAAAATTACAAGAAATTCATTTTCAAAAATTTGACTATGGCATCCAGTTACCCTCTCTTCGGAATCGATAATGACTAAACGCTGCGACGGTACATTACGTTTTGTCTGGCAGTTGTAACGAACGTAAGTAAGACAATTCTGTTGATTTACTTCTACGTTTTGTCTGGCAGTTGTAAGGAACGCAAGTTAGAAAATTCTGTTGATTTACTTCAATAGTTATTGTAATTGTGTGCTATCTGCGTAGTGCAAAATTCCGTTTAGGAGTACATAGACACTTTAACTTGCATGGAAAGTTTAAGCCTAATAGAATAGTTAAGCAGTAACAGTACGAGCTCGCGGTGTGAAATTGTGTGTAAGCGTGCCCGCGAGAAATGTTTACATACCTGGAAGCGAGTCTGAGGCCGAACAGAGTACACTGACCCACATATTCATCCATACACTATCAACGTTTCTTCTGTAGGATCTGCAGCCATCTTTATAGGGGAGTGAAATAGTATTATCTTATGTACACTTATAAAAACGTAGTTAAAAGGAATCCTCTATTACAAGTTACATCAGTAAATTCTTTATAGTAAAATGTATTTTATAGTGTAAAATAAGCCAGAAATAACTTCTTGTTTATTAATTTACTTCAATGTAGAGATATGAAAATTTAGTTAGTGTTGCAAAGGTTAACAGGGACAAATTAAATATATTTTGTAATGTGTATTAAAGCCATGGTAGATTGTCTGAAGAATTAATAGCATCATTAAAAAATCTCTTTCATTCCAATAACATCTGTCTTGGCTGCTTATTTTATGCGACACTTATAGATTGCAATATATATTCAATATCGATCTACTCAAGTTTCAGAATGAATGAAATCGTTTTTAGGCGTAGTTTGATATCGCCTCTCTTTACATACTTTCAAAGTGCTCTTTCTATCGTTTCGTCTATCTTAACGTAGCTTATTTTGTTGCCTTATTCTTCCTTTCTATGCTCAGTTCCATTCGAATATAGGCCTACAAACTGTTGGTGACGTACGTTTCTTTTTCTAAACATTGTACGACATTTGTCACCTTGGGTCTGGGATTCAGAAGGATGTTATTGGTTGTACGATGCCATCCTTCAACAGCGTTAACTGTCGTGTGTTATATTTGGTAGCACGTCGAGAGCGATAAAGAGATATCTCAATTTCCAATGTTCTCTCGACAAAATAATCGAAAAAACAGATAGTTCTTTATAAGGATAGGTATAGAGCTTTAGAATAAATCTCAACGAATCTCTCTTTTACATGTTCTGGCTTAAGAAAGACGAGTGCTGCACATATTCTTATCAGTAGTCGAACTTCTGGTTTTATCGGCAGTCGCTGGTGTGATATTACCGCAGCTTCGAAAAGTTGATTTTGTGTCGTTTCCAATAACTCCAATTTTACGTTTCAAAATGTAGTACACATTTTTATTTATATTTGGAAGTAGTAATTCAGAAATATTTTCTAAGTTTAAAACTTTAAATAAATATAAATTAGGTGAATAAAAAACTTAATGCAAACAGGCCTTACACAAATACTGAAAATTCTAAATAATTATTTTCAACCTATGTAACATCAATCGTGTTAAGTAACATAACAGACAACGTGAAAATGTAAATTGGTTTCTCACAAGAAAGTCAGAAGCGTGCAAGTTTTGTTGTGAGGAACAGTATGTGTAAGCAAACTTCTCAACATTTCTGTTGTCCGCTCTATTCGTGACACCATTACATCTATCACATTTTTATCAAACGTAAATTATATGATTCACAAATTACTCTGTATCCTATGAGAAGTATGTATAATTTCCACAAAAATTAATAACCTTAGCTTTGTGGGTATTAAAGGCACAATTTATTGACGGGCAAACCCAATATAAAGCCTTGCTAAACTTCTACTAGTCACATTTGCAGTTAAGCATAAGACAAATTTATTCATCAGTTGAGTTTTTAAATTTACATAATTTACAATTTTTTGAGTGAATAAATAGTAAATCTGTAACAGGAAACAAAGATCCAGTCTCTGAGTTTCAGAGAGTAAAGGTTTAGTAGCAGGTTTTTTACAGATTTACTATGAATATTCTTCATATTACTGAGAAATTAACACAGCTTTTTTGTAAATAACATTATGATATAGATTTTCTACATAATAGCAGTAAAAGTCAAGAAACTTCAAGTAGTTAAATAACAGTAAGCACTGAGAATTCATGTTGCGTCTTGCTCTACTCTCAGAATGCTACAACTACGTTTGACCAAACGTCAATCGCTGCAGATAATAGACCAAGGCAAATAAAAATTCTTTGTCCTTGATTTTTAAATCAAAGTCAAAGGTCGTCAATACACTACTACTGCTTCAGACGTTTAACGTGAAACGTCTTTTCAAGCGATTTCGCTTTATCTAAATTTTGCTTTTTGCGTCGCTATACCAATACGGTGGTACTATAGTAAAATCCGGTCATAATGTAAACGTAAATTACCCGCCAAATTCTCTATTTTCAAGAATTCCAACGTCCTTACATATTACTTTTTGCACTTTAAAGTATCATTAATACATTTCCTGATAACACAAGTTGACATATCTAAATATTAGGGTACTATCTCTTACTTCTCTGGAAGAAAAGTTTTAATATACGTAACATTTAGGTATTCCTAATTAAAGTAACTACAAGTAATAACAGTTTGACCTTCTATTTACGGTCTGCTATTCTGACTGCTCTTAATGCTTTAAAGACGCAGATTCACATTGTTAAATTATTTTTAAACTAACTTTCATTATAATATAATTCATATATTCATGAATTATGAATACAATTCCCGTTTAATATAATTTATGAGAATAAAGCATAAATGTAGGAAACTAGTGACTTTAATTTTTAATTCGAAAATCTGCGGTATATGTATTACACTTGCAAACATTCAACTACCCATCTCTATCTCGGGGAGAGAATGAGAGAAGAGAGAGAGTGAGTGAGAGAGACTACACGCTGCTTAGGAAGACGTCAGACCATGTGTTGAAACGAACGGGTAGAGCGTAATCGTATTTACCGAAATATTTATGTACACGCACCGGCGCGCCCGTGTACACATTTTTGTCTATTGTATACAAAGGAAGGCAGTGCAAGTTGTTGATTTTCAACTCAGAATGAGAATACGTGTATGAACGAATATGGGGTAAAAATTGTTATACGCTTGAACTGAAACGTATTCTGTTGAGTACATTGTTGTTACTCACCCAATTGACGGGTCAGTGAGTGCCTTTAAAGAAATTGTTAGGTGTACAACTATAATTATTTTGAGCGGTGTATAGACTTTACATCAAGGCAAATGTTTAACAGAATTTTATATACGTCACTCATGAAAGGCAACGTGCGGAAAAGTATTTATCCCCAATCGCAGATGTCAAGCTAACTGTAATTTGCTTCAATCAGGCAGCTGTTCACGTTCGTAGTTTCTCAAAATTACATTACCGTAACAATTTTTTTTTATAGATTTCCTTCCTCCGAAAAGTGAAGACTAACCTTCTGGCCTCAGTAAAAGTTGTTACAATATTAATTTTACATTTAATGGAAAAATGATCTAATCATATCATATTGTTAGCGTTTTCCTACTCTGAAATATTAATTAACCTTTGGTGCTGAAAATGTCAGCTACATCTTCCCGACTATTGCCAATTTTATTACTTAAACCTGTTAATTCAATTCTTCCTAAAATCAATTCAGTCTTTAAATGCCTATACATTTACTACCACAGTAGAATGCGAAGTTTACGTGGATAAAGTAGTAAATTATTGGGAAAGATTTTTCAACGCAGTTGTTACACATTTTTTAAAAACATAAATAATTTCGTAATAACAAACACAATGTAAATAAAATAAAATACTTTTCATCAATTAAGTATTTTTTTACAAATTTCTCTTCCACTTATTTCTATTCTGTGGCTCGGATAGCCAGAATGAGACATTGAACACCCAAAATTGCCTTTACACGTTATCAGAAAGTTCATAATTAAGGAAGGATATTAAGTTCTTATACGTATCTTCATACGACTTTTCGAAGGTAGAAACTAAACAGTTTCAGGAAGACTTCACTAATTTGATGCTGCTTTTGCAGTCCAAGAGAGTCACTGGAATACAGTCTCTTCTACAGAATAATATCAATTTTATGAACACTGATACACCATTCAAAGCAATAAATAAATTGTGAACATCGATTTTCATGGTGTTCAGATATTTATTCCGCTACATAAAGTTATGATTCGAGTGACGTCATAAAAATATTTACATACGCAGAATAACAGATGTAGACAAGTGCGCTCACACACACACACACACACACACACACACACACACACACACACACACACACACACACACACACACACACACACACACACACACACACACACACACTGTAACGTCACGAGACGTCCCATAAATAATAACACCATAAGAAAAATTAAACCAAAAGTAATAAATAGTGTTAAGCAATAACCTTTGTAAGTGACAAACTGTATGTCACAATGTTTCAAGATTTAGCTCAGAGTAAGGGCATAAAAACAGAACTGTTACAGAGTTATTACTCATAATGAAACCAATGTATGGTTAAATATATCAACTAGAATTACCAAGTGGCTTAGATCCATAAATAGAATAATAGAAAATAGTAAACTAATACTAAAAAATTGCAATAACAATTATGTAATGGGCGTGTGACCAACACCCAAAATAATGAAAAAAATCAATTATCATAAAACAAAAAGATAATGATCTCTAAATCTCAAGTAGATAAAGATGAACGTTTTATGTTAAATAAAAAACATTAAAATACATAAAAGTCATAGAAAATATTAAAAAACCATGACAAATGAGTTGCAAGTACTATGCATCTAAACTGATTTAAATTATTACTTATAAATTGTCAAAATGCAACCAAATTCATTTTAAAAGTTGCACAAGAGTGTAAAGTCAATAGACCTATAGATATCATTAGATAATAAACCTGAATGTATAAGTTATATCAGAAGTTAGCTGAACCCTAGGGTAGGCCTGTCAATACAGACAGTGTAAATGGGTCATAAATAAAATATTTGATGTTTAAAACCCTAAATTATGTGCAAATAAGATGTAAATAAATGAAATCAAACTAGAATAGACCTGCTCAGCTGATGGTAATATCAATTCAATAAGAATTATTGCAAAAATAAAAGCATTATTGACCATATCAAAATGACAAGCCCAGATGAGTGGAAAATGATGCTAACGTATAATGCTCTTAAAATACTGTATATTATGAAACAGGAGGTGGTCATGATGATGAACCAAAGCCTAAGCTAGAATTGAACACCAAAAACAACCTGTTTCATAAGATAATAATATCACAAATTAATAATTAGTATTGTAAAAATTGTTAGGCCTAAGCCAAGGTCATTGTTTATCCGCCTTTATTCATATATTATGTTATTGTAAAGATATTAATTTTGTTATATATAATTACTCACGTTATGTATCCATGGTTTAGTAAGGTGTAAGACACCTAATTAACAAAAATAGGTGGACAATGATGAATTGTAGTAAATCATCACAAGGTAAGCCTATAAATTTTTGTATTTTTCTAAAGTTAACCTATTCGAATCCAGGCTTAACTGGTACCAAATTAATCAGTTGATCGCAAGAAATTCAATAATAATAGTCAAATTTACATTGTAAGTAGTCCTGTAAAGTTATCTGAAAAAACCAGAATCAAATAGGGAATTTCTAAAAATTAATTCAAGAGGAAGAAGAAGAAAGCAGACGCTATGGAAGGTTTGGCGGAAATGAAATTTGTTCTATGAGATTCGAAAACACACGTTCAAGTACATTCTCGAACAAATTTTTCATTAAAACAACGGAAGTGCGTAAGGAATTAATAAAAAAATGACGTATTGGGCGTCAGGTAACACAATAAATTTGCCTGGACTATAAAAGCAGCATCACTCAAAGCCGAATCATCAGTTTTTTCTCAAATTTCACTCAAGGCGAATCAGTTTTTTCTCAGATCTCACTCAAGACGGAATCCACGCAGATCGACTCGACAACTTTCAAAATTGTTACATAACCAAGCAGTATAATTAAACCAAGTGCGTGGTAAATAAAATCAGTAAACTTTTTTAACAACGAGTGATAAAATAATCCACGACAACGAACTTGCAGAAGGAGAATTGATCGACTACACGACGAAGCACATTTGTGGTTAGAACGCCGAGTTATCAGCAACACGTGAAGAGTACCAACGAAGAATAAAATTTTATTTAATCAGTGAAGTGAATTGTGGAGTGTTAGTGAGAAATTTATTTAATTAAATAAATTAAATTAAAGGCAGTGAAAGAAAATAATTTCAACGGACACTGTAAGTTTTTAAACAAATATTTAATTGATGATCTGGTATATTTTTTCAAATAACTGAACTACATAACAACCAGTATACTTGTAATTCAGAACATAATAAGGAAACAATCTTAGTAATTACTGAACTCTGACGTTTAATTAACTAAAATATATTCCTAGTAGGAAATCTATTAACCATACGTCATTATCAATACGAAGATTGTTAACTTAGAAAGTTTACACTAGGTTAAGAAATTTGGTAAGGCATCATTTTGATAAATATTGGAAGTTCAAAGAATTCACGACCTTGTGATATTGTAAGGTATTTAAACTCAACCGATCAACTGAGCAAATTTTTAGCCGATATAATAATTTAAGGGTTATCTAGAATATTGAACTTTGTAATTTATTTAAAAATATTAAAAGTGTGTTAACAGCCCTTCAGGCAATTTTGAAATTAACAAATTAAACGTTATTCATTACTACTCAGACTTGTTTCATTAATAGCAAATTATTTACAAATTTAAGAATCGATTATTTTTTATAAACAGATTTTATTGTATTACTTCAGTTGATTCATTTTTCCTGGACCAATGTTCAGGTGGCGCCCAGATTTTGTGTTATTTATTACAGGAATCAAGGTCAGTATAATTAAACATAAAAATAAAATAATCCAATTAAAACCCTAAAGCTAGGTATCACTTAAACTCCCTTGGTTACGAGTTGATTCTTCCCACAGGACATTTAACACCTGTAGTTGAAGGCAACAAGTGCCATAATTCATACATGACTAAAAATATTAAACTTTTTTCATAATACAAAGAGTCCTCCTTTTCATAAAAGATTCGATTTATTACAAATGGCGCTACCAACCTGTGGCTGAATAACTCCTAATAATTAAATTAAATTTAAATACTACGAGTCGATTTATTACAAATGACGCTACCAACGTGGGCTTATTAATAAAACACAAAAAAGAATAGTTTTGTTACGACACACACACACACACACACACACACACACACACACACACACACACACACACACACACACAGGCGTAGGCACATGCACACAAACCCTACACGAACACATGTATAAAATTCCAAGATTTCTAATGTCGTCACCCTTTCAGAGTACACATGCAAAGAAAGAAGCTGACGCTACTAATAATTTGGTTATTTCCATAATAATATATATTTCCATATGCGTCAGAGGTAACTGACATGCTATATTAGAATTTGTTCAGATTGTATTATTTCATACGTTGCGTTATTCGATATTCAGATATCAACATTTAATATTATTCTGTACAGTTTTAAATTTCGACAACTAAAACAAGATAATGCATACCTTTATATAAAAAGACGCAGTCAATCGGACACAGGCTACTAGTGCACAAAATGTAGGTCCCAGTTGGACAATTACATACTTATTTGAAGTACCTCTGCACAATGGCAATAAACTGGCAGATGAATGACATCCATTATCCGCGTTACAGCGGGCAGTAACCTTTTAAGTATCAGATATGTAAACAGTCGTGCAGAACAATCCAGCTGTGTTAATTGTGTTACAAATAATATCAGAGGCCAGAGAAGGTCAACGAACTCAAAAACACGTAACGAACGTCAGAGTTTGTTTGCCTTGTTTACATTTTCCTTTGAACACTTTACATTCAACTAGTTTATTGGAATGATTTACAATTTTTTTATGTAAAAAAGATACATAACACTACGACAACAAGTTTAAGTCTATGTTACCGATCTCATATGGATAACAAGCAATCAGGAAATCAATTTAAAACACAACATGGTTTAGGGAAGAATGCTACTTAAATGCATGTGTGCTGTAATCAGTTGGATATTCGACAGCTTAGACACTCTGTGACGTTGTTTGAAGCATTCAAATGTGAGCAATATATAGACGGATTCTCTTACAGAACTAAAGTGGTTCTTAGCTGCATGAGCTATTGCAAATATATTTTATGGGTGTAACAAATTGACTTAGAGAAATATTGTTTTTATTAATTAGCATAATTTCAAATAAAATCTTCAGCTAAATAGAAAGGACGGCTTTATACCGTTTTGTTTTATTCTCACTAAACAATTTATTTTTTATATAATTAAATAATAATATAAATTTATATATTTTACTATTTTTTTCTTTCATATGACAATTTCTGTCATTTATTAATTACAAATAACTGACAGTACTACGCGTACCTGGTTTACATACACTCTGCAATTTCTAAAGTACAATCCGCTTTTACATTGTAAAAATGTTTCGTAGTTACGTCAATATTTCCTGTAAAGTCTTCTTTATATAGTAAAAATGTAAGTTTATTAATTCCAACAAAAGAATAGTTGTACAATTCTATATTCATAGCAGTTGAATATTGAATCTCTCGACACCGAGTGACAAAGTTAAAACACGTTTACATTTCTTGAGTCTAAACAGTGTTTTATTACTATATCGTTTTATATTGAAATTATATTGCAACGTAACAAATGATGGATTGCATAGTTGTGTAATGGAACCTTATAATGTAAACGGAGTATCTTATCTGGAGATAGGAAATTATTAAACTAAAAACACCTTTATATCTCGTCTGTAATTTTTTATATAAATCATTTATTAATTTTGCATTGTCTTTTAATTCAAATGAATGTTTATCTGAACAACCGTCTGTGTTACTTGATTGTAGAATTTCTACTTTGAGTCCGTTTGGAAGCTGCGTTAACGTTGTCCGCTGCGTTAACATCGACTTCTGGTCGCGCCGCTACAGTTACACGCGAATCACACACGCACGCCGTTTATCTGATTGGTATGGTTCTTATATTTAAAATCACAGGTTCGATAAGTGCGTTATTGGTTTATTATTTAAATTACAGTGTATTGAGCTGACATCTACCGGCTACCTTAAACTGCTCACACGTTCATATAGTTGTACTCCGGGTGAGTACAATTGCCCCTAAGCGGAAAAACTAGTGCGAATTAGCACTAATAGATCTTCAAATACTTGTTTTACGTCTAATAACCCTTGTTTTAGCTTACGGGTAACTCGTAGCTAAAATCTAGGACAGTCGTCACTTATATTGCAAACGTGTACTGTCGCGAGGAACTCACAAAGATAGTATGTCTCAATAGGCCGAGCTTTAGACGAAGACTGCCCGAACTTTTCTTTACCAGCGAACATCGCAAATAAAAATTGAAGCCTCTGATTGGTTAAAGATTAGAACACGTCATAGATTTCTACCTCGATAGCACAGATTCGTGTACGACAATGTCAGAATCTGCAAAATCTCGTATAGATTTTATATAAATTTTTTATGACTTTTCTGCAGATAAGGCTTCTATAGAAAAATGAATTCAGTTAAAAAATACATATTAGAACTGTATGTTCTGAGTTTAAAACATATGAAAAATGTAGAGTCATTTATGACGCATAAGGTCTCCAATTTACTCATTTCTAGATTATTTTTTTCAGCAATTTGTTTTATTGCAAATATTTGTTAAAATTTAGTCCACAGAAACGACACTTTAGTAACTGAAAAATGTGATAGTAATTTTGCCAGCAAAATTTATATGTGAAATATTTCTGCTGACGAAATAGCCTGTATTGTAAAGTCCGGTCATCGTCTGCACACAATTTTTTCAACTTTATTTTGCTTTTCCAAAAGTCTATTATTATCATCAGAATATGAGTACGGGTAGCACAGAAATAAATGCTGCACATAAAATGGCAATCAATGTGTATGAAACACTGTATTTTACTCACATAGAAAATAATAATATATCTATGTGTAACAGTTATTTTTATTGCGCAACTTATGTATAGACAATGCGCGCGCGCCCACTCACAAATACAACCACACATACACACGCCCACACACACACACACACACACACACACACACACACACACACACACACACACATTCAGTATATATGTAGGCCCCTTACGACTGCATTGCCCGTAGACAGCTCCTGATGACGACAATAAATTTTGTGGAAAGTGTGATACAAAAATTTCAAAATTGTTTAGAAAACTAACAACAGAATTGCACAAGGCCTTTCATTATATATTAACTAACGATCAGTATCACAATAAAGTTAACTTCTTCTGTCATGTGACCTATTGCTTTTTTGGACATTTTGTTACATTTATTACCTATACTGCTATCAGTAGTCTCCCTATGTTTCAGCATTCAAGAATTTTATGAACTCACTTGACCACGTTTAACAAATTTAGGTTATTCGAAACTTTGAGTGTAATTAAGTGAATGATTACTTAAAGACTTTCTGGAATAATGACTTAACTGAATACGTAGGACCTACCTATGCATAACGCTGTTTGCTTCCATTTTGTTTCTCCTTATTTAATCGTATTCCAATACTGAAAACTTATTTTCCAACTGTATTTCATCTTCAAAAATTCATGAATTCTTAAATGTATAATGTGTTCAAACCAATAAAATATAATTGGTAACGTAAATAAATATTATTTTAATTATGTGGCTCTGTAAATATGTTTTGAAATAAACTGAATACATCGTTACATGTTTGATGATAACAAAAGGCTGTTTACATCTAAATTGGGCCTACAACCTAAAGGAAATGTGAGAACCTTGCACATATTTCTTTAAAATGTTGCTATCCTACACCAAATTGCATTCAAATTTATTAAATTTCGTTCATTATACATACCACTAATTTTGGTGGTATACAATAATAACTGTTAGTTATAGAAAAAAAAAATAAAATTGTGGTTATAATGTGCACCGTATTACGTTTCCCTTAGCAGATAAATAGCCTACTTTTGTAGCATACCGTATACTGTACTTGCTAGTGCTATTAACAGTAATAGGACGGCTGAGGTTACATGTGGCTGTTCACATAATAAACGTATATTCTAAAACTCATTGTTCAGTAATGTTAATAGCAAATGTTAACTATTATCTTGAAAATGTGATACTTTCTTCTCTGAAGTAATGCTCTCCTTGTAGAAGCAAGAAGCAGCATGTTTAATGAACTAAAAGCCTGTAATACCAGGGTAAGACACAAATAATGTAACTTGCATTTATAGTTATCATATATTATTTTAAAGATTGTTTTCACATTTCAGGCTACTTCAGTTAGAATAGAGATTAGAACTCCCGACGTTTTTATAGGAAAAACTCCTGTACTGTTCGCAGAACTAAATAATCTAAAGGAAAGATTTTTCCACTGTCATTATTCTTTAGTAAAGAATACTAGACATTTGTGTGTTGATATTTACTGTTAGATTGTAAAGAGTGGCCGCTTTGAGTATTTCTTTGAACTAAGTATTGGCTACACCCTCCGCCATTTTAATTTTGTGAGTTCCCTCACCTTTTAATTGCATGTTCTATTTTGTTAAGTTAGGGGAGCACTTTTCCCTATACGCGACCATGTTAACGTTTGTAGCTTTTTCTCAGGAACTGTAAAAGATATCAGCTTGAGATTTTTTCTGTTATTTAGCTTCTACCTTTTTACAAAAGTGGAACTAAAAATTTTAGTTTATGACAATTTATAATATACTAAATTTTTTAAAATGCTCTCTACAAAAAAAAATAAATTTTTAAGTTTATATTTTTTTACTTCAAGAATTCTTAAGATATTTTAATTATTTTTTTGTATATGTACAAGATAATTAGTTTTATAAGCAGTGAAAATTTCAGGATAATATCTTTTGTAGTTTCTGCGAAAGATACATAAGTTTTAAAAAGCTTATTTTCGGAAAACGAAGAAAAACTAAAAAAATACATATAAATGTAACTTGTTTTAGCTTCTAGTACATTCATGAACCATATGATGGTGCTTGTCCTTCTTATTCTTCAAAATGATCTTCTAATCTTCTTTTTAACGTATGTTTGTGTCTCCTTATCTTCTTTTCTAGCTCTTGTTGGGCAGTCTCAGCTTTTGCTATTCGCCTCCGATCTAGGACCTTCATCATGTTTGAAAAGTGTTTTCCACGTCTCAGGCCAATTTCCTTGAATAGCATCCACTTACCAATTTGGCTATCATTAAATGTTGTCACAGCCTCATAAATACCAAATTTTAAAGTATTGATTCCAACAAAATCTTTTTTTAGTACGTAGGTCCAAGTAACATTATCCAGGGCTTCATTTTCAGTCCTTGTCAGGGCTTGGCAATGTCTTGAAAGATAGGTTTTATGAAGCTCATGATATTTACAGGCAGGTGAAAGTGTTCTGTATGATCATGGGTTTTCTTTGAAGCTTTGGCAAGTTGTAATTTGCACCGAGTTGTTTCATCTCTTCCACGCAACGCATGATATTGTGGTGTTTCGTTGGATGCATAACATGAAAGTATTGACCCCATATGGCTTCTTTCGTGTTCTCGGCAGACTCATCATTTCTCATAAAAGCTAAACCATAGTAGGATTGTAATTTTAGAATTGCAGCATTAGTCAGTCGATTTCTACCTCCGAGCGGAGTACCATCAGGAAGTCTTTTTGTCTTTGCTTTCAAAGTTCTTAACCTTGTGCCCATTCTTTTCTGTATATTGCCTACACACTCATTTTTTTTAATTTCTATATCAGGCCCATATGGTTTTCTCTCACACACTTCTATATATGCTTTAGTGTCTCCATCACCGAGGTAGTCTGTGTATCGTACACTGTAGGTTGGCATGGAACGTTCAAATAACTTTACAGCTACCTTCTACCGGCTACCTCCATAGCCCCACTGGTTCCAGAAACGTTTGCAGAACATCTTTCTTCATGAGTGTTAATTAATTTATTGCTATTATAAGCAAAATTCGGAAAGTATTTCTATGTCCAATACTTTCCCTGATTTCAGGGATGTGGCAGGTACTATCCCACAAACAGATTCTGATTGGGAACTATATACCAAGGTCAAAATCAACTGTTAGTATGCAAAGTGTAGGCTATATAGAGGTGGATAGAGTGCCAAATTTACATGAAACATAGGTAGCGAAAACATCTTTTTTGAGGTACTTTTAATTAAGATATCAAAATGGTTTATGAACCACTTTAAAGGGGAGATTCTATTCTGACAGAAAAATTTTTTTTTTTTTAAATCAATATTTTTTCGATTTTCATGAAAGTGCTCCCCTTAAGGTAAATGTTTGAAAGTTGAAGGACCAAGTACAAAAGCCTATTTCCCTTTCTTTTGTGTCATGTTATACAATCTTAAAAGGTTCTTTCCAGCAAAATAAACTGATTACAGGTCAGTAGTTTTAAAAATAAAGATTCGTTAACTCTACTTTTTTTCTATAAGTTCTCCATACATTCATGGTTACTAAGCTATGGACATGAGGAAGTTAATTGATTTTTACTCCTACAGTTTGTGCATCGTTACGTTTATTTTCTGGCACCATATGTATAAAAATAGAAAATAATTAAAAACGTATTTAAAGTAAATAAAATGGTAGTATTCTCATAAAATTAACTTTATATTTTTGTTCTGTTTCTCACTTTATTCAAATTGTCCTAATTGTCTGTGCTAAAATTATAATCTTCTCGTTATATCGTAAAATATTATTTATATTATTCTTTTGTAACCCTGTATTTTGTTTAAGATCTGAACTCAAAATCTATTGTATTTTTAATATTTAGCTATTAATGTGGCTTAATTTTAATAACTTAAACACTGAACAGAATTGCCTAAATTATTAATTTTAGAGACTCATTAAAATCAGTGGCCTATCTCTAACGTTTCTTACCTTTTACTCTATAATTTTATTCAATAAATCGTAAAAAGAATTCAAATTAAAAAATAATAATGAATATATGCTACAGTAAATGATTGTGTATTGTACAATATGTTACTCCATTACAAATCAATAATGGACTAACTATCATTAAAATCGGAACATGCAATTAATGTAATTATAAAAACTTTAAATGAGGGCTGGAGATTTTAGAATGAAGCATAGCAAATATTTTTTGCACTTGCTAATTAGTAACATCCCGCAATGTATTGAAAAGCCGTAAGCACGCACTGTAGATTTTTCAGTCAGTGGCTTCTGTTGTTTTATAGAAATTGTGCTGTTAACCAGTTAACAGTTATTTCAAATGTTCCTACTGCTTATGTGTGTTCGAATTGTGTCGAAATTAAACCATGTTAAGCTTGCAGGAGTTAATGTATGAGTGCCGTATTTAAATTGTGTGCTTAAAGTGTAATTATGGGTAATAAAAAAAACACGTCCTAGCTTGAAAGTTTAGATTGTGATTGCGGTGTGTTCAACAAAACAGTAAAGGTGAGACTTTCAATGATGTAATATTTCAAGTAAAATTTTAACACTTAGGTCGGTCATTTATAGACTATACGACTTCTTGGGCTATTTACGAGAGGTAACAAAATAAAAAAGACGGTATACATGTTTTATCGATTTGTGAGAGAACTCATCGACAGATCCGTCTGCTGCTACTAAGTTTTCCAATATGTTGATGAAAATCTTAAGTGACGAAAATTCAGTTATATGTTACAGTTTATCTAATTTAATAGAAACAATAACAAATATTTACGGATTTGATTATTCACAAGCTTTTACAAATAGCTTGTTGAAGTGGTAGTTAATTATCAGATGGTAAATTGTGTGGTTCCCATATGTGGTTTGGGGCTCTTTATGGTGCTATTTTAGTGCAAATTCTTTTCGTCCAGGATTGTTTAATTCTGTAAAGCAAATAATATTACTACCATAAACGATTTACATATTTAGAATTTATGTTGATAAAATAGATTTACGAATATTTTGTGTCTAATAAAAAAGTAAATTATTATGAATAAATGTATGCAAATTTTAAACACTCTTCACTTACTTTTTAAGTATATTTAATTGTTATTCCAGTTTACACAGGGTATATAATACGCGGCATTGCTGAATAAATAAATGGCATTAAGAATGTGCTTTTATTGAATCAGCTTTATTTCAATTTGTTAATTTAATTTTTTCAATTTTAAGTAATAATAAAAATATTGTGTTCAAAATAGTAAACAAATTTCTTTGGGATCCCTAAGCGTTTGGTTGATAGATTCTATTCATGAATGAAGAACAGTGAATACATTGTAAGCTTTTGGAATATACAAAATAACCTGTCTATCACAACAAACGACGTGATGTCATTCTCCTGCACGACAACACGAGACCCCATACCGTAAAAATTTTTTTAGACGCTGACAAATTGTCAGTGGACACCATTCTTACAGTCCAGATGTACTGCATTGCGACTACATTTGTTTGGACTACTTAAAGAAGGGTTGTGATGACAGCATTTGGACGAGGATACAGTGGTCAGGAGTTCGTGCGCAACTGGATGCAAACACGCACCTCTTCTTTCTTCAAAGAAGGAATCAAAAACTGCCAATTCGTTCCAAAAATTGTATACCCCGAATCCCAAAAATTAAAAAAAAATATGACCATATACATTTGATCTACCTTTGTATAAAGAAAAATATAACTGTACAGATATTTCAAAGACACGCGCTCGTGCGCGTTCAGCCACAGACTCTCACATTGAAACAGCTCTACGAAAAGATACAGTTCTATTACGTTATAATTACAAATTCATTTGTGACTAAATAGGACGAAGGTAAGAAACATGTAGTCCTGTCTTCCTGTCCATTAAATATTGTTATGACGGCCATACGGATCGATATGTTAAGGAAGGTGGAATAATTGGCTGGACACCTGAGAATATGTTATTGTTTTAATAACAGTTTTTATAAACAAAGACACTTGGGTTCAACAATTTTTAAAATTTAAAATAGTTAAAACACTCTTTATAGTAATCAATATATCGCCAATTACAAACGTCTCACACAATAAGCAACAATATGTATTTTACACCTAATACCGCTTTCAAATAACACCCACCGAATTCCAATATGACACTATTCGCCGCCCGGCCGCTTCCGAAAAATCGTTGTTAATTATAATCGTTACGTAGCCAGGGTTACCTGTGTGGCATAGTAAGGTTTAGAAATGCTTTCCCAATATTCTCGATGCGTGCAGATAATCGCGTAGTCAATGTGGCTGCAAAATATTGTTCTACATTCAAAATTGCTATACTTAACTGATCTTGCAGTATTATTGTTAAGGTTATCGCTTTCAAAATTTCACTTCGTCGTCATGTGAGAGCAAATCATTAAACTGAAGTGTAATTGGTCAGTAAATATTTTTAGACGATTTTCGTTAATATTCCGTATAATAATACGGATGATTTCTGTAAATGATGAACCAAAGGTTTAGGAAGTTGGAATAATGTGTTTTGGAAATCATAATGATGTTTGGCCAATTATAGCATAACGTGATTTCTTAAGATATTCTTAGTTTCAGTCTGGTTTTCGTTGTAACAAACACAATAATTTCAATAATAATAAAACACAAAGCTAATATTAATACCTAATTTAAATCAAGATACTTAATTTTTGTACGCAGACACACACGTAAGCACATTCATATACAATAAGTGTATTGTATTTTTAAATTCGTTAGAATTAAAAATGTTATGTTGAACTTATTATGATATCAAGTTTCTTATTACGGAATTGTTTCAACCTGTCGTTTTTTATTTTTACCATTTTCAGGAGAATCGGGCAAAGCGAGTTTACATAATTACTTGCTCAGTTGACTATAGTTTCATTACAGTACCGAGACGGCCGTGACAACCTGGAAAGTGCTCATTATTGTCAACAGTCTGTCCCACGCCTCATTCCCTTGGCATTCGTAACTGCCCTCTGTGGACTCTCTCTGCGTTCGCTTTATTCTGACTAAAAATGACAACGTCATTAAAACCATTCTCATTAACAGTCTAGAGTCTTCAATGCATTTCTTTTATTGTCAATAGTATATCGAAAATTTCTGAATATTTTACAAAAAAAAATCTTTTCTATTGCAGCGTATAGAAACCTCATTCTTAAGTTATATGAGTATTCAGTATCAGTAAATTAGCTATCTGTTTTGTTAGATTCGTATAAAGTTATGGTGAGCAATAAGATTATTTAATTATCATACAACGTAGATATTTACTATAGATTTAAAGTATAGGTATGGAGAACCATACATGACTTTCATGTTCTAAGATTTATATTTAAAATACATTTCGAAATGAACTATTTCCATAGAAACTACTTATTTCTTCAGCCTTAACCACAATACTGTGATCGCTAACGTATACCACCTCACGATAGTACAATTTTCACTGACGATGGCAGTCGATAGCACTGCGGAAACGTCTGCTTTTGTAGAAAACATTGGATCAAGCCCAAACAGCCCAGGAAGGAATTTTAACAACAAACTACTTCTTTTTTGCCGATAACGTAGTACACATGACATATAAATGAAAATTATCTCCTCCCTCTTCAACTATAATTTTCATTTATAGAAAATTACCTCCACCCCGATTAACTAGCCTATTCATTTATAGATATTTCATCTACGTTTCTGCAGTGGATTATTAAGAACTTATCAGGATACTTTATACATCAAAATTAAGTACTTTACTCTGTTAGAACAAAAAATGTTTCAGGTAAACTACCCTTTCTCCGCAACCGATCTTCACCAAAATCAATAGACCTTGAGTCATCTACAACGCAGGCACATATGTAAAAAATTATTTGATTCTATTTGAATTTACGGCAGTTATCGTTCTTCATGAAAAAAGTTCTCTTGTTACAACATAAAATGTTGCTGGTAAACCCCCTTCCCCTGTGTTGCTACCCCTTTCCCTCAACCGACCTTCACCAAAATCAATAGAGGGCTTGAGCTCTCTACAATTTAGGGATGTATGCGAACAATTATTTGATTATGTTTGAATTTACGGCAGTTATCGTTCGTCATAGAAAAAATTACCCTTGTAAAACGTAAAAATCACATAAAACGTTGCAGGTAAACTACACCTTTCTCTTAACTGATCTTCACCAAAATCAATTGGTCTTGAGTCCTCTATAATTCAGCGACGCATCCAAAACATTATCTGATTCTGTTTGAATGTGCGGCAGTTATCGTTTGTCATAGAAACAATTACTCTTGTTAAAACATTAAAAGTGGTCGGTAAACTACCCCTTTCCCTTAATCGATATTCACCGAAATCAATAGGCTTTGAGTCCTCTACAACTCAGGCGCATATTAAAAAAAGTATTTGATTGTGTTTGAATTTACGGCAGTTATCGTTCTTCATGGAAAAAGGTTCTCTTGTTACAACATAAAACGTTGCAGGTAAACTACTCCTTTCCCTTATCCGATCTTCAATAAAATCAACAGACCTTGATTTATATACAATTGAGGAAGGTATGCACAAAATTATTTGATTCTGTTTAAATGTGCAGCAGTTATCGTTTGTCATAGAAACAATTATTCTTGTTAAAACATAAAATGTAGCAGGAAAACTACCCCTTCCCTTAACCGATCTTCACTAAAATCAACGAGCCTTCAGTATTTTATAATTAAGGAACGTATGCAAAAAAATATTTGATTCTATTTCAATGTGCGGCAGTTATCGTTCGTAAAAAAAAAATTACCGTTGTTAAAACATAAAATGTTACAGGTAAACTACCCCTTTTCCTTAACCGATCTTCACAAAAATCGGCAGACATTGAGTTCTCTATAGCTCAGGAAGGTATGCAAAACGTTATTTGATTCTGATATAATTTACGGCAGTTATCATTCGTCATAGAAAAAATTACCCATGGTAAAATATAAAATGTTGCTGGTAAACTACCCCTTTCCCTAAACCGATCTTCAATAAAAACAACAGGTCTTGAGAAATGTACAATTCGGAGCTGTAGGCAAACAATTATTTGATTCTGTTTGAAATTGCGGCTGATATAGTTTGCCATAGAAAATACCCATGGTAAAATATAAAATGTTGCTGGTAAACTACCCCTTTCCCTTAACCGATCTTCACCAAAAACAATAGGTCTTTAGAACTCTACAATTCAGAGTTGTATGCACAAAATTATTTGATTATGTTTGAATTTGCGGCTGCTATCGTTTGCCATATAGAATACCCTTGTTAAAACATAAAATGTTGCTGGTAAACTACCCCTTTCCCTTAACCGATCTTTACCAAAAACAATACGCCTTGAGAACTCTGCAATTCAGGGCTGTATGCAAAAAATTATTTGATTCTGTTTGAATTTGCTGCTGTTATCGTTTGCCATAGAAAAAAAATCCACAGATAGACAGACACACACACAGACAGACACATAGACAGACAGACACACAGACAAAGACACAGACACTTTTCGAAAAATGACTTTCTACATGTTTTAAGGGTAGTAAAATCAGAATCTGCAATAATCTCGAACACGATTTTTTTGCCATCACCATACTTCTATTTCCTTATGGAACATGGAAGTAAAACGTTTAGTAAACTGCGATGACTGTAATGTAATGAGGGACTCAACATCCCAAACACACAGTTTATATAAAAGATGTAGGACTAACATTAAACAAATACCATTTAAGTTGACGAATGTAACTTACATGCATAATTAAGTTATGTATAGGAGAGTAAAATGTATTTGAAAAAATAATAAAAGAAATAAAACTTGTTCTCTAATCACAACTATAAGAAATACCTTTTTTAATAACATAATCGAAAAAATTCAGTCACTGTAGTTCAACAGTAATTATCTAGTAAAAAATGCATTCACTGAAATTAAGTAATTGTCTATTGATTACTGGCAATATGTATTTTATAGCAATGTAATGTATAGCAACGTTATACCTATTATAACATATATTCCAATTTATCTAGTATTTATAGTCTCATATTCGCTCGATAACTTAGGCTTATTTAAATACTAGGCCTATTTTAAATTTAAACCGATAATTCTATTAAGAATACAGTATACGCTAAAAAATAAAATAAAATATATTAATAAATGTTTGTAAATATTATTTAAAAAATAACGTCCAACACCTTCTTAATAAAATGCCTACTGTACTTATTAATTATGAACTATTAATGATTAAAGTTCACTAAACATGCAATTTTTCATCGACTATGGATTTCTTTAAGGATGTCAAAAAATAGCTGCAATTTACTAGAAAACATTACAAAATATCACGTTACAGGAAGTGCTGCAGAACCGTGGAAATCAGTGGGACAAAATTCATCACCGCCGGTTAGGGTGGGCCGAAAAAAGTCAACTGTATCCGATCAAAAACGGGTATCTCTCAAAAGTTGTACTTTGGGTCTAGAAAGAACACCGTAAAATATTAAGCCCGAAAAATAATATCTTCAGTCTGCGCAATTGCCTTAAAAATTCGATTTTTTACCAAAAATTGAGAATTTCTGAAATTTTTTTTATTAACTTCTTGAAGGTGGACGAAGATCGGGTGATGCTTAGAGTTATGTTAAATGTCACCCTACCGCCGGTCCTGGGGAAACCTACCACATCCATCACTCTACAGCATTCATTCATCACCAGGTTCATTCAAATTCCCTCTACCTTGTAACTTGTTGCCCCCACACGTGCAAGTATTTAGCACACTGTGTTTCAGGGTTTATTACTACTGTACTTTGCTGAGTACTTATACGAATCAAAAGTTGATGTGAAGGCCCATGGCTCCATATACGCTGTAACTCAGAACTGAAATTGCGCTACTAGGTATTAAGTATTGATTTTTTTCTTTCAAATAGTAATAAAACAATTTAAAAAATAGAAAAATTATTTCCTAACTGATCAAGAAACCATGGAAAACAAAACAGACATCTGTTCATGAATGAATAGCCAGCTAGAAACTGTTAAATTTAGGTTTTCATGTTGCGTGCTCTGGAATAAACTACTGCATTATAAATATTGTAAACTGAATCGAATTCACTACAAGCTGGATAAACATTCAAAGGCCACCCCTTATCTATATGACATAACCTTAGAAACTGTGATAAAATATTATGAACTGTCCATACACCACCAGTCGATTTGCTATATTTTTTCAAACTGATTTCGTAACTCCAAAGAGACTATATTTACCGCAATTGGTTCCTATTCACAGAACTAATTAGCGTAATTTTTTAGTTCAACTTATATGTTTACATTTGTTTTAATTTTTGGCATACATATTTTCCTCCTTCCCTCTGGATGATACGAACCTCATTGATACGCTATTGATTCGTAAAAGCGTATTCGGGCAATTCACTTGAAGTTAACTGATATCACCATGAAATATTTAGGTAGAAATATTTTTTCCAAAAATAGATATATGATATAAATATCATATAATAGTATGTTGTACATACATTTTATGTAATACACAATGATAAATTTTTCTTCATGTGTGCAACAGTTTTATTAAGCTGTATTATTTTACGTTTCTGGGCTAAAACTCGTTATCATATTCGTAAATATTGATTACGATTTGATTGTTTTATAACAAAATAATAGATTCTGACTTGCGTGAAGTAGAGAAATCAATAATGTTGTTGCAGTTACAGTCGTGGGCACGTTATAACCATGTAAGGCACGTTATAACACGTTCACATTTTGTTTTACCTTCTCACGTGACAGAAACTTAGGTGTTCATTTTTATTCCACGTCTGTTCTTTCAAGATCACACGTCTGCCTATGTGTAAGATCACATGTGCGGTTACTTAGGTTACACAAGCGTCGTAATTGCGGCGTGGTTTGTGCGACGAAAAATCCAAACTCTCGCCGTGTCTGCATTGCGATTTCACTGACAGTCAATGTTCGTCGTCAGAAGTCGGACGGTTTTTAGATTACTACAATTAAACTACATGTAGAAATATTTAAACTACATTCTCAAAATGGCTATCATTTGCCTTTCTTTGAGAACTATTTCTTTTATTTATTTTGAAAGCTTACTTGTCTGCTGTTTATTCAAGATGTATAGACCCTATGCAAAAACTTAATAACTAATCAATTTTAGAACATAAGAAAATGAAAACCCTGGTATTAAATTATGAGGTATAGCTCAAGTTTTACGATAGTCATTAAATTTACGAACAACACCGTGATCTTTAAACATCTTATCTTCTTTGCCAAAAATAAAATATATATGTCTTATCTTAGCTTTCAATAGATCATACCCATACTATGATCATAATCATTTGCACAACGTGCACAAACATTTCAGGCCGGACTCATTAGCCTACTTCACTACTCGCACACGGAAACACACACACACGCACACACACACAAAGTTATGTGTTCGTATACATGCAATGCTCGAGCTCGAGCGTCAGTGTGTAATATTTACATAATTCTATAAAAAATACACAACCATCGTTTCATACAATAATTCTAATATTATTTATTTTAAAAACAACCTTAAAATGTTTAACTGCAGATCTACTAAAGATTTAAGTCTTCGAACAATGATTAATCGTAATAATAGTATTAAGTTAATCTGATTTTTCTAAACAAAAAATTGTCAATGTTGTGTTCAGTATTGATTCTACTAATGTTGATAAGACTTTCCTTATATGTGTAAAGCCTCGAGTTATACTGTCATATCGAGTTCTGTCACGACTGCCAGTAACCATAGCCTTAAGGCAGCTACCGCTATCACGATGATATACAGACAGTTTTATTACGCAATCTCACACGTGTGTGTGTGTGTGTGTGTGTGTGTGTGTGTTACTTGTTCCTTTCTCTGATACAACAAAGTGGAAGTGCTACGCAACAAAACTAAACTGTATAGTGATCTTTAATAGAGTATTCGTAAGCATTCAGCGTATCCGATAACCCTGTGTATATGGCCAGTGGCCAGTGGCCAGTAGCCGATATAAAGAGGTCAATAACACTTCAGACAATGACATAGAAATCTTGTACATGCTTCTTAACGTAACTCATAACCAGTGAACGTAAATAAAAGATAAACGTTTTCTATTGAAGAGATACGAAAGATATTTTCCGTATATCGCCCTCTTAAGAATCCAGGAAAAAATGATAAAATCTGGTTTACAAAACTAAACACTGTTATGTCAATTAAATTAAATTAAATTGTTTTCAGAGCTAAGCGTTAGAAAACTCTACTTTCAATTATAATATTACTATATTAACAAGGTTTTAACTATTGTTAAACATGATGTTTAATTGCTTTCTTAGCTGTTTGATAAAGGCGACTTTATAACTTCCTAACAAAAATATATTATAATTATCTTGTTGATAATTATACCTATATACTCCCACTGAGGAAGAGAAACATCACCTCGAAACGGTTGGGGAAGTGACAACGAATAGTAAGTTCATACGTGAAAGTTTGTATATATTAATAAAAAAATATATTGTTACGATGGTGCAAACTATGTCACTACATGCAGATTATGCTTTGACACTAAATAGGTTGTCTTTTCTAAAGCATCAAATATTAATAAATTATTGATAGTATAGTAAGGTTTGGTAGACAAACTGGAACAATCTAAGATATCCGTGTTAACAATCCAACAGTTTGAAATATTTATGACAATTTAACAGGTGTTGTTATGATTAAAAAATTAGTTGTATGTAATTAATCATCGTGACCTCACTAATTCTTTGATTGTTTCTTGTCATACAGATTTTAACACGTGGTGGCGCATAGAGTGGAAGCACTGACGAAATAAGAAAAACTATATAATTATGAAGAAACACAATATAAAACATTTTGATACGAACCACTTTGAATATTGGTAATTTGGTTTTTGTTTTCTATTTCTGCCATGGCACTAACACGCGTTAACGTCTTCGAAAACTATCTGCCAACCGCACACAAAAAATTGTACTCGACAGTATCCTTTACTAAGCGTTTTCGTCCTTACAAAAGTAACAGAGTATTATGTACACAAAATCAGTACAAATAACTGCTTAGTTTTATGTTTACAGAGTTTCTCGTTTGACTGAAAGCTTTCGATTACAGTGAAAGCAGAAAATTGTTTTCAATAATTTAACAAAACCGACCAAAGTTTCTGTCGATTATTGAAAACTCTTGCTAATTTTGCAGTTTGTTTGTTAAATCAAATTATGTTAACTAAAGTGATCACGGGAAAAATGCTCTCCTTTTGGAATGTTTAAAGTTTTTTAATTTAGTAGAGCTATTAAATAAAATAAATTATGTATTTTATTAACTTACTCTTGCCAAATAAAATTTGCTTATTTTGAATATACTAACAATCAACTAATTTTTTTCAGTCTAATAGAGGAGGAGTACTGAAAAACGTATAGTTACACAAGTCAATGTGTGTGTGTGTGTGTGTGTGTGTGTGTGTGTGTGTGTGTGTGTGTGTGTGTGTGTGTGTGTGTGTGTGTGTTTATATTATATTTTACAGCATCTTCATTACAATTTCATAACACTGAATGCTGAGTTTTTCTTATTTAGATTATAATGTGTTAATATACATTGACATAAAGAAGTAACGAATAAACACTGGTATCAGTATTTATGTGCTACTGTTGCACTATTTACAATTACTGGGACTTATTAGAATTCTGTTGAATGATAAATGTTTAGAATTCGTTTAGATGATTTGTTATAATTTCTACTTTTGTAATTGGCTAAAGTTCTGTTTTCGATAAATTATTGATTATATTTCGTCTCTGTTATTTTTTAAAATGACACTCGTGATCCATTGTTTGTTCTCCATCATTGCATAGGCACACTGATTCCTTTATTACTCTGAAATAAGAGAGGTAAGGTGTCGTTTTCTACTTTCGTCACTATTGCCGTAAAGTAAGGTGCCATTTTCAGTTTTGTTTCTAATAAGTGTCTTTCATATTTGGGAAGAACAGTTTAGTTACTGTACCTTACTTTGTTACCTTCTATTCTTGTTTATTTGTTTACTTCTTGAATAACTGCACAGTTAAGTGTTTTGTCAAAACACATTGCTAAACCATTATGACGTGCCACTGGTTTTGATTGTCGACCTGCGCCAGTAAGCTGACACAAAGTCCTACACGAGGCTTAATCCATTTGAAGCTTATTCACCAGCTATTTCTGTTTAGCAATGTTGTGACTTTCCTGTTTCATCTATAGGCCTAACGCAGGTTCGGTTCCTGGGAGTACTGTTATTCAACTGTACGTATCTGCTTTGGATTACTTACTTATATATTCCGAGTCTCTGTGAATCATTTCAAATGCCTTTAGAATAGCAAGTTTTTCGGCGTAACTATCAGAACATTTTTTATTGAGTCTGTGTATTATTCTTTCTATTAAATTAGTTCTAATGAATGTAGAAACTTCTGCATATACTCCATGTTGAGTTTTACTTCCGTCACTGAATATTTAAAGCTTATCATCATTGACCTCTCCGGTACATTTTATTTATAATTATATTAAATGGATATGACTGTTAAACTGTACAGTTATGTAGTACAGTCTTGCTTCTTTTTCTTCCTTTAATATGGTGGTGTGAAGCCAGTCAGGGTACATAGGGCTTCGTTTGAAGTTGTGCGGAAAGCTTCAGCAATTTTAATGTTTATCAGTCTTTAACCCTGATGTACTTTATCCTGTTGGCTTCGTATTTCTAAGTATTGATGCACACGGGGCTCCATGTAGCAAGGGTGGTTAAACTGCAGCTTTGTAAATTGTTGTATCAAGTGCTCTGGAGTCAAGTTTCCAATTCAGTTTTGCTATATAATGTATGGATTAATTTGATATGCCTTTATTCTACATAATTTATGTGATCGTTGATTTCAAATTTATTGTTAACCATTTTGCCTGTATATTTTATTCTCGTGTGTGTGTGTGTGTGTGTGTGTTAACATAAAGGAGTTTGTCGGCTAGGATAAAAGAGTTATAATTTTAAAGTTTATTCGTAAAATTCAAATAAAGTTTATATTTACATCATTATGATAAAGATGCTGATAAATATTGACTTATTTATAATTTGGTATAGTTGGTGTTATGGAAGTTGCATTCATGATATTATACCTATAGTAATGTCGCGGATGAGTATAGATAAATTACTACTGCTAAGACAAAATACGGGACGATAGTTTGTACTACTGCATGTTGTATTATAAAATCGAATATAGCCTTCTACACAATTCCCGTCCGCATTCAGTACCCAGTGTTTGAATCGGAGCAGTTTTCTCCTTAAATGGAGCTACATATGGTTTATTAGGTTTCATAAATCTGATCGTCTGCTTACTATTGCACCTTCTTGTGGTGTGTTTAATGTTTTCTACGGGGTTTTTCGTAGACTTATTGGCACTGATAGACGCAATACTGTACTAGGACCTGACAAACTTTGATATTTACTCACCATGTCCTCCCACTATGATAATAACGAGAATAGATTCTCCAAATTGTTAATACCTCTTGTTATGAATTCAACCCGGATGTTCTGGTTTAAATGACAGGCTAATTTGTTAACAAGTTCGGCTTCGCTAAGTTGTGATGATAGGTGTTTTGCCCTGGCCAGTTGTTTTATGCCTTCGTCAGACGGCCATACGTGTCCGTCTAAACTCTAGCCTATTGCTCAGGATTTGTCGGTTTCAATAGTGGGCTTCTCAGTTACTTACAGTTTAAGTCTAGGTCGTTACCTCGTTCCGGATGATGGGATTACACTAGGCTGACAAATGTTTAAGTTATCTCCTGACAAAATTAATTGTGCCTTGGCATGTCATTTGGGTTTCTGCCGCTTCCATATTTTTTAATGGCGTAAAAATTCTACTGGGTTCATTCTCGTCGTCAAAATATTTAGTCAGCTATGTCCGGTTGTCCAAATTCTGGTCCATGTAAGTTACTTTGTTGGTATAGTATGGTATGTCCCATACGATTTATTTCTAGTTTATTGATACGTTGCTTGTGGGTGTATTGGTGATGCACTTCTAACGTTTGTAAATAATTTACCTTAATTGAAACCGTCCAGTGTCTTCAAGGATGATAATATGTAATGGTACATATCTTCAACAAACAATAATGAAGAAACATGACAAAAATAAATTATTTAAATGCTTAACACTATGATAAAAAGGGATGAATCAGAGATTAAAGAATCGGTGATTAAAAAATAATAATACTATCAAACATATGAAAGTAATCATGAAAGTAAACTCTTATAAGAAAAAAGTAACAAGCAACAGACCGAAACGTTGAAAACAATGATACCTGGCGATTTAACCACAATGACCCAATAGATGGTAAGTGAGAAGGTAGGACCAGCCCCAAAACCAAGGAAAGAATATATAAGTGATAATACATTGTAAGTGAATAAGTAGAACCAGCCAACACTAACATAAGGGTGTATAAATAATTAACATGGAAGTGATAAGGTAGAACCAGCCCCAACACCAAGGAAGGGATATATAAATTATAACAAAATGAAGTAAAGACAGTGAAAGTGCACAACACCAGTAATAGACCAAGAAAAAGAGACCAATCGAGAATAATTGTATATAATGATGATGATTGTAAACACAGACAAACAATGTAAAATAAGAAGTGTTAAATTTTAATGACTTAAGTTTTAAAAGGGTACATTAACCCAAATGAATAGAGACAACTATGACAAATCAAACTAGCACGACACAAACTTGTTATCTGTATAATCAAACCTAGTAGAGTGAGAGATAATGAATCAGAATAATAATGAACATTTTAAAAAATGAGAAAGAGAATTTTAGTAAGCGATACCCACCAGTAACACTTAAACCAAATATAGAGTGCAAGGTGTTAGTATTAAAGTACCCAAAGTAAATAGAACCACAGTAATAGTGATAAACCTGTGGAAAAAGTTTTAAGAGTGCATAAAAAGTGAGTGAAGGCTAATAGTTGCTAAACACAGAAAGGACTGTGGCAATCAAAAGCAATTATAAGTGAACACCAGTATATGACAAACTAAACTAAATTGTAGTAGATTAAATAACCAATAGAATTAAGATAGCAGTAGGAGTGACTACATATCATATATTAAATCTTGAACAATTAGTATTCTAAGTGGCAATTTATGTTATTACCTATGTGTTTAAGAAACATTGACTATTAGTGTGATAATACACAGTATAGGGAACTTCTAAAATACAGAGATATAAAACCAAATATTATTAACACAAAATGACAGGGGAAGGACATTTAATAATAATATAATCATTAAAATATTTTAAAAAAAATATAGTAAAATGTTATTAGAGTGTCATGTTAATGACCTAATGTCATATAGAATTAGTAATAAGGAAATATCATTATGTTTAAATATTTAATTAATGCTTATATGTTTGTTTTTATACTATGTAATAATCATTACTCACCAAAGAGTATGAGGAGATGAAGAAATTGAACATTGTGAGTAATGACAAGCAAATAATTATGTTTAATGAACAGAGTTATGTCTGTGGGAATTATTAGACCATAAGGTTAAATGCTATATGTTAAATAATAAAGATTAAGAAATACTAATTAAAAACAAACAAAAACAGTAAACAAGAAACAAAATAAATACAGGCAAATACAAGGATACTAAAATGCAGTTATGAGAATAGACAAGCCAGAATATGGAACCAGTAAAATCACATACAATTACAATAGAACAGACACATAAAACCATAGGACAAATGAACAAATCATGTATTAAACCAATCAGACCCCATACAAGGGGAAAATAAAATGTAATCTCTGTAATTTAAGAAAAATAGCCAATTGCTGTTTAGGCCTAGGCAAATGCCTAACTGTAAAACTACAAAAAACTTCAATTTTGAGAATAAACAATAACATTAACAAAACTAATGGAAGTAAACAATAAAAGACGATTAGGCAGTCATATTAAGAAAGAAATATTAAAGGAATCAGATAAATTATGAAAACAGTGTAATTAAACAATATCAACATAACTGTCAAAATGTTAATACATCAGTAAACCCAATCTTATTGGATGTCAAATTAATCCTTGAGACAAAATACGAAAGGTGGTGATGATATTTAATACTCAAATTTGAATACCAAAGATTAATTGCATTTAGAAAATCTGTAACCATTTTAAATAAAAATTCAAATCTCCTAACAATGGTCTTAAGCCAATTTTAACAAATCAGAATTTTTGAGTTACCATGACAACAGCAGAATATTGACAATTTTCAGTTAAGAACGAGAGAATCTATAGTGACGCTTACATGAAGAGACGCCACGCCGTGAAGGGCCCAAAATTTTATTATAAAACATTAAAAGTGCCCATATTATATGAAGAGAAGGACCATACCAACTGATGAGAGGATGATACATTCAACCCAGACCAAGGACCAGCTTAATTTAATCCGGGGGTTTTGAAAATAAGGAAATTAACAAGAAGAAGACGCAAGACGTATCTGAAGCTCAAGAGTTGAAGAAAGAAGAATCGACATCGACGAATCAACCTACATTAACTATTGACAATACACTTCCTATCAACTAACGATAAGTATTGCTGAACTAATTGAACGTCTTAAAATAAATTCTCTTTCAAACTTCTCACTAAACTGTGAACTCTCACTATCACTGAAGGTATTATTTTTTTCAAGGATTGATGAATAAAAAGTAATTTATGAACACTAAATAATTGATTATAACCTATGCATTACACAAATGTCACCGTCACACACTTTAACACCACAACATTGAGTTTAAAGTAAGCCTTATTCAATTTTAATGCTCACGATTTTAAAGTGATATATTGTAATTTGTTATCTTGTTTTAAAACTTCTTTGTCGTATTTAAAAGGAGTTTTTTGGCAAATTTATTGTGTAAATAATAATCAACGCCGTCTTGTGGCGAAAGAAAACATTGTATTGCCAACCCAGCCATCCGCTGAGTGAATGACTATTTATTGCCGAGGCTAAAATTATCATATTTATTACAATTATTGTATAAGCGTTAACAAGGATTAACAGTTCTGAGCAAAATAAAAAGGTGTGTATCATTAACAACTGTCCAGTAATTATTTACAGAAAAATATTATGTATGTTTTGTTTTGTAGCAGTGAGTCAAACTAACCAACATTATTTCACGTTGGTAACATGTTTCCCCCACTCAAACGAGATTCGAGTTCATGCCAGTTGGCGAACAATTCGAACCGACACTACCATACTGTAAAACAACCCAGGTAAAAACTTTTAATTGTTTTCTAGCAAAACAATTTGGCGCCTATCGGGAAGTACAAAAGAGTGAGAAGGGACAGGTAAGGCACACAGGCTGCTCGACGCTTAAATCACACCGAAAGAGACTTCATAACGTTCGCAATTTTAAAACAGTAAAACTCAATATCAAACAAACAAATTCAATTAAACAATATTTAAACTTCCAAACTAGACCAACTCGCGTCAAATAACAATATTCATGGCGCTTTTCGAGTCATATGACTCTTCTTCAGACAATCATCACTCACAAGGAGATCATCAAATATTAAAATTCACACGAAACACACATATGTATAATTGTAAAACGTATAAGAGCATCCGACACAGTGCACTGCGCGAGGCTTACCGGACACTGAGCACAGGCTTGTCTCACCGTGTGTTATCTCATAATCGATTTTAGCGCGGTATCATATAACGGGTTTGATTTGAAATTTAATTTATCATTAAGTATGCCATCATGAGTGTCTGGGTTATTATGTCCACTATAAATTTCAAATTCTTCCCATGTATCCATATAACGACCCTTACTACAATAATGTAAGGGTATTAAGTTCGCATTAAAATTCGTGTACGAATGGTTGCATGTAATTAAATGTCGTGTGAAATTAGATTTTATAGTATCTATAGAAACACCTTTATTGATGAGATTATGTGGAATGTGTTCCCGAAACCTTTTAATAAAAGGTCTCCCCGTTTGACCAATATAGAAACATTCACAATCGTTACATATCAACTTGTATACACCCGTCTTGGACTCTATTTGTGTGGTGTGAACAACCTGGCGAACTGAATTCCAAAGGCTATTATTGGTTTTGAAAACGGTGGTGAAACCAAGCCTATTAAAAACAAGCGTTAGAATTTTGGCCATTATCTCCGTGTATGTGGTTGAGATGTACATATTTTTGGTTTTTATATTATTTAATTGTTTGGATTCCTTAGCCTTGTGTTTCCTAAGAATGTTATCCACCATCCGGCAATCATAACCATAAGCAGCAGCAATATGTTTGATTGTATTTAAATCATCATTAAAATCGTTAGCCTCGAGGGGGACACTCAAAAGCCTGTGTACGAGACTATTATACGCTGCTAATTTTTGCGAATACGGGTGGTGTGAATCTGCATGTATAGTCACATCGGTGGTGGTAGGCTTTCTATATATTCCAAATTTTAGATTGTTGTGCTGTTTAGTTATAGTTAAATCGAAAAATTTATTTCATCATTTACTTCGGTTTCCATGGTGAACTGGATATTATCATTTACAGCATTCAAGCTGTATTTCAAAGTGCTTCACTGGCCATTGGAAATCAAGAAGGTGTCATCAACATAACGACAATAAAAAATTATGTTATTGGTGAACTTGTCATTATTAAGAAACTAATATGGATTACTTTCTTAATTATCTAATTATATGGATACATGGGAAGAATTTGAAATCTATAGTGGACATAATAACCCAGATACTCATGATGGCATACTTAATGATAATTTAAATTTCAAATCAAACCTGTTATATGACACCGCGCTACAATCGTTTATGAGATAACACACGGTGAGACACGCATTTGCTCAGTGTCCGGTAAGCCTCGCGCAGCGCACTGTGTCGGATGCTCTTATGCGTTTTGCAATTATACATTTGTGTGTTTCGTGTGAATTTTAATATTTGATGATCTCCTTGTGAGTGATTATTGTCTGATGAAGAGTCATATGACTCGAAACGCGTCATGAATATATCATCCTTGAAGTCACTGGACGGTTTCAATTAAGGTAAATTATTTACTATATAAAGTGACTTGGACCGTATAAATAATGTTTAAATTAGATGCAAGTCAAGCTAGCACGGTATATAAATACCAAAATATTAAAATTCGATTATTAAAAACAAACGCGCATATTAAATTTAACAAATCATGTATTAAACACAAACTAATTCCTAAGTATGCCACCATACATATCAGATCCACCACTAAGGCAGCCAGAAACACGAAAAAACATGCAGAATTCTTCCGTATCAAACAGGAAATTAAATCGCTATACACTAAGAAAGACATACTTAACACGCCATTGTTGAAATTACATTTGCAACTATACCAACAGATCCATCCTGCCATCATAGATAACGTAATGGCTAAGATAAATATTTACATTACTGATATCGTGCGTAATGTAAAAAGAAGACAGACCCGAATATTTCTAAATTTGATGGCATCACAAAACCGACATCCCATCCCTGAATGTAAACATCAGTTCTACCCACGTACTTCTGACCTTACTGATATAATATTTGATGAAGATGAATTGAATCTTCTTAAAAAGGGTTTAAAATATAACTTTCCGAATGCTAATAAAAGTCACGTTACACGTAAAATTATCAGTGCTGAAACCGCTATAAAAACAATCAAGGACCCCAATCTTCAAAACGAATCACGCTACTTAATAAATAATAAATTTAATAATATCATAAATTTTCATAATTCTAATACTCAGAATACGCAGAAACAGTTAAGAGCTCGAGCTGAGATCAAAACTCTTAAGATAATAAAAACAAAACTAATAGATAATTACGCACTTATAACGAAGATAAGGGACATACGTTAGTGGTCATAAATAATGATGAATACACACGTAAAGTCGACGAGTTTATTTCCAATAACAACATTATAACGCTGAACACTGACCCCACTGATTCATTTACAAAAATTTTAAATAACACAATTAATAACTGTACCAAGTTGTTTGACGACAACACGCGTCCCTATTTAAAACCTATCAATGCCCATGCACCGAAACTTACCGGTCTACCTAAAATCCATAAGGACAATGTCCCAATTAGACCTTTGGTTAATTTTACCACGGCACCGGGTTTGAAGGCGGCTAAGAAATTGGTTGCTTTAATAAGTGATAATATTCAACTACAAAATAATCGTAGCATAATAGCATGGAATTTATAAACAAAGTTAGAAATATACAATTGCTACCCACTTACAAACTAGCATCTTTCGACATCGTCAACCTTTATACTAACATTCCCGTAAATCAGATCTTGGACATATTGTATAATAACTTAATCAAATCCAATAAATTAGATACACAATCCATGAACAAATTAATCGGCATACTGAGAGTTATCTTACAACAAAATTATTTTACTTTTAATGGACGTTAATATATTCAAAGGGACGGACTTGCTATGGGCTCTCCTTTGTCCGGCTTGTTGGCCCACATTTACTTGAACTCTTATGAGAACAATTACTTTCTTAATAATTACAAGTTCACCAATAACATAATTTTTTATTGTCGTTATGTTGATGACACCTTCTTGATTTCCAATGGCCAGTGAAGCACTTTGAAATACAGCTTGAATGCTGTAAATGATAATATCCAGTTCACCATGGAAACCGAAGTAAATGATGAAATAAATTTTTCGATTTAACTATAACTAAACAGCACAACAATCTAAAATTTGGAATATATAGAAAGCCTACCACCACCGATGTGACTATACATGCAGATTCACACCACCCGTATTCGCAAAAATTAGCAGCGTATAATAGTCTCGTACACAGGCTTTTGAGTGTCCCCCTCGAGGCTAACGATTTTAATGATGATTTAAATACAATCAAACATATTGCTGCTGCTTATGGTTATGATTGCCGGATGGTGGATAACATTCTTAGGAAACACAAGGCTAAGGAATCCAAACAATTAAATAATATAAAAACCAAAAATATGTACATCTCAACCACATACACGGAGATAATGGCCAAAATTCTAACGCTTGTTTTTAATAGGCTTGGTTTCACCACCGTTTTCAAAACCAATAATAGCCTTTGGAATTCAGTTCGCCAGGTTGTTCACACCACACAAATAGAGTCCAAGACGGGTGTATACAAGTTGATATGTAACGATTGTGAATGTTTCTATATTGGTCAAACGGGGAGACCTTTTATTAAAAGGTTTCGGGAACACATTCCACATAATCTCATCAATAAAGGTGTTTCTATAGATACTATGAAATCTAATTTCACACGACATTTAATTACATGCAACCAATCGTACACGAATGTTAATGCGAACTTAATACCCTTACATTATTGTAGTAAGCGTCGTTATATGGATACATGGGAAGAATTTGAAATTTTAGTGGACATAATAACCCAGATACTCATGATGGCATACTTAATGATAAATTAAATTTCAAATCAAACCCGTTATATGACACCGCGCTACAATCGATTATGAGATAACACACGGTGAGACACGCGTTTGCTCAGTGTCCGGTAAGCCTCGCGCAGTGCACTGTGTCGGATGCTCTTATACGTTTTGCAATTATACATTTGTGTGCTTCGTGTGAATTTTAATATTTGATGATCTCCTTGTGAGTGATTATTGTCTGATGAAGAGTCATATGACTCGAAACGCGTCATGAATATATCATCCTTGAAGTCACTTGACGGTTTCAATTAAGGTAAATTATTTACTATATAAAGTGACTTGGACCGTATAAATAATGTTTAAATTCTAACTTTTGGTCTACGTTTTGTGTCATATGTGGTAAGTGACTGTTTATATGATGCTTCTATGAAATGTTCTTCTAAATTGTCTGAAATGTGTCAATTGTGTTCGTAATGAGTGCAATAATGTTTTTGTGAAATCACTGTTCTTTAACCCTTATCTCAATTCTAAAATAATTCCTATTGTCGCTTCATCACCTTTAGGCATATTGTTTTATCTTTTTCCTCCAAATTTTCTGTTCACATCTTCTATCTGTTTCTGCATAGGGGCCTTTCATACCTTAAAACACTAATTACCTAAGGTCACGAACAAACCGAACTTCAGACTAATGCAGTGCATAGACAAAACGTTTGTAGTTATTACATGGACGGAGTCATGTTAAACAACTGCAACACAAAAAAGACAAGTAATTTCGAGTAAATTAATGAAACCTATTTCCTGTGTCCTATGCTAAGGAAGAGATGGCTGGAGGAACTTTGAAGACGTAACAGGTATCACCTTGCCTGTGGCGTGATGTGAATATGATGGTGTCGACGTTATTACATGTAGTACTGCCTTACTGCTGTTGTATGTCACGCAACATTGCGTTGTCCGTATAGTATCATTATGACGACGTTATTACATGTAGTACTGCCTTACTGCTGTTGTATGTCACGCAACATTGCGTTGTCCGTATAATATGATGATGACGACGTTATTACGTGTAGTCTTACTGCTGTTGTATGTCACGCAACATTGCGTTGTCCGTATAATATGATGATGACGACGTTATTACGTGTAGTACTGTCTTACTGCTGTTGTATGTCACGCAACATTGCGTTGTCCGTATAATATGATGGTGACGACGTTATTACGTGTAGTACTGTCTTACTGCTGTTGTATGTCACGCAACATTGCGTTGTCCGTATAATATGATGATGACGACGTTATTACGTGTAGTACTGTCTTACTGCTGTTGTATGTCACGCAACATTGCGTTGTCCGTATAATATGATGGTGACGACGTTATTACGTGTAGTACTGTCTTACTGCTGTTGTATGTCACGCAACATTGCGTTGTCCGTATAATATGATGGTGACGACGTTATTACGTTTAGTACTGTCTTACTGCTGTTGTATGTCACGCAACATTGCGTTGTCCGTATAATATGATGATGACGACGTTATTACATGTAGTACTGTCTTACTGCTGTTGTATGTCACGCAACATTGCGTTGTCCGTAAGCAACCACACACACTGGGTTTGAACTAACAGATGTGTGTCACTTGAAAAGTTCCTCCAAGTGTCACTACCAAACGTGTCTCAAGAAAACCGTCAGAAAACACTTCTAGACGAATTAATGTATATATACTTCTTCTCTGTAATTGATGCTACGCTCTTACATATTATTTTTTACGTCCCAACGCTCGGGTAGTAGTATTATAAAAGGCCTCAATGAGCATCAACACTCGTATTTTGCAATAACAAGTTTGCGCGGGCGCGCACCCACCAACACACACACACACAAACACACTTACGAGCAACTATCGCACATTTAACCGAATTAAATTCTGTTCAGCAAACAATAACATCAAATATTGCAACATACATTAACATTCAAAACTTACAAACGTCTGCACCAAATAACTAACTAAACTGCTGTCAAATAACATCCACTGATTCAAACTTGCACAATCACTAGTCGGCCCCTTCTGAAGCTGGTGTTTTATATTGTGTAAGACTGTAAAACTGCGAGTGTTCCGTAATCTTCTCAATGCGTGCAAACTATATAATCGTGGAATTGAAGGTGCAGCGATAAGTAAATGCAACCTTCGAGATTGCGACGTTAACTGACCTTCTAAACATCTCTGCAGGCTTACGACTCACGTGGCTGCCACGAGACAAATAGCAAGTTACTAAGCCATAGGCAAATTAATATATTAAAGGTAATGTTAAATTTTAATTATTACAGGTTTACAGAATATAGAACAGAATGATTAGATTGAAAAAACCATTTGGCATAAATACCGCTACAGGCATTTGTTGAACTCAATTTGAAAGTGGCCAGTGTGGAAGCTTCACTTTGATTACCGTGTTTACCATTAGCTAGGTTTTATGACCTACTGTGTACAGAGTTTGAATGTCTTTTAAATATAAAGTAATGCACACAAACCTTACAAATAATTTATGTAATTTTATCGTGAATTAAGTAATCGCTTATAAAGCTACATCTTCGAGTCTTAATGTATGTAAAGGTCTAAAGTCTAGTAAATATGCCTAGCACATTTGGTTATATATACGGAACGTTTTGTCATTTAACACGATAATAGTATTAAATGCAATGTTTAAGGAACAAAATAATTTTTCTTTTTTTTAATTTATTGGAGATCTGTAATCTGTTCGACTAAGGGAACATTTAACAAACTGGCTGACAACACACATACAGGATTATGAAGAGCTGACCATTGACAGCTCTTCTTGTTTTTGATAATAGATTAAAGAGATACACAGATTACAAAACTAAATGATAAAAACATGTAAACAAATGAACAAAAATCACTTCCACTTCCTGCTGGCATGATACAATAAGTTCAAATGTTAAACACTGGGCCCATAAGGCACATATACAGGTTGACATTAACACTTGATAATGACACGAATACAGAAACACACAGAACAGATATCACAGACATTACAATACAGAAAATACAGAGAATATATTATTAGTTAAACCTGAATGGTAAGTCTAATACTTTGTGCCATTTTAGTCTATAAATATCTTCACTGTTGTCTAACAAATTAATTGCCAGGTGGTTAGGATGCTGTTCTAATTTGGAGATGTGAGTTCTGCAGAGGCACATGAATTCTTCTCTCACGGTTGGAACTTTGAGGTCGCGGTGTAGAGAGTTGTTGGAGACAAACCATGGAGCGTCGACTATTGATCTTAAAGTTTTGGACTGAAAGCGCTGGATAATCCCAATATTACTTTTACTAGCAGTACCCCTATGTTGAATACCATAGGTCTATACCGGTTTAAAAACTGCTTTATAGATCAACAGTTTGTTGACGAGACTTAACCGTGATTTTCTGCCTATCAGCTAATAGATGTTTCTGACCTTGTGATTAAGTTCAAACTTCTTAGATGTTATATTTTTTTTCCATGTTAGTCTCCTGTCCATATGCATCCCAAGGTGCTTAGCACTTTCAGCTTGCAGTACTGGTTGACCGTTAATTGTTACTGGAGGGCAGTTTACCTTACGTGTGGTGAAGGTAACGTGGACTGACTTGGTTGAATTGATTTTTATGCGCCATTTATCAAGCTATAACTGAACGCTCTTTAATGATTCTTGTAGTCTAGGAGATGCTATTGAGAGGTCGGAGTATGTCGCTAGGATTGCTGTGTCACCGGCGTAAGTAGCAATAGTGGTTTCACTTGCTGACGGTAAGTCCGAGGTGAACAGGAGGTGGAGCAGAGGACCCAGGACACTACCCTGCGGAACACTTGACCCCACTGGTAATAGAGGAGCAGTAGCATCCGAATACTTGACTTGAAACACTCTGCCCACTAAGTAGGAATGTAGAATACGGTAACAATTGTGTGGCAGATTTTCTTTATTTTGTATAAGAGTCCAAGATGCCAGACTTTGTCAGATGCCTGGGAAACGTCGAGAAACACACCTGAGCAGAACATCTTCGATTTCAACGATTTATTGATAACATTTGTAGTCTGTGTATTTGATCTACCGTAGAGTGCTTTTCTCGAAAGCCAAATTGGTGATCCGGAATTAGGTTGTTTTCTACAATTGTTGGCATAAGTCGTTTTACAAACATCTTCTCAAAGATCTTACCAAGTATCGGTAGAAGGCTTATGGGTCGATAAGATGTGGGCTCTTGAGTGTTTTTAACAGGTTTTAAGACCATGATTACTTGAGCCGCTTTCCAGAGAAGAGGAAAGTATTCAAGTCTGAGTATGGCGTTGAAAATGTATGTTATTAATACAACGCCTTTGTGAGGCAGCTCTTTTAGAATTTTCCCCGATAGCAAATCAATGCCGGGAGCCTTTTTACTTTTGAAATTATACAGGATTATTTCCTTGATTTCCTTAACCTTAAAAGACTTAACAGGTAGAGTCAGTTGGAGCGGGGAGTGTAAATATCTTTGTACCTCTTCATCGAAAAGACGTTTTGCTGGCTTCAGGTTGAAAAACGTTGACCAAATGTTCGGAAAAGTCTGGGATTTCTCTGTATTGCTTCGCGCCCAGCTACCATCTGGTTTATGTATTGGTGGTATTTGTAATAGTGACCTTTTTAATCGTTTAGTAGCCTTCCACAAGGAATAATCAGTTCTTTTCATTAGGTGACAGATTTTCTAGATGATCCTGAATCCCTTCATTCTTTAAATTTTCTAAAAATCGTTTTAGTTTTCTGGCCGCGAAATTCCACTTCCTTTTATCATATTACTCAGCATGATGAGTATGCTGCCAAATTCGTCGCAATCTACGCTTTTCAGCTAATTTCTTTCGGACAACCAGAGGAAGGTTTAAGTGCTTACTCTTCGCTGTATTGGAAGGTGTAGCTTCCCTGGCTGATTTTTTAAAAGTACTGGTGAGATAATTTACAGCCGAATCCAACTCAGCAGGCGTATGGAGTGGAAGTTTTAGCGAGATATTATCATTTACAAGCTCTCTAAAGTAATCCCAGTCAGTATGACGATTTGTGAGTGTTGGTAGACTTTCAGACTCAATTATAGTATTGCTAATAGTCGCAATAATTGGAGTGTGGTCAGAGGACAAATCAAGGCAAGATTCAACTTTGTAGTATTTATGAGACAAGCCTTGTATTAAAAAGAAATCAATGAGGTCAGGTATTTTATTTATATCAGAAGGCCAATAGGTTGTTTGACCTGTGGACAGAAAGGACAGGGATTCTTGTCTAATGACGTTATATAAAATTCTACCTCTTGGATTAGAATCCGAGGATACCTCTAGGGTCCGTTGAGAGAGTCCATTGGTGTTCCATAATCCAATATTGTAATTGTTATTCATTATTAGTTAGTAAGTTTATTGACAAGTGTTGTAAGGAGATTAAGCATGACGCTATTTTGCTGCATGCGTTGACTGAACATAGTCTCAAATTTTGTCAGGAAGTGTGAAAGATTGATGTCCTCATTTGCTGTTTGTTTGAGATTGCTGTCATAAGGGACGAGGATTCTGAGTGTCGCTGTAGTCCTGCAATTTGAGCGTAAGTAGGAAAAGAGACGTTACGGGTACTCATGTTCTGTTCCGTGTTCATAGTCCTAAAAATTAAAGGGGTTCTCCTAAGTGTGGTGTTAGGTACGGGGCTTTTTCTGGCCTGCAGATTTTGATAAAACTTCACAGCCATTATAATTAGCTGTATGAGGACCATCGTATAATGCACATGTGGCTGGTGTATCCTTAGATTTGGAACAAGTTGCGGAGTTGTGTTCACCTCCGCACTTGACACACTGGAAAGATTTTCTACAGTACGTCTTACTGTGACCGATTGACTGACAACGAGTGCACTGTATTATGTAGTTTCTTCTCCGAGGTGGTTCTACAGTAATCTGCATGTTACCTAAAGACCTGAGGTTATATATTTGATTATTGTTTGCTGCAGGTTCAAGATCAAAAAAGAAGAGAGGGAGGGGTGTTTTCTCGACTTTGTGTCGAACGTTCATTATGTTTCTGACTGAGTGTCCTTTTCCTTTTAGTGCTTCTTTAATAAAGTGTACACCGATGCTTCGATGAATGTTTCTTATGACAACCCGGTATGCTCGCAGGTCTTTGATTTGATATATATGGTAACAATTTTTTTCGTCCTCGAAGTGACGGATTAATTTTCTGTAAGGATCAGGTGCAAAAGTGTTGATTTTCACCGTATTGTCATCGAACGATTTACTACTGTACTGTTATGATTCAAAAATATTTGTAAGGTTATTGATCATTTCATTGTAGTTGACGACACCATGAAGGTATACAGGAAGAGGTCTAGGTACTTTCGGCTGAGCCAAGACTTGAGTAGGTTGGACGTCATCAGGGTCATCTATTGGTAACACCGTAAATCTGCTGTGGTCATTAAGCTGAGTGTGTGTTTCAGATGTGTTTTCTGAAGATTTTCGACTTCTTTTTCGTTTTCGCACCATCTGCCAGCTGTGGGATCCGTGTTGTGTGAAATCAACATTAACATTTCTCCCTGGGTGTTGACTGTTATAGGAATGAGGGGCATTTTACGACACTGGAGGTAATGTAGTTCCTGAGTGGACCGTAGGAACAGGTTCAATGTTAGTTGACAATGTTGCTGATAATTCACTATTGTCGATAATTACAGTAGACAGATAAATTAAAAGACGCGTGTACTTCCAGATGAGTAATTCCTGGCCTTGTGTTTATGTTTTGTAGATAAGGAGGTACAAACAACCACAAGCCGCAGACAGACACACAGTCTTACACGAACGAGCAGACGTACTTGGATTTGTTCGAGTAATCAATTAAACTTTTGTTGATATTTTTGTTGCAGTACTACTTACAAATATAAGTCTATTTAGTAAGAAAGATGGCGATAATATTAAGTTACCGCACACGACAGTACAACCGCACCGAACAGCTGCTCATACAAGACTGCGAAAAAATAAATTAAACAAAGAAATTTTACAATGCGTTCACTTGCTTAATCAGCTAAAAAACTATTTAGATAACTATTTTATAATAAAATAAAATTTCTTAAGGAGAGAATACATTATTAGAGTAACTATTTATAGAAATATATAGAGGTTGCTTGCTTTACGAAAATGTTCTGAACAGCAGTGTCAGTGGTAACCAGTGTTTGAACTTGAGTGTGCAATAAGAAACCAACGACATACGGGTGCCGTTAATCACAAACTTCAAAGCTGGGAACTCTGTATTTCCTGTTTTATATCACTGGATCCGTCACGGCTTCTGCGTAAATTATAATTATATTATAGATATAATTGTTATTTGCTCTAGTATTTTTTCTTATTGTTTATATCTATTTTGTATTTCTTTTTAACTCACATATTATGTTGCCTGTTTCACATTACAAATCTCAGATTGTTAACACATATTTAATGTATTTTTGCGTCGTGGTTTTACTACCTAATCATCTGCAAACTGTCTCCTCCAATCCTTAAAACAGTTTTGTGACATGATAATTCTTGGTTATTCCATAGTTTATATATCAATTTACTTTATAAATACTACGGTTTTATTGATACGGTAAAGATAATACCAAGTACAGATAAATTCCATCTTAAATAAAGACATTCATTTTTTGTCACTTAACACGTTTTATAATTTAAGTAAACTGAATCATACATTTTCTTTGTAATTAATAAAAACAAAGTCTGCTTTTTTCTTTACTTGCGCCATAAATAAATAATAGGCCTACAATGTTTTTAACTATATACTTAAAGTATTAAGTATTTCAATTAATACATTGAATACACTAACTTGTAGTAAATAAAAATTAGATCTTAGGTAAGTATTACCCTAAAAACGAACGCGACAAACAGAGTAGACTTGAGCTTCGGCATCTCAACTACCAACATTATCACGCAGTAAATGTTTGCCAGACATTATATTACCTGTACATGCCAAATCTATTTTCCAAAATAAAGTTAACAGCTGTTCTGTAAAATATTTACTCAAAATAAACGTACTTTATATGCTGATAATGTCCAACTTTTGTATACGCAAAATCATAGAACCGAACTAGAGATTGAGACATATTATAGATGATAAAAATTAAAGGGATTCTAAGAGACAAAATTTTGAAAATAGACAAATAGAAATGTTTATTTTTCCAGTTACAAAACACAGAAACAACTAAAAAATTATTTCTTACCAAATAAGTTAATGAGTTTAGAAAATACTTTTACTGTGTTAGGAACAATGATTTACATCCCATAGCTACTAACATACAAGGCGTGAAACAAGTGATTTAAATACTTTAGGTAATGTATTGAAAGGGGAAAATGAACGGTTCAGACTTTATTTTATTACACACAAATTTACTGACACATAAATGACAATAACTAAATATGTGTTTACAACTACTAACTTTTACGCTTGTTCTTATTGTTTATTTATTTTAAACAGTTATGATAACAAAGTTATTTGGCTTGTACGGTGCAATTAATTTTTTTCTAAGAATAGGTTGCACAACAACTTTGTATGTAATCTATTCCTACTTAATTAGTCAAATTACCGAGCCCACAATTACAATAACCAACAGAACTTTGCCTGCGCCGCATATTCAAATTGACATTAAGTGTGAAGTCCCGATTCATCAATTGTTGACTGACATCGTACCATTGTCTCTGCGCCTGTATGTGAAACTGTGAGTTTTGCTTACAAACAATTTGCTGTGTATTTTGCTGCAAGGTTACAATGTGTGGGTGTATTAGCATTCCCTAAATATCGAGATAAGTTTTGTAAATACGATAATGGATTATGTATAAAGCAACAGAAAAAATTAATGGAGTCCCCATTAGCAGCTAAATTTAAAAGGTTCCCTTTTAAATAAAAATAAATGATTAGGCCAATAATATATACCGTAATTGGCAGAAGTATACTTACACACAAACATAATCGTGCAATTACATTTTTAAAACAAACAAATCGTAGCTGTATTAATAGAAGTATTTAAGAGAGAAAAATACCGAAAAAAATTCTGCATACGAGTGACGGGGATTGTGACATAAAGATAAATATTTTATATTTATTCACGGTCCAGGTGTGCTATAAATAAGATTATTAAGGTCATAAAAGAAATATAGTGGAAGCTTTCTGCTAAAGGCGAAGGAAGGAGAGCACAAAGTGCTGTTCGTAGCACATAAAGATAAGGCTCCGTGCTCCTTGCGAGGTGTACTTAAATACGATTCTAGTAACTAACACTTTCGACATGCGAGCGCGTTGCGCAGGCTTCCGACAAATAGGGGGTTATACATCTAGTTTTATTATCATTATTATTGTTATTACTGTACTTACTTGCGATTATTCTTTAAATAATAGTGTTCGTTCCCTTCTCTTCGTCACTGTCTTTCTGTCTGTTGTCTGGGTCTCTCTCACTCTGTCTTTGTCTCTGTCTGTCTGTCTATTTCTCTCTCTCTCTCTCTCTCTCTCTCTCTCTCTCTCTCTCTCTCTCTCTCTCTCTCTCTCTCTCTCTCTCTCTCTCTCTCTCCACTTCTCGCTCAATAATACTCTTAGCAATTACAGTTGTAAAATATTTTTGTGTGATAAGAAGTAGCTATTAGTTTTTATTATGAAGTGCTTATGGCAGACAGATCTCATGAAATGTAATGTGTTTACAGTAAATTATTAAGGAGTTTTATATAATCAGTTTGCTTTTAAGTTGTATGACGCATGCGCATATCACTCCATGCTGCCTATATCGACTAACAAAATATATTCGTGGTCTCTTATCAAGCTGTTCACTTATTTCAATGATACAAGTAGATCACACGGAGAAATTTGACATCTGTTGCTAGGTTTTTGCTAAATCGATTTCAATTCAGTAATACTGAAACGAGCATGCTTATTAAAATGGGAAAACTATATTGTGAGTGTAATATTTTATACACGTTTAGGTAGAACATGTATTATCTGGTATTCAATTACAACTAATTGTCAGAGGGTCGTTCTCTGTGTTACCCTGGTAGCAATGAAATCAATTGTCAAAATATGTTTCCGCAGAACCAATACTAATATAATTTTATTAACGAGGTAAATTACAATAAAATGTTTATTTATTATAACGCAATGGTCAGAAACCATAAACAACTATAATATTTGATAAGTGTACAAAATCAGAAAGTAATAAAATAAAGGCTCAATAATAATTTTAGTGTACTACAAATTGAGATAGCTTGTTTCCCTGCTGTCTAATTATTAATCCTACTATTCTAAGATTTTGGACAAGCAATCCTCGTAACTAGAATTTTTTTAGCTAACTGTCTACTAGGTCTAACCAATTATTCAATTTATAATTTTCATCTTCCTTTGTACTTAACACACTACCAAAACGAGTACATCTGTTAATATAAGTCAATACAATAGGGAAACAAATTACAGTATACTTCACAGTCTGTGAGAAGCAAGCTTTTACACTTATGACGATCTGAAAATTTTATAACCAATGGTCCCTTAACGTCTTCAGTAGCAAGTATAGTATAATTAATCCTAAGCAGCATAAAGTTGAACTACACAAAAGGATAAGATACACAAAAGGATAGGATATGCTCCAGCCGCATATACACAGAGAATTCTTTTTACAAGTAAAATTCCATTACCTGCGGGTAAAATGTTCATTGTACAGTAACGTATTTAGTACCGGGAAATACTTAGAGCAGAATAGAGAATAAGACTTAATACATAGAGTAACTTTACAACAGAGAACAGTAACAAACATTTTAAATAAACCAAATTTTTGGTAAAATGCTTACTCTACAAAACATCTCTTAAGATTTAAAATATGCTATGAAATGTAACGATCTCGAAAAGTCGGCGGTGCAAATACATAAAGAGTTCACACGTTTCTAGGCTAGCCGAAAAGGTGCAGTGTCTCTGTCAAGGCCGTGTACTTAAGTACCTTCCAGACTCTTCGAATACTCTTAACTATGGCAATTATGCTGACACGCTGCCAAATGAATGGACAATTATTCTGGAACATTTGCCGGACCTATACAAGCAACTGTGGCTGGCTTAGAAGTTAGTTACACCTGTCGAGATTGTAGAGTGTGGGGAGCAAACGATTGTGAAAAGTGATTACTGTCTCATAACTAGTGCCGAACTATTAATAGTTGACATTATTATTTCGTATGGACAACTTTAATTTTTATTATTGTATGAGAGTACGTTGTGGATTTCGCAGTGCCATTTTTGACATATTAAAGCTGGTAATTAGTGACTTAATTGGTGTCTGTAAGTTGTTTCCACTGTAAAATACGACAATCCGTGAGACCGTCGTAATAATATTTATAACATGCGTAAATGAGTACGCAGTTTAGGAAAGAACTAAGTAAATTAACAGTTTAAATAACGCATTGTGAACAAATTACATTTCAAGATTTCTATCTGTCATAAGCACTTTCTTTATTAGGTAACACTTTTTTACAGAAAAATAGTTTATTACTGAATGGTTAACTATACTGTCAAACGGGAACTGTAGGGAGAGAGGTAATCATTAGTTGAAATCAGAATCGTAAGTAAGTATAATAATAACAAAAATAGGGATAATAAGACTATTTTTATAACAGCCTATTCGACATAGGACTGCTCAACGTCGTCCCGTGTCGAAACTGTTAGTATAGTTACTGGAATCGTATTTTAAGCATACCTCACAAGGAGCACGGAGCCTTATCTTTATGTTCCACGAACGGCGCTTTGTGCTCTCTCCTTCCTTCGCCTTTAGCAGAAAAAAGCCGTCACTATATTTCTTTTATGACCTTAATATTCTTATTTATAGCACACCTAAACCGTGCATAAATATAAAATATCTCTCTGCATGTCACCGTCTCCGTCACTCTTAGTCAGTACTCTTTTTCCGTACTTTTCCCTACTAAATATTTTTATTAAAATAGGTATCGTTTATTTGCTTTAAAACTAGAATTACACAATTATGCATGAACATAAATTAGGGCGTGTGAGCGTGTTTGTGTCTGTAAATATACTGTAGTTATATAAATTACGGTATGCAATACATAAATATTATTTGTTTTTATTGAAAGTGGAACCATTTACAGTTAGCTGGCGTGTTTTTACTTTAGACATTTGGTCTCGTTGTTTATCGTTTATTTGTGAGGACAAACGTCATTTGATTTATTTATGTTAGTTATTGTCATTTTTTTCTCGTCTTATCAGGTACAGCTGATCAATGATTCTTTACCATTTGTTTTGTTACGTAACGTTTATTCTGACTCTGAATTGTATTATTTTGATAGACAACAGTTAAGATACCAGAATAAACTTGAAGAAAACAACCGAATAATAACTACCGTGCAAAATTACGCGACTAATGTGTATACTTATCAGTCGTTGTTCATACTTAAAAGTTCTAGAGGCGTTATTATTAAATTAAATGCAAAGGCAAATTCACCAAATTAGCATGTGAATATAATAAGAAAAATTCTGTTAATAATTAGGTTGTTTGGTGTTTAATGCTATTAATCACAATATTTGTCAATCAAATACTCAAAAAAGGACTTATCTTCATCTCTTCCTTTCACTTTACACATAATCAATTCTTCTATTTACAAGACGTATGTCAACGTCCAGGCATAGCGGAGGCAGAGTTCTGTAATTATAGGAATGGCAATTTGATTAACCGTGTACCAACAGAATATATATATAAAGTCGGTTTGTTACCTATTGTTGGGAAGCAAATCATTCCGTCGTACCAACCAGATAACGTTGTCATCATAACTGGTTTATATATAGATAGAATTAAAGTGATCTCGAGTATCACTGAAATAACTAAACAGCTTAATAAGGCACTACGAAATTATCTGCTATTCGAAACAGGCAGCGTTGAGTGATATCCGGGTGACTTAACTGAGAACACAGTGTTTAATTAGCTAACAGAAAGTCGAGACAAGTTGGTAGAAAAACGGCTAGAAGAAATTGATAGCATACAAATTTGGAAGGAAAAAAAATCGAATGATCGTGTTCCAACGGTCTAACTGATCGTCGTATGGTACAGTGAAAAACAAAATACAAGACACCAATGAAGTCACTAACAAACCAGCTTTAATTATCACAATAAACAGTTTGGAATCAACAAGTTATTCAACAAGATTATACTCGTACAATAATTTAAATTAAATTTGTCCACGCGCAATAATAATGTCAACTAATAGAGTCCCACAGAATAATAACTTTTCACTAATAGCCACTTGAACCGCACTGAGTAATCGCCCGAATTAAACTAACTGTCAGTCGCTGGATGCTTATATTTACATAATGAAATGCCAAAATAATCGGTCACTTTCTGGATGACGTATCGAGAAAACTGCGTATTACAGGCGGTCTAGAATCCACTAGAAACCGTGCACACTGTCTGGTCTTGATCACAGTGCGGCGGCAGTTTGGTCCAGTACGGTCTGGAATACCATTGTTGACGCATGATAAGTGTCACGTAATCGTGTTTCATCTCAAAGCAACAGCTATGTACGCACACACAATTACATCTGATAAGAAAGCCGAGATACTTGTAAAACGTTCCGTATTAACTTATGTAACAATAGCTTAAACAAGCCACTATGAAATGAAAAATAAAACTCTTATTACTTTCCTAACAAATATTACTAAAAAATAGAAAAAAGAGAATTCCTTCTAGAAAGTATCTTGAAATAGTCAACAAATTATACATCATCAATTCTCAAAAATGACGGCGTATGCCCAAGTGAAAGACCTGAACGTTTTATGGAAACTTTCCAAGACGGGACAACCCGAGGAAGCAGCATATGAATCAAAGACACAGAAAAGACGAACTTGTAAACGTATAATTTATAATGCAGGAAGTGGACTTGACTAAAATTATGAGTTCTAATAATCTTTGCGGCCGCGATCTTGAAACTAGACAAGAAGAAGCTATCAGGAATTATGAGCCATAACTATTGTTTATGTACAGAATTTACAAAGTCTTCGATAAGGTGCTAGAAAAAACGAATTCCTTGATGTAGCAGAAACCTCCGACAAAGGTTGCAAACGCGAATTTAAATAATATTTGGCGAGAGAATTTTGATAACATTATAGCTAGTCACTGTAACCTTATATTTTAGACAGGCACTTCTAGGAGATAGTTATTCTGAACTATAAGAGAGCTAAGCTGATATTTTTTTACTAGAGCAGCATCTTAGTATTTTCCTGTTCCTGATTAGCAGAAGCGTCCTACCGTCCTGAAAACCGGTGTTTGGTGACAATGCTATCATCGCAAAGATAATAACATTCAAGAAGCAAATTAAAAATTAGAAATTGCTAAAGAAAATGCAAAATTTTTAACTAGAAGATTGTAAGACTCTGCACGTTAATATGCCAGTAGCGAAATTAGTTGCATACCGTTGATTGTTATGTAACAAACGATACAAAGCAAAAACATTGTAAAGGATTTAAGTATGACTATATACAAAGTTACGGTGGATAGTACACGTCAGAAATAAAAGGACTGAACTTGACTAAAAATTCATGAAATATATTGTTCTTTCGGTGAGATTCAGTGTTGTCAGTACACAATGCATTATTGTCATATAGACATATCATAAACTCTGTATGTTTATATTCTGTATATCTCTGTGAAAGAAGTAAAGAAGCACGAAGAAAGGTATAAGTAAAACAATGCAGATGTCTCATAGAAAATGACAGAAATGCACTGTATTTCCCAAGTAGTATGCACGGCACACAAAGACTTGAAGATTCCTTTAGTAGATGACAAGGTTCAGAAGTTTGCCAGAATGAATGCGAAACTATGACATAAGCACCAGAATGAAAAGATGCTACAACTCGTGAGACGGCCGACCAAGTAAAGTGATCTGATTTAGTTCAAGTTTAATATGTCAAGTGACAATCATTCAAAGAACAAAGTAATTAATTTTTAATGGAGGTCATCTTATTATGATCATTTTACATACTTTGGAATATACGGTATCTGACAATTGAATTGGTGGATGTGCTTAGCAATGGCGGCTCGTGACTTAAGAGGCTGGAGGGCGCGACCTTTAACTTCATAATTATTTATCAATATTGAATTTAACGCACAATAGAAATGTTGCCAATATTTGATCACATAATTCTTTAATAAAATAAGAAGAAAACGTGCAGCATTTAAAGATTATTTACAAATTTGAACTCACCTCAAATATTGTGAGCTGTTGTAGAGAGTCAGCATTTTTAAGTAAACATAACCAAAAACTGTGGAAAGTTTTCACAAAAATGTCTATACTGTTTCCACAAAAAAGTAATACATTATATTTACATTATATTATTTTTATGATACCTACACTTTAAACAGCTTATTTATTTATATGCAAATTCTATTCGCCTTTCCTTTTAATTAACGAACTTTTCTAGCACTCTATCATCAAAGCCCTTCATTTCTTTAACAAGTTCCTTATTGATAGATAACATCGCTAGAGCATTCAGTCTATCGTTTTTCATTATAGTTCTCGAGAAAGTATTTACTCTCTTCAGAGTCGAAAAGCAGCGCTCAGGTTCGGTAGCTGTCATGGGGACAGTTACAGTATGATAATTTTCAGAAGTTTCAATACTTCTTTGAAAACTGGCGTAAGATGGTTTCCTTCTACAAAGTTAAGAAGTTTTATTGCTCCTTTAATATTAAAATCGTGTCGTCTCCATAATAGTTTCAACTCACGCCGTAGTTTCTTTTTTTGTTTTGCAAGAAAGGGTAATGCTGAATTATTAATTTAATTTTTTCCGGACACTTTGTAGAAAAAAGTGGATATAAGTCATTGTACATCAATAAAGCTGCTTCTAAGTCACCCGTGTAAGTAAAAATATCATTTACGTGAGTTATAATGAGTCACATAATTCTTTTGCATCCCCTATTCTAGTGCTGCATCCAACATTATTGTTTCTTTTTTTTGGTTGCTCAGAAAACTCTTCATTTATTTGTGTTTCTATTTCATTTATTTTCTCCCACTCTTCCTGCATCTCATTTTTAAAATTTCCGATATCACTTTGCCACACTACACTGTCTTTGTTCTTACTCTGTAGTTTTGGTACAGTATGTCTACATGGGGTATAATTCTATGGAAAACGTTAACCAGAACATGACATTTTGGTCCTGAAGACCTCTTCTGTGACCACTTGCCTGTGAGTCTGTTTATACACTTTCCTTCAAGAACTTTAAAACATTCCTCCAACTTATATCGGTTTACGTCCACAACGTTGACTGTACGAATGTTGTAATTCATCTTGTTATAGAAACTCTGGGTAACCTGGCTTGCACTACTTACCGCAAAACGTGCGTTGTAGATATAAGTGTAAAAAAAATTCTGGAAAAGCAGACAGATTTGAGAAAAAAAACTCTAAACTTGTTGTTTACACTTGTTGCTTTTTCTAATAGCAAATTAAGTTGATGAGCGTAACAGTGTAGAAAAAAATGCGAACGGATACACTTCTCTAATTTTTGCCTGTACACCTCCAATAGAACCACACATAACATTAGCGCCATCATAAGTCTGAACCATTAACTTTTCATTTGATGTTTGCAGAAGAGTATTGATGCTGTCCGTTAGGCACTTTGCTAACATTTCTGCATATTTACCTTCATATTTCATATACCGACCTCTTAAACCCATAGCTAAGAACTAATACCATTCGACAGTGGTTTGTCACATCAGTTGGGTCGTCACATTCCATTACCACAAATTCAGAAATTTGTATCTCCTTTTCTATTTCTTCCCTGCAGACACTAAGCATACAGTCCAATATATCATTTTGTATTATTTTCTATGTACATTTGAATACAGTGGGCGATTGTAAATGGTCTTTTATTGCAGAATCCAGTTCCCCAGTAAAATTAATTAAACCTTTGTATACCCCCGGATTTTAGACAATGCTGATACGTCATAACCACTTAGAGGCAACTCAAAAACACTACATCATTTGACACACAAAGTCAACCGTTTTAAAATAAGTCTGTTTTTGCTGACATGAATTTTGCTTTTCAATGTTTTGTCAAAATTGCGAGTTCAGACTAGACAGTACTTACTTCGCTTACCGAAGAAATATCAACAACACTATTCCTGCGATTGACGGATATTTCATGCTTTTTAATTTTTTCTGTAAGATATTTTATATCACTAAACCCTTTACAGTCCATAAGCAATCACTACTGTCTCTGGGAGAAAATAAAAGGCATGGAAAACAGAACAAATATTTTTGAACGTCACAGCCACAGATCCAATCATTTTTTTTTCTATGCATGGATGCATCTTTCGAAAGCAGTTGCCTTCTGAAAACACCATTCTTACCTTTCTTATTTTCTGTTTGTATCATTCAAATTACAGGAGTTGGCCTACCAAATGACTTTAGTTCAATTTTTTGATCAAGAGTTAATCTTGCAAATGTTGTTGCTTTAAATGCCTGCACAAAATTATCCATATTGGATAAAATGTTAAAACAAAACCCATTAATTCGACACAACGATATTTTCTTAAATTATTCGTAACGTATTAAAAACACACAAACTCAAAACCTAAAGTCTATACAAATGCCCCCACTGAATTAACCATGCCTGAAAAACTATAAACACTGAAAAGAGCAAATCTCATATTATCAATATCCTGCGATTAGTTGTACTGAGTGAATCACGCCATTTTCTGCTGAACGTGATGCGACAACCGAAGCGCCGGGTGACAGTGTAAATGCCGCCTATAAGTTTACAAGTTCATTCAACTTTGGATAGAGTGGGGGAATAGAGAAATGGGCGCGATTGTACCAGCGCCGTGATGCTTGCTGTTCCGAAAACATTTCTGCTATTACCTAACACGGAAATATTTTCTTCTCCAAAGTATTAAAGAAATATGTAATGACTCTCCATGATTAGTGGTAATGGATTGATTAATGATGTGATTAAAACTTGGGGGCGCGGGCCTTAGCATCCAAGAACGATCCGCCCCTAGTGCTTAGACCAACCTCATTATTAAAATAAAAGTAAACTTTACACACTGAAAACAAGTAAAACTAACCGCTAACCGCGATCTTGAAGTCATAACAATTATAACGCATTTAGAACAATAAATACTGCAACAGGATAGTCCCAAGAACATACCACAGCAGAGCTAGACTTATTAGGACGCGAGCTTAACAACCAAATTACTAGAATATCTGACATGGAAGAATCGATGTCAGACAAAATATTCGAAGTAGAAGAGCTTGTAGCAATTATAAAAAATTCAGTCCCAACTATAAAAGAATAAACTGGAAACAAAGAAGAACAAATTAAAAGTGAAGTCTAGCAATTAATGAGAATGTAGCCATGCGATTCAAAGCAAACGGTTAAAGAGACAGTTTCAGTAAAAGTAAGAAATTACATCGAAAATAAAGTAGCAGAGAAAGTGGCTTTGCCTACAGTTGTGTGAATTTACGTCTGTATTGTAATTATAAAAATACCCTTTATTGAAACATTGTCTACATGATACGTCTTAGCTGAATTGGTTTTCCTATATTTCCTTTTTCAATTGTATACGCTAATGCTGAGTAATACATCTGTTTGCATATTTAAAAAGGAGTTACTACTTTCAGCTAGTGTATATTAACGTACACAGCTGAAAAAATAATAAGACGGCCTAAAAATATAGAAATAGCAAAATTCGTTATCTTTTTTGTCCTTCTGGGGGAGAGAGTGTCCGACTCCGATCGTCAACTCCTTAAATACGTCCCTGCTAAACATTCAATGGTAGCCCTATACTTCTTGTTTTACGTAAGTGTCAAGTGAGATATCTTATAGATATTCTGAGAGTTGTTATAATAACATAATAACGCCGGCTAATGTTTGTTTGGGACTTAAAATAACAGTGTGGGAACTGGGAGTGACGTACTTAACACATATTTATGAAGACAAGATTTATTTCAAAGTAATCAAAGTAGTAGTTCAGTCATGAGTTTTTACTTATGGCATGACCTGGCAAACTAAGTACGACCATAGAAACGTACGATTTTAGAAAGATACGATAACCAAGGAACGAAAAGAAAGATGTAAATATTTTTTACAAGTATGATGTAAAGGTCAAAATAGCAAGAATTATATTACACTTTAAAGACCAGGAACAACATGTAAAATAACAGAATTTAAAATGCTAGTTTAGGAAATGCGAAATGTAATTTTCATACGGAACAGTCACTTAACTATGAGAGCAGATAACCAAAAAACGATTATGCACATGGGAGGTGATACAAAGCAATAATGATGTGTTGAATGGAATGCGAATAAAAAATACATTGTGAAGTACTAATTAGAGCCACGATATTCTTACTAAAGTGTAGTAACAACATAAAATTTAAAAACAAATTCGGTAGCTGAGATGTGTAAATAACAGTGAACATGCTTCAAAAATTATTGATGTTTGTGCATGCTTGAAAGTAGCACTAACAATAAACATCTAAATTTGAATAATAACTACTTGTTCTGAGAGAAGGAATAACGACTGAGAGACAAAAAGTGAAAAAATATCAATCAACGAAATAGTGGAGAAAAGTTGTGTTGTGTGTGTGTGTGTGTGTGTGTGTGTGTGTCTGTGTGTGTGTGTGTGTGAACATTCTAAACAGTGTTTAGTTTGATTTAATATCTCTCCCGTAAACATTCAGTTTATGTTTTCCACAAATGAAGGTTCTCTGATTTTCTAAAATATTTTCTAATACACATTCTATATCAGTGGAAAAAGACGGGTTAATTTAATACTTTTGTGCTACAAATTGCGCTGTTTATTAAATGATGGAGGTTTGACCTTTTATTTATTTTTCATAGAATTACGAGGAACCAATTAAAGTAAAATTGTTTGCTCACTGTTTTTGTTTACTTTCTGCGAAAAAGCTTTAACAGTTTCCTAACGGCCATTGGTAAATATTTTTAAAAACTTATTTTACATTTAGCTATAATAAAGATATGAGTGAATTGTATTCTTTTACAATGCTGTAGAGAAAACCTGCTATTTTTTTGAACCGGCTGTGCTTTGATAACTGCTCTGGATACTTGCGTAATGTTTTTTATTAGAAGAATTAGAGTGAGTAAACTACGCGCCCAACGAACAAAAACCAACCGTTACAACTTTAAGAGTGCAGTAAGGGAAAGGGCATTGTTTTCCATTGTTTTGTTTGTCTGCGTGTTGGGCTGTGTCTCAGTGTTTCTTCTTCAGCTAGACAATGTAGCCTATCTACCCCAAAACGAACCCCAAAAATTTAATTAGGGTCTTGAATAAAACAATAAGCCCAAGAGATTTATTATTTTATTTTATAGGAAACCAGATTGTAGCTACTGAGCTTTACATACCATACACAATCCTTAACGTTATATAAACACAGTAATTTTGGAATCAGGTAAAACTAAATTCAGTAAAAATAGAAAATCGCGTTCTATGCAGAGGTGTGACCTTTCCGCAAGGGAAGTCTATGTAATGAACTTACAAGGGATTTCATAGCCTTTTGATCCTAGTCGTCAGAATGTAATAGTGCCTCTGTTTATTTTTTCACTTTTTATTCCATAGTCACAAATAAAAATACTCACCTTGTCCTTATCGTTGCCTTGTCATCATATCATCGTAAACTCTGTGGTACATCCCCACTCCTATTTGGTTTCTCAGTGGTGACGCACTTCATATATATTAAAAGTCTTAATTACTACTAATGGTATTTTACATCCGTATTGCCCTTATGTTTCTTCTTAGTATTTTGTATGACAATGTCAATGACGGTGTACTTAGAAATTGTGTGTGTGTGTGGGGGGGGGAGCGCGCGCCCCCTTATATAGTACACACTTTGAGTTTTACATTTTTGATTACATAATATGGAGGTCTCACATCTAAAATGGACCAATTCACTTTTGTAAAATATTGTAGCCTACATTCAGTACATCACATGCAATTTTATATACTGCTGTATCAAATCAATTGGTAGAATATAGAAACCTCCTACAAAAGCAGTTCATATTTTTGAGCAAACAAACTAAACTCATATGTTTTGAAGGTGAAACACACTTTGAACTCAGTTTCAGAAAAGTATTATACAGAGTGGTCTTGGGTCTGAACACGACGATTGGCCTATAATTAGTGTTGTCTGGAAAAAGGAAACGCGAGACAATATAGGCCCTACAATAGTATGCATATTTGATAATTAAATTTCATAAACTGTACGGTAGTTCATCTTGTTCAGATGAAAATATTGAGCCCAAAACTTATGGGAACCATAAAACTAAAATCACAGAAAGAGCTATAAAACTTTGCTCAAGGGCAAGGAGAAAGCGCCAGTGCATACACTCTATGGTGGTGGATTCTTGAACACTGAAAAGCGAAAGATGACATTTTCCTCTGTCTACTGTTTATTACATACCAGAAAATAAATTTTGTGATAATGTTTTTCTAAATTAAAACAGAAAATTATGTTAAATATTTACAAAATATGATACAATATAGACTTAAAAATATAATATTGTGATTTTTCCTGTAATATTGTGAAATATAATTTGTTATATTGTGATAATATTGTAATAAACGTTAAACATAATTATAGCTTAAAGATTAACTCATTCTATACCCGAGACTTCTTTAGGTAGAAAGTGAACAAATTAATTTTTTCTGGCTTGTGCAGTGTATTTGTATAATTTTTATCTAATTATTTCCTTCTCTATACTTCTGTTAAAATAATTACTCTACAGGCTGTCAACGCAGACGTTAAATGGTTTGATTTCTAGAGATTAACGATAAATACGTGGTCAGTTTTAGACATATCTTAAAAAATTTTACAACTTTCTTGAAGGCAAGCAAATAACACATGTACATATTTTGAAGAAAAATTTTTAATACTCCAAGTAATCACACATATTAGAATGTTATCAATTGTATATAACGGTAAATATTTTGAGGTAAGTGTTATTAAATAACTGTCTTTCTGTATTCTTTGCCGCTTATTGGGCATAGTATACGTTAACAATGATAAAGTTAAAGAACTTCTACCTTATTAGATGTTTTAATTATTACAAAACAGTTCAGAGTCAGAGAAGTTGGATCGTGTGACAGTCAAGCCTCAACGTCAATGTCGTCAAAGCAGTAGACGCGACTCAAACGGTCGCAGACACCCTTGTGTCGTTAATTAGACGCTCATTATTGCCGTCCCTCTGCTCCACGTCTCATTTCCGCCATCGTTATACATATTCATCACTTCCCCTCTAGTACCGGCTGCTGTTGTGAGACAGTCAAGTGACGGCTTCGTTACAAGTGTCCTCGGACCGCTATTATACAGTCTTCAATGCGTTCTATTATTCGTTCATCATTATGCTTATATAAAATTAATTTTTTTGCAACTGTATTTCTTTTGGTAAATTATAAACCTAATAATATTCTCATGTTTTGGAAAATATTGAGTAATTTATACTCCTCGAGTAATTTATTGAGCCCAAATTTTGTTCTACATATTACCGTGCACGAATGTTGTACTTTCATTGAAAAGGTACTGGACTAATTACGCCGTTTAATTAACTAACAGGTTCTTTAGTTTTCTTATAACCACGAACGTCAAAGTCAAAATAGTCTCGTAACATCCAACAATGCGCTTCATGTTTTACCCTAACAATTTAAATTTTGTAAGAAACAATTTGTTTAGCCACATAATAATCAATTATAATTTGTTAAGTTCTCAGATTCTGATTCTAAATGAATTTTTTATTGTTTCAGATATTTGATAAGTTAGAAAATACTATTTACAAATGTTTATTATGCCTGCCCACAGAGCTATGTTAAGTTACATTTTGTCCAATTCTTAGTATGTCATTTTCACTATTAATTATTATCTTTTGTTTTTTTAGTTAAATACGTACAACGTTTTGGTTTCGTGGTTGCCTTTGTTTACTACTTATAATTCTAAAAATGTAAAAAAATTTTCCTAAAATGTTAATGGCATTTCAATCAAACGGTTGCTTACTTACTACAAACTTTTAATATATTTATAAAGACAATGGTACACGATTGTTGAAACACCTCTATTATGATGTTTTTTTTTCAACTCCGCTGCAAAATCTTTTCACAGACTTTACCATCCACTCTTAGCCACCGATGAAACTGCAAAAATAATATTTTCATCAGAAGTTTCTTTATTTACATCTTTCTGTCTACTTCATGTAAACTTGATAAACCATTTCCTTATTCCCAAACTCCATTTCTGCTGTTTTCGTTGCTTTTCCGTAATTCGTTGTTGCTTTCATTGTATCAGTTTGAAATTGATTGTATATGCCTACTAGCATTTTTAGTTTTGTACTTGTTCCGTATCAGCAGCTGGCCCGCAGCACAACTAATAATTTGGGAGAATAGGAACTCATGTCTTAGTGTTACCATACTTCAGCTTTTATGTAGAGCTAAAACAGACTTACCGTTTTCTCTGGATGCGCCGTATCGAAGATCAACTTTTCAGCCTTCCAACCCGTTGTGGCCTTCGCCCTAAGGCTGTGTCCCCCCGGGCAATGGAACAGGGCTATACGACTTTGCACCCTCAGTGAAAGAAACCTAGCCACCTTGTTCTTTACTTACAAATTTTGTTTTATAGACAGAATTTGTTTAAAATTTTGTAAATAAAATATATATTATCGTCTATCACTACAACGTGTATGCTTTATTGGATTGTGGTTGGTTGAGACCCAATCGTTCAAAATCCGGTCAGTTACAACGGAGGTAAAAGTTTGATCCCGGTGTATTTCAACCCGTTCAATTGCGATCAAAACACATCGTCCTACTAACCACTGACACAAGCTGCGTCTACCAAAGGCGTATGAAGTGGAAAAGGGTCAGGCCTTGAATGGTAATACGGACGCCTGTTTCATTGTTTACATACTGTTGCAATCAAGCAACATTATCTGTGCATATTTCTATAGATTTGCACTCTACACACTGAACCAACATGTGACAAACCTCCGCGCTCATCTTCCTTGCCCTAAATATACGTCGAAACGGCGACCTTCGGCCGCTTATCGATTCTCCAGTTATTAAAAACAACACTCATGTGTCACAGACATTGAAGGATTAGATCGCAACGCTTGGTGAGCCGTTTCGTTTCGCTCCTCTCGTAACAAAGAGAACACCACATGTGGATCTACCAACCTTCATATAAACAAAACCTAACAAAAGCCCACATGTGACAAAAGTTACAAACACCTATACCAACATCAACACATTTCGTCACACCAACTGTGTAACTCTCAGCAAACGATCGGTTGGCCATCTCATTCACAACATCTCGACCAGTCATTAAAATGTATATATTTCAACTACTTTCCCATTGTACATGAAATCTGTAAGCCTCTGTCTTATTTGTAGACGCAGGAACTAAACTAAAAAATCAACCAAAACTAAGATGTACTAACCTAACCTAACACTGAAAAATTTAAAAGATACAGAATTCAAAACTCGTCGAAGTTTGATATAGTTACGTTACGTTACTAGTTGCTACGGATACTGTCAGTTGCCACCAAAGTGGAAGTACTTTTCGTACTTCCTACTATAGGTAGAAACAGGTAAAAATATCGTTTAGTCGCAAATGAGCGAGACCATATTTTTTCCCTGACTAAATATGTCTACACTTGATTTAGATTCAATTAGACGGAATAATTATTTGCGTACAAATTTAAAAATCTTTTCCCGTAGATGAATTTAAACTTGGAGAAACAAAATTATGTTCCAAAGGCGGTATGTTCTACAGATGCAGTTTTTCGTAAAAAGTGACATGTGAGCAAAGTAACATTTAACGGCTGTACTAATAAGAGAACACCTTATTTGCAGAACAAAGCCGACACATATTAAGTAACAATTAAAAACAACTTAAACATCGTACAATAACTGGCAGTCGGATAGAATATACCTCATGTCACCGATTGTCACAGCTGAGTTGGAAGTGTAAAAAAATGAAGAAAAAGTTATTCTCGTCTCAAATTATTAATTCTGATTTTAAAACCTGTCGGGGTGACCGTCGAAGTTTGTAAGCGTAATAGCTGTATCTCAAAAATTACATTTGTTTACAGTATCTTATTTGTTAAAACCAATTTTTTAAATTAAATAAGTATATAATTTTCACAGAGGTTATAGAAATTAAGAATTTTATAACCAATAAAGAAGACGTACCATGTTTGCTATAATTCAAGTGGTCTTCTCTGTTTCATTCCATTCTTGGCTCACCAGACACGTGAAATGTTAGTTTCTGTAGAACGGTTACAAATACAGTTTTATCTGCTACACAACACTGTGCCGTAACTAAGGAATTTCGTTACGGCAACATACAAATATTGATTAAGCCAAATTAGGGCAATAAGAATTATTTATATTATATTGCCGTGTTGGACCTCGTTGCGTGCTATATGGACACTCGCGCGCTATCTAGTAGGGACGCGGCGCGACTTGATTTTCACTATTTCGCTGTGTGGGGGCGTTGTTGGTTGTTCGGCATAGACTCGTGTCGATCTGTCTCTCTCGCTTGTGCCTTCAACCCACCGAGATGTTTTTTGTCCGGCTTCTGAAGAAAGTTTTAATTGTTTTCTTTAATACCGGGCGTATCTTATATATCATGGCTGGTTGAGTACCAAGGTGTGCCCTGGGGTGTCTACGGCCCGTTCAACCGTGACCCGATTGTCAGGCCAAGATGGAATGTAAGAAAATGAAAGAACTTATAAGTAGCTAATGTGCTACGACCAATATCGACAGGTATGTCTCGGAACAATGTTTCTGGTGTTGCTGTGTAAGTGAACTTTTGCAAAAAAAATTAACTTAATTCCTAGGTGTGCATTTGGTACAACTTGATTCTCTCGTCAAGTGATCACCTGGCTAGTTATCTTAACACAACAAAAAAAGAGACTTTTGCTTTAATTCTTGATGCTTCTTAACATTACTTAATATCCGGAAAACCCAGGTTATTTTAATGATAGCAAATTCATTTCTGAACTATAGTTTTTTTTTATTTCAAAATTCAGTTGAACTGGACTGGCATCTGATATTTCTTTTCATTGTGAGGACAACTTCTTATGATGTTAGTAAGTGATAGTAATATGCAAAAGCCATTAAAAAAAAAAAAACATAAAAACGAAATGTGTTAAGCTACAACTGGTGAATTGGTATCTACTTAAACTTTGCAGTGTGAAGGCACTTCCCAGCGTTACTAAAGTGAAGCATACCTAGTTCCTTTATTTTCTCTGAGAAAGTCTCTCAGTATTTATCAGTGTTATCTATGTAACTGTCTTGTGTGTAAATTGTGAAGTGCATGTAAGTTAAAAAAAAAAAGAATATTATGAAGTCATATGTATTGAGTGCAACCACTTGTCATGACAGGTAGTAAACTGTCCACCACATTTGTTCAAGCTATGTTGTATCCACACACGTTTTGGGATTTAGCATTTATTTTGATTCTCTATGAATTTAGAATCAATGTTGAATTTTTTTGTATATATCTATAAATCTAATGGAACTTAATAATGTTTGCTCAGTTTAAAATATGTTGAATGACTATATTAATTAATTGTTGAGTGGTGAGAATGTAAATAGTGTTATGGATCTAGTCATTCTTATACACAAATATGTATGTATAAAACATTCTACATTTTGAGAGACCTGGTTATCTGATATTTTCTTTAACAATGGTATACATTATGAAATCAGAAAACCATTGAACTATACAAAGTTTAGTAAAAATTGAGCACCTACAGATAAAAAAAAAAGAATGCTCGTACCATGTTAACCCAATGTTATTATCACTATTGCGCACACGCATTGTAAATTTCATACTATAGAACATAACTACCAAATTATATTTAATAGTAGGTCTTTACTAATTATATTGTTATCATTCTTAGTTTTGATTGGGACTTCAGATGGTGCATGTTGTTTGTGTAAATTATTTAAAAAAAAAAAGGCACATTAAAATAGCACAACCAGAGGTGTTCTGTAAAAAAAAAAAAAAAAAAAAACTTATTGTTATTAGATGTATTAAATTTTGAAAACCTCTAGATTTATCTTTTTATTTGTTAATGTTAATAATAAGTTATTGCAAAAATATCGAAATTATATTTTTGTAAATGTTTTAAAATCTACCGTCGAAGTTTTGTTGCATGATGATTGTTATTTTAAATAAAATACTTCTGTATTCTGGGTACTATGAAGTACACGTATTGTACATAAGATTGTGAGGCTTTTAAAGGATTTCAAGAACCAATAAATTTGTTGTTTGTTGAGTTTGGAAATTGAGGTCACCGCATTAATTAAATTGCCTAATGGTTCCCCAGCACGAAGCCTTTCTTCCACTAGGAGGCCTCTTCCTGGTTCTGAACAAGTGAGCCGGTCATCCAGGTAAGCTATAGAATTTAGTTACACTTTTTAGGAAAGTTAAAGTTCTGAATTCTGTATGGTTGATGTGTTGTAATGTCAATGATGAGCGGTTCACAAATGGTAGCAGAGCGTGGTTGGACGTAGGCCTGGCAACCTCTGAACCAAAAATTGAAGATTGATGCGGTGGCCTCTATACCTTAATTGGACATGCGCTGTCAGTCTTGTGGTGTGTTCTCATATCTCAATGAATGTAATGAGCCTAGGAAGGGTTGATTATGATATTTTTACTGTAATTATGTGTTTAGCATTGTTGTAAAAATTTGGTCTTTGGGAGCGGTTGCCGGGCCGGGACACCTGGGGGTGAGCACAGGCGGGTTAGTGATTCCGGATTGTATCTTTGGGTTGTTCGGAGTTAAGTGTCTATTTGTTTGTTTGGGTTCGTGTGCTTGTCATTGTCTTTGTTGGTCTTACAGCATATGGTCTTGGTCTTGGTTGTTGGTCCGGTGTCGGGTCGGGAACCCTGGGGTGCCTTCTTTGTTATTGCTTGGTTGAATTAAAGTCTTAGTATTGAGGAAATTTGTCAGAGGCGGGGCAGAGTAGTGGGCGGCGCGATGGTCGCGGTCTGGTGCCCGAGTATTTTAATAAGGACGAGCTACAGTTTGAGATACGCTTGCGGGGTGGGGTTCCCCAGAGTGATGTAGCATCCTTGAGGAGACAACTGCGGGAGCTGCTTGTGGGAGATGTCCCCCTCCAGAGAGTCGAGATTGAGGATCTGGGGGAGGTGTTAGCCTTGTGTTCGGATAAATGGACGGAGTTCTCCACTCTGATGGAGGAGTCTGAATATATAGGGAGTTCTACCCGAGTTTGGCTGCGGGTGACCCAAAGAATGCACCACTTGTCCGCTCGTCTCCGTAATTTGTTGTCGCAGCACGGACTGGAGGAGGAGGTTAGGCGGACTGCGACGGCCCTGCAATCAAAATTTTGCCTACCTGGGGAGGCTTCGGAGAGTCCTAGTAAACCGAAAGAGATGCTCACGCGCCAGACCGTGGCCACTGAGCGGGTGGATCTCCTGGGGGAAGCATGTAGTGCTCTGGTCGAGGAACGTCCTCTCATTTCGTTGGACAGTCGCCCCCAGGGATTTCAGGGTGATCAGGTGGAAGTCCCTCGTGGTTTTGGTACCACCCTGGCCAGCGTCAGACACGACTCGTTACCGAACCCCATCTATGACCTCCTCCGTCGGCTTCCCGTGGTCGACGGTCTGGATCTGGACCAGCTGGTGAAATTTTTGAAGGGATTTTCGGGATTTATGACTTCTCTGGGGTGACTGGTTCCTCTCTTTTAAATATGATCTACCCTTATTGTCGGGCGCCTTTACTGGATCGTGTGGTCTGGCATCTCGGCGCGGGCGGGGATAATGATGCTTTCCACAGAGATGTTTTGGAGCTGTTTATGCCCGGGAGGCTGCGTGACCAGATGCGGCAAAAACTATTTTATAGAGTTCAGGGGCACGGGAAAAAGTTAAACGTGTTCATAAATTCAATCAAGAGTGCTGCCCGTGTGCTGCGTGCGGACGTGTCGGAGGCTGAGGTGGTGCGTGTCATCTTGGAGGGCCTCAATCCCCAGGAGAGGTCACGGTTGGTGTTCCTGGAGAGACCGCGAAGCTTTGAGGATCTCAGCAGAGCTTGTGTCTTCGCCCGCACCATCCAGATGAATGATGAGACTCGCTCCGGCACTTCCGAATTCCCTGTCCCCTGTTCCACATCTGGTCAACAGCGGCCACCTACCCGGGAGCAACGAGGTAACAACTCTGAAAGGAAAAAACTATAGTTGTTATACTTGTGGTAAGATGGGGCACTTGGCCCGGAATTGCCATTTCAAACGTTCTGAGGTCTCGCGTGAGAACCGCCCTTCAAAAAAAGGCCTGCGTGGGGGGGGATTGAGGGGACGCCGGTCCCTCCCCACGCGTGGTAGCGTTAGCGCATTTCATGTTCCGTTATGTGCGGTTAAAACTGGGCACCCATCCGGGGAGCCCTATCCTAAGCCGATTCGTCCTGGTCTCTCCGTGTGTCCCTGTCTCGAGTTGGAGGTTGGAAAAGGAGGCCTTGGTGGACTCGGGATCGGCACGGCGTTTAATCTCCTCCCGGGTTTACCAGCAGTTGGTTAGGGAGTCTTTAATTAAGGCGAGTGTACTTTCGTCGGTGGTGTGTTGGACGGTCTCGAGGGAGGTTTTGCCTACCTCAAAATTGGTGGCCTTCAAAATCAAAATAAATTATTTTTCGTGGGTGTGGGAATTTCTTGTCGCTCCTAATCTGAGCGTCGATTGTATTTTGGGTGCAGACTTCATCGTGAAAAGAGGTCTCGTTCTCGATATCCAGGAGCACGTTTGTTTCTTCAAGTTTAACCGTGCCGTGCGCATTCCTTTTTTTGGATATCGGGATGAGTCGGGGGAGGGACTTGAAGAACTCAACCCCCGGCGACCATTAATAATTTAAGCCAGTCCCAACAGACCACTTTCCGTCAATTGTGTGAGGAGTTCCCCGAGGTGCTGACTGCCAATCTCGGACTCACACATAATCTGGAGTATCGTATCCGTCTTTGTGACTCCTCGGTTGTCTGTTCGCACCCGTATAAATTCGCTCCTCCAAAAATGACCATTTTGCGTGAGAAGGTTCAAGAATTGTTAGACCAGCGTGTCATTGAACCTTCCACGTCGGCCTATGCCAGTCCAGCATTCTTGGTGCCTAAACCGGGAGGGAAGCATCGGCTGGTTATTGACTATCGTAAATTAAATCAAAATATAGAGGTTGAGTCGGTGCCCCTCCCGGACCTGCATTCGGCCTTTGACTGGTTTTCGCAGGCCCGCTACTTCACAATTTTGACCCCAATTCTGCCTACCGCCTCAATTCTCCTATGTACCAATATAAGAGAGTCCCCATGGGAATGGCTGTTGGTGCTCAGACGTTAACACGTCTACTAAACACGGTGTTCCACGATGTAAAATTTCAGTACGTGTTTAATTATTTCGATGATTTGCTGATTTACAGTACCACCTTAGAAGAACACATGGATCATCTCCGAGAGGTGTTGTGTCGCCTGAGGCGCGCGGGGCTCACGGTAAACCCCGACAAGGTGAAATTTGCCCAGGAGGAAATTTCTTTCCTCGGTCACCTTGTGTCTCATAAAGGGGTCACGGTAGACCCAGAGAGGACTCAGGCTATTCGGGATTTTCCTTCTCCTCGGGACGCTAAAGGGGTGGCCCGCTTTGTAGGGATGGTTAATTTTTATCGGCGGTTCATCCCCGGGGCCGCCAAGATTCCTGCTCCCCTAAATTCCTTAAGAAAAAAATGTGTCAAATTTGTGTGGGGCGACGAACAGCAGCGAGCCTTTGAGACCCTGAAGGAGTCCATTCTGTCACCGCCCGTGCTTCGGATGCCTGACTTCACGAAGCCCTTTATTTTGCAGTCGGACGCCAGCTCTGTGGCGATCGGCGCCGTGCTCTCGCAGGAGGTGGATGGTGCTCGGCAGCCAGTAGCTTTTGTATCTAGGTCCCTCACCGACACTGAAAAGAAATCATCTGTGTATGAGTTGGAGTGTTTGGCTGTAGTCTTCGCCCTGGACAAATTAGAAGGTATTTGGAACATGCTGAGTTCCTTTTAGAGACCGATAACCAGGCTCTCTCTTGGCTTCTGGCGCACCCCCGTCAACTGGGTAAAATTGGCCGCTGGGTGGTCAAAATTTCATCTTTTAAGTTCAGGGCATAGCATATACGGGGGACCCAAAATGTTGTTGCCGACGCTTTGTCACGTATGTACCATCTACCCAGTGAGGAGCCAATAGATGAACCCTGCGCCTTACGCTTGGAGTTTCCCCTCGCCTTTACTGATGTTATCCCTCATCAGCTTGATGATGAGACGTTGGGTCCGATCATTGAAAATATTAAATCAGGCGAGACTAAGGCTCCTTATCATCTGTCCAAGGGCGTCCTCTGCTGCAAGGAACGTAGAGGACGGGATCCTAAGATAGTGCTGCCGAGCAAGCTTGTACCCATGGTCTTCCAGTACTATCACGATTCCCCGGTGGGAGGCCATTTGGGTATTTCTAGGACCATCGCCGCGATTCGGAAGAACTTCATCTGGAAAGGCATGGACCGGGACATCGCCACCCGGGTGAAGTTCTGTCATCAGTGTAGTCTGAGCGAGCCCGCTCAGAACACCAAGTTGGAGTTGCTGTCTTCTGAGGTGGCCAGCAGACCTATGGAGAGGGTTTTCATCGACTACGTGGGTCCTTTCCCACGTAGCAAGGCCGGGAATTCTTTCCTCCTTGTTTGTGTAGACGCCTTCTCTAAGTATGTCTGGCTACTTCCCTTGCGTCAAGCAAGTGCTGCTACTACCATCATAGCCCTTCAGACCAGCATCTTTCAGCATTTCGGGCTTCCCTCCATCATTGTCTCAGACAATGGCCCCCAGTTCATCTCGAGGCAGTTCCGAAACATGTGTTTCAGGCACGGCATTCGACATGTAACCACTTCCTCTTATCACCCGCAACCTTCCCACGCTGAGCGATTCAATCGCAATCTTAGATCCGCCCTCATCGCTTACCACGCGAAACAGCAGAACACGTGGGACCAGAATCTTCAGTGGTTACAAATGGCTTTCAACTCCTCCCTTCATGAAAGCCATAGAGCCGTGCCTTTTGAGGTCATGTTTGGTTTCTCCCCTGCACACTCCCTTAGCAATTTGTGGATATTGGAGGATCTTCTTCCGGATTTGCCGAACGGGGGGGTCTCTCACAGGTGGAAAGAGGTGAGGAGAGCTCTGCTCCGATCGCACGAGCGCCTGCGGAGTCTTCACAACGCGGGGAGAGTCCCCAACCCTTTCAAGGTGGGCCAGTTGGTGTATTGTAGGAGCCACCCGCTCAGCTCTAGGGTGGAGGGTCGCGCCGCCAAGCTTTGTTATCGATGGATGGGACCTTTCCGTATTTCAGAGTTTGCCTCTCCGGTTACTGCCAGCCTGGTGGGTACAGAGGACGTATGCAGGTGAGAGTGGCCCATGTGTCGCATTTGAAGGCGTGTCCTCAAGTGGAGGTTCATTGAGTGAAGGGTATATTTATATTTGTTTGCCACCCCAGTTAGGATTAATTAGGGTCCTTGGGTTTGGTTTTTGGGGGGCTTCACTGGAGGATTTGGTTTTAATAATTTTGGGGTTTAATGTTTTACCTTTTAGAGTTTTTTAACTGTTTTTAGGGAGGGTTAAATGGGGTTTTAAAGTTTTATCAGAATTTTAGCTCATCTCCTTTCCTTTCCTCTTTCTATCGCTTTAGGTCGCGACCGCTCACACTCTCGGTATCTTCCTCACTTACACACACCCCGCTACACACACACACACACACCTTGTCCCTCTTTCCGGTGTCCTTTCGTTTTCAACTTCCGCCTAATTTTACCTTTTAAACCGTTTTAGTTAGTCCCCAGCCTTCCTCCAGTTGTAGCCGACCCAGTGTCGTCCAACCCGTTGGACTCCTTTTGTTGTTAGGGTGTGCCGTAACTAAGGAAATTCGTTACGGCAACATACAAATATTGATTAAGCCAAATTACGGCAATAAGAATTATTTATATTATATTGCCGTGTTGGACCTCTTTGCGTGCTATATGGACACTCGCGCGCTATCTAGTAGGGACGCGGCTCGAATTGATGTTCACTGTTTCGCTGTGTGGGGGCGTTGTTGGTTGTTCGGCATAGACTCGTGTCGATCTGTCTCTCTCGCTTGTGCCTTCAACCCAGCGAGACGTTTCTTGTCCGGCTTCTGAAGAAAGTTTTAATTGTTTTCTTTAATACCGGGCGTATCTTATTTATCATGGCTGGTTGAGTACCAAGGTGTGCCCTGGGGTGTCTCGGCCCGTTCAACCGTGACCCGATTGTCAGGCCAAGATGGAATGTAAGGAAATGAAGGAACTTATAAGTAGCTAATGTGCTACGACCAATATCGACAGGTATGTCTCGGAACAATGTTTCTGGTGTTGCTGTGTAAGTGAACTTTTGCAAAAAAATTAACTTAATTCCTAGGTGTGCATTTGGTACAACTTGATTCTCTCGTCAAGTGATCACCTGGCTAGTTATTTTAACACAACAAAAAAAAGAGACTTTTGCTTTAATTCTTGATGCTTCTTAACATTACTTAATATCCGGAAAACCCAGGTTATTTTAATGATAGCAAATTCATTTCTGAAGTATAGTTTTTTTTCTTTCAAAATTCAGTTGAACTGGACTGGCATCTGATATTTCTTTTAATTGTGAGGACAGCTTCTTATGATGTTAGTAAGTGATAGTAATATGCAAAAGCCATTAAAAAAAAAACATGAAAACGAAATGTGTTAAGCTACAACTGGTGAATTGGTATCTACTGAAACTTTGCAGTGTGAAGGCACTTCCCAGCGTTACTAAAGTGAAACATACCTAGTTCCTTTATTTTCTCTGAGAAAGTCTCTCAGTATTTATCAGTGTTATCTATGTAACTGTCTTGTGTGTAAATTGTGAAGTGCATGTAAGTTTAAAAAAAAAAGAATATTATGAAGTCATATGTATTGAGTGCAACCCCTTGTCATGACAGGTAGTGGACTGTCCACCACATTTGTTCAAGCTATGTTGTATCCATACACGTTTTGGGATTTAGCATTTATTTTGATTCTCTATGAATTTAGGATCAATGTTGAATTATTTTGTATATATCTATAAATCTAATGGAACTTAATAATGTTTGCTCAGTTTAAAATATGTTGAATGACTATATTAATTAATTGTTGAGTGGTGAGAATGTAAATAGTGTTATGGATCTAGTCATTCGTATACACAAATATGTATGTATAAAACAATCTACATTTTGAGAGACCTGGTTATCTGATATTTTCTGTAACAATGGTATACATTATGAAATCAGAAAACCATTGAACTATACAAATTTTAGTAAAAATTGAGCACCTACAGATAAAAAAAAAAAAAAAAAAAAAGAAGAATGCTCGTACCATGTTAACCCAATGTTATTATCACTATTGCGCACACACATTGTAAATTTCATACTAAAGAACATAACTACCAAATTATATTTAATAGTATGTCTTTACTAATTATATTGTTATCATTCTTAGTTTTGATTGGGACTTCAGATGGTGCATGTTGTTTGTGTAAATTAATTTAAAAAAAAAGGCACATTAAAATAGTACAACCAGAGGTGTTCTGTAAAAAAAAAAATCTTATTGTTATTAGATATATTAAATTTTGAAAACCTCTAGATTTATCTTTTTATTTGTTAATGTTAATAATAAGTTATTGCCAAAATATCGAAATTATATTTTTGTAAATGTTTTAAAATCTACCGTCGAAGTTTTGTTGCATGATAATTGTTATTTTAAATAGAATACTTCTATATTCTGGGTACTGTGAAATACACGTATTGTACATAAGATTGTAAGTCTTTTAAAAGGATTTAAAGAACCAATAAATTTGTTGTTTGTTGAGTTTGGAAATTGAGGTCACCGCATTAATTAAATTGCCTAATGGTTCCCCAGCACGAGGCCTTTCTTCCACTAGGAGGCCTCCTCCTGGTTCTGAACAAGTGAGCCGGTCATCCAGGTAAGCTATAGAATTTAGTTACACATTTTAGGAAAGTTAAAGTTCTGAATTCTGTATGGTTGATGTGTTGTGATGTCAATGATGAACGGCTCGGCACATAGAATTAATTGTAAAGTGGTAAATAGAGAAATAGACTTTGCTAAGTAACGCTATAAATTACCCACTTCCTGGAAATGTTTTAAATTTTTTGCGAATTACGTGACAAATCTCTCAGTCCCTTAGAAGATCCATCAGAAACTATATCTTGCATGATTCGTTATTCGTTTTGTTCAATTTTGCTTTAACACTTACGATGTTATTATTAGTTGCCGTTGTGCCATCTAAAAACAGCTGCTAAAACGTAGAATACACTAAAGGAGCTTAAAAGTTTCTAAGTAAAATTTATTGAAAGTCAATAAAACCTCTTAAATTACCTACTAATTTAAAATGCATGATTCCAAAATTTTAAGACTTTGTGTTATTTAATGTAAATAGTATCCTAGTATTCTACTTTTTCAAACCTTCATGTAATCTCTATTATGACTAACACAATAACGTGTGTTGTCTCTACTGATAACAACATAAGAGATAACAAATAGTTTATTTAATTTTCAATAGCTGGAGGACTATCGAAAGGAGTAGGTTAATACTCAATGCTACACCATTTTGCCTTATCGAATCAATTTTTTATCAATTATCTTAAAAGCTTGTGGGTTTTGTAGTAAACGTCCCTTAAAAGATCTCAGATTTAAAGGGATCTTTACCTATATCATATAAACAGGTAATAGAATAATTTAATATCATTTCGTATAATAAAAAATACATACATATTTTGTTAGAACATAATTAAATATTATGATTATAAAGGCGTATGAAGAAGTAATCTATCCAGCTATTATTAAAAGATTGCATTGAAAATATTTATTAAAATATTCCTGACTTGTATGTAGTCTGTAAAAATAAATAAAACATTGAAAAATGGAACTTCTACTTTAGTCATATAGCTAAAATTTTAATCTTGTCCTTTCATTAGAATTTTCCTAGTAATTTCTAGTATAGACAAAATAAATTTATGAAATGAAAATCCGAGAAAGGTGTAAATAAAATTATAAAAAAGAAGTCTTCTCGAGTTTTATACGCACTTGCAGGATCACGTTATTCTGACTGTCATGACTGACATAACAGTATAACATGAATGTATAAGCTTGTAAAGTATACAGTTTTACAACCAAATGACAGCCGTCAGAAATTTATTGGTGTCTGTACTAAGAATAGTGTACAATACAGTACAATATAATATATATTAATATAATATGTTTGAATACACTAAAGTAGAATAGAAGAAATTTTGAAAGATATTTATCAATGTTGTAATAAACTCTTTAATTTAACAGAATTCATAAATGCAAGTTTAAAAACAAACTTGTTCAGTGTGTTGTTATAACAGACATCTTTCAAATAACAGTGGAAAACATAAGTTGCCTATGTGTTTTTAGTAGAGAGCTCAAAATGTATCTCATAACAGGTCTGTAGTATAAAAAGTAATTTGTAGAAGTTATCAATATTACGGCTGAATGTAATCATTAAGGTGTTTGTCTATAGCTCATTATTTATAGACTTCCCCCCAAAAAATTAGATTTTGTATGAATGAAGAAAGCTACCTCTAGATATATGAGCAAATACTTATGTAACAGAAAACTTTTATCTTTCAATTATGGATGTGAGTATATTCGTATGTACTACACATAAAGAGATTGGAGTGTCACTATTATTATCCTGTAGTTTAGTGATAGATAAATCAGTGTAGACATATTTTAATTTACAAAATAAGTTGCATTCTTACTTTCCTTACAAGAAAAGGGTTGTATTTAATAAAAATATAATATAAAATTAAAAAATATAATATAAGTAGTTGAAGCAGCCGGTGCTGAAGGATGGTAGACACAAATGTTTCCCAGTGCACGTTAATGACCGGAAGGAACCGTCTGATATTAAGGGCGGGTGAGAGAGGGAGAGAGAGAGAGAGAGAGGAAGACAGAGAACAGAAGAAACAACTCAAATGACGGCCGACTCTTGCCAGCTGTGTGGTTTGAAAATTAGTAAACGCAGCGTTAAAATTAAACTCTTCCTGCAACCGCCCTTCAAATATATGTCGATTTGCAACACTTCAGAAATAATTAAAATTTTCATTACCTGTAAAACATACAGTTACTCAGTAAATGAATAACAGACAATACGTTTACGATGTCGTTTACTGGAAGCTGTAAAGCACATAAAAAGCACGAAAAATAATTATTTTTAGGAAACACATGATATAACCACTTCTTTGGTCTACGTAAAACTGCAAAGTTTGTCTCACCTGCTTCGATATTGCTATTTCTTTACTTCCTTTTCTAAAACCAGCGGACTGATTGATAATTAGTTATTATGATAACTAATAATGCAATTTGAAACCTAGGCAATAATAAACGTTTACTTGTGTTAAATGAAAAGAACAATGTGAATGTTATAATAAATCTTTATCCGTATGGTTTACCAGCCACACGTTGGTTACGTCAATTTGTTACAACTCACGTGTGCAGACTATTAAGCTTAACCCCTATCCCGGATGTAGTATCCTTTTATCATCTATTTAAGGGTTTTCCGCTATCTTACCTGCTGTGTGTATTCAGAAAAATCCCGATCTTTAGGCGCCAAATTGTTTTACATACAAAACAATTAAAAGAATTAATAACTGATTCTCTTAATTTTTGAATATTTTTTGCTACAATCGTATTTGCCGCCGCCTGACGTTCGAATTTGAATCACCCTCCTCAGCGTCAGGTTTCCCAAATTGTTGTGGCAGCGCTATACACTTAACTATATAAAAAGGTTAACATGCATACAATTCTCTAAAATGAATACACAAGTTTTTCTTTTACTGCAGGTAACTTTAATAGCAGTTTTTATTAATGATTCGATTCAAATTATATAAATAACAATAATAATATTATAATTTGCCTCGGCGATAAAGTCTTACTCATTCAGCGGTTGTCAGGGTCGTTTGTAATACCATTCTATTCATGCTGTTAGTCGATATTTATAAAAATGTTTTGGATTACAGAGTTCTTTTGATTACAGAGAAAGATAACAAGATGTTTTGAGTGTACAAACCTTTACAATATACTTTTTTCTAATTGCTGCAGTTTTTAGTTTTACAAAGTTCAGTTGTGAATCCTTTAAAATTGGTTAGATTCAACGTCTTACAGATAGGTTATAAATATTTGTTACTAAATAATAACAATTTTATTTTTTAAAGTGTTTTGTTGTGAAAATTCTTACGTGATATATTGTAATTATTCGATTATTAATAAGGTTCGAAAATATTGTGATTGAGACCAAGTGAGGCGTCTTTGCAAAGTGTCGTGTATTTCAAACGTATGTTGTCTTGTAGTGAAAATATATTTTTTGTTATACTTTACAAAAATTCCTTTTCATCTGTTCCTCAGTATGGTTGATTTTGATATATTGGATATCCTTGGTTATATTTCCTTCCTTCTGGATCGTGATTTATTACCTTTCGGAAATTTGGAGTTTTCGTTTATAGTTTACTTATTTTTATATTTTAATTTGGTCGCATTCTTCCTTTGGCAGACATATGCTTTACTTGCAATGCTTTATATTATGTTTTTCATTTATTTTAAGTTTTATACTGATTATTATTCAGGAGCAATTAATTTCTCATCCGTTCTCTTCAGAGTTCAATAATGAAAAGCTTGGTTGTTAGTAACGTATTTTTCGTTACTAGGCGATGAATCTGTCCTCTCATTGGTTGTTAGTTTTCTTATTACATTGTTATATTCGGCTTAATTTTCTATGAAACTGTCGCAAATGTTTCTAATTTAAATGTTGAGTTTATGATACATTTAATAAACTAGTTTTGATTATCTTTGAATTCCTTTCCTTCTATAAATAATTTTGAGACCAAACATGCTTACTGTGTGATCTTCAATTACTGAATTAACATTTTACTGTATATGCCTTGTGTACCATTTACACTTATTTCTTTTATTATGAGTTTTGTTAGTATTATGTGTGATTTTACGATTCCCCTATCTATTTATATTATGTTTACATGCCTTTTGTTTCACTTAAATCTGTTTACTGGTTACAATTTGCAATAATCTTATCTTTGATCTAGGCTTACCAAGGTTTACAATTATTAGTAATTTATACAATTTAGTCACCTTTGAGTGGTTCAATTTTATTACTATTGCTCTATTATTGTATACTTAATGATAATTTCAACATTTTACTTTAGGCCTATTCTTATTTTTTAACAATTTCTTAATTTTTGATACCTAGTTTTGACAACTTTCGTCTACACCACTTTATATTCCTGCCCACTCATTATATAATCTACTGACTCATATTAATTAAACTTAGTTAACATTTGAACAAAATTTACTTAACTGTTAACATTCTTTATCTTAGTATAAATATAACTTAGATACTGAGCTTTACTAAAATGAACATACACGTTAACATAATCACTTTGATAATGACTATCTTTTAACTTGGAACTTCTTTAAAATAATATTAATTACATATTTTTTCTTAACACAACCTTTTGAAACATATTTATACATATAATAATATTATGATACTGTTGGTATCAAGTCTTTGATGATCATGTAATATTTATCTATAGTCTTAAAATTTATCACAAATTTGTTGAAAATGTTTTTACAATGTATGTTAATTCACTCTAGGAGTCTCCTCTTCCTTCATCAATTACAAAATATAAATAAAACGTCATTCATCCCGTATAGGATGTAACGTTTGTTTTGTTTTCACATGTGATTATGGGTTACACTGGGTTTATTTCATGTAGTTGAGTTAACTTTTACTTTAGTGTCCAATACTTTTTGTCCTTTTAGTATACGCTGTGATTGAGTATTCTCAAATATATATTTATAACCACTCACTATTGTATATCACTTATCACAATGTTTTTGTTCATTCACTGTGTACCTACTTATCACTTGGTTTCATTGATTTAATTTATGTAAATTATTTTTATAATTAACACTTATTATTTCTTTGTTATTTAACAGTATTATATTGAAGTTATACACACATTATTTTATTACATATTTAATTAAGTTAGGTATTGTACCTTCAATGCTTGTTATAAACAAACATGTTCTCATTTTTTTCTATGAAGTTATTTGATATTGATGGTCATTATGCATGCCAATCACTTGGGGTGGGGTCTTGTCTTTGTCATCGTCTTGGTCATTAGTCATCACTATATTTTATTATTTTTTTATTATTTAAAATGACTGTATTTTTCTCATCTTCTGCGTTACTAACTACATAGTTGTTGTTAATTCTTAATGTTGTTTCATTTATTATTCTGGTGGAGATTTTGTAGCGTAACAATGTTGTAAGTAAGGATAGGCAGAAATAAGTTGACAGTTCTTAGACCAGGCTTTTCCAATTTTGTTTTGTGTTTGCGTATAAAAACACGCTTTATTTTATGTTTTTATATTTTGTAATATTATGTAGTTAATTTAAACTAATTTTCAGTAAGTACTTTTTTTTAAGTGGGACGAAAGATTATCGATAATTCCTAATAATTACGCGATTACTTCTGAAAATAAAATTTGTAAGTACAAAAGAAGATGATAAACAGAATAGCCATCATTATCACATAATATTCATAAACAATAGTTCCTTATAAAAGTATAAAAAATTCCTAATTATTAAAATTATCTTTTTAACTGTTTTCCCGTAAATATTTAACATTTGCCATCATAAAATTCTGATTTGGCATAAAGAAAAATAACTAAATTTAATGAGTTACTCATGTTGAATAAGATAACGGAGTATGTATTGCTGATATTTTTGAAGTTATACTTCTTTAGGCGCGTTGAGGGTAAAATTTTAGTATGTAACGAAATGCGCGCGCACCATGCAACGGAAACAGGATCATTAACAGGATGAAGTTAGCTGTGGACAACGATGTCGAGGCCAAAAATCAAAATATTTCGGTCGCGGCCCCGATGGGCCTGCTGCTGCTGATCGCGAATGTATATATAATTAAATAATTTATATACATTGTGCTGTGAAATTTTTTCGGTGATAAAAATTGTGTAACAATATTTTAATGTGTTTAAAAATATTTGAGGTTAATTTTTATTATGATGTGTGAAAATAATCATGGAACTGTTGGGTCGTGACTGTCTATTTTTTTCAAACCTGAGAAGTTGCTATATAAAACAAATCATTACGCCACGTAAAACAAGTTTCTATACACTTCGTAAAAGGCTATAAATGTCAAATATTTAATTTTTGTATTCAGAATATACAAAACTTTGTTTATACATTTGTTATTTCAATCGTTTTAATAACAATAGACATTATGAAATAATATATATCAGTTTGTGAATTTTAATGGTACAAACTAAGTATGGAGCCTTTATTTGTTTCTATTTATAAACAAAGGTCATTACTGTAATGAGTTTTATGCAAAATACACTCTTTGACATCTTTCAATGCAACATAGTCTAGTCATTTTATATCTATTTCAAGTGGTTCTTCCAATTTTTTTTCATTGACTTAGACCAACATAAATTATTACAATAACCATTTACTAATAATTAATCATTTGCATATTGATAGAGACTTGCACATTGGTTTTTATTCCATTAGTTTGAAGTCAGGATTTTAATGTACTTCTTTCGTTATAAATTAAATTTACTTAAATTCGTCTTTGTAAGGTAATAATGTGCTGTAAATGGGAACTAGGTTATAATTTCGGTCTAATAAATTCAGAACAAGAAAGGAAACTGAATAACAATTATGCTTTTAAAAGGTGAACAGGAAAATCGCCATTGAACATATCAACTTTCTTTCTTACAAAATAATGGAAACTGCATGAGAATTGTACTGGAAGGGAATGGTAATAGGGAATCATTATTCAACATGGTCAAAGGTTCAAAAGTACAGATGTTTTTTGTACACTAAAATTCATTTTATTAAATGAATAAAAGTTTCGATAATTATCCTATGGTTATGTTTGCTTTAATCCAATAACCTAATATATATTTCTATATTTTAAATTATAGATCACACTTAATTATCCAGAAGTCTATCGAAAAGTAAATCCATTGATGTAATACACTATTCGTAAGTATTTTCAGATATTTGATAAAAAATTTATTTTTTTCCACTAAAATATTATAATATTGAATTTACATTATTTCAATTGAATTAAATTTTTATCTTTTAGTGTATAATAGTCATATTAATTTTATTTTATGCATATATATTATAACTGTGTTCACTGTTTATTCGTTGTTATTTATTTATTGAACAACTTAAACCACTATACAATAAGATATATATTATATAATTTATTATATTATAATATATTATATTATATTATTTTACATATATTATATTCTACATTATATACAGAAAGAAGTATAACTTCTAACGCACCCAAATTTTTTTAATCTTCTGTAACACATGTCAGGAAATACTCAAACTTGCACCAACATATTCTAAGTATGCTTTTAATACGCATGCCTTTTTTATCACACACCACTTAAAGACAAATGAAAATGATAATTATGTTGGTATTGATTCAAGTCTTACAATACTAATATTGTATGTACATATAATCTTATTAAGAAAAATCAGTAACCACGACAATATAGACATTATTATTACTAACGTTATTCTAAAAGCGTATATACTAACTCTGAAAAGAAATGAACACTCACCAGCAGATTCTGCAATCACAAAACCAAATACCGGTATAGAAAACAATACATAACTTCCATGTTCTCATATTTATAATTAAAATCATTTACTTGAATTCGGTTTGATAATTTGTAAAAGAATATTCCCCACCCTCAAACCATTTTCACCATTTATAGATATTTTTGTCATTATCTGGTAGTCGTTGAATTTAATGTTATTTTCGAGTGACTTTATCTATAAAAATTACGTAATTTATTCTTATAAAGAAACTGAACTATGCAGATAATCATCCCTTCCCCTCAATCGATCAGCACCACTAATGATATTTACACATTCATAGAGTAATTGTTTTATCATATTATGTAATTGCTAAGGTTTGTTATCCTTCAAAATTAAATACTCGTACTTTACTTGATATCATCAAAGTAATTTTCAAAAACCACTCCCTCCCCCTTAAACTAATCTGACCATTTATAGATATTTCAGTCACCATTTTACAGTGGATTAATACGACTTTATTTTTGGTGCTCTTATTTATCAACATTAAGTACTTTACACTTGTTAAAATACAAATCAATGCGGGTAAACTACTCCTGCACCACACCCTTAACCGAAAAAACCCTATTTTTGATACTTACACTTTTATTGAGTAATAGTTTCATTATATGTAGATACAAAGGTATCTTTTGCAATGGATTATTTTGATCCTCTTTTCAGAATACTTTATTCATCAAAGTAAGGTATTTTACTCTTGTTAAAACGTAAAAGTGCCCTTGCATTTACCCTTGCTACACTTTACTCTTGCAGGTAAACTACCCATTTTCCTCAACCGGAGAACCCTATTATTGATATTTACAGTTTTATTGAGTAATAGTTTCATTATTTGTATTTATTAAGGTGCGTTATTTTTCAAAATGAAGTACTGTAGTTGACATTAAAAACGTAGTTTTCAAAAAATTACCCTTTCGCCTTCGACTACCCTTTTCATTTCTAGGTATTTCATTTAACTTTCTACAGCGGATTATTATGACCTTCTTTTTAGGATTCTTTATTTATTAAAATTAAATACTTCACTCTTGTTAAGACATAAAACGTTGCAAGTAAACTACTCTTCCCCCTTAACTGATCTTCACCAAAATCAACCGCTCTTGAGCACTCTACAATTCAGGCATATATGGAAAACGTATTTGATTCTGTTTCAATGTACGGCAGTTATCTTTTACCACAGAAAATATTCTACATATACAGTATGTATATGTGTCTACAATATTCTACAAAGACACATTTCAGAATATAATTTTCCATTATGTTTTTTGACAAACACTCAAATATATATTGCAACAGTACAAATGTATAGAGTACAGTGCATTACACAATTAATTAAGATAATTAATATAATTAAATAAATAATCCATATTGTTAGTAATAATAATTCAACTTTCATTCTGAACTGTAAAGGAAACAACCAAATTTCATGCTTGTACAGGTTAACTATATAAAAAATATATTGTACTAACCGTCTGTGACTTCTCGTATATGATGTCCTTTCCTATTGCGACATGTTTCGGGACACTTGTCCCATTTTCAAAGAGTAGAGGGAAAGTGAGTGTTCGAAAACACTTCCGGGTTCCGAACGAAAACACTACCGGGTTCCAGTTCATGACGTCATAGAGGCACTGGCAGCTGGTGTCCGAGCTGTCCATGTGACGTCACTGTTTTGTGTGTGTGTATGTATGTGTGTGTATGTGTGACTGAAACACTTCCGTGTTCCAGTTCATGACATCACACAGAGGCCCAAGTCGCTGGCGTCCGTATGGCTAAAACCTGTTTCAAGACGTCACGGAGGCCGTGGTTTCTGCATGTCCAAAATTTGGTAGCCGAAAACAATGTGTAGCGGATGGGGGTACCCGGAATTCGGCGGTTGCCCGGACGCGCAGAGGCTATGTCATCGGGTACCGTTACTCGAAATTTTGGGGGTATCGGGTACCGTTACCCGAAATGTTTAAATCAACGGATGGGGGTACCCGAAATTTGCATGACAGAGTCCCTGGCAGCTGGTGTCCGAATGTTAAAACACTTCCGCGTTCTGGTTTATTTTGATGTAACAAAATAATCGTTCTCTCTCGAAATTTTTTTAATGTCAGAATTTTGGTACCCTAAATGATTAAAACAACGGATGGGGGTACCCGAAATTTGTGGGTACGCCCACATGACGCATGTATAAAACACTGGTTACGACGAAACAGGAGGCTGGGTGGATATGATAGCTGGTTCGACGACGACGTAGAGGGCGTGATGTCTGAAATGTTTAAATCAACGGATGGGGGTACCCGAAACTTTTGGTGTCTGAAATTTAGTACCCGAAATGTTTAAATCAACGGATGGGGTTACCCAAAATTTTTGGTGTCCGAAATTTTAACACCGGAATGTACGACCACATGACGCATGTGTTCAACTGTAACAATGGTATGTCATTGGATATTAATTTTTACATAAAAATAAATTACGGCCCCTCCGGGATTTGAACCCGGGACCTCCGGTACACCAAACCGGCGTGCATCCACTACACCAAGGGGCCGTTATCGCTTAACTGTAATTATTTCTGTACTTATACTTCTCATCTCTTACTTGTAACCATGAGGTGGACGAGTGATATCTACTGTCGTCCTATGTGTAAAATCATAAAAGCACAATATAAGTTTATTTATTATTAAATAAATAAACATTTCGTTATACTTTTATTTTTTTACCTCTCATCCTCTTCCTAGCAGCCTGAGGGAGGCGAATGAGAGCCTGCTACTCTTTTTTTAACGTGGTTTCCCCAACTTTACAGATTCGTAAAGCAGGCCTACTCCACGTTATCTATCGCTGTACTATTGACTAGTACAGTGGTAGATAATAATAAAGATACATTATGCAATGCTAAGCCAATGTGTAAAAGCAGTACATATTTTTTTATTTACTTTTTTATTTATTTTTTTATTTTTTTAATCGGGTGAATATGTTGTTCATACATGATGCGTATTCACATTTGCTGTACCGTAATGAGTAATTTTCACACCCATACTGGTTCTTGACGAGTTTACAGGTATATCTACCGTGCCAGTGACCCGTCTCGAACTACCAGGACTACGTTTATGAGTATTTCTACCGCGACAGTGACGTAGTCAAGGTTAACACTCACGCACACACTACGGTACCTAATTCTACGTTTATGGACATTTCTGTCACGTAGCATTCACACTAACACCATGATGAAAACATGTTCACAACCGACTATATTTTATTTCGTTGCCGCAACCATTCTGCATAAAACAAAGCTTTGCGTAATGCACAGTGTAAGGGGGGAGTGGTAACGGGTTGACGATGAGGAACAGGACATTGTATGATGGGTACAAAGGATCTAGGAACTACAGGTGCTTGAATATCGTTTAAGTCAATCACCTCACCATGGTGATACAACTGTCGTAAGAAATTTGCCTTCTCAAACCCTTTTGTATAGACAACAGGATAATCTGAAAAAATGTCTGCAACGATGCGTACCATATTCTTGTACGGTACATTACCATCGTTCCATCGTATCCTGTGATAATGTGTTTCCAACCAGTCATTGATTTTTCGGAATTTCTGGTGCAGTCGTGCACTTTCGTATGGTGGAGCGAACAACACGATAACAAAACGTCCGGTTGTTATATCAACTGTAACGAACTCTTTGATTACATATTCATTTTTGTCACCGCGAAACGCTTCAAACTCAGCAATAACCGTCCTATTCAAGTTCATTTTTCCGAGTGACACATTTCCGCATCGAGTACGTTAATTTTTTCAAATTCCCCCTCTACTTTTCCTTCCAATACCAGTTCATCGTAAAGACGATCAAATGTTAGCTGTTGGTCATGACGACTGCTTTCCAATCGAAAAAACGATGGGAAAAAGAAGGATGGTGGTACATAACACCCCTTGGCTACTACCTGATTAATGTACGACTTGAAATGATCTTGATCATAAAACAAGCGAACAAGATATTTCTTTAGTACTGTTAATAAACAACCAAAACGGATCCACTCGGGTTCTGTGAAAACAAATTTTTTGGTCTTACTACCTTTAATCCGAACAAACGTTTTCCCAAAGTTACGACTGATCATCACACTCTTCTTCTTTTCACGGTTTTCACCTTCTTCGTACAATAACATACTGGATAGTAACTGTTCACGAAAGATCAACAAGTAATTCCACTCAGAAAAGTCAAGTAATATACGTTTCTTTTTTCCGTTTGTAAACAAAACACCCGGTTCATAGTTGAGTTCTTTATACAGTCCGACGGTAACGAACTTAGAGTACGAGTTGATTGGATATGCAAGAGACAAGTAAACGTTATACTCACAATGGCTGCTGCTGCTGCTGCTGTCACAGTCACCTTCCATCGTTGAAAAGGACTGAGGTTGTTGTTATGTAGAGATCGCTAATACCTATCTTTATAAACTAGTAGAGGGGAGAACAAGTTTTTTATGACAAACGATGAACAGTATTCGACAACGCTGTGTACTGTACTATCCTATCGTGTATAATCAAAGCGTAAGCGGTGGTTTTATCTGGAAAATTGTTACTGGATTCAAATTCTAAACGCACATCAACGGCAGACGACTTGATTGGTTCTTCTTGTCTGGAACAATCGATGACAAACAACGGTGCTTTCGTTATAAATTCATTAGGTGTCAAAAGAGGCGCTCTGTTGCGACGGTCGTAGTATGATGTTTGGAAACGTGTATACATGTCGTAGAACAGGGCGTAACGTTTTTTATCGATATCCTGGTTCAGGTTATCGTACGGATAGTATTTATCGTTCAGAAAAAGCTTGACATTCGTTAAATTGCAGTGATCAAATTCCGACGCGTTTTTCGCTATATTGTTCTTCCTATCCGTCTGAAATATTAATATTACATACCGAGGTTTTTCCAACTGTGACGATGTCTTCAAGGTCCACGAATGTCGATTTGTCGTCGGTAGAACGGGATACTCGTGCAATTCCCAACTGCGGAACGGCATCACTAGTTCATGATCCTCCTCGATGTGCTCCAATAGCGGTATTCGGTACTTGTTTGACACGCGCACATAGGGCATCTTCCAGTGTACTTTGTTTATTACGAGATTACCGTTTGCAGTTGCACCCGATTCTTTTAGCACCATTGCGTTCTGATCGGTAGAGGTACGCAACAGAATCAATTCTTGCTTAACGTTCAGCATGATGCGTGTATAGTCTTCGTTGAAACCGAGTAGCATTTTCAACGGAAGACAAAACGTAAAATCACCGGTACTCTCGTGTACTGTCAACGACTCGTCGGTTGTCGTCACCCATCCTGCATTGATTAGATGCTTTCTTTCATGCTCATTGCTCGATAGTAACAATTTCACAGTGCTCGTAATTCCAACGTTTTTTGTACGATCCACTTCCACACCGCACACTTCGTAACGGATCTCCTCAAACAAGAAAGCCATTGCATTGTTGATTAATTTCACGTTCAACGCTGTGTCGGTAGCATTAACCTTGGTCAATGTTCCTTCGATGTACAGAAAACTCTCCGCCGGTAAAGTGAAAACATCCTGTTGTTGGATGGGTATACGTATTTCATCGTTGTTACCGTATCGGGTGGAAGCATACGGTGCGTGCGTACGATATTCGAACTCAACGATTCTGTTATCGAAAGCCGCTCCTCGTTCGATAGCTAGAATTTCACCCGACATTATTTTAATCGTATAATTTGAATCCAAGTGAAAGTAAGAAACGCTTGTTCCTTGATGTCAATCGCTTCAACGTTGAACACCGACTACCATGTTTCTTTCGTACACACTCCCTTTTTACAGGTGACGTTTGTCCGAAATACAATCCCATATTTTCAGATGCAGTCGTATCGTGATAACTTCACCGCGAAAATCGACTAAATCCCCGTCCTGATCAACGAGAGACAAAATTATGTTGTCTACACGTTGTACGTTTACCGGTAAGTATATTACGTTTGTCGGTGTTTCAACTATTTTGATACCTGGTGCCACGGTCGGATAAAACGAATGCAACTTGTGCTGGTCCTGGCCGTCCTTGTACGCACCCTGTACGATATTACTCCGTACGTGAACGGTGTTAACTTTGATTATGTCAATGGGTACGTTCGACTCGTGTGTTATATACGCTTCCAGCTGCTGATTCTCCTTGAATCCTAACATACTTGCAATGGTATTCGGTGTATGCGAAAAGTCGATGACATGCTTACAGTAAATTTCACACTTTAATGTGTTGTTGTTTGGACGTAAACTGATTGTTCTCTCGCCTAACTGTCTCTGCAGATACATTTCGATATCACTGATTTCGTAGGTGCCGGTAGGCAACTTGATGACGGACCACTGATCCTTGGAAATTTTTACTGGAAATGCATTATTTTTTCCTTCAGTAACGTTTGGTATTGAATTATACGATGTAAAATCCAATAGTCCAACGTACCATTCACCGTATAACTCGAGAGGTGGGAAAAAGTTACACACGAGATTCGCAGCGTCGGTACCCGTCACGGTGACCGTTAGCGACGACATGCTGAAGTTTACTGATCAGAAGACGATAAAAAGTCTAAACATAAATGACCGCAGATGACCGTGTTAGGAGGTTGCTTCCGTTCATAGTTGTAACGAACGTCGGCTGTATCACCAAAATATTGCATCAGCTCGAGAGGTGGACGTAAATCACCGAACCCGTCAAAATAGTGTACTCGATTTCCACGCTTCTTGTAACATACCCAGTGGGTTCCCGGTCCGCTCTCGTCGTCCAAATTTACGATGACGCTTTCGTTCTTCCACGGCGCTGTATCCGGTAATGCGTTACGCATGTAAACACCTCTAAAATACGGTATGTTTAGCTTTTTTGCGTATACACGTAATTCATCTTCGGACAACGGGCGGAGCGGTATGTGAATTAGTTTTTTCGGTACGGACGTAGATACAATCCGGACGCAGTTCTCTTCTTTTTCCTAGCGGTTCGGACAGTTCTCTTCCTCCTCTTCTTCATCCCACCACCAGCACCACGACCACGACTACTCACATTCTTTTTATTTTTACGACGTCGACCGCTTCCTATTGCTGATTTTGCTTTCATGGCCGCTGCAACTGCTGTCGCATAAGCTCGTTCGCTGATACCCGAATCCAAAGCCTTTACCCGTCCCCACGCTTTTTCCGCGAGTTTACGATCTGCAATACGTCTACTTTCGTTGTCTTTGTATTGAGCGTAAGCGATATCGTGTTCGCGACAGGCTTCGTCTAGTTGATTGATTCCACGATCACCACGCGCTAATCTTTCTTCGAGTTTCGTGCCCGGTCCACAGAATCTGTAACCCGGCAGATGTAATTCGACAGGTAGTGCGTCCACCGCTCGATTGATAACTGACGAAACAACGGACGGTACAACGTTTTTAAGCACGTTTCCGACGCCCCACCCCTTTTTCCTCTTAACGTTGTTGTACATCGTAAACCGATCTCCAGTCTTCCTCTTCTATGTTTTTATCGTATTCATCTATTAACCTTCTTATTTCCTTCGTGTCGAGTGTCCACTCGTCTTCTGAACTACGTGGCTTAGACAATTTCAATAAGTAGTAATCCAGTTGATACTGAAATGTTTTAACGACTTTATACATCTCGCTCTTTACGTATCGTCTCACGTCATTTAATTGTTGTAAGTTAACAGCATCGCTCTCCGCAAAACCATCCGCTACGTCTGTTATTCTCTTTTCCGCTGCTTTGAAAACACCATCTTCGCCCAAGCTAACGGTGTTCTGCAACATGTATTTTACGTTAACCGCGTCATCTCCAAAAATCGGTGAACTCACTCCCGACAACCAGCTCTGGCCAAACAAATAGCTGTTCGATACTTTTTTAATGACGTTCGAGTCTACATAGTTTTTGTTAACCGCATCGGTCGCTTGTTCCGGACTTCGAACGTTGATTACCCATCGATCTCGTGCATCGATGACCTCACCTCCCTCTTGACTCGAGTGTTGTATACAGTTGTCATCAACGTAATATTTGTTGACTACGTCTTTAACGTCTACAGGAGTATCAACATTTTTCAATCTACACCCTTTAACGTCCACGCTTTTACGTTCATCATCGAGTAGCAGACAATGTGTTTGCATATAACTCAGGGATACAGCATCCTTTGCTGCATCCGGTTCGTTCAGATTGCGGATCTTTTTGTTTTCAACATCTATATGCCCATCATTCGTAATCTTAAATCCTACAGTATCGCGTAATTGTCTTTTTGTTTCTCGTCGCACGCTCACGGCGCTTTGATGTCTCCCGAACTTGTCCACAACCATTGTACTACTGCACGCTACAAATGATGTGCTAACCGTTTTAAGTAACGACACTGTGGTGACCATCGCGTGTGTAAAACAATCGGATCGTCACCCTCTTTCCAACGAAAGATTTCTATACCGCAAAATGAACATCGAACCCTGTCAATTTCATTTGTGTAATGAAAGCCTGCGGCAACCATAGCGGTTGGACTGATGAAATGCACAGGCCATGATGTAAAGGTTTTCAGTCTTTCGTTTTCGACTTCAAAGTCAGGTGTCAAATCTAACCCGCACATGTTGACAGTGTTGACGTCAATGAGTTGTTATACCGACGTTCATAAAATTTATACGATAATGTTGGCTTCACGTAATTCCTCCACAACGGAGATGATTTCGTTGTCGTGTCCGGTGTGACCGGCGCGTTTTGAACTTACCAGCAGTCTCAACCGTTCAACCAGTTTGTTGGGATCGTTCCAGTGTACGTAATCGATACCACGTCCGCTGCGCGGTGGGAACAATCGGGCGATTATCTCTCTGTACTTTACACCTTTGTTTGTATTTATTTTAGCACCGGGTAAATGATAATGTTTATGTGCGTTAGTGTCCAACAGTATAGATTTGTACGCTGCTAAATCGTTTTCATCATAGACGCTCTTGTTGGGTTCTTTCATAAACATAAGTTCGTAGAGACCCGGTGTACCCCTGTATCGTTTTCCAGCTATGTAGAAGCTGTCGTCTTGATTGATCTCCAACAACGAATTTCCCACCATCCATTTGTCTGCAACGTTACGGATACCGTACGTATGATCCATCTTTTTTTCTCGATCATCAGATAAAGCGAGTAGTAAGTATTTCCTCGCGAGCGGACCTTCGACAGACTGTTCAACGTATTCTTGTGCTTCGTGTCGACCTTCGGGTGTTGCTAAAAACTCTTCAAGAGTCACGTTCGATGTTTCGACATCAGGAGTTTGTGCCAACACTTCCGTTCTAAGGAATCGAGGTTGTCATGGTGGTGGTGTCATCTCGACAGCTGTCTTCGTATCTTCATCTTCAACATTTATTTTTTTAATTTTATCACCGGAGACATTCAACTTTTCCGAAATCTGGGTTAACGGTTCCAAAAGAGATTTGTACTTTCTCGTTAACGCTTCATCGCTCTCTCTGATGTCATGTTTCAACGCGCGATACTTTTGTCTTATGTTATCGCTAATTGCATCGATTTCATGTGTCAATTGCTTGTCATTCATCTTGACACTGATGACTTTCTCGCACAAACTATTCTATTTATGTATAAAACGATCGAAACCCACTCTGTATCTACCCGCGTTTATCGGTGAGTCCTTGTTGATGACTATGAATCCGTAACGATCCTTCCACGCTTCGGCGCACATCGCTTTGAACTCTTCGTATTTCATATCTGTGTTAACGTGATCGTTGTAAACGTGACGTAAATTGAGATCATCTTGTCTGAAAAAAACCAAGAAATTGGCATTATCACGCACCAGTTGCTTTGGCACCAGACTGTACGTCTGACAAAGGTACAAAGTGTCCACACCGCTATGCCGTCCCATAGCGAAATATTTTCGTATGTTATTCTGCCGTTCACATACCACATCATCGAACAACATGATTGAATTAGGTACAATTTCGTGCGGAGGTGGTACTTCATCGTTTTCACTGTATGTGAAGTACATCATTCCTTCGTCAGCGAGAGCATTAAAAACGTCTTCCAACATACGATATTTTGGTTGAAATAACGATTTGGAGAACACGTACAGGTTCTGAAATCGCAGTCCGTTTGAATCGAATAACATGTTAAAGGCAACGTTTGACTTCCCGCTACATGACCCGCCGCACACGATACATCGAACTGTGTTTGGAAACAGTGGACTGTGTTTATTATATGCAACTTCACCGTTGTACTTAGCAGAGTCTACGTTCTTAACATTTAACTTTAACGATTGTTGTTCAATCTTCATCTTAACTCGTTTACGTTCGGTTAAATACTGTGGTAATGTTATTATATCAGATCTTTTTTATGTATCCACGAATCGTGTTTACCGTCAAAGCCGAGCCAGCGCACTCGCACGCGATCACCTTTACGTTGTAATATTTTTTCAACGAGATACACATCACCAACGCTGGTTTTACTCAATTCTTGTTCATAAAGCCCACCTTCCACAACGTCACCCGTGTGATCTTTCAACAAGTACGTAACCGGTACGGTTGGCTGAACTCTGTGCACTGTATATATCTCGTTCGTCCAGTTTGGTGTATAACCTTTAGCGAATGTGATTTTGTATTTACTGATACGCACTCGATCGCCTATTTTAAACTTATGTTTCTTGCTCACTTTCCGCGGTACGATATTTTTTCTTATTCGTTCCAACACAATTTGCCCGTTGCTCTTGTCGACTTGTCGCGGCTTCATCTCTATAGTTCTATGCACTCTGTCGTTGTATTCCATCACCAGTTTAGGCAAAAGCGACAACCACCGATAATGGCCTTGCTCGCTGAACGCGCGGTACATGTTCGTTTTCAACGTACGATTAAATCGCTCTACGATGGACGCTTTCTTCTCGCTATACGTTGAATAGTGTTTGACGTTGAATCTCTTTAGTAAAGCTTGTACGGTAGTGTTAAAGTACTCTTTCCCCTTATCCGTTTGCAGGTATTTCATTTTATTTTTTACAATTATTGGTTCGAGAGCATGTGCTACTTCAACACCCGATTTAGTTTTTAAGGGAATCGCATATGCATACTTGCTAAATGCGTTTATTACCGTCATTAGATATTTGTACCCCTTGTTCAACTTGGCATGCGGTATCATTTCCACCAAATCCGCTTGGTAGAGATCGTGTAACCCCTTCACCTCCACCGCACGTCTGGGAAAGTTCCTTCTCACCGGTCTGTGCAATTCCTTTGCAATAGTTTTGCGTACGTTTTCCATATCGCCACCCGAAACGCGAATCGCAAAATTTTGGTACGAGATATACCGTTACGTTTTCACTGAACCTCACCGACTTCATCGTCGTTACTGACAGTGTGTTGCTCCTGCAAGCGAGTCTTATATCAACGTATATCGAACGCATAATTTATAACGGATTTTCTCGCTTGCTGAATTATCTCGCGTCTGGGTTGACAGAGTTTATAATGACCGTACGCCAGTGTTGTTTCACCGTCATCCAAGACATATCGTTTGTCATCGTATGGTGACAGCGATAATTTTGTAAGCTTTCTTGTGTATATGTTATGTTTTTCGCTTTGGATAGTCTGCGCCGTAGTATAAGTTTGAGAAGTGGTCTTTACACATTGTTTATAAAGTTGATGTTTCAACTGTGTAGCTATCGCGGAACGTGGCACACCTTTCGCTACCTTTTTCTCTTTATCGTTTGCCGTAACGAATGAATAACATTTTGCGCGCGACCCGACAAATTCAAGTATCGGTATTCCATTTGTTTCGTCTTTAAAAGTACCCAACTTTTTCTTGTTTGTTTCACTATAGCACGGATGTGCCTTAGGGTACTCCGACGTGTCAAAGAGTTCGAGATGCTCCTCCATGTCTTTGTACACATCGTCGGTGCGAATGTCGTACAACAGAGAGTCAGTGTCCGTCATACATAGACGTGCACGTGACCCGTACGTATTCATCGTGAATCCGTAATGGAACCGATACATAATCAGCTTACTAATATCCAATACACTGAACCCAACGTACAAAGGTCGGTTCAGTGTAATGGATATTTTTTTCATCGTGAGACCTACCAGGTCCTCGTTATAGATGAAAAAATGTTGTAGCCTGGGGTTAGCGGTTAGTTTGTGAAGTTTCTTCTCGTTTGGAACTAACTTGAAATCGATTCGCTTCCGTACGTTTTCCAACGATTTTCCGTACGGTGCGTTATTCATTAACTTAAAAAAGTCTTTTTCAAAGGTGTTTCTGGCTTCCTTTCGTCGCTCCGTATTAAAATCGATGAAAGGTTTCAACCATACGCACTGTGTGAATGCTAACACACGGTGAATCGCTTTCAACTCCATTCCTAGTTCGAGGTAGAGTTTCAATGTTCTGTAATGAACAATGTATTTTGTCTTGTCCTCGAGGGACGTTATCAGTTTCTCTACCTTACCGTTACTACACGCAAAGTCTTTTAACAGCTTCATGCGATAGCAGTACGGTGAAAGCATACTGTCCGTAATAGTACGCTTTTCAGGTGCTAAAGGGTAGTCACTGTGTAAGTCGTGTAGGTAATGTGGATACCCCAGATCGACTTCCAGGATATAACCGGTGTCACCATCGTCGCGTAACGCGTGCACGTTCAACGTATCGATCACTGTACGTTCCAACCATCGAAAACCGGACAGTGGTAAAGGCTGTGTCATAGCCGTTCCGTACAGGTTGGTACAATCGAGGTAAAGTAAATAGTTGTGCGGCTTGCTTGCGTCATAATCGGGAATGTACGGGTTGTTGGCTTTGGCGTACCTATTAGAAATTGCTGCTAAGCCGCCACGGATACCTCTTTCGATGTACAGGTGTACGTCTATATCGCGGAGTAACTCTGACCTGACTCCTGTCATTTTCAGCATCGCGTTCCACGCTAAACCGGCGGTGGTAAAAACGTTACACGGATCGAGTTCGTAGTACTGCAGGCTCATGTTTCGAAAGTTTTCAAATACATCAGCAAGCAGTAGTACATCCGTTTTTAAATAAAGGTCATGATAATCACCGAACGTTTGCATGTCGAAAGCCGACCAAACCGTTCGAGCGTGCGCGTAATCTTCTTCGTCTATATCCGACTCTGTCAACCCGTTGTAAAAATGTACGCGGTCCGGTAACTGCCTCTCGTCAAATTTTGAATCGTCCGTAACGTATTCGTAAGGGTACACACCTTTACGTAACAGTAAATCAACATTACGCGTGTAAAATTGATTAAGGATTTTAAATTTATCCGCGGATAAGTTGGAGACGAGTTTTTCAAGTGACGCGTTCATGAACCGCAGAGAATCGAGAAACCGGAGCTGACCGAGTGTAACGGAGATGTAACGTTCGCTTGTAGTAGCGATACACGTTATTTCATCTTCCTTGTACTTTCCGAAACCTTGCATCAAATGATGCGAGTCATAGCCACTTAAATTATGGAAAAAAACCGGAACGTGTGTTGGTATTTTGTAATTTATATTACACGCATTGTGAGCAGCGCCTAAATAGTTACCCGTTATGTGGCAATGATTTCGAACCGTGTCGTCCGTTAACGGCTGCTTGCACAGATGACAGTGAGTGGCGTTTCAGAATGACCGTTCATCGGCCGCTGTCATTTGGATCGGTTTATTAAACTTTCTATCGAGTCGTTGAACGTCGGCTAAAAGCACACGAAGGAACGTGTCCACCACGTCTTTACCGCGGTATATTACAGGTTCCTTGACGGCGTTTCCCATCCAGTCAACTATCACATAGCAGAAACTGGCTGGTATATGATGTGCCACGTTTTTACCGGTGGTCGGAACAATAAACGATTCGAAGTCAGCGTATACCGTATAAGGTACGCGGTGACAAAGTGAAAAGTTTTTAAAATACATCCACTTTTCGTCCTCGTCAGGAAGTTTTACTTTCTGTACTCCGTGCTGAGAACAGTTGCGTTCGTGTTCTTCAACTCGTTTTCGCGCCGCGTTAGTATCTTTATTGTCCGCAAATCTGTGTAGACAGTAGTTGCAATAAAACGAAGTGCCCTTTCGTTTTGTCAACGACGAAAGCATACGCGAAAGGTTCCGTATGAGGCAGTAGTGAGTAGTGTTCGCGTCGGACAGTAGCAGTAGGTTTACGTGGTACTTTCTACCGCGATGTTCAGTGATACGTAAAGGATATACCTCGCCTTCATAGCCAAAAACGTTAACGGATATGTTTTCGTTTAATTTTTCGAACCGTTTTATCTTATTGAGTGCGACGGGATAAGGAATGTCCTTCATGTTTATTTCTTCTTCGTACGGAAGGTAATGGCTAACGCGATGCGGGTTACACGCGATCGGGTGTATACCAGCGAGCACAGACCACAAGAAACACTTTTCATCGTCTACATTTTTTATATTGATAATTCCTTTCTTACTGTTTGATAATTTCGATGGTGTAGGTAGAAAGCTCGACCCCACAAGAGGGTTGTATTTTGTAATATTTAATTCCACCGACTCGACACCGTTTTCGACCCACCCGCTTCCGTCACGCGTGAATTTGTCAACGGATTCCATTATTTTCTCGCTAGCTATCGAATACTGTTCATCGATATCGTCATACTGTGACTTAAGTTCTGTACGCGATCTGAATACCGCATTACAATAAATATTTTCGGTGTTTATTAATTTTTTAAAAGATACACGAACTGCTAAATACCATTTTATATAATTATTTAATGCTACGGCTTCGCTACACATCTTATCAACAACCGTGTGTTTGTAATCTAATAATACTGTTTGTGTGTTTAGTGTATTGTCAAGTATCATAAATTTTATAGTAATTACATTACCATTGATAGCACGGTGTTCGCTGCTGCTGCCGCTGCTGCTGCTGCTGCTGCTGCTGTCGGTCATTGTGAAAGGAGTGAGGCCGGCTTCGCGTCGTCGGTTCCCTATATAGACAGTCCGGTAACCGGTGACTCTGTCGCCGCGCGCCCTTGACCGATCGGCCTCGCGAGGAGCAGCGGTGCGGGGTAGGTAGTCGTCCGGTCGTGACCGACGACGCGCGTTGCGGTGGGTGGGGTGGGGTTGGGAGTGCGGTGTAGGAAGCCGACGTCCGTGACCGTTGCGGTGCGGGGTGCGGGGTAAAGGTGTGGGATGGTGGTGCGGGGTAGGGAGATAGGTTCCAGCCGGTGTCCGTGACCGAGAGGTAGGCGAGGTGCGGAGTACAGGATGCCGGCGACCTTGGCCGAAGCGCGCTCGTTGAGTCGCCTCGCGCGGGATGTAGGGTGCGGGGTACGGGGGGCTGGGTTGTACGACCGGTCGTGACCGAAAGCAGATGGTGGCCCGAGACGACGCAGGGTGGGGTGCGTGGGGTGCGTGGTGACCGTGACCGACGGACTCGAGTGGGGTGCGGGGTGGGGGTGGGGTGGGGGTAAACCCGGTCGTTGCGGAGCGACAGACAAAGTAATTGAACAAAATATGTAGGCGAGGTGCGGGGTGGTGGCGAGGCTCTGGGTGCGGTGTGGGGGTGCGGGGTATAATGTCATCGTCCGGTCGTGACCGAAAGCAGATGGTGGCCCGTGACGACGCGGGGAGGGGTAGGAAGCAAAATTATAGCCGTTACCGTTGCGGTGGAGGTGCGGGGTAGGGTGTCGTGACCGAAGGAGATGACGCTTTAGAAGGAAGGAACGTGGTCGGGGGAAACAGAATAAATACGCCAGTGTTTCCCTGTGCAGTCATCAGTACTCGCCATGGAAGGAATCGTTGCGAACGCGAAGACAGTTGAAAATTTTTTACCAAAAAGAGACTTGTCAAGTCTTTCTTTAGGAGTAAAGTATCATATAATTCACATGAAATTTGTGAAAACGAAATTCGGGGAGTCAGTTGTGGTAGATTTGGAAGATACCGGAGCCTGTCCTCAGCCGGAGGATAAACTTTTCTATGTATACCTACCTCAAAGATGGTGTGACGTATTTACAGAGGAGCAATTGAAAGCTGTGAAGCCTTGTGTCCTATCACTATGCGTAACCTCACACACTCCGCTGGCGAACGAGAAAGTGAGCGTGCAGTTGGATATTGATTATGTGAGTATGATATTTCAGTACCACTAGTAATTACTTATACAGAAGTGGTTATGTATTAATTTTTTCTCTTTTTTTCCAGACCAAATAAACGAGAACAGGATTGATTTATTATAATAATAATAGTAATAATAACATTAATAGTAAAATGTTTTTAAATGATGAAGTAGACTTCTCTATTTTTTTTTGTCGTTTTTTAATGTTAACTATTCATTTTCAGAGAAAAAACAAGGTGTTGCTTGGATCTAATATTGTAGAAAAACTTTTAAACAGAGAAATAAATGGTAATAATAGATTATATTGTCAATGCAACATGATTAAATTCGATTATTATTTTAGAAATAATCGTAAGACACTGAGTAGATGGATATCAATACGAAACGAAAAGAATATTTACAAAATGAAAGTATTTATTCGTAATGAGTTTTTCAAACTCTTCAAAACATCAATTAGTTATTGTAACAACCATAATATTGAATATCTTCAAATAAAAGATTTGCTAATTGCTAAAACAAAGCTGGTTAATCAGATATACTATATGATGTATAATTTTACTGGTACAGCGTATACCTCGCTAGTAAAAAAATATGAGTGGTCAAGGCATGACTCTAGCGGATGTCGGCTTCGTAACCGTTGTCGCGTCTGTTGTTATCTAAGATCTCAAAATGACTTTAATTCAGAATACATGTTTTTTTAATACCACACTAACTATCATTTGATGTGTCTACATTCTTTTGTATTTGATCAAGTATTATTAATTGTAGGAAATTATATTCTGTTTTTAATTATTAAAAAACGTATGTGGTTTATAACATAAAAAGTTGAGATAAACAATCATTAAAGTGTTAATTAAATTTTTATGTGTAATTAAATTTTTTAAAAGATTTCTCTCATAGTTACAGAAACCTTGTTTCGATGTTATGTGTTTGTGCGAATGCGAGGGAGATGTATGTCGTTCACCACCATATGGTGACCACTGTAACATTCTGAGTGCTTGTGAGTGGAGAGAATTTACACTCTGAAGAACAATTGTTTTAAAAAATTATTTTGATGAAAAAATGTAATTGGTTAAGGCATAATTCCACTGGATGTGCGCTTTATAAGCGTTGTTACCACTGTTATTATCTAAAATACTAAAAAGAGTTGAATTCAAGGTTTTGGTGTACCATTTTACACATGTAGTTAACACCATATTAATTATCATTTGATGTGTGTCTACATTCAGTATGTTATTATTAATATATTACACATCAACATTGTAATATTGTATGTTATTAATTATTATTATTATTGTTAGACATATAAGGCTTGTTTTGGTTGTAGTAAATGTAATTATTATTTTGTTAATTATATGTGTGTGTGCGTATGTGTGTATATATACATATATATATGTATATATATATATATAGAGAGAGAGAGAGAGAACCTTCAAGGCTGCAAAAGAGAGAGAAAGCGAGAGAGAAGAAAGATTATTTTGTATAATTATGTAAATATATATATATATATATATATATATATAAAGTGTCTATTTTGTTTAGTTATGTATATAGAGAGAGGGCGTATGTTTTGCTCAATTATAATTGTCTTGTGAATATAGAACATGTGTGTGTAGAGAGAGAAAAATTTATAGCTTATGATTTGATTGTAAAAGCTTTTGATATTATTAAAAATTATATATACATATAAACCATAACCTATGTTATTTTTATTATTATACCCCTTATACAAAACAATTATTCCTATCATACTTGAATAATCGCAAAAGCAGTAGAGATGTACGTCTCTCACATGGAATGTAACAGCAAAGAAACCGGTTTTTATAGTAGAGAAAGAGCGCTGCAAGTTACAACAGCTTGCCTGTGCCGGCTCTACGTCAACCTCACACACACACACACACACACACACACACACACACACACACACACACACACACACAGAGCTTTATAAAACACGGACGCCAGCTATCAGTTCCTCTTTGAATACATTAACGGAACGTGGTAGTGTTTCACACACACACCGCTTGTACCAGCTTAGATGCTGTTTGACTGGTTTACAGGAGAATCGTCACAGGAGTAAATATATTTATTCAGTTAACAATTTTAGTAACGCATGATAAGAATATATGTTTTCTAAACAGTATTCAAATCGATGCATCTGTTTTATATTAACCCAATATAAACATTATAATAATACAATATCCGGTTTTGAGTACCGGAGGAACCGCGTCGGGATGTCATTAATCACCAAATTTCGGAACCCGTCAGGTACCTATTGTCCCAAATTTTAACCGATCAATTTCGCGTAACGGTTTCTCCTCCCCGTCCAGAGTTTAGACATACAGGACTTGTTTTAGGGTGTACCCCCCATCCGTTGATTTAAACATTTCGGGTGTCAAAATTCGGACACCAAAAATTTCGGGTAACCCCATCCGTTGATTTAAACATTTCGGGTACTAAATTTCAGACACCGAAAATTTCGGGTACCCCCATCCGTTGATATAAACATTTCAGACATCACTCCCTCTACGTCGTCGTCATGTGGGCGTACCCACAAATTTCGGGTACCCCCATCCGTTGTTTTAATCATTTAGGGTACCAAAATTCTGACATTAAAATAATTTCGAGAGAGAACGATTATTTTGTTACATCAAAATAAACCAGAACGCGGAAGTGTTTTAACATTCGGACACCAGCTGCCAGGGCCTCTGTCATGCAAATTTCGGGTACCCCCATCCGTTGATTTAAACATTTCGGGTAACGGTACCCGATACCCCCAAAATTTCGAGTAACGGTACCCGATGACATAGCCTCTGCGCGTCCGGGCAACCGCCGAATTCCGGGTACCCCCATCCGCTACACATTGTTTTCGGCTACCAAATTTTGGACATGCAGAAACCACGGCCTCCGTGACGTCTTGAAACAGGTTTTAGCCATACGGACGCCAGCGACTTGGGCCTCTGTGTGATGTCATGAACTGGAACACGGAAGTGTTTCAGTCACACATACACACACATACATACACACACACAAAACAGTGACGTCACATGGACAGCTCGGACACCAGCTGCCAGTGCCTCTATGACGTCATGAACTGGAACCCGGTAGTGTTTTCGTTCGGAACCCGGAAGTGTTTTCGAACACTCACTTTCCCTCTACTTCAAAGCATAAAATTTGTAGCACATATCATTCACTGATATACTTGTCAAACGTTAAAATCCATGCGTTATGATGACCACAAATAGCACATTTTGACATAACGAACTATATTATTTTTTGTAACATGAATGTGCAGATCGGGCGAACAGTTTACACAGCGCAGCGACCCATCGCGCATTAACCACAATTGATTCTTGTTTTCTTAGTATAGCAAGATAACTATATCAATTAATCAATTGTGGTTAATGCGCGGTGGGTCGCTGCGCAGTGTACACTGTTCGCCCGATGTGCATATTGTAACGCAACAGAAATGAGGTCCCCGACGTTACATAAAGAAAATTATTAAAAATAGAATAGGGAAGTAAATATTTATATCCCATACTAATACAAGGGTCAGATAAATAAATTCATCATTGTATAAAAATAATAAGAATGCAAGGTAGTAATAGTAATAAAAAATAAACATGTAATAAAGACAATAGTGAGAAATCTCAATGTTCAGTGAGAGGTAAGTAAATAAAAATTATTGATAAAAAATTGTAAGAAAGAAAACTAATATTGACTATTTTAAAGTAATTGATGGTATGAAAATAGCTAAGAATGAGTCAATAATGTACGTTATAAGTTAATCTAAAATAACGATTATGATTTGTATAATGTTATGTTGTTATCATAAATATGATGTTAAAGTTTGTGTTATCATATGAAAACTTACTTGTTGATATAATATCAAATAATGAAGTAATATGTATTATTCGTTTACTGTTGTAGAACTGTGATGGAAATCAGTTACTGAGTATTAATTAAGTTCATTTTTTATTATGTGTTATCTATAGGTCAAGATAAAGTTATTGTTAGATATCATAAAGATAATTATTTGTGTACATGTACGTAGTTAAAAGTTGATTATGTTTGTAAACTTATATAAAAAGGCTATAGTCGTTAACAAGTTAAATTCAAAGGTAGATCAAGGTATAATAATAGGCCTAACAGCCAATAACACTGTATAATAACTCAGAGCAGAAAGGTTAGGTAAAGAATTTAATAATAAATACTAAATATAATTCAATGAGTTAGTAAAAACCAATAATAATAAATAATAACCAAACTCAATATAAACAAATTATGATAATGCCATAGTGCAATCATATCGATAAATACTGTTTGATATCGGAAAAATAATAATTATTAAAAGAAACAGACTAAGAGTGAAAAACCAGCAGAATATAAAGAAATTAGTAAACAATCTATAAATAAGATTATATTTTGATATAATGGAAGTTTAATAAGGAATTATTTTGATGAGGGGAAGAATAATATATGAAATTATCACTATATAACAAAACATTGAATAAGAATAAAAAAATTTGTTGCTAGGGACGACAAAATGAATATAATTTGTTGATTATATTATTGGAATTTATGACATGAACGAGAAGAGTTTAAACCAAGAGAGATGGTCAATAAAAACTAAATTAATCTAAATTATTAAAAATATCGATATTTACAATAAATGAAGGACTAATTACCATAATTTGAGCCAAATAAACATTAACCAAATTGTATAATTGTATGGTACAAAACTATAATAAGTAATTGAATTCAAAGGAATTACTTGGATTGCCCAATATCTGATCATGAAACGAATGTTAATTTAATGAAGTAATAAAACCAGCTAAAGAACTACTGAGTAAGGATTTAACCCTATAAACCAAACGATATTAGAATAACCATCAAATCACATTGGACATCGCAGTTTACACCATACAATAGAAAAACGTATTTGGATCCAGAGTTTGTCGAAGCACGTAATCACAATTTTGGCCGTTGGTGAACAAAAGGAGCGGTATTTCTGCATCAACCCAGGACCAAGGATTCCACTTTTATTACAACTTTGAAGACAATCATCTCATCTGCGTTTGATACTGAACGACAACTAACCAGGTTAGAAGCGAACAGCCTTCCCGAGTCGCACGGCCCAGCGAACGGTAAAAACTTCAATTATATAAATAATATTAAATAAAATAACACTTTAATCTTGTAATAATTAATTTTATATTTAATTTAAGTCATAATTAACTATATTACTATATTTAATAAACCCAGATATATAAGAAATTGGCATATTAAATAATTAAAGAGAGAAAGAACAGAGAGGTACGTACCGTGGATTATTATAAGTTGACGAACCCAACAGTGGGGCTTAAACCGAACACACAGGGTAAAGTAACAAATTGGCGCATACCAACGTGGAGCTTGAATAAATCCTAAACCAGATTAACTTGCGTAGTAACAATATTCATGTTACAAAAAATAATATAGTTCGTTATGTTAAAATGTGCTATTTGTGGTCATCATAACGCATGGATTTTAACGTTTGACAAGTATATCAGTGAATGATATGTGCTACAAATTTTATGCTTTGAAAATGGGACAAGTGTCCCGAAACATGTCGCAATAGGAAAGGACATCATATACGAGAAGTCACAGACGGTTAGTACAATATATTTTTTATATAGTTAACGGACACGTGGCTTGGTACTAAAACAGGTTTATTCCTACTAAATATTGTACAGGTTGATCACGCCACTCAGCTGTGTCTGTGTGTACACGTGTATTTTACGTGTACACAGTTAACTGTGTGTGAGACCAGTTGATGCCTGTGAATCGTCACCCCTAAATAAACGCTATTAATTATATGAATTATTTGAATTGTAAATAGTGTGAGCATAATATCACAAATACGCCACAGTGTGTATAATATAAAGACGCGCGTGCGTTTAAAAAAAAATAGTGCGAAAATAATAGAAAGTGCGAATATAGTGAAAATAAATATAAACTTATATTAATTAAGATAGGGAAAAACGGTTTATACACAGTGAACGCATAAAAATTACAGACAAGATGAATATCAGGTAATTTGCAAAAGAATTCGCATGTTGCGAAGACAAGCGAAATTAATGTGTAAATAATTGTGTTTAGAAAGAGACGCCAACGACAGACTAATACCTGCAGAGGATTCTCGAAACATGATTTTTGCGCCCTAGGGTATAAATACTCGAGACACACCAACTTATTTCTCTTTCTCGTTCAATTACCGTGGTAGCCGGAGGCTCTACCCGACTACTCATCCCTTTCGTGAGAGCACCTGCAGCCAAAGGCTATGACGGAATACGAGGGAGCAGCCAAATACATGGAATAGAGTCCAGCGTACGGAACGAGGCAACGGACTACGGAGAGGATCTGAAGGACGAGGATCAAGGACTCCAGGACTGCACGACTATAGAGGAACATCCAGGATCAAGGACCTAGGACCGAAGAGGATACGGTGAGTATTACCGCTTCAACTAAGGTGAAACAAAACCATGTATTTGTAAAAACAAAAAGACTCAAGTAAAGAAAATTAACCATGTAAAGAAAGAAAGATAATATAATTCAAAGCGGAATTAATAATTTTTGAAAATGTAAATATTTATTTGTATAGTAGTTTAGAGTAATGTTTAAACGTGTGAGAGTATAAATTTGAATAAATAATTTAATCAATAATATTTGAATTAATCTGATAGTAAATAGTAAATTTTTTTTAAACAAAGAAATGCATATGCAATAATAAAAAGAAAATAGATTATTAAAAAGAGATCAGATAATCTAATAGTTATAAAAGAAATGAGCAAGTCGAGAGCAATATTATATAATAACAAATGTTTACTGTAGTATAAGTGTGTATATTATATTCTACGTGTAATACGAGATACTACTTATATGTTAATAACTAGATGTGTACTACGGCTACACACATGCAAATAATAATGATAGTTTAAATCGCAAAAGAATTGAAAATTTTTAATTAATCAATTTTTAAATGGTTCTAAACAACTTCATGTTGTGTTATTATTATTACGATTACACCCGTCATAATTTTATAGCGTAAGTAATGTTGCTAATAAACGGCGTTAACGTTAAAATATGGTGGCTCTAAGATGTGATGGTTATACAATTTAGAATAAAGGTAAATTATTACCAAAACTTCCTTTTTTCACTTAGTTGAAGCCCATTCTTTTCCTTATTTTTATTCGTTTTTGTTGTTATTGTTATTGTAATTATTTAGACCAATTAACTGAAGTCTCAGTAAACCTGCTGCCCAACTGCGGGAAAAACTATTGATTATTATTTCTCTCTAACAGTGAGAATCACCTACCATTTCTCTACGTAAGATACAGTGTATACTCAGATCATGTTAAACAATTTTAGATTTCTTTAAAGCTGACCAGCTTACGTTTCTGCATAAATCCATTCCATAACATATCTACTCCATTACTGTGAATTTCTAATATATTCTGTATAACAACGCTATTGTTTACTATTATTTAAATTCCTTAAATGTTTATGCGTTTGAATAAACATATATATCCCACGTATGTTTGTGTTGGAATATATATCCCACAAGAGTATATACAAATAAATTATCATAGATTATTTTAATTACTTAAGTAAATAAAGCTTTAATTTATTTTAAATTATTATTTTAAGGTATTAGTAGTCTATATTTAACTTACTTACTATTCAAGTTGTTAAAATTAGTTTTTACTTTTTTCAGTTAAGTAGATTGTTTTGTAAATATTCAAAAAATTATTGGTATGGCTTGTGTTTTATATTAAGAGTTTACTCTACTCAAGTGATATTCTCTGTCCAAGAACATTTTTACATGTACTAATGTATTTTTATTTGAGAGAGAAAATTTATAATCAAGTATTCTAATAACAAAAGTGTTAAATTATGTAAAATTTCACTAATAAGCGACTAAGATGATAATACTTTTATAAATAGAAAACACATTTTAATAAAAATATAAGCATCAGCATATTTTATCTTTATGTGAGCATTGATATATTTGCCATTAGCAATATATTAGCTGTAGTCTGTAGCTGGGAGCAGGTGTTTCAGCGTCCATGGAAATTGTAAACAATAAGTTGTCAGCTAGGGTAATGTAGCTCAGAGGGTAGCGTAGGTGCCATGTGTTAGAATTACACAACAAAGCACACAATACTACGCGGGAATGTGTAATCCCGTCTACCTAACTCCCATCTTACACACTCGTGTAGTTGCATACAGGGTTGTGTTCGATCGCTTCCTACTCATGCAGAGTTCGTAACATTTGTGATTTGCTAACATCCGTTAAAACATAAAACAGACTAGTATTTACGAACTGCTCCCAATATCATTTTATAACATACAAATATTTAAAAAATTGCCTGCGTTACCCATGTTGGTTTTTTAATCTAAGGAAGCGTCCATATGCTGGTTGGTTGTTGCTGCTGGATGCTGTTGGGCTGTTGGTGTTGAAGTTTGTTGATTGTGGCTTATTGGTGTATTGTGATTGGTATAAATGTGTGTTTTATGTATTTCCTGTGTATAGTGATATAAAAATGTTGTTCTGTTCTGTGTTTATTTGCATTTCTTGCGGTATTAATTTGTTTTGTGTTTTACATTTCTCGAATATACACTATAGTGTCTTTGATTGGTATATTAATGTCTTACTAGTGTCATGTTGCTTACGTGTGGCCATAGACGCAAAATACCTTTAGACAAGCGTAGGAAACGTATACTTATGGTATTTTAAATAATATTAATATACAAGCACACTCAAGCGCTCACACACATGTTTTTTGTTTCTTTGTGTGTGTAGATATTCGTGCGCTTGTTTATAAAATAATATTGTTTACAATATCGTGAATATCAATTTTCTTTCCTTCCCAAATAAAAAATGCATCTTGATTATGTATTGAAAGTAATATTATTTTAGAATTTATCAACAAAGTGAACTGTAGAAAATACATATTACAACATGGGTACATGGATAATGGTCGCGTGTATAGGCCTATTGAAGTCCTGCGCTGGATTTCGTACTTTCCCTCGAATCACATTTTTGGTGTTATGGCTGATCGTTGTAAGCCATCTATAGTCTACAGATTACCCCCTTTAAGTTTTCAGATGTTAAGATATAAGAAAAAGTGTTCGGTATTATATGGAATAACTGGCCTTTAATGGCCGCGGACAACCACGTATCCGATTGGCCCTCGACTTGAGCCGCTCATGGTGTCTCATTAGCGTTGTGTTGTACATTCGAGCAACAGGATTCTAGACTGGACAAAGTCGTAAGATCCCGGAACGTTTCATGAAACTTCATCTCTTAAATTTCTATGTAGTCTCTATAGCTACTATGCATTTCTGCAGCAGCTCTGTCTCGAGAAGTAATTTGGTAATTCTCAAGTCATCTCTTACAAAGTAACTTCAACGCTTGACCCAACAGGATACTAATATCCATCATGTCATACACAAAAACATGTCACGAATATGTATGCTTAGAAATGTTTTAATTAGACAATGCTATAAAGAAAAGAATAGTTTAAATAATATTTCTCTAACTGAAGTATTGAACGCAGATTGAGTGTTGTTGACGGAAGCTATTAATAATATAGCTGAGAATATTATACGAATATACGAGATTCATGTAACCGTAAGTAATTGCTCACAGACGATGACAGATATAGCAAATGGTCTGCTGAAGATTCATCAAATATCTTGATGATTTTAGACTTAATCACTGTAATTAAAGTTTTGACGTGGATTACCGCCAGAAGAGTAGTGCTTCATGTAATTATGGTGGGCTGAAAAATATTTATATATTTTTTTTTATTCGATGTACCGCGGAAACATTGTTCCTAGGACAGATAAGTAAAATATAAAAAATCGGTTAATATCTTCCGTCGCGCATCACCCCCAAAAATAATAAAAAGTGATATTTTTTAACAATTATTCTTAATTAAAAAACAGACTATTTCTATGTAAGTCAAACGCTACAGCTTTAGATAACTAAAGAATAGCACGTCAGTGGTGTTTGCAGCAAAGTGGGGTCGTCAGTTGCCGCAAAATTAATTTTTGTGTCACAAAGCTCCTAATTGACTTTCTCTTAGGAGCTTAGTTTCTCGCCCTCATCATTCTTCTAAGCTTTAATTCTGTGATATGCTTTCTTTTATCTACAATGATACTGAAAAGAAATTTTCGGGGTTAGAAAAATATGAGTTACGTTCAGTCACAGGGTCTACTACTTGTAGTAAAGTTTCAGATAGGAACCTTAATTTTTCTATTGCTTCAAACACATGCTTAGGGTCTTCTGTAAGAAACTGCTTTTCTTCATACTAAACCAGACATAGATGTAGAGCATTAAGATGAAAGAAAGTAATAGCTTATGTTCATCGGAATAATTTATCACACTCACGTGCAATCTGAGAACTGTGTTTGCCGTAGTTAACCATCTTGAGTGTAAAAGAGAGCCGGCATTACAAACAGACAAATTTTCTAAACATTTTCCTGATTTTACTGTAGTACTAATGTTAAACAGTTCTTGCTGACATTTGTTTACGATCAATTTTTGCAATCACGCAACTGAATGCTATCAAAAGTTACCACTGGAAATTTTCTACATCCACTAAGCTGCCTGCAAATTGGACCAGAAAAGGATTTATGCCCTGTAGTGTCTCCATCAAGATTTAAATAATGCTATTAGCAATATCTGGAGTACCTGTAATGTTTTGATAGTGTGTGTTCTGTTTTGTTAGTAGTTTTGTAAGCGATTCTGTATCCTGCTCCTACACAAAACACAAAACAAACAACAGACAAAGACAGAAAACAACAAATTCATAACACTAACATACATCAACAAACAAACAGAAAAAATTGCCCACAAATTCAAAAAAGCAGGATACAGAATCGCTTACAAAACTACTAACAAAACAGAACACAAACTATCAAAACGCATGCCCAAAGCACAAAACAAATTCGATCTACCCGGTGTATATAAACTAAATTGTTCAAATTGCAGTAAATTCTACATAGGCCAGACAGGACGTAGCTTCAAACAGAGATACATTGAACACACAAAAGCACTCCACACCACTACAGAATCTACCTTCGCAAACCACCTCATTGAAGCAAACCACACATATAAAAACATCGACAATAACATGAACATACTACACGTACACACAAAAGGCCGAAAACTAGACACTCTAGAACAATTAGAAATATACAAACACACAAAAACAAATAAAAACGACATCCTAAACGAACAGACACAATTCAAATCGCACGCATTATTCGAACACATCTCACCACACACACACAGCTTCAATCTTTCGAAACACTTTCTCGTCGCCAACAACAAGACGAGCAGCGCTACTAACGACAGCCTCTGATGAAGCCTTCTATAGGTGAAAGCCGGTTTAGGCTGTAAGGTAAAAACTTTACGTTTTTACTTATAAAAAACATTGTGTTCCGAGTCGTCAATATTATAGTGATATTTATTGCAATAATTTTAATAATTATTTAAAATACTGTATATTACTCTTCCTTTTTCAACCATATTTTTAGCATTGTCCATACCGTAGTTAATATTCTTATCAGCATTAAATATTTACTTATTTTGTTTTAATTATGTGATGGGAACTTAAATTCTTATGGTTTTATTTTCTCAACATTATTAAAAAAAGGAATTCCTTTCCTTTTCTGTATTAGGTGCCGCTCAGAATAATCGTTTTATAGTCGCTTATTCAAGTCAACTACCTTTATGGATGATAAAGTCTTTCAATTGCTAGTGTTTCATCGTCGAGTTCGCTTTCCGCAAAGGCTCGATTAGGACAGCACTCCTCAGTTACGTGTATGAGTATGAGTTCTATGCCACGTGTACATACTGTTTTTTTGTTGTTCAGGTTTTAACCAGTATAACGATGGTCCTCAGATTGGTAAACAATTGCCTTGGTGTTAGACCGTGGTCCAACATCATTAAAATTTGGGTTGTTATCTCAACATTGATCTACGATAATAACACTGTCCATAAAATATGTAGGAAACTTAACAAAACACACAATATAACAAAACTCAGACGATTCGCCTTTCGCCAATGGTGTGGGAAAGAGGTAATAAATCTCGTAAAGGACGGAGATTTTTTTTGTAGTTATTCTAATCTAAACCTTGTTAAGTTTACTATTTAGTTTTTTGACACAATTGTTTTATGGTCCAAATTTGTGATAAGAATGGAAATTATAGTGACGATGGACCATGGTCTAACAAGCCGACAATTGGTTACATTAGGTTCGTAGGCCCGATACGTTGTCTTGTGAGAAAAACTGTACATGTTGACTATAAAATATCTTCCTGCATGTTACCATCTGGGATACATAGTCCACGCACGTATAATAGATGTTGCGATCTGGAAACGCCAGCATTATGGCGTTGAAATGAAGTAATATTACGTTTTTTTTATTATTTTGATAATAATAAAATTTATTATTTTGATAATTTACGTTTATTATTTTGATTATAATTATTACTTATGAGATAAATGTTGCAAGATTAAGGAGGTTTATAGAATACCGTATATAAAAAATATCGGTATGGAGAAGCATACATGACTTCCATGTTCTAAGATTTATATTTAAAATCATTTTCGAAATGAACTATTTCCATAGAAGTTTAATGAAGAAAGATGTGTTAGTGGTTGAAATCACAAGCAGAATGATCACTGTTGCACACCACTATATAAAATTATCCCGGTTAGCGCTTTCAAGCTTCACAGCTCATCGTCAGATCGGAATTAAACCGAAAACCTGAAAACCCTTCACTCACATCTCACCCCACCTTACTCACACACAACAAGCTATAATTGAATGTACCTTCTCCACCCTCAGCCCTGTCCCACCATCTGGACAGTTACATATTTTTCTAGCAAATTCCTTGTGTTTCAGTGTGTGTGTGTGTGTGTGTGTGTGTGTGTGTGCATTCCTTTTAAACCTAGTCTTTCTCATCCACACATGTGTGCCAGTCACACACCCTTATTTTAAAAACACCTAATTAGTCCTAAGCAATTTCATTCTTAATCTTATCTATCTGTCCTCTATCATTTACTTCTTAATTATGTTATAAAATATTTCTTCATTATCAAATTTAATTTTAGTATTCATTAAATTGTCTAACAATTTTTCCCTTTCTTTCAATATTTCTAACTCCCCCCTAAGCTTCCTTTCAACTGTGTTATTTACTATTTTTACAATTTCGTAGTCTTCCAAAGGATTAACAAACTTAGGGTTGTCTTCTATGAAATGTCTTGCATATAACTACTTCGTTGTTCTATTACCTTCTCCACGTTTGTGGTCAGACAAGCTGCATACGAATTTTCGTCCTGTCTCACCTAGGTACACTTTGTTGCAGTTCTACATTTTAATTTATGAATTCCGCTTTTCTGTAATACTGGTAATACTGGTACATTACCTGTCCTCGATTGCACATCTTAACAGAAAAGCGGTGTATACTAGTATTACAGAAAAGCGGAATTTATAAATTAAAATGTAGAGACTGCAACAAAGTGTAACTAGGTGAGACAGGACGAAAATTCGAATCGGAAATTCTTCGAATCAACAGATTACGCAAGTATCAGTGCAAATGACCATATATATAGCAAATATTTCATTAATTAATAACGTTAATAGCGGATCTAATTTGTCTGAATTGAATGATAAATAACCCAAATTCCAAAAGGAAGGGGACTTAGAAAAAAAATTAAATAAACACTAATCAAAATGAAAGAGTTTAATAATGACAATTTTAATTCTTTGATTGAATCAAATATATTAGTTTAAGAAAAGACATAGAATGATCAATGAAGGTAAAATGAAACCTGACAATTAATAATTTTAAGATGTTATTGTATTTAATTGTAGTACTTGAACTCAGAGTCACACATGAGTGTAACCTAGTCATAGCGAATTAATTTGAATTACCTGTTTTATTTATATCCAATCTTGGAAATTATTCAGGAACATAACACTGAATTTAATAAATTATAATGATATTGTGACTATTTCATTAATAATAAAAATATAATAAATAAAAAAAGTAAGAAGAGGAGAAAATAAAGATTTAAATAAAATCCCACATTTAAACCAACTTTAAATCCCTAAAATAACGCAGAAATAATACTTAATAAAGAGATTTAAAAACTGAAAGGAATGCGAGTATAAAAAAAAGGAAACACCCTTAATAATTAACCATGCACTGACAGGCGGTTACCGGCATCAACACGCATATTAACCCACAAACAAAACTAATAATATGAGTAAAGTGCAACTCAATAAAAATAAACAAGGAAAAAACAGTTGTATACAATAATCATTTCTGAAGTAAAGGATATCTTTGGATAATAAATGTGTCAAAGATTAAAACGGTAAATATCGATTAAAAGGGGGAACTATTTTTCTGGTAAAGCGTAAACTCCGCGAAGTTACTTTACCTCTCCCAATAAACGTACAGTACTAGTGATGGAGCGCTCACGCAGTAAACTGGTCGCATCCGAACGATGCCACAAAACAAAACAATATTTTGTTTCTTTCAAGTTCAACTAAGAACAGTGTGCAACGTAATGTAGCGGTAAATAGTGAGTCCTATATAAACATGTAATATAAAAGAAAAAAGAATGAATAAGTGTGCGCGATGACATCTCTACATACTAATTTGTAAGAGAACAATGTATTTAAAATACAATAGGTACTAGGTATCTAAGGTGAAAACCCCTTATCAATAATTATGTAAAGTGCATATCTGTGGAACAAACATTAACATGAGTTATATTACTTACGAGGTTTTCTACCAGACATCCGAGAAAAGAGTACCAGCCTCAGAATCACCGAACTCACTTCAGGAACTTCAACGTCTACGGAAACTACAATAACCACAGATCATCAGTAGACACCCCAAGGACCGAGGAGCCTAATCTGAATCAACATCAGGATACCATAAGGTGACGCGGAAGCCAGTCTTCCGTGAATAAGTAATATTCACATAAAAATGTACCAAAGACAATTTAAATAACACTTCAAGACTTTTAAGAGTAGTCACTAATTGTAACCAGTAGTATGTAATATGCTTAAAAATATGTGTAGTGGAAAGTGACGCTTAAATTATGGAGCGTCTCTGTTTCTAATGTTTAAATAAAGTCCATTCTTCAAATGGCAAAAGCTAAATAAAGTCCATTCTTCAAATGGCTTAAGTTGAAAGATAGTATATGAGTAAACGAGCATTATTAACAAACAAGTTTTAAATCCGGGATCCGTGGAGAATTCAAACACATAAACTTATTTAAAGGGCCCTTCTGAAATATATGTTGTAAACTGTAATCTGTAAATTAAGAATCAGCTACGTTGAAAACCTTATGTAGAGATTTTAAGGTTATAGAATAATAAAGAGATGTCCTTATATAACACACAAAACTGAGTGAATATATCAACAGGACCCATGTCCATTTTCCTTCGTTTATAGAGATATCTCAAAATTATATGTGTTTAATTAGAAGTTGGTTATGTCTATGGCAGCCTGTGTAATTCACCAGAGCCAATGAAGCACAGGTTCCCGGTATTATGTCGTAGTTACGTTATAAAATGCGCCACTCTGCTTTTATATAAAATGTTTGCGTACATCGTGACACAGATAAAATTTGCGACTCTGTAGATCTATTCACTCAGTTACTTTAACATATTCCAGTAACTTACAAAAATAATAAGTAAGAGTTCAAAAAAAAAGAAATAATTAGAATATAATATAGGTTAGGTAAGGATAATTGTGAATTTAAATGTGTAAGAACATGTACGTGCTTGTCTGAAAATTTCAGCCACCAACGTGTCGATTTGACAACAATCTCAGACCGGTAGATATCTTGTTCTCTCCTGCATAAAACGGTACCTTGTCACCCTATTGTCACGGCGAGTTAAACTATTGTCCGTGTCCCCCTATTTTTATTCAAAGCGTGCGACTTCCCGTGCCTAGTAACAACATATTTCCACCATATGTTTTAAATTAAATGACGTCTGTGTGAGATTTCTCTTTCTCTGAGACGAGATTCAATTCTCGTATAAACTATGTAAATATTCCACAGCTAATTAAAATTGTTTATTTTAGTAAACAAAAGAGAGTAGTATTTAGTATATAGAATTTAGTATTAGTAGAGTAAGTACTTATAGTACTTAACATCAAGGAAACATGGCTTTATTTAACCCTGATTTGTTATTAAAAGACGAACTGTGCTACGAATCACTTTTACGCGGTTTACCTCACGCGAACGTAACAGTTGCAGAATTACGCAAAACATTACGCGAAAGTAGATCAGATACACCCGCGCAGTTACGTAGATTAAGCGAACTAGATTATGAGAGCGAAAGAGAAACGTGTTATGCGAAGTACCGGGAATTTACGTTATTATCTCAAACACTACACGACGAAAAATCACCTGCACTAATATTGCGTACCACGCAGAGAATAGAGCATTTAACCCGTCGGATGAAGAATTTATTAAACTGGCCCAACGTTACTGTAATCCCACCCGATGTGCAAAAATTTGAGGATGAGACATTACAGCAGTTACCCACCATAATAAGACAACTGCGAAGAGTGTCCGACTCATTTACGATGGAGGAAATCGAGCAATCCTTACAGAAATTATATATCTCCCCAGTTCAATCTCCTACTTTAGAACACCCGCCCACCACCGCGAATCACGAATCACCCACGGTATCGAGAGTACAACTGAGTCATGATCAGCCCCCAGATAGAGACGTAAATACCCTAGCGATATCAGAAGGCCCACATCCTACTGGTCTCCATAATCGCACCAATAAGTATGCTTTTACGATGACTAACCCAGCATCTGGTCCTCCTAGAACTATACCTCACGTAAATCTTAGTGCAGACCTCTACGGAAAGATCACGCATCCAGTAGAAAAAATTATAACAGAAATTCCTTACACGGATGGCTTGAGTATTACCAAGCTATTAAACTTCATCAAATACCTTATACAGATAAAAGATTTACAGCAACTAAACAATTGGCAAATCTTACAAATCCTTCTACCCAAATGTAAACCACCACTAAAAGATCGTGTACTGGAGTCATTAAGCTCGCAACTTCCAGTAGAAGAACTTCATACTACCTTAATAAAACACTTTATTCCCACTGGAATTTATGAGAAACTCAAACGCAACACCGTACTTCGAGTACAAGGAGCCCATGAGAGACTGGCCCACTATATTGCTGATATTAAAGAATCTTCCCGACTACTGCAAGTCAACTGGAGCGAAAAACAGTTGGTCGATACAATCTTAGTAGGATTATCTCCGGAAGAGAGATCTCGTTTAGCATTAATAAATAGGCCCAACACTTTCGCTGATCTAGAACAGAGCAGTATTCACTCGTCAAACGTGTGGTACTCAGATCAGAACAGACATGCGTTACTCTCCACTGTACAACGTAGAAGTGAAACGCAAGCCCTGGTAAAAGATGCAAGAACCCAGCGTGAAAGACGACCATTTCAAAGACCTACAAACTTTCACAACCATGGTAAATCAAATGACCCACGACCTCAACAGGATACAAGTAATACAGCTCGTAGTGAAAGAGAATGTTATAACTGCGGGAAATTTGGACACCTCAGTAGAAACTGTAAACAGAAACAGCACTATCAGAAACCCCCTTATTCAAAAAACATGTTAGGCAGGGAGATCCGAAATCCTGTGTCTTCCGCAGCATCATGAAAACAGGTAAATCTCGAAAAGTCAACGAATTGAACAATAAAAATAACCAAAGAAAATTAGACCCCTATGTTAAGAAGTTTATTGATAAATGTAATACTATTACTAAATGTGAAATCAGTAAGTGTCAGTTACCATATATACAAGTAGACCTCGGTGTTACATACACACTCGGATTAATTGATTCCGGATAAAAAAATAAAATACGATACATCGCATTCGAAAAGAATATCATTGGGAAAATATGAACAGCTAGATAGCTGGTTTCGTAAAAAGGTGTAAGTTCTGTGCACTAAGCAAGCCAGCACTAAACAGCCAAATAAGTCAATTAATCTCGGAAACTCCTACTACCCCGTTCTCTAAAATTTATTTAGACTTTTCAGACCCCTACCCTCGTTCTAAATCAGGGAATACCATGCTACTCATTTGTGTAGACTCATTCACCAAATTTGTCTGGATGCGGCGAGCGTTAGCATTGACCAACGTGAAGATTTTGCAGGATAGATTATTTAAAGATTTCGGTACACCAGTACATCTAGTGTCAGATAACGGACCACAGTTTAAGTCCAAGGAATTCAAGAACATGTGTTTCAAACTCGGTATAGACCACATTACCACTACTGAGTATCGTCCGCAAGGTAATATAGCTGAAAGGTGTTTGCGAAACCTAAAATCTGCTTTAATAGCCTACCATGCAAACGACCATACGTCTTGGGACAAGAACCTATCCTGGATACAATTCGCCTTTAATTCAGCCTATCATGAAGGACATAAATCGACACCCTTTGAATTATTGTATAAATAAAAACCTAACCACCCATTATCCAATAAGTGAAAAATACATGAGTTTCTACCCCACGAAATTAAGGATAAGAATATAAAGAAAATCTGGAATGAAGCTCGCGCTAATTTAAGAGCGAACTTACGAAAATCTCGAAAATATCACGAGCGGAATAATAATAAAGTAGTAAAGTACCAACTCGGTGACTTAGTAATGTATAGAACACACCCGACGAGTAGTGCAATTGATAAGACTACCTCCAAACTATCATACCGATGGTGTTGTCCTTACCAAATTTACAAATACTTAACTCCAGTAACAGTAGCCCTGTGCGAACCCACTACGCAAAAATACGTACGTAGAACACATATTTCCCTGATAAAGTATTATCACGGAAAAAGAAACGCTAGAGAGCAAGCAAACAAAAAGGTATTATAAGGTATACCTGCTACAGAGTTATTGAGTCACCACTTAATTACCTAATAGTATAAATAGGAACGAGGCCTGATCAACCTTAGATCCTGTTAAAAAAAAGTGAGAAGTCAGCTGACACCGCAGTAATTCTATACTTATAGAACACCGCAGAGTAATTCTATAATAAGAGTAACTCACAACTAAAGAAAAAACCGGTAGTAGTCTTAAGTAGTAGTATTAAGAAGAATTTTGTGTGTTTTAAATATATTTCATGAAGTTTGAATTTTATGAATTCTAAGCATTAGCTTGTAAGGCGTTGTATATCTTAATAATAGTAAGAAGTAAGTTGAGAGTGACTCATGCACCTCTTGAAGAAATTGAAAAGAGAAAAGGGTGAGAGAAATTTCACACAGAAATGCCAAGTATACTCCCAGCTGACCAAACAACCCATAGAAATCACTTTTTTTTTACCACCCTGTGTCTTCTTTAAGCGGCGGAGTATGTGACGATTTCATTAATAATAAAAATATAATAAATAAAAAAAATAAGAAGAGGAGAAAATTTAGATTTAAATAAAATCGCACATTTAAACCAACTTTAAATCCCTAAATTAACGCAGAAATAAGATTTAATAAAGAGATTTAAAAAACCGAAAGGAATGCGAATATAAAAGTAAGGAAATACCCTTAATAATGAACCATGCACTGACAGGCGGTAACCGGCATCAACACGCATATTAACCCATAAACAAAACTAATAATATGAGTAAAGTGCAACTCAATAAAAATAAACAAGGAAAAACAGTTGTATACAATAATCATTTCTGAAGTAAAGGATATCTTTGGATAATAAATGTGTCAAAGATTAAAACGGTAAATATTGTAATGCGACAAATCAAGGGGACCCACAAAATAATAACCTTTAGTACATAAAAGCCAAAATAAATATAATTACATTACAATCTAGAACCCCTGAAGTACAATACAGAAACCAAACTAAAAAAAACAGTGTACAATAGTTTTAAGTAAACATTGTTAATAACATTAAGTTGTAAAAGTGATGTGATGACGGAAGGGTAATTGTCAATAGTCAGACAAGAACAACTAGATGGTCTAGTTAAATTCTTCTCATCACAACAAACAGTGTATAAATCAGTGGAAGTGACATGAGAAGATGCACTACAATGTGTAGTGTAGTCAAACGAATGTAATAGATAGTAAACAATTACATTAAAATGAATAATAGTGAGATGAATTATAAAAGTGAAATGGTGAGTAAACAAACCAAAATATAATCAACAATAATCAGGTTAACAATACCAGTGTATATGTGACATGCACAAAAATGGACAAAGCACATGATAACACAAATGTATTCAAAACCTACCATCACAAATTAAGTGGTAATGAATGTATAATAGAACCAAACTTTAACATTGATAATTAATTTTTCCCCACACCCCTGAACATATTACAATATTACTATGAAAGTGAAGGACAATTGTCATTTCATGGTAATCACAAAAGTGAATAAAAACGTTCATAAAAGAATGATAAATGAACCTAGTTAGAAATAACTAAACATTAGATAGGTAGAAAGAGTTGAAAGGAGTTTGTTTTGTTATTATGGTAATTAATTATATAGAGTTCCCAATGTTATGGGTTAACTAATGCAAAGTTAGTTTAAAAGTTGAATTTTATGTTAGGTATTAAGTAGTATATAAGTCCTGGAACAATGATTCCAAGTTAAAATGTTTATAATTTGTCTTTGAGTAATAAGAGGTTGAGAAAAGATATAATTCGAATGTAATCAAACAGTTAAGCATTAGTAGTATGTAACAAGGGTCCTAACAAAAAAAAGAGATTAATGAACTAAAATGTAATATTGTAGTTAATGTGAAACCATGACATAGGCCACTGCTACATTCAACCAACTATTGTCAAAATTAATAGCCTAATAGAAAAACAAAATAATGTAAATTAGTATCAAACAACAGATTTAACAAATAAGCTATCTTTCAGGACAGTAAACATATTTTTTGGAATATCAGAAGGCGCTAAACAATGTTTCAGAAAATGTTAAACTGAACAAGAAGCATGACCTATGGAGAAGTTTTGAATATTAAAAACAGTACCTAGTAAAGTCAATTGACAAAAAGCAAATCAATGTTAATTAACAAAAACAAGTCATGATTATTAAGTGGATGTTTTTTTTTAGTAATGATTCAATGTAATAAGAAACTTAAAGAAGTTTGACATGATTTTGTAAAAATCAGATACCTAAAGGGTCTATAAACCGAGTTTTGTAAATGAAAAAGTTTACCTATTAATTAATATAAATATGGCAAAAGGGATATCAAATTGTTTGTAATTAAGTAAGGAATACAACTATGTAAATGAAATCAAGCGAAATTAATTAATAATTAGGGCGTAACTTTTACTGGGAGGTAAAAAATCAGTTGTTTGAAATAATACAAAATCCCATAATTCCAAGCGTAGCAGAATCAACCAATCAGGAATTAGAAAAGTTGGTAAAAAATTCGTTGAAGGGATAAGAGGAACGAATTACTCAATTGTTACATCTGAAAGTGACAAGATTAACTCCGTATAACCTAGTGATAAAATATGTTTGGAGTCAATTCTGTGTTGACCAAAAGGAAACCAAATTTTTTAACAAGAAAAATTTTAAAACCAAGAGGAAATAAATACAAATTAACAGAAAATATCCTATCAAGAACCGAAATTACACGTATGAGCCACTCCATACACTAATAAACGCAAGATAAACGAAAAACTCTGCTTGAAGTTGGTAAGTTTTAACCAAACTACACACATAATTTACGAATTCACAAACACCAAGGAAACTGCACGAACACTTGAACACACCAACGGTGGAGGAAAACACAGAATCCGGCATAATTTCAGTGAACACTATAAACAAACTTAAATATTTTAAAAGAAAACTGGAAAGGATTAATTTCATATATTTGACATGGCGAGAAAGCTTCCATCTTTGCTTGACACTACTAGTTCAGTCTGAAAGCGATGCCAGTTTTGGGTGAAGCCTTCGGTCTTCAAGCAAAACAATTATAATTTATATTCAAACCGTTTGACATTATTTGTAATAGTAAGTAAGATTCTTTATTAATATTTGTGAGGTATTGTACTTCTTAAGCATTACTAATTTTCAATAGCAGTATAAAAGGACCCTTGAGAAAATTAACATAAGTTATAAAACCGAAATCTGTAAATAACGAACTGAATCAGAGAGTCGAATGTGGGCCAAACGACTCAGTCGCCCAGTGAGTCGTAATACGATTTATAAAGAATAAAGAAAAAATTAATAAACAATTTATTAATTGAATTAAACCAGAGCTTTATTTATAAAAAATTACTTAGTTAAGAAATTTCAGGCGGAGAAAGAGGAGTTAATTGCTGAATATCGTCGGAAAGAACCAAAAGAGGTGATAACCTATATGAGCCGGGTCGACAACCACGTAGAACTGGGTCTTCACCAAAACATTTTTTTGAATTAATGTGTACCAAACCGACGAAGGCTGAATAAGAACAAATAATGATAAATACTAAGTAGTTAATAATAATTAACCAGAAATATAAAGAATTTAATAAGAAATATAATACAATTTAATAAAACTGAATATTAAAAATAATAAATAGTAATACAAAACGGCACAAAATAAAAAATAGTGGCCAGATATTTATTTATTATCTTACAATATCGATTAAAAGGCGGAACTATTTTTCTGGTAAAGCGTAAACTCCGCGAAGTTACTTTACCTCTCCCAATAAACGTACAGTACTAGTGATGGAGCGCTCATGCAGTAAACTGGTTGCATCCGAACGATGCCACAAAACAAAACAATATTTTGTTTCTTTCAAGTTCAACTAAGAACAGTGTGCAACGTAATGTAGGGGTAGATAGTGAGTCCTATATAAACATGTAATATAAAAGAAAAAAGAATGAATAAGTGTGCGCGATGACATCTCTACATACTAATTTGTAAGAGAACAATGTATTTAAAATACAATAGGTACTAGGTATCTAAGGTGAAAACCCCTTATCAATAATTATGTAAAGTGCATATCTGTGGAACAAACATTAACATGAGTTATACTACTAACGAGGTTTTCTACCAGACATCCGAGAAAAGAGTACCAGCCTCAGAATCACCGAACTCACTTCAGGAACTTCAACGTCAACGGAAACTACAATAACGACAGACCATCAGTAGACACCCCAAGGACCGAGGAGCCTAATCTGAATCAATATCAGGATACCATAAGGTGACGCGGAAGCCAGTCTTCCGTGATTAAGTAATATTCACATAAAAATGTACCAAAGACAATTTAAATAACACTACAAGACTTTCAAGAGTAGTCACTAATTGTAACCAGTAGTATGTAATATGCTTAAAAATATATGTAGTAGAAAGTAACGCTTAAATTATAGAGCGTCTCTGTTTCTAAAGTTTAAATAAAGTCCATTCTTCAAATGGCAAATGCTAAATAAAGTCCATTCTTCAAATGGCTTAAGTTGAAAGATAGTATATGAGTAAATGAGCATTATTAACAAGCAAGTTTTAAATCCCGGATCCGTGGAGAATTCGAACACATAAACTTCCTTATTTAAAGGGCCCTTCTGGAATATATGTTGTAAACTGTAATCTGTAAATTAAGAATCAGCGATGTTGAAAACCTTATGTAGAGATTTTAAGGTTATAGAATAATAAAGAGATGTCCTTATATAACACACAAAACTGAGTGAATATATCAACAGGAACCCATGTCCATTTTCCTTCAATTATAGAGATATCTCAAAATTATATTTGTTTAATTAGAAGTTGGTTAAGTATATGGCAGCCTGTGTATTTGACCAGAGCCAATGAAGCACAGGTTCCCGGTATTATAACGTAGGTACGTTATAATATCCTAAATAAGTAATGCCTCAAAGAAGCATCAATTAATCAATTTTAAATAAGCAAGGTTACATGAACCGCTGCTAACCTCAATTGTAAACAATGAACAATCGTTCATATTTTATATTATGTTAAACCAACAATTAATATTTTTATTCTCCGCCTACTCATTATCACAGTAGTGCATTTTATTGTAGAAGTGTATCTTGCAGACTCAAAGAACCTACTAATGTTATAAAGCATCATAACCTAATTATTTACAAACAGAAAATAATCGACTTGCCAAATGCAGTCATACCACCCGGAGAATTTAATTATTTTAAGAGTTCATGTTCAATTTAAATTATTTAAAAAAAAGGAAGATAAATAATAACATTGTAACAATAACTATTCTACTTGAGTTAAGTAAACAACTATTGTTTTATGAGCAATTTAAAGTGTTGAACTTTATTGGAATACAATAGAATTACAGCTTAGGTGAGCAACAAGAGACGGTTGGTACACGAAGCCAGAGCGAACGTTCAAATTTAATGATTCTCACCAACAATATTATCTAATGTCTTCAACAAATTACGACTGATAGAAAGTATCATGTACATGTTGTGTTTATGTTAGTGTCTATACAGGAAAGTACCGATCGACTCACCGCAGCTAAAGGCAGAAGAGTCAACTCAACTTATTCAGATACGAACTCAAGATACTGAACAAAAAACATTATAAACAATCTAAACAAAATTAATAAACGACGTCAAAGAGTAAGTGAACCGTTTTATTCATATCGGATTCAATAATAAATTGAATTGGGTAGAATAAATCAAGAAAAAAAAATAATAATAATAATAAAATTTAATAATAATAATAATAAAACTGATAACAAGATGTTACGAGACGACGATCTCGGCATCCTATAATATTTAAAATCAATTACGAAATGAAATGTTTCCATAGAAACTACTTCTTTCCACTTATTGCCTCAGCCTTAACCACAGTACTGTGGTCACTAACGTATACCACCACACCTTATCGCACTCGATTTTCACTGATGATGGCAGTCGACAGCACTGCCGAGACGTCTGGTTTTGCAGAAAACATTGGACTACGGCCAAACAGGCCGGGAAGGAATTTTAACAACAAACTACTATTTTTTTGCCGATAACGTAGTACACTTATAAAAATTATTCCCTCCCCCTTCAACTATAATTTTCATTTATAGAAAATTACCCTATATAGATTACATTACCCTACATATATTCTGTTTGAATTTGCAGCAGTTATCGTTCGTCATGAAACAATTTCTCTTGTTACAACATAAAATGTTGTAGGTAAACTACCCCTTTCCCTTAACCGATCTTCACCAAAATCAACAGACCTTGAGTTCTCTACAATGTAGGGAAGTGTGCCAAACATTATTTGATATGTTTGAATTTAAGGCAGTTATCGTTCGTCATAGAAAACTTACCTTTTTTATCACATAACACGTTGCATGTAAAACTACACCTTTCTCTTAACTGATTTTCACAAAAAATCAATAGATCTTGAGTCCTCTACAATGCAAGGATGCATGCAAAACGTTATTTAATTCTGTTTGAATTTACGGCAGTTATCGTTCTTCAGGTAAACCGTTCTCTTGTTACAACATGAAATGTTGCCGGTAAACTACACGTTCCCTTAACCGACCTTCAACAAAATCAACAAACCTTGAGTTATCTACAATTGAGGAAGGTATGAAAAAATTATTTGATTCTGTTTAAATGTGCGGCAGTTATCGTTCGTCATAGGAACAATTACTCTTGCTAAAACATAAAATGTGGAGGGTAAACTACCCCTTTCCCTTAACCGATCTTCACCAAAATCAACAGGCCTTCAGTCTTTTAAAACTGATGAACGTATGCAAAAAAATATTTGATTCTGTTTTAATGTGCGGCAGTTACCGTTCGTCATAGAAAAATTTACCGTTGTTAAAACATAAAATGTTTCTGGTAAACTACCACTTTCCCTTAACTGATCTTCACCAAACTCAACAGACATTGAATTCTCTACACCTCAGGAAGGTATGCAAAACATTATTTGAGTCTGATTGAATTTACGGCAGTTATCATTCGTCATATAAAAAATTACTCATGTTAAAACATAAAACGTGCTGGTAAACTACCCCTTTCCCTAAACCGATCTTCTACAAAAAAATAGGTCTTGTGAACTCTACAATTTAGGGTTGTATGCAAAACATTATTTGATTCTGTTTCAATTTGCGGCTGTTATCGTTTGCCATAGAAAATACCCTTGTTAAAACATAAAAGGTTGCCGATAAACTACCCCTTTCCCTTAACAAATCTTCACTAAAAACAACAGGTCTTGAGAACTCTACAATTCAGGGCTGCATGGAAAAATTATTTGATTCTGTTTGTATTTGCGGCTTATCGTTTGCCATAGAAAAAAATCTACAGACAGACAGACAGACAGAACGACAGACAGACATACACAAACACACACACACACACACACTTTTCGATGCAATTCGGTTTTCGTGCTGGGCACTCCTCGACGCATCAACTGATGTGCTTCGTGGAGACCGTGGCCGAGCCCGGTTGCTCGCGAGAGCAGCCCATCGCCGTTTTCCTTGATGTCGAGAAGCCTTTCGATCGTGTTTGGTATCCAGGCTTTCTATACAAACTCACCGAGATTCTGCTTCCGGATTGCTACATTCATTTGGTTGGTAGCTTTCTTCGGAACAGAACTTTTCGCGTGAGAGTGGATAACACCCTTTCTTCGGCAAGGGGTATTACTGCGGGTGTACCTCAGGGAAACGTCTTGGGCCCCCTGCTTTTCTCTGTGTACGTCAATAACGTGCCCAAGTTGCCTGGCACCAGGTTGGCCATATTCGCTGACGACACGGCGGTGTATGCCGTCGATCGTCGAGCTGAAACGGCAGTTATCTGGCTCCAGGAACAATTGGACGAGTACGTTGAGTGGGGAGAGAAATTGAGGGTTGCCATCAACGCGGCCAAGAGCACAGCAGTAGTCTTCTCCAGACGCTTAAGGCTCCCAGACAGACTCCACGTAGGCGATACTCCGTTGCCCTGGTCTCGAGAGGGCAAGTACCTCGGGGTTCACCTCGACCGACGTCTCACCTGGCGGACACACTCTGCACAAGTAGCCCGAAAGACCGCCAATCGTGTCTATCAACTCAGACCCGTGTTATGCAGTAACGCCATGACCCGCCGCCTAGGACAGCTTATCGTCTCCACCTATGTGGTGCCGATGGTTACCTACGCGATACCCGTATGGGGCTACTTAGCCAAGACCCACAAACGAAAGCTTCAGTCTTTCCTTGGCCGAGATTGCGCTGGGCATGTAAAGCCCATTACCTAACATCTAACAAAACGATCCGAGATTCCCTGCGTGTCCGTTCCCTGGACGCCACTATACGGACACTGTCCCGAAAATGTTATCGCCGCTCCGCCCGATTCCAGGGCAACCACATGATTAGCGCCCTAGGTCGCTACCAATCTGTGCCAGGAGAATCTTGGACCCGGCCTCGGCGCACACTCACCCTCAAATAAGTAATTAATTGAAAACCTACGGCCGGTAGCAGGCCACACCCTAAAACCCGACCTATCAGTCGTCCCTTGCGGCTGGAGCTCTATTTGAAGCTCGGAACGTAGTATACGAGCGGGCGACGGGCAAGCCCTTCGTCCCGCACAGCCATTAAATTTGCGGCTGTCATCGTTTGCTTAAAAAAAATCTACAGAGAGACGGACACACAGATAGACAGACTGACAGGCTGACAGACAGACACACACACAGACACTTTTCGAAAAATTACATTTTTTCATGTTTTGAGTGTAGTACAATCAGAATCTGCAATTATCTCGAACAACATTTTTTTTTGCCATCACAATACTTCTTTTCCTTAAGGAACATGGAAGTAAAAATTATCCCGTTCCCTTTCAGCTATAATTTTTATTTATAGAAAATTACCCCCACCCTTTTCAACTAGCCTCTTCATTTATAGATGATATTTCATCTACGTTTCTACAGTGGATTATTAAGATCTTCTTATCAGGATAATTTATTTATTAAAAATTAAGTACTTTACTCTGTTAGAACAAAAAATGTTTCTGGTAAACTACCCTTTCCCCTCAACCGATCTTCACCAAAATCAATAGACCTTGAGTCCTCTATAACTCAGGTACATATGTAAAAAATTATTTGATTCTGTTTGAATTTACGGCAGTTATCGTTCTTCATATAAACATTTCTCTTGTTACAACATAAAATGTTGCTGGTAAACTACCCCTTCCTCTTAACTTATCTTCACCAAAATCAATAAGCCTCGAGTCCTCTACAAATCAGTGATTCATGCAAAACATTATTTGATTCTGTTTCAATGTGCGGGAGTTATCGTTCGTCATAGAAACAATTACTCTTGTTAAAACATAAAACGTAGCAGGTAAACTACCCCTTTTTCTTAACCGATCTTCACCAAAATCAATTGGCCTTCAGTCCTTTACAATTCAGGGACGTGTGCAAAACATATTTGATTTTCTTTGAATGTGCGGCAGTTATCATTCGTCATAAAAAAATTACCCTTGTTAAAACATAAAATGTTGCAGGTAAACTACCTTTTTCCCTTAACCGATCTTCACCAAAATCAACAATCGTTTAGATCGCTACAATTCAGGAACGTTTGCAAAATCTTGTTTGATTCTGTTTTAATTTGCGGCAGTTATCGTTCGTCATAAAAAAATTACCCTTGTTAAAACATAAAACGTGGCAGGTAAACTACCCCTTTCCCTTAACCGATCTTTATCGAAATAAATATACCTTCAGTCCATCAAAATTCAGGGCTGTATGCAAAAGACCTTTCCATTCTGTTTGAATTTACGGCAGTTATCATTCGTCCTATAAAAAATTACCCTTGTTAAAACATAAAATGTTACAAGTAAACTACCCCTTTCCCTTAACCGATCTTTACCAAAATCAATAATCTTTTAGATCTTTGTAATTCAGGAACTCTTGCAAAAAATTGGTTGGTTCTGTTTGAATTTGCGGCAGTTATCGTTCGTCATATAAAAAATTACCTTTGTTAAAACATAAAATGTTGCTGATAAACTACCCTTTTTCCTTAACCGATCTTCATCAAAATCAGTATACCTTCAGTCCTTTACAATTCAAAAACTGTTGCAAAACATTATTTGATTCTCTTTGAATTTGCGGCAGTTATCGTTCGTCTTAAAAAAAATACCCTTGTTAAAACATAAAATGTTACAAGTAAACTACCCCTTTCCCTTAACCGATCTTTACCAAAATCAATAATCTTTTAGATCTTTGTAATTCAGGAACTCTTGCAAAAAATTGGTTGGTTCTGTTTGAATTTGCGGCAGTTATCGTTCGTCATATAAAAAATTACCTTTGTTAAAACATAAAATGTTGCTGGTAAACTACCCCTTTCCCTTAACCGATCTTCACCAAAAACAACAGGTCTTGAGTACTCTACAATTTAGGGCTATATGCACACAATTATTTGATTCTGTTTGAATTTGCGGCTCTTATCGTTTGCCATAGAAAAAAAATCTATAGGCAGACACACAGACATAGACACTTTTCGAAAAATGACTTTTTCATGTTTTGAGGGTAGTGCAATCAGAATCTGCAATTATCTCGAACACGATTTTTTTTGCCATCACCATACTTCCATTTCCTTATGGAACATGGAAGTAATAATATTTTTCTATAAAACGATATTTGTAAGATATTTCATGAAACCTCAGAATTAAAATTGTACTGAAATTTCGTAAAAAGATAATTGCTTACCTAAAGATTATTGAAGAATGAGTTTCAATTTTAAAATTGAAGTTATCTTCTCCTCAGGATCCAGGTATAAAAGCAAGAAAGCTAAAGAAAAAAATAATAATGTTACGACATTACAAAACAATCATTACAGAACATTTTTGTCGCATGTTCCAGAAGAATTTCGCTCTAATGTGTGTGGCATAAGTGATTCTCGGCGAATTTGCTAGACTGGGTCAGAATTCGCGCGTGGGCACGGACTGTGTCAAGGCCGCAATTAATTACGTCGTACACACTGGAGCTATCGCGCATTATGGAATAATCTAGTAATTTGGGGAGATATAAATACCAGTACTCAACGACGTTCAGTTTCAGTTATTGTCGCGATATATTACAGTGCGGTTCAAGTTTATTGTTGGGCGATTACAAGTGATTATTCTGTGCGTTCAAATGATTATTATTTAAGTGTTGTGTTTTATAATCGGACGGTATATAGTAATACAATTGTGCTTTAATATTAGTTGACATTTTATTGCGTGTGAAAAATTATTATTTGATTTGTTGTAGGAGACTGTGTTGTTATTTACGAACTGTTTAACTGTGAAAATTACAACTGGTAATTAGTGACTTAATTGGTGTCTCCTTTTTTTATTTTCCACTGTACCTATGACGATCGAGTAGACCGTCGTAACAATAATAAATTATTTGAATAAGTTATTATTATTCATTTTTCTTTAGCTTTATTAAAACTGCAAAATTAGTGAATATTTTTATACGCGTGGAAACTCCTATAATTCTAATTGTGGAAACCAGCGCAATCAATCAGTTAATATAAATCATATTTCTATTTAGTACGTACAACACAGGGAGAGCTTGTTTTTTATTGTATATTTTTACATTTTACATTACAAATGATGATCGTCGAGCATCTCTTCAGCCACGTTCACAGCCCTTGTCTATTCAATATTGCAATTCAGATATCCACTAGCGGCATATTCATTTGCAACAGTTCTGTATCGTTGCATCTACAATTTTCATTCCCTTCATACAGTAGCGATCATATTTGTATGCGAATGAAAATATGTGCATATTTTCACAATAAATTATTGTGAGTTCTCTATAAAACGTCAACAGATATAACTTTGTAAACACAATACGCAACATGTGTGCTGACATTTAGGTAATGTACGACATACATGATATATTATTTAATTCAGATGGTTCCATCATTTGTCCCCAACATACAACCTGCATGATACTTTAAATGTCAAATTTATTTTATTTTTTCCTCCTGTTTGTATGCGTATATTTCTACTTTTTATTAATTTACGTATCCATCTATTCCCGTTATTCCCCTAATCTATTCATGTTCGTCACTTACCTACGCTAAATTTTAACTTTTACTGTTTTGAAACAGGCTCAAAACATCTTTGTCACAAACAAAACCGCGTGAATTGTGTAACTTACATTATCTAGATTTTTCGTATATTCGGTTTGCGTCAGCACCAGTATTTTATGTTACTATAGAATTTTCAAATCCTTACACTGTGGAAGTAAATGAAGTGTAATTATTTTCATGTTATAAATATTTTGTTTTGAGTTACACAAATAAGTTACTTTTCAAACTACTTATGTGTTTCCATATTAATAAATATTGTTTCCTAAATGTTTCTTCATTGTCGTATATAACATTACACTTGCAGCTAATTATAAATAACAAAGTTAATAGATCAGTTAAAGAACGAATTCTGCAATTGAGACAATTCAGACTTGTTATTTGTGTATTAAAAATTAGGTCAACAAAAGTAGTATCTTAAATAAAGTTATGGACATTAACACTTAAAGTAACATTTACAAATTCAGTAACCTATTTGGAACTTACTAACTACACATTCCTTACAGACTGCATACTGCAGACTCATACAGATTAGCTAATTTTTTACATATTGTTAATAGTTATAAAAAGACTTTTGTCTTTATCTCGGCATTTTAACAACAAATTCATAGTGCATGTACCTTAAAAAGATTTATCTAAAGCTAATCAGCGGATCCAGCTTCTGAAAAAGTAGAAGCGCTGGGGATTCTCCAAAAAGAGTTAAGGCTAGAAATTGCTGCAGTTTTAGAAAACAAACTTTTGTGCGGAGACGGTAAGTAAATATTTCTCAGACGTTAACAAGAGGCTTGTGTTAGGTTGGAAATAACTAAATATCAAGCTTATGAAAGACTCGCGGAAAATGATGTTTCTGTTGGCCTATTATCGGCCGAGTTTAAATAATTTAACTATTACCTCGTATTCAACTATATGTTCCTGACTAAAGGGAGAAATTTTATGACGAGGTTATTCCGATTTTAAAGCATAGCCCGTTATTAATAACTTATTAATATGGTGTGATGAAGCACGCATCGCGTATAAACAACAGTCCCTATGTTTGGCAGTTTGATGGGACACCTCACTACGCTTGTGAAGTTAGAGATTATCTGACTCAAACTGTTCATACATTGATAGGGCGCGGAGAAACAACTGAATAGCTATCACGTTTGTGTGACTTGATGCCTTATGACTTTTTTTCAGGAACTGTGAAGGACACGGTATTTCCTGCAAATAAAACTGGGTGTTGAAAACTCGGTCAAGTTTATTGGCATAAATATATAACGCTACCATAAACGCTAAGAACGACAAGACAACGCTGTGAACAGTAATTATGAGTTGATTTAAAATGTAAGAAAATTTTTCTTTACCTTTCCTCTTTAACTTTATTTTCTTCCTTCTTTTTCATAATTGGAGAAAACACTGTTATTCCACCGTACTTTACCACGTACAATAAAACAATATCCTAAAAACCAAGTGCCTGAGTTTACATCCAGTACAGACTACAATTAAATAGTAGGATCAATTATCTGCTCCATAGACCGCGATCTAATGACGAACTTATAACATCTTTCATATTTTCATAAAACGTAAATTGTTTGCGTCATAAATGACTCTGTATCCTTTGAGAGTTATGTACTTATACGTAGGCTTTTCAAAAATTATAAACCTCACCTTTCTAAACACTGACGATTTATGCTATTCTAAATACTCAAGTCGAAAGTATTTACTGTAACACCGAAACTCTCAAACCTAATAAAAACGCCTTGCAAAACTTTCACCAGGCATGTCTGGAATTGAGGATGAGAAAAACTATCCGTCAGTTTAGTTTTTACATTTACGCAATTAACTATATTTCGAGTGGGAAGATAGTAAAAACTGTAAAAGGAAATAAAAGTCCAGTCTTTGAGTTTCAGAGATTACAAGATTAGTAATATTTACCATTAATCATCTTCATATTACTGAGACATTAATACAGTTTTATTTTTTCGGAAATAACTTTATTGTTCAGCTTTTTTACACAATAACAAAACAAATCAAGAAGTTTATTAAATCGTAGTTAAATAAAAAATAAGCACTGAAAATTCGTTTTGCACAACTCTCAGAAGCTGCAAATGCATTCGAAAAACCATCAATCGCTCCTGATAATGGCTCAGGTTAAATAATAATTCCTTTCCCCTATAAAATCATAGTCAAATTTTGAATGCACTATACATTTTTCAGACAGTTTAACGTGAAAGGTATTTTTTAGTGATTGCTCCTTACCTAAATATTGCTCTTGGGGTCGCTGTAAAATATTGTTGTGCTGTAGTGAAGTCCGGCCAATAATTTAAACGTAAATTAACCGCAAAAGTCTGTATTGTCAAGAATTGCAACGCCCGTATATGTAAATCGTTTTTTATACTTTAAAGTATCATTATTACATTTCCTGATAAGTCGAAATATCCAGATGTTTAGCTATTCTCTCTTAAACTGCTAAGAAAAAACCCTTGAAATATACAGTAATGTGGTATTCTTAATTAAAGTCACAAAGCAATAACAATTTCACCTTCTTTTACTGTATAATTTTGATTACGCTTAGTGAGTTAAAGACAGTAATTCACGATGTTAACATGTTTTAAAACTAATTTTAATGAGGTGGATGAAGATTAATATAATTCAGAAAAATGAAAGCAGAAATATAGAAATCTGGTTATATTTGTAACCTGAATAGAAGTCTTGAAGTTGTAATTCGCAAATTTGTTTTATTATATTACATGTGCAAACACCCAACTCTCTCTCTCTCTCTCTCTCTCTCTCTCTGTAGTGATATATATCACTAGAGAGAGAGAGAGAGAGAGAGAGAGAAAGAGAGAGAGAGAGAGAGAGAGAGAGAGAGAGAGCGAGAGCGAGAACACACTACTGAAGAAGACCTCACAGCGTGTGATAGAACCGAATGGAGGTAAACGCGTAATCCCATTCCCGGAAATATCTGTACACAGGCGCGCCAGCGTATATATTTTTGTTTTCTTTGTTGTATACAAACTAAAAATTGATGTATTAATTAATACTGTGAAAAGTGACTAACAGTATAACATGAATTAAAACATGTATTTTGACGGACATCTGATTATACAAAATAATTAAATAAAACAGTAACACACAAAACAATTCTTAAAATCTTTATTTTCTTCAATACTTTAAAACAGTCTCGGTTTAATATGTTCTATCTTCCAGCATTATTTGGAACAAGTTGACCTTCAGTCATGTACGTTGCAAGCGGAATGTGGTGGAAGTTTCTGATTTTCATCAGAGACTTTGAATGTGTGTGTATTATTATTGAGATATTATGTATTAAGAACTGTCACTTGCTTCAAGTGAAACAATTATTGTTTGGTATATTGTCGTTAGTCACTCCAAGACGGGTCAGTGAGTGCATTTAACCCTTTCACTGGATTTGTTCTTTGGGAGGAACATAAACTTCAACAGCAATATGCAATACTTTTATGGCTGCATATAGCATTGTCTGCTTTTGTACCGTACACGGGACCTCATAAGAATCAATGCGTGCAACCTGCACGCCCTATGGTTGCATTTACGAACTACAGACGTAAAAAAATGTCTATGTGTATTGAACAGTACGAGGTGTGCTTATGTTTGTTAATATTTATAAATATTTATTGAGTTTAGATTTGTGATATTTGCTTTACACTGCTTTTGTTGGTAAGTACAAATGTTACTTTAGCATTGGCCTTTATTAAGTTACGTCATGTTTTTATATCCTTCCGAACAGATGTTTCGAAATTGATGTCCCACTGCAGGGACAAATACACTTTAGTACAAATGCGTGTGTGTAAAAGTAATTTGAATAGGGATATTTTCTGAAGCATTATGGGCACAGTAAATAATTATAAGTACTTTCTTTTCCTTCAGAAAATGTCAAGTCAGAGTCAAACATATCTAACTAACGAACAAATACTTCAGTTGATGGAAAATGATGACATCTAAAGATGAACCATCTAAAAGGCACAGATATGAGTCAGACCTGTGGTAAACTAAAGATATGATGGGCATCATCATTTTCCAGAATATGACGAAAACAAGAACAACTCAATATGCAAATTAGAGGGGTGTGAAGAAAAAACACGTATGTTTTATAAAAGTGTAAAGTGTACCTATGGTTCCTAAAAGGCAGAAGCTGTTTCAACAATTTTATTGGACTCAGCTTGTTCTTTTAACAGTTTCATGTCAACTTGTGAGAAATAAATTTTTTTATGAAAAATGTTATCTTTTTGCCAAGCTCCTAAACTGGATTTGTCCCTCCATAAGGACATGTCAGGAAAAGGGGAGGGGGTGTTTTTGATTTTTTTGTGCACTAAATTTCTTTAATTTTTCCATAATCAACTTTGTACATCTATTAAAATTTTTTTTAAATTTTTTGGTCAAGTGTCAGTAAAAAGGTAAAATAAAATTGTTAGTTGTCCGACTATAATCAATATTATAAGACATTACATGCTATATTATAGACTACACATTATGGCAAATTGTAAACAGAATTACACGCACATCACTCATTAAAGTCAACGTGAGAAGTAAGCAAAGAAAGCATTTATTCCCAATCAAAGATATCAAGCTACTGTAATTTTCTTCAATCAGTCAGCTGTTCTCTTTTGAATTTTCTCAAAATCAGATAACGGTGACAATTTCTGTTACATATTCTGTTTCTTCAAAACATAAAGATCAACCTTCCTACCCTTAGCAAAAGTTGTCACTACATTAATTTTACATTTCACAGAACAATATCACGTTATTATATTCACGTTAATGTACTCTAAAAAATGTATTAATCTTTGGTTCTTAAAACGACAGTTGGATTGCTAATTATTGCCGGTTGCATACATAAATCTCCTAATTAAATTCTACCTAAAATTAAATCAGTGATTTAAATGCCTATGTATTTACTGAAATTGCTGAAAATGAAGTTAATATGGATGAAGTTATATATCCTCGGAAATTAATTTTCAACGCGGATATTACACACTTGTTAAAAGCACATTTGATTTCATAATACCAAACAAACTAAATAAAAGAAAATAGTTTTCATTAGTAATATTTTTTTTACGAATTTATGTTTCCTTTGTGTTTCTTCTGTAGTTTGGATAGCCAGGATCACACATTGAACACCAGAATTGCTATTATACCGAATTTAAACTTTATATTTGAGGAAAGAAGTTACAGCTTTTATACGGATCTTCAGACTACTTTTCGAAGATTGATACTAAACATTTTCAGGCAGATATACACTATCTTCATTATGGTTTTGTAGAATAAGTCTCTTGTATGGTATAATATCAACACCAAAACTCTAACACGCGAAGTAGGTCAATAAACAAATTGTGATTATCGATTTTCATAGTGTTCAGTAAATTTCTCTCCTTAAAGTCACGATTCAAGTAACCATCTTAAAAATATTTACATACGGAGAATAACAGATGTAACCACACACATAGAGACACAAATACGCACACGCACGCACGCGCACGCACACGCACACGCACACGCACACACACACACAAATGCACAAAAAACCCTATACGAACGCACATGGAATATTCCACGGTTTGTAATTTCGGCCCCCTCTTGGTCATTAATGGTCTTAGAAGTCATTAGGCCTATATGTATTTCCATATAAGTTAGAAGTAACTGACATGGCTATATTAGAATTTGTCCCGTTTACATAATTTTCTCGTTACGTTATTTGATATTAGGCATCAATATTTAATATTTGACTTACAGTTGAATATTTCAACACATTGAACACACTAATTTGTACGATCAAACAAAGAGATACAGTGATAGAGCTGGTAGTGTTTAAAATGCAGGTGACAGTTGGATAATTACATACGTACTTAGTTGGAGTATCCCTGGCCGGTGTCCTGTAAATAGCACCAAGTATAAATCGCGCTAGTGAAATTCGCGCCCAGTTGGGTCCTTATACTTACTGTATACCTGTCAATCAAACGTATTCTTGGAAGTGTAGTGTTCTGTAAATCGCGCCTAATAATTCCGTTCCTGCCAGTCAAACGTATTCTTAAGCGTGTATGTTTCTAACAATAAACTGATGCCCATCACACTTTGTCCAAGCTTTGGACTGGTTAAATGGTAAAAATATATTTTTGTCATTTAGGCATGTTTAAAATCAGCTTATAAGCATCGTCAATAATTTTCGAGCCTAGAGTTAGCTCTGTCATTTTTAAAGCCACTAATTACATTATAAATTTTTTTTTACATTATTCAAACATTATTTACATTTATATTTAAATTTAACTTTCAACTTTTCTGTACATTTCTTTTAATTATTTAAGTTTTTGCAAGTAGGAGATGGTTTTCAAGCAATCTCTGATATTACCATTCTTCTCGTACTTTTAACTGTTTTTTTTCAGTCTTTCGTCTAATTCCTTGTAGGCTGTTTTCCTTTATTCCCCTTCCGTATTCATTCTGCCCTCATTAGCGCAAACGTTGCGTGTTCCGCTTCTGTCTTTATTTATTCGATGACGTCCTTGATTCTAGGGTTCGGCTTTCCCAGCACATTGTTGATTTTGTTGTGCCATCCTTCTAAAGCGTTGGCGCCTCTTGTAGCAACTCAAAAACTGGACTGGGACATCATTGTTTTCCAACCATCTCTCTACAAAATAAGTGAGCACATAGCTTACCTTTGCTGGTCGTTGATACTTCCATAATATCAAACACAATACAAACACACAGTGCACACAAAACGAATGACCCAAATAGAACTGAACAATAGGATAATTAGATCAGGACTAATGTTGGTAAAGACAAAGCCGGAGGGGGTTGATGGGAAGGAATTCCTGCTACATTGTTCAAACGGTCATTACCGGGGTAGGCAGTGAATCATAGGCAGCAAGTAGTAACGCTAGCTATGAATACTTATACCGGGCGCGACTTTCATGTATCCCCCTGCCCAATGACAATAATCTTGCAGAAGAATGGTATCCATTATCCCCGTCACAACAGGTAACAATCTTTTAAAGTGTAAAAACTGTAAACAATGGTTCAGAACAATACAGTTGTATAAATTGTATTTAAAATAATTACCGAGACCAAAAAAAGGTCAGCGAACTCCACAACACATTACGAACGTCGGGTTTACATCTTATTTTATTTGTTCTGTTACCGTTTTCCTTTGAACTCTTTAGATTTAACCTGCTTATCTGAATCATTTACTTTTCCTTTTTGACAAGGAAAAGATACATACAACAAGCCGACAGTAGGTTTATGTCTATATAATCGATCTTATATGGAGAACAAACAATCTGGAATTTAACTTTGAACACTACACCGTAGAACACGATTCCTACAAGAGATAAATACTGTTTTACTGCACCGTTCTTCTTAATACTAATAACAGTAAATATGTAACATGTTACATAACATGTGAACATGTGCCTGTTACATGTGCCTGTGAACATGCTGAACGTATATTGTAAAACACATTTTTAAATAATATTAATAGCAAATGTCAACAATTATCTTGAAAATGTTACTTAAACTTTCCTCTTTGAAGCAAGTCTTCCTTTGTCGAAGCATGTAGCAGCATATTTAATAAACCAAAAGGCCAGTAATGCGAGGGTATGGTAAAGACGATGCTCACAAAACGTTTAAGATTCAAATGAAGTAACTTTCATTTATAGTTATCATATTCTTTTAGAAGTTGTTTTCACATTGCAGGTCCTCTATTTTCAAGTTAACATTGAAACAGGTTTTGGAACTGCTGATATTGTCTTTATAGGAAACACTCTGCACTATACGCTGAATTAAATAATTCTAAAAGTTTTTGCTATGTTATTATTCTGTGGTAAAGAATACTTGTCTCTTATGTGTTGATATTTACTGATTGATTGTAAAGAGTGGCCGCTTTGAGTATTTCTTGGAACTAAGTATTGGCTACTCCTTCCTCCGACATACAGTGAGGTCATTTAAAGTTTGCGAGTTTCCTCATCTTCTCTCTGCATGTTCTATTTTGTTAAGGTAAACTGTGTTTGAAAGTTGAAGGACCAAGCTACCGAAGCCTAGTTACCTTTCTTTTGTGTCACGTTACATTAACCTTGACGTGTTCTTTCCAGCGAAATCAACAGACTATAGATCAGTAATTTTTAAAATAAAAATTGGTTAGCCTTGCTTGTTTTCTGTAAGTTTTCCATTACTTCATGGCTACTGAGTTGTGGAGATAAGACACTCAATTGAATTTTACTCCTGCATTCTATGCGCCACTAAGTTACATTCCTGACAACATACGTAAAAAAAAAATAGAAGACTACTTCATTTACAAACAAAATGTTAATTTTTTCGAACAATTACCTTTTCTATTATTATTGTGTTCCTTAGATTTAAAATTGGGTTAATTCTCTGTGCTAAATTAAAATTTTTTTGTTATTTCATACATTCTTATATTTGTTTCTTCTTTTTAGAAACCCGTTTTTGTTCAAGCCCTAAACTTAAACCATGTTGAATTTTAAAATCATTTGTCGGGGTGATATTACAGCTGTTAATAAGTAAAACAGTTGACAGAAATGCCTAAAGTATTAGTTTTACAGCCTCATTAAATTCAGTCGCCTGTCTCTGAACCGACGACCCTTTATCTTCTATTCTATTAATTTTATTTAATGAGCGCAAGAAAAATTTTACTCAAAAAGAATAATGAAAATGTGCTACTGTAAATTACTAGGTATTGTACAGAATATTAGTCTATTACAAATCAATAATGCATTAGTTAGCATTAAAAACGGAAGCTTGACATTACTTAGTTTACAGAAGCACATGTATGAGGCATGGAATTTGAAAATTAATCACAACAAACACTTTTTACGCTCGATAATTAGTAACATCCGGTAGTGTATTGATTTGCCGTAAGCAGTCAGTGTCGTCTTTTTAGTGAGTGCCTTCCGTTCTTTTATAGATATTGTGCAGTTACCAGTTCTTTCAAAAAATCGTACTGCTTATGTGTGTGTTCAATTTACGTCCAAAGTAATCCACTTTAGGCTTGCATGGGTTAATTTGTGAATCTCAAATTAAATTTTGTACTGAATTCTGTAATTATAAGTGATAAAATAAATAACGTTTTTGTTTAAACAGAGAACAAATTTGAGAAATTCGAATAGTTATAAAAAGGAAAATCTGCGAAGTAAAAGTTGAGTCGACATTGTAATTCAGGTAAATAGAATAAAGGAATGGTGAAATAAAACGAACGAAAAAATTGTCCAGTGTACTAAGTGGCGTATCTACTGTTTTAATGAGTCCGTGTACTTTGAAGAAACTGAAAATAGGAACTATAGGTAATACGCTGTCACTGCAACATAAAGTTGTGACTTTGGATGACCAAATGTTCCAGTAGAACCTTTACATTTAGATCGGTTACTTAAAGGCAATGAGACTTCTTCGACTAGTGATGGGTAGCTAACGAAACATAGAAAAAAAACGGTATGCATATTTTATCGATTTCTGAGAGAAGTTATCAGCTGATATGTCGGCTGCTACTAAGTTTCAAGTTTAATAACATATATCTTACGTTACGACATGCAGTATCCGATAGTGTATATAATGTATGGGAGACGGGTCTGAAATTCATAATGCTTCCGCTATACACTTTGGGTAAAAAAAAAAAAAAAAAAACAGAAATAATTGCGACTGATGATATGTTGTCTACATACAGACTATCGAATGTTTGAGATCTTATTAACCTTTAATCGTAGAAAAGTCTGCAAACCCTAGGATTCGATCGTGGCAAAGCATATGGCTAGCGGTTGACACAAGTTATTACAATCAGTCCTGTGAAAGGTAAACTCTTACCATAAATGAGAAAAATAGCACTGCTGAAGGAAAGCCGCTGGTGTGAAGCTGCTTGATAAATAAGAAGTAGTCGAATGTTTAAATGAACACGAACACGAACATGAAGAAATATGTGGATAATATACTTATTGCAACAGTGATGAATGACACAGAGGATAATGAAAGTTAGTATAAAACCGATGTGATGAAAAAAAGAAACGTTTTGTATGAGGAAGGAAAGATGCTACAGAAACAGGTCTTCAAAGGTGTTGAAGAACAACAAACTTCAAATCCAGTCGATGTTTTAAATTTATAAAACTGACAAACCTAAGTGTAACGTTAAACAGAAGAAAATGTCAATAACTGTGCTTAGCTAGGTGGTTTCAAACTTTTGAGGAACAGTATTCTGTGACGTGTAACAGCGTATTACAAAATTTGAATTACTTAAAATCATTTTAGTATTAATACTGAAGGCAACTGTAGTATATTAATTACCGAATAGCTCGTAGGATGTGTGTCTGCGTTACGTTCAGTATTAACTGTTGCTTAAGAACACCTGTTGTTATTTGAGAGGGAAAATATGTTAGTGGCATAACATAACTACTTAAATTTATAAAAAGAAAATAATTTATTTTTTGTAAATTAGTTCTAAACAATTTAAACATTAAAAATATATATTTAACCCCTTTTTAAAGAAACGTTTACAAAGCGTGAATTCATATCCCTCATATTATAAGTTAAACATGAGGAATACAGAAACAGTAAATATAAAACACATATATGAATATAAATATGAAAAACAATATTCATATTCTTGGGTGTGTGACTCAGAATGTTGAATATCAATAATTAATTTAAATATGCAAATCATGTAGGCCTATAAAAGTACTATTTCTATTTATTACATAAAAGGACACAGTTTTTGATAGTATTTTAATTAAAACCCTAATCTTAAGATACGTTAGTTAAAAAATGAATTATTGTGCAGCCTTTTAAATAGAAAATTATCTTTAAAACAAATATGACGGATACATATTAATGAATAATCTTCAAATTTTGTATTTACACTATGTCCAATTATTTGTTTACTTTTTCTTAATTTATATTTTTTTATTACTCAAATTATTTACATTCTTTAAAAAAAATTGTTCATTTTTTACCTGCTTCCAACGTTGCATTTACCATGGATGCGATATTGTTGTGTGTGTACGCGCGCGCGCCATCGCGTGTTTTGCTCCTGGATGATGATGAAGATTCCACGTCGAGAATCAGAGCGTTATAGTCATCCTGTCGTTATTACCGGAGTCTTTCTGCCTTCCTGGAAATTGTCCGTGGTTTGGTGTAAGTCGACAGGTCTGATTTTGCTGGCTGCCCTTTGAGACTTGTTAAACTTTGTTTGGTCCTTCATAGGCGTCGGTTTTAAATAAATCTCTTTGACGTCTTTTTTGGACTTATAATTACGTTGATGTGCAAACCAGTAGTTGCACATGATTAGTAATTTTTCACTCGCTAGTACATATACATCAATGACCTTACTAAATATCAACACAATTAATTTGTGTTTAAATAGTTCAGATATTCTGGAGTAATTTGCTTTCTTTTTGTGTCTATATACGCTTACCATCGTCGTATTCTAATGACACTTCTCGGTTTATAAAATGTTAGAGTTTGTATATAGAAAAAATATTGAAGTATTCGTATTTATTCATGTCCTAACTGGAGACACATACAAATTGAAAAACACACACACACACACACACACAAAGGAAGGACTTCCCGTCTTGCGTAAGTAAGGTCTCGGCTGGCAGAATACACACAACCAAAATACATCTGTACATATATACACTGCTCATCACCCCTCGTTTTCAAAGTCGAGGAGTGTTATTTAAAAAGGTTTATTCCTGGTTTCTACTATTTGAAACTATTTATAACAATTTATGTCTCTGAATTACTTATATGTACAAAAATGTTATTATCGGCGTAAATGCACGTATACATCGTTGGAATATGTTTCTGTTTGAATTTCAATAATAAGAACTTACTCAAGAATTAAAATATTTTTAATTTCTTAACAATCGACGCAGAAAAATTGCAGGGTATTTCATTTCTCGCTTTAGTAGTTGAGGTAGGTAATTTTTACTATGTACTCTTTTATTTATTCCCTCAACTTACATTTACCATATATAAATTTAGTAATCGAAATATTATAGAACTTGTATTCCCTTTTTAATACAAAGAATGATTTTGCTACAAATATAAAAAATTCGGAGTTTTCATCTCTGATAGATGAACTGCCATAAGAAAAACAGAATATTCTTCAAGTACCTGACTGCTAGGTAGTCTCTTATGAATATGTCCCAAGTAAGTCTGTTGTATGTGGAAGATTTAGTAGTGTAAAATAACCTCATTCGGGCGTATCTAATAGAGATAAAAGAGTGTGCACTTGGAACTATACATAATAAACTAACTAATATCTTAGTATTTAAATTTAAGGCGAAAAAACCTACATTTACATATTAGAGACACGTAAATTGATTCTCTCCGTGTCCACAAATTATACAAAACTAGCCCAGACACCATTACCAGTAATTATCACTCAGCACACATGGATATAGATACTATTTGTAAACATCGGGAATGATGCTGAAATAATTATGTAAACTGTACTACGTATGTTAATATTTTAGCCTGCCTACAAAAAGTATTAAAATTAAATCTTGTATAAAAAGATACGATTATAATCATTTTTTAAACACATCTATTACTAAAGTGAAATGTTCACAGAGTTATTAGGAATTCTGGATAATTATACTCAGTTTTTAAAATTCAAATTAAATTTTTGACAAAAGTTAACGTGGTTTTTACGCAAATTGAATGTGTTTTTACCATTTTTACAATATTTGTGTTTAGACTGTATTCTCAATATATTTTGCAATCCACGTTATGAAGAGGACAGTACTATAATAATACTAAATAATAATTTAGAAATTATATAAAAAAGCAACATTAGCTTCTTTTATTATAAGGTATTGTTAAGATAATGCCAACAATTAACAACTGAAACAATGAGATACACACATCCGCTCTAGCGCGTCCATGTGAATCGATCTTAAACTCAGTTAAGATTATTTGCGTTTTGTGAGATATTCCCCTTGTATGTAATATTTGGTTATCATACGTAAAAACCGAAGTTACTCTCACAATTCAAAGCAATCATTTGACAAACACGTACGACTTTTACTACTTACTACGTAATTAACGTACTCATATTAATTCACGAAATATATTGTTACGACGGTCTACTTGATCGTCGTATGGTACAGTGGAAAACAAACTACAAGACACCAATTACAAGTCACTAATCCCCAACTTTAATTAGCTAATCATAATCAAAGTCACTAATTAGCTTTAATTATCACAATTAAACAGTTTGTAATTAACAAGATAGTCTCTTACAACAAATCAAATAAAAATTGTTCACACGCAATAAAATGTCCACTAATACCGTGCTGCACAATTATAAAACACATAATACTTCGCCACAATAATTACTTCTCACTAATACCACTTGAACGCAAAGAGTAATTGTCCTACAATAACTCGCAACTCAAACTGGAACTGAGCGTCGATGAGTACTTGTATTTATACCACGCCAAAAACCCAGAAACATCCATACTACGCATTAACAGCCCTACTATAAAACACCAGAACGTAATTGGTTGTGGCCTTGCACACAGTGCGCGCAGCCGTGCGACTTTTGACACAGTCTAGCTAACGTGTTGAGAATCACGTACGCACACATAATACAGCTGGATTCCACTGGAACATTCGAGAAACACGTAGATTGTTCTGTAATGTCGTAACAATATTTTATGAAATGAAACAAAACAAATTGAATAAATGAATTGTTGTTTCTGTTTGATTGTACCGGTAGTGGTAATACTCAAGAAGATTAAAAGAATATAATGTAATGAATACAACTTAAATTTTGGAATAAACCATTGAAAACACAGAACTTACGAAAATAATTAAAACCGTTGTTACAAGTGTTATAAAGAAACTAGATGAACAATACACACATTAAAGACTGTTAATTTAATCGAGATCATATTAATGAAGAGCTTGTGAACATTTTTGTTTATAGTTTTAAGAAATATTTTAATTTTCATAGCTACTAACTTACTAATTTTTGTAAAGTGCGGATTTATAATTACCACTTAATCCTTTTATTCGTTTTTTCAGCTTATGTTAAGATGACCAAGTTTATTTTGAAACAGTATAACCTTAACATAAGTGTATGGCATTTGAAACTATTAATTGTTAGACTCAAAGTTATTCTATATGACGATATGGCTAGGAGGGGGGTTCCTGTTAGCCTACCTAAACCAGTTAATCATACATCTCTCCTGCAGCTGACCTTAATGATATTGACGTAAATTCGCTCGCCTCCTACAGTTCTCGTACTTTTAGTTCATTTATAAAGCTTACATTTCTTTCAAGTAAAGTAACTTCCGATATATGTAATTTAGTGTTTTAATTGTATAGTTAACATTTTATTCGTCTTCTAAATTAAATGTAGTCAAATGTTAATTTTCAGTGCAAACAATTAAAATTCACGGTACACTAAAGCAATAAATATGAAATAAAATAAATCTGAAGAATACCAAACTAATAAAAATGAAATCACAGAAAATATACTCTACATTCCATAAACGTAATAATAGTTTCATATGTTAAAGATTATATTCCTTAACGAATGGAGGATGAAGATGTGTGAAGAAAAATAAATATGGAGGCACATGGTAAGGGAGAAAGGAAAAGAAAAGAATTAGGGACATGAAAATTTAGGAACCGATGAAACTGTGGTCGGAATTAAGATACTAATACGTTGAAGCTACAAAGTACACAGATACACAAATAAATGCAAACAAATAAACTTCAAAGTTGATTCATGGTTACAGTCTATTTCATGGCTCTGTGTACAAACAAATGACAGTACCGTGGTCATTTTTTCTGTTTCACATTTAGCGTAAAACGGAGACGTACCTTAAAAGTAAAATTATAATACACAGGTATTCCAAAAGTTGAAGGAATGTTATTTAAAGCCGAAAAAACTGAGGTTTGTAAATATACCTGTACGTAATTGAAATATCCAATGTTTATACAGGTAATGCAAGCACAGAGAACACTAAAGAGAACCCAGTTACTCCAGGGTCTCAACGTCGGTATGTATTGAATCACGTATGATAGGTGGCCTGTGGCTGCCTCTTACAAAATTCTATAATTAAAAGAAAATATAGTAGAACAATAGATTGAGTACTAACATAAGTACGTGCCGTGTGTGTTATTCATAGTTTACTCGTAAACAACAGTAAACATCATAAACAACGTAAAAAAATGCCAATAATTGAAAATATAAACATCTACAAGTAGAATAGTAGAGACTGTGGGGGTAAGATGAATAGAGTACAAACTGCTGTGCCCTACTTTCTTTACTAGGAAGCAGGTGCATAAACGGTATTCTCATGAAACAGGAGCAATAATGGTAGTAATGGGAAGCTACAAGTAACAACCCAGATACGACAAACAAGCTGACTTGAAACAGTACACTGTCAACGTTAAGTGTCTCATCTATAACTATTTATTGCACAGTTGATAGTTCTTTTTCTTAAATATCATACAAATTTGGTCACAAGGAACTAAGAAGTGGATTTTTGTCGTTATAATGTGATGAATATAGGCTGCGGGAATATATCTGTTAAGTGCTAAATATCGAAAAGTGTGTGTGTGTGTTCGCGCGCGTTTTATATATTGGAAACACCGCAGAAGTGGTTTGTATTACGTAACACGTGTAGCTTATCACCTGGTGTCAAGTCATTTTTTTCGAGAGCCGTCCAGAGCGACTTAGCGAAGACTACCTGCCGCGTCCACATTCTTATCGTTGTCGATTATTCTCAGGATACCTGAATTCTCTTATCAATATTAAACGTTACTTACCAGGTTAACTACTCTCACAAAACTTATATAAATCAGCAACAGCCGTTATTGGAAACCTGTGTAACTGGAAAACTTGTTTAACACTTGTTTGACTGTTTTAAATGAGTGTTAAAAATGGTTTTCGCAGGCGTTTAATAATTTTCACACTATTTTAACGCGACAATCCACGCAATTCTTGAACAATATTATTTATGTGCTCAACATTATTTACCTCATTTATCTGTTTTGTCACTTCAAGTACTGTACGGTTAACATGGCCAATTTCCGACATAGGCTATGTTTACACACAGTTACCGAATCCATAAATATTAGACACAATAATATTCCACATCGTTAAGATATGTGTGTGTGTGTGTTTGGCGCGTCGCCCGTATAGATTATTATATTATTTAAAATATCCGTTTATATTAAAACAACTATTAGGCTATATGAACATCATCTTATTTGGTACACAATCAGATTTAAAAGAAAGAATAACAAATATTTACAGACTTGATTATACACACGATTTCTCACAAAACAGAAATGAGGCAAAAATATTGCCTGTATAAAATAACCAAAGTTTCCGCAACACAGAATACTTGTGGAAATGGTGGATTATTATCGGGTGGTGAATTGTGTGGTATCCACACGTGGTTAGCCGCTCTTTATGTTCCTAATCTAGTGTAAATTCCTTTCATCCAGGATCGTTTAATTCTGAAAAACAGTAAATATTACTACCAGAAAGTATTTACAATTTTTAAATCTATATTTGTGAAGTAGATTTACAAATATTTCGTATGGAATATAAAAGTAAAAAACAGTGAATTTGTCATAGTTTGTGACAGAATTCTGTTATTTTATATTGCATTTAATTGTTATTCCAGTTTACACAGGGTGTATAATACGTAGCATTCCTGAATGAAGAAAATGCAAAAAAATGAACTTTTAGTAAAGCAGCTCAATTTCAAACAAGTACTGTCTCCACACTTTGGGCATCAGACATTCCTTTGTAATCACCCATTACATCCAGTCTCAAAGAAAAATATTAGGAAGATCATACAATCTGTTCATAAAATCATAAGGTCTGACAATCGTTAGCTTCAGTCTGTATATTACTTTACTATTATACTGAATACCATTGAACTGGACACTGAGGTGGGTTTTCAACTTGTCGCTGCGTTAATTTATTTCTTCTATGAGTGAAGACATTTGTATATTTTGATTAATACGTTGGCACATAACATGACTGCCTGTTAAATTTTCAGTTGTTTACTTTATAAGAGCTAGGAGTACTTTTTTATATTAGAATTTGCCTACGGCTGTGTGCCGTAAAACAAGATAATCTTCATGGTTTTGTGATTTAGAAAATTTGTTTCCAATATCATCTGGGGGTTTTGCTATCAACCACAAAATTCTAGTTTTTTCCGTGAATGTATTGTAACGAGAACCCTATGGGACAGTCGAGAGCATCTTTCCACGCGTTTCTTCGCTAGTCGATCAGGTGCAGCCTCAGTCAAGGAAGTACAAAAATACGTTACAGAGTGTTCAAGAGCACTTGAGATACGCATTAAGCTGGCGTGCAGTAATGATGGAAAATTCTCTAACGCCTGTGCTACCTATAAAAGGGACAGAGGCTGGCTTTTTCAGTCAGTTTCCTTGAGCGATTTTACTTAGTGCGGATCGAGAGGCGGCTGAAGATTGTTGAAAAGTGTTTACTGTGTTATATTTACTACTAGCAGAATACCCGTGCTCCGCTACAGAGTTTCACGTTGTACGTAATGAAAATGTTAGTTTAATTAATAAAGTTCAATTAAAGTTGGCTTCTTAAAAATAAATAGCTGTTGCCCACAACTTCGTTCGTGTGGTCTTCAATTTAATGCGATAATATATTTAGAACAGAATTTATTCTATTGGGTTGCCATAGTAACCAGATCTAATAGTTTTTTAAGACCGCAAAGGACCCCCCAGAGGATCGTATCGAAAAAAACACCTGTCCTATGTTGGTTCTCCCGTTGCATAAAATATTTATGCCAAGTTTGGTTGAAATCGGTCCAATGGTTTAGGTGGAGACGTGGAAGACCCCAAAGGACCCCCCAAAGGATCGTATCGAAAAAAACACTTGTCCTATGTTGGTTCTCCCTTTGCGTAAAATATTTGTGCCAAGTTTGGTTGAAATCGGTCCAGTGGTTTAGGAGGCGATGTGGAAGACCCCAAAGAACCCCAAAAGGATCCCATCGAAAAAACACCTATCCTATGTTGGTTCTCCTTTTGCGTAAAATATTTGTGCCAAGTTTGGTTGAAATCGGTCCAGTGGTTTAGGAGGAGATGTGGAAGACCCCAAAGAACCACCCCAAAAGACCCCATCGAAAAAACACCTATCCTATGTTGGTTCTCCCATTGGGTAAAATATTTGTGCCAAGTTTGGTTGAAATCGGTCCAGTGGTTTAGGAGGAGATGTGGAAGACCCCAAAGAACCCCCCAAAGGACCCCATCGATAAAAATTCAGAAACCTTCGCGGGCGTGCTCGCAACAACTCACCGAAGTTTCATCGCAATCGGATGAATGGTATAGGAACGCATACGGGACAAAGAAACAAAGAAACATTCATTTTTATAGATATAGATGGGACTCTATTACTTGATATTGTTATTGCGTGTGGACCACTTTCACTTGATTTATTGAACGAGTATAATCTTGTTGAATAAATTGTTGTTTACAAACCGTTGTTTGTAATTGATTACGTACTGGTAATTAGTTACTTCATTGGTGTCAGTATTTTGTTGTCCACCGTACCATACGACAATCAGTTAGACCGTCGTAGCAGTACGTTTTTGCCACGTTAAGTCGCTGATCTATGTGAAGGTGCAGATACTTCACCTTATTGTCTGCATAAATGAATCGCCGTCAAAAGATACATATGGGTAATCCTTTTCAAGTAACATATCACGTCAGGTGATTTGGTTATATTAGCTTTAATTTAACATTTTGTAGGGAGAATTATGTTACATACAGTTTATTTTTAAGATTAAGTTAGTAGCCTACCATCGCATCACATCTTTGCTAGTCCTGAAACGTAGTTACAATGTTAGTTTTAAATATCCTAAATTATAGTAAGTAGCTGGAAAATGATCATTAAGCCACGTTGCATTACCCACAATTTACGATTAGATCGCAGAAGTTATTCTTTTATTCATAGTTTCGTATGTTGTAAAGTGGTGAATCTCAAATAATATCATTACGGTCGGTCGAATTACTGTTGACTATGTCGTTATTGTGTATTCTACACGATACCCCTGGTTACATATCTTTAACCATTATTTGTTTACTGCTAGAAGTCGGTACAAATCCTGTGTATTTACAAACTCTGATAGTCAGTAAATATTTAAAAAAATGTAACTGAGAAATTAATATTTTTAATTTGTTACCTCTCCTCCTCCTATCGCGCTACAGCCCAAGTCGGGCCCTGGCCTCCACCAATCTCCGCCTCCAATCCACTCTATCCACTGCAACCCTCCTCCAGTTTTCTTGTCCCCATATCTCTCGCGTCCTCTGCAACGCCATCTTCCCACCTCTTCCTCGGTCTACCTCTAGGACTCGTTCCCTCCCATGTACCCAGCAAAGCCCTCTTGGGGTTCCTGCCATCCTCCATTCTCATAACATGTCCGGCCCAACGCAATCTTTGTATGCTTATAAATTTTGAGACTGGTATCTCTTTATATATTTGATACAGTTCGTTGTTGTATCTCAGTTTCCATGAGTCATTTTCTTGTATTGGGTCTATAATGCGTCTGAGGATTTTCCTTTCAAAGGTGTCTACTATGTCGACTGTTTTATGTGTGATTGTCCATGCTTCACACCCGTAGCATATCACCGGTCTGATGAGAGTCCTATATATTTTCATTTTTGTTTAACTGTGCACATCCCCAGACCTAAATGATGGCAGCAATGCGAAGTATGCCTTGTTAGCCATGGTGGTCCGTCTTTGGATCTTTGGATTTGTTACCTCTATTAATACTTATGTTTTTAATAACTTAGTTTTGTATCTACACAAAAATGTTACATTTGGAACGTAGCTGTTAGCAAATACAAAATAATATATTTTATAAAATATTTATTTGTTGGGAAATATAAAAATCAAACGTCTAGAATAGAATTATATCAAAAGGAAGAAGTGAGATGGTGTTGTTGACGATAACATTTTTTAATTTTATTTATTTATAAGGTCGTTGCAACAGCAAAGGACATCAGCGACGACAAAAATGAATTTGTACAGATTCTTAAACAGATGTATTTACATATATTAAATATTTGTTTAAATACCAAATAGTGTAAACAAACGAGATAGATACAAATATTTAACAAATAACAGTATTAGTTTAAATGATGCAAAATAAAGTAAGAAATATTAACCCCCACAACACAACCAATATAAATACTGTAACATGACAGATTATCCACATTATAATGAACGAAATAATGATCATAAATAAATTAAAATTAAAATGAAATCAAAGAAAAATACAATAAAAAACAATTAAGAAAGACAGTAAAGTGCACTCATAGCTTGAAGAAATACAAATAAATTAAAAATAACTATGTAATATAAATGAGTAATAAAAAATAAAACAAAAGCCAAGATAAAGTAAGAAAGTACCCCGGTAGGATAGGAGTAAGTAAGGCAATACCCAGAACAAACCGACATCCCTAATAACAGGACTGAAATTGGAAGAAGCCGCGTAGTAGAATAAAATAAAGTAGGGAAATACCCAAAGCAAACCCAGTAATAAGAAAAAACGAAACCCCAAAAGAGAATATATATATAACTAATGAAAGTATAACACATAAAATATAAAATAATGTAAAGTAGATATAAACAAAAGTGTCTAAAGGTAGAATTAAAAGTGAACCAGTGGAAATTATTTATATAATGGAAAAAAGAAATCTTCATAATCCTCTATAAATAAGATTCTTGATCTTATAAGACTTTAAAACTGATTAGAGATAAGATCAAAGAATACCAGTGCAAGATATTTTATTATGTTAAACAGACTTCATGTGTCAATGTGTAAATTCATAAACTAAGTGAATTAGTGTCTTTATACAACTTTAAAGATTTTGTATTGAATTCAGAAATGATATGTTGTAGAATATTATTATGAAAATAGACTACAAATATTTCTAAGCGAGTGCCACACTTTATCTAACTACATTTATTAGAATGACTAAAGATAAACAAGAGCAGTCATTAAATAAGTGAAGTGACAAAGGGTACATCACCAAAATAAAATAAAAACAGCCAAGACTGCACACAATTAGTTTTAAGAGATACTTTAAATAATGAAGGGACAGATGTGTTGTTTATATTAAGGTCAATGAACTATATACTTAAATGTTGGAAATAGAGTATTATGTTTTTTGTTATTCTAAAATATTTATTATGTTTAATAGTATTAATCAAGGCTGAAATGTCGGAGTTTGAATACAATTCTTTTATTATAAGATACTTATTATGTGCTACTAGTATTAATCAAGACTGAAATGTCTGAGTTTGAGTACAACTCTTTTGTTTTAAAATATTTGTTATATATTAAAAGTATTAATAAAAGCTAAATATTAATGCAGTTAAGTAAGAGAATTTTAATTAAGATTGTATAAGAATAGAAAGTCAGAAGGGGCATAAGCAAGCTGTAATAGTCATAAAACATTATATGTGAACAAAACTAAAATCTGGACAAATGGTAAACCTCAACAACCTTATCAATGATGAATAAGTAAAATAAATGAAGAAAATTGATGAAACTTATATACTGTAATTTCAACACAGTTTATTCTAACAGTACCAATACTTTATAAAGATATTGAAGAACTGTATAAAGGATTATTGAAAAAAATGCAAGTGTAATAACACTGTAACCTAAGGGGAAGATTTAAATTAAAGATATAATTTAAAAAAGATAACCAATTCATAGAAATAGAAGGAATTAAAGAAAAATAAACATTTTATTTCAATCAGGGATCTTGTTCAATAATAATTATAGATTCATAAAGATGGTAAATCATTTAAAGTGACAGGAAGTAATATTATAGGCCTACATGTAAAAATACGGTAAATAGGGTATTTCGAGATGGAAAACATTGTAAACGTATCACATTTGATATTAAATCACGTAGAATTAACTAGGTTATGTATTAGGTATGTAATAAAATTAAGTAATAGTAAAAATGTACATTCATGTAATGTAAAAGTCAACCATGTAAGCGGAAAGGCTAGACATTTTAAACAATATCTTTTTAATATTAAATTGGCTAAGACGTTTCGGATGAAGATGAAAGTTGAACAGTTGATTATTATACGTTGAGTAGTTCACATCAGAACGAGAGGTCGCGAATATTCACTTATAGCGAAGGAAGAAGAAAGATGGCGAGTATCAACCAAGCCTATTCAATGTAAAATCGCGAATTTTGACAAAACCTTGAATAACTATTCAATTCAGTGAATTAAACCATTATAACTATAAAAGTGAACCAATATTGAACAGTAAAAGGTGCAATAACAATTTTAACACACATAAACGATAATTCCGAATATCAAGACAAAATCTGCCATTATCGACCTTATGGAATGAAGTGAAATAAAAACATTATTCAACACAAATTACCGAAACGAATAACTGAACGCTGATCCAGGGCAACTACACTATCACCAGAGTAATTAACAACTACTGGTGAGACGAAGGAAACTTGGAAAAGCTACATTTATTTGAAGAGATTTCCGTTGTGCAGACGTTGGGTCAACATATGCAGCACGAAGCGGCCATCTTTGAATTCCCACAATTCTCGGCGCAGCCACGGCCACACTTTGACATTCGTTTGGGTTCCCATAAACCTTTATAATTTTTAACCATTATACATTAAATAATATCTTTGTATTTTTAGATCATTAAGCTTATAATTGTAAGTGTTATACTTTCCAGACTTTGCCCTTTCTCTAACTATTCTAACATAACAGCTCAAAGAACCTGTGAATTCAGATTAATAATTTATATAAAATTATTCATTCGCCCTGAGGAAAGAGTCGATTAATCAATCGATAAAAAATCGATTATTTTATAATTTGCAATAAAAATCCTTGAATGTTATAATTGTTGCTTCTATTTATTTGAATTAATATAAATAGAAGAATCTTAGTTAATATTTGATAAAGAGACTACAAAGAAAACCAAATTTAACAACTTCAGAGGAGAACACACTCAGTAGAACGAAAAATCGCAAATCGATTGTTACTGGAGACAATCCATTTAACGAAGAAATATAATTCCAATTACACAAAGTGATATATTCTGACAAAAACAATCATAACAGAATTAAAATTTACACGAATACTATCCAAAAAATACTTAATAAATAATAAATAAGTACAAAAGACAAACAATAATATTTTTAAAAAAAATAAACAAAATTTTTATTTTGTTACAAAATTGACGCTCACAACAGTGGGGTATAAAACAAAATAAACTCCAGCAAGAAGTAATAAATTTGATACAAAATTGGCGCCCAACGTGGGGCTCGATGTAATTAGACATTCTTAGGCTATATAAAATAAGAAGAATTTGCCCAATCCCTAATTTTAGCTTGGCAGCTGTTATAAGGTCAGAAGAGCAAGAAAAATGCCGAAACGAGCATTATCTAAGAAAAGGGCGGCGGAAGCGGAAAAAGAAATCGAAGAGATTGACATGGATGGCAAAGAGGCAACTCCGGTGGAAGATATCGAAGGAAGATTACCTGCTGCGGAACCGAATCAACCCGCACAACAAGAGGAACAACCCGCAATACCAACTCAAACAGGGGATGTCAATATCCAGGAGAAGGAGTTAGAGAAATCCAAAACAACAGAGAATCCCATTATAGATAAGATGATGGAAATGTTCCTACAAATGAGCCAGAAAATTGATTCCACGAAAGAAGAACCGGGTAAGAAAATGGAGGAAAATAGTAAGGAAATGAACGAGGACAACCAATCTTTAAGCAAGATGATGGAAAGTGTCCACCAACAGTTAAAGAAAGAATTGGGTAATAAAATTAAAAATACAAATAAGAGAAGTGAGGAAAACAGTAAGAAGATGGAAGAGGAGATGGAGGAAAACAGTAAGAAGATGGAAGGTGACAACCAACAGTCACGGGAAGAGTTAAGGGAGAATAGTAAGAAGATGGAAAGTGACAACCAACTGTTGAAGGAAGAATTGAGTAAGAAGATGGATGAAAACGACCAATCCACAAAGGAAGAATTGGGAGAATTAAGTCACAAAGTCGAAAAGACCAATAAGAAAATAGATTAAAACAATAAGAAGATGGAAGAGAAGATGGAGGAGAAGTTGGAAGAATTGAAAGAGTATAACCAACTACTAAGAGAAGAATTAAGGGAGGTTAACCAGGAAAATATGGACAAGTTAGATGAAAGGACAGAGTTGTCAAAAGAAGAGTTGAGCAAGGAAATCAACGATAATAAGGAGTACACAAACAAGAAAATAGAAGAAGAAACCATCGTAATAAAACAACAAATTAAGGAAGTTGACGAAAGATGTAGCCAGACCGAGCGAGAAGTACAGTGTTTTAAAGAAGAAGAAAACACCAAATTCACTAACATCGAAGAGCACAATAGAAAGAAGGTGGAAGAAAACCGAAGAGAATCCCAGGAAGAATTAGGAAAGGTACGGAACCAAGTCGCGGAAAGGTGTGACGGTATGGAAGTTGTGATGACGAATGTAACCGGTCAAGTACGGCAGAGCCAAGAAGAGATGGAGGTAATTCGAAATAGACCCACTAACATTACGGGTATCCCAATGAATGAAAACCGGGAATGGTTGAATTTCCGCCAATACAAAAGGAAACCTATGGAGTTCTTGGCCCGGATTGAGGAATACTTTGCCAAACATCGAGGGAATAGATGGAGTAACAACCGGGAGATATTGGACGAGTCTTTCAGAGAGATGACTGACAATTGGTGGATGGCGAATCGAAGTGAAATCGCGGACTACCAGCAATTCAAGAACATGTTCAAAGCAAAGTACTGGTCGGAGACAACACAGAAACTAATACGTGACAACATCTGTCATGGGAGATACAATGCTCAAGTAGGTAATACTATGACGGCCTATTTCTTAGGAAAAGTGTGTCTTGCGAAACATCTAGAACCGACAATACCAGAGGAATACCTGGTAAATAAATTGTCATATCGTTACGATGAAGACATCATAAGAGCGAGAAGGGGTAGCCAGATAATGACGGTGCAAGCGACGACCGAATTATTAGAAAGCTACGAAAACGAGGACTACTATCGGCAAAGTAGAAGGAGGAATGATCGGCCTGACCTAGGAAATAACCCATACCCCAATAACAATAATAACCATAATAGTAATAACTACCAAGGGAACCGCAACAACTCGAATTATAATAATATTAGTGATCACCCTAATAATAATAATAATAATTTCACAAATAACCGGAATCCTAACAGGAATAACAACAGCTACCCAAGTAATCGAAATAAATTATTATCAAAACCACAATAGTTAAAATAGTCAGAGAAACCGAAACCAGGGTAATACCGAACGTTATTACAATAAAAATAGGAATTACCATCCAAATAACAATAATAATAATAACAATAGGGTTTCCAGACCAAGGGTGAATTTCATAAGAGCCAAAGACAATGGGCAGAGAAGATATACCCATCAGCGAAGGAACAGTTTCCACGATGGTGATAATCGGCGGAGAAACGGAGAACGTGATGGTCCAAGATACAATCAACATAGAAGAACCACCAGTTTAGATGATCCCGACCGACAACCAATAAATTCAAATAATAAATAAGAACAACTTACAACTAATTATTAATGAAACTCAATTTGGAAAGGAAGAATTTCAAATTTGAGAAATCATCAAAATTTAAAAAATAAGTAAGACCAATTTACATAAGTGATTTGAAGGAAATAATTTGGAATTAAGAAGAATAGAATGTGTTATTATGAAACAACAAAATTTAAAAAATAGTGAGAACAACTTACAACTAATTATTTATGACTCAATTTGGAAAGGAAGAATTTGAATTTTGAGAAATCATCAAAATTTAAAAAATAAGTAAGACCAACTTGCATAAGTGATTTGAATGAAATAATTTGGAATTAAGAAGAATAGAATTTGTTATTATGAAACAACAAAATTTAAAAAATAATAAGAAAAACTTACAACTAATTATTTATGACTCAATTTGGAAAAGAAGTATTTGAATTTTGAGAAATCATCAAAATTTAAAAAATAAGTAAGACCAACTTGCATAAGTGATTTGAATGAAATAATTTGGAGTTAAGAAGAATAGAATTTGTTATTATGAAAGAACAAAATTTAAAAAATAGTAAGAACAACTTACAACTAATTATTTAAGAAAATTAATTTGGAATTGAAGAATTTGAATTTAGTATAACCACTAAATGTAATACGAACGTAAGTTGTACTTACCACAAATATTTACAGCCTTTAAATCTGAATAATTATTGAATTACCGAACTCTAAAAATTTATAAGGGCAACTAATACCAATAAAATGAATAAACTTGTTAAGTAAGGACCACATAAATAATATAATGTTAAAGAATTAATTTGGATGAAAACAAGAGCGAAATAATTAAAAAAAAAACTATATAATATAACTATGATCACAAGACTGCCCCAGCTCACGTGTTAGGGAATGTTACGGAATGAATATCCCAAGGATAAAACACCAAGTTATGGACAAAACAAATATAATAATAATAAACCTCAGATAACAATAACTATGATGGAAAAATCAATTTAAGACAAAAATGTATAAGCTCAAGTAGGAAGAAGCAAATATAAAAATGGGAAGGAAGACAAGAAATATAATAACTAAAAAATATCCTAAGCAATTATTTCATACATACTCAAAGTATGGTCTGAAATAATCACTTCTGGAGGAGAGCAATCTGAAGCATGACAGATTATCCATATTGTAATGAACGAAATAATGATCATAAATAAAGTAAAATTAAAATGAAATCAAAGAAAAATACAATAAAAAACAATTAAGAACGACAGTAAAGTGCACTCATAATTTGAAGAAATACAAATAAATTAAAAGCAACTATGCAATACAAATGAGTAATAAAAAATAAAACAAAAGCCAAGGTAAAGTAAGAAAGTACCCCGGTAGGATAGGAGTAAGTAAGGCAATACCCAGAACAAATCGACATCCCTAATAACAGGACTGAAATTGGAAGAAGCCGCGTAGTAGAATAAAATAAAATAGGAAATACCCAAAGCAAACCCAGTAATAAGAAAAAACGAAACCCCAAAAGAGAATATATATATATATATATAACTAATGACAGTATAACACATAAAATATAAAATAATGTAAAGTAGATATAAACAAAAGTGTCTAAAGGTAGAATTAAAAGTGAACCAGTGGAAATTATTTATATAATGGAAAGAAGAATTCTTCATAATCCTCTATAAATAAGATTCTTTATCTTATAAGACTATAAAACTGATTAGAGATAAGATCAAAGAATACCAGTGCAAGTTATTTTATTATGTTAAATAGACTTCATGTGCCAATGTGTAAATTCATAAACTAAGTGAATTAGTGCCTTTATACAACTTTAAAGTTTTTATATTGAATTCAGAAATGATACGTTGTAGAATATTATTATGAAAATAGACTACAAGTGTTTCTAAGTGAGTGCCACTTTATCTAACAACATTTATTAAAATGACTAAACATAAACAAGAGCAGTCATTAAATAAGTGAAGTGACAAAGGGTACATCCCCAAAATAAAATAAAAAACAGCCAAGACTGCACAAAATTAGTTTTAAGAGATACTTTAAATAATGAAGGGACAGATGTGTTGTTTATATTAAGGACAATGAACTCTATAATTAAATGTTGGAAATAGAGTATTATGTTTTTTGTTATTCTAAACTATTTATTATGTTTAATAGTATTAATCAAGGCTGAAATGTCGGAGTTTGAATACAATTCTTTAATTATAAAATATTTATTATGTGCTACTAGTATTAATCAAGACTGAAATGTCTGAGTTTGAGTACAACTCTTTTGTTATAAAATATTTGTTATGTATTAATAGTATTAATAAAAGCTAAATGTTAATGTAGTTAAGTAAGTGAATTTTAATTAAGATTGTATAAGAATAGAAAGTCAGAAGGGGTATAAGCAAGCTGTAATAGTCATAAAACCTTATATGTGAACAAAACTAAAATCTGGACAAATGGGAAATCTCAACAAATTTATCAATGATAAATAAGTAAAATAAATGAAGTAAATTGATGAAATTTATATAATGTAATTTCAACACAGTTTATTCTAACAGTACCAATACTTTATAAAGTTTTGAAGAAATGTATAAAGGATTATTGAACAAAATGCAAGTCTAATAACACTGCAACCTAAGGGGAAGACTTAAATTAAAGATATAATTTAAAAAAGATAACCAATTCATAGAATTACAAGGAATTAAAGAAAATTAAACATTTATTTCAATCAGGGATCTTGTTCAATAATAATTATAAATTCATAAAGATGGTAAACCATTTAAAGTGGCAGGAAGTAATATTATAGGCCTACATGTAAAAATACGGTAAATAGGGTATTTCGAGATGGAAAACATTGTAAACGTATCATATTTGGTATTAAATCACGTAGAATTAACTAGATTATGTATTAGGTATGTAATAAAATTAAGTAATAGTAAAAATGTACATTCATGTAATGTAAAAGTCAACCATGTAAGCGGAAATGCAAGAGATTAAAACAATATCTTTTTAATATTAAATTGGCTAAGACGTTTCGGATGAAGAAGAAAGTTGAACAGTTGATTATTATACGTTGAGTAGTTCACATCAGAACGAGAGATCGCGAATATTCACTTATAGCGAAGGAAGAAGAAAGATGGCGAGTATCAACCAAGCCTATTCAATGTAAAATCGCGAATTTTGACAAAACCTTGAATAACTATTCAATTCAGTGAATTAAACCATTATAACTATAAAAGTGAACCAATATTGAACAGTAAAAGGTGCAATAACAATTTTAACACACATAAACGATAATTCCGAATATCAAGACAAAATCTGCCATTATCGACCTTATGGAATGAAGTGAAATAAAAACATTATTCAACACAAATTAGCGAAACGAATCACTGAACGCTGATCCAGGACAACTACACTATCACCAGAGTAATTTACCACTACTGCTGAGACGAAGAAAACTTGGAAAAGCAACATTTATTTGAAGAGATTTCCGTTGTGCAGACGTTGGATCAACATATGCAGCACGAAGCGGCCATCTTTGAATTCCCACAATTCTCGGCGCAGCCACGGCCACACTTTGACATTCGTTTGGGTTCCCATAACCTTTATAATCTTTAACCATTATACATTAAATAATATCTTTGTATTTTTAGATCATTAAGCTTGTAATTGTAAGTGTTATACTTTCCAGACTTTGCCCTTTCTCTAACTATTCTAACATAACAGCTCAAAGAACCTGTGAATTCAGATTAATAATTTATATAAAATTATTCATTCGCCCTTTATTCATTCGCCCTAATTTATTCACTCAAGAGGAATGAGTCGATTAATCAATCGACACAAAATCGATTATTTTGTATTTTGTCAATAAAAATCCATGAATGTTATAATTGTTGCTTCTATTTATTTGAATTAATATAAATAGAAGAATCTTAGTTAATATTTGATAAATAGACTACAAAGAAAACCAAATTTAACAACTTCAGAGGAGAACACACTCAGTAGAACGAAATATCGCAAACCGATTGTTACTGGAGACAATCCAATTAACGAAGAAATATAATTCCAATTGCACAAAGTGATATATTTTGACAAAAACAATCATAACAGAATTAAAATTTACACGAATACTATACAAAAATTAATTAATAAATAAAAAATAAGTAAAAAAGACAAACAATAATATTTTTTTAAAAAATAAACAAAATTTTAATTTTGTTACAAAATTGACGCTCACAACAGTGGGGTATAAAACAAAATAAACTCCAGCAAGAAGTAATAAATTTGTTACAAATTTGGCGCCCAACGTGGGGCTCGATGTAATTAGTGATTCGTAGGCCATATAAAATAAGAAGAATTTGCCCAATCCCTAATTTTAGCTTGGCAGCTGTTATAAGGTCAGAAGAGCAAGAAAAATGCCGAAACGAGCATTATCTAAGAAAAGGGCGGCGGAAGCGGAAAAAGAAATCGAAGAGATTGACATGGATGGCAAAGAGGCAACTCCGGTGGAAGATATCGAAGGAAGATTACCTGCTGCGGAACCGAATCACCCCGCACAACAAGAGGAACAACCCGCAATACCAACTCAAACAGGGGATGTCAATATCCAGGAGAAGGAGTTAGAGAAATCCAAAACAACAGAGAATCCCATTATAGATAAGATGATGGAAATGTTCCTACAAATGAGCCAGAAAATTGATTCCACGAAAGAAGAACCGGGTAAGAAAATGGAGGAAAATAGTAAGGAAATGAACGAGGACAACCAATCTTTAAGCAAGAAGATGGAAAGTGACAACCAACAGTTAAAGAAAGAATTGGGTAATAAAATTAAAAATACAAATAAGAGAAGTGAGGAAAACAGTAAGAAGATGGAAGAGGAGATGGAGGAAAACAGTAAGAAGATGGAAGGTGACAACCAACAGTTAAGGGAAGAGTTAAGGGAGAATAGTAAGAAGATAGAAAGTGACAACCAACTGTTGAAGGAAGAATTGAGTAAGAAGATGGATGAAAACGACCAATCCACAAAGGAAGAATTGGGAGAATTAAGTCACAAAATCGAAAAGACCAATAAGAAAATAGATTAAAACAATAAGAAGATGGAAGAGAAGATGGAGGAGAAGTTGGAAGAATTGAAAGAGTATAACCAACTACTAAGAGAAGAATTAAGGGAGGTTAACCAGGAAAATATGGACAAGTTAGATGAAAGGACAGAGTTGTCAAAAGAAGAGTTGAGCAAGGAAATCAACGATAATAAGGAGTACACAAACAAGAAAATAGAAGAAGAAACCATCGTAATAAAACAACAAATTAAGGAAGTTGACGAAAGATGTAGCCAGACCGAGCGAGAAGTACAGTGTTTTAAAGAAGAAGAAAACACCAAATTCACTAACATCGAAGAGCACAATAGAAAGGAGGTGGAAGAAAACTGAAGAGAATCCCAGGAAGAATTAGGAAAGGTACGGAACCAAGTCGCGGAAAGGTATGACGGTATGGAAGTTGTGATGACGAATATAACCGGTCAAGTACGGCAGAGCCAAGAAGAGATGGAGGTAATTCGAAATAGACCCACTAACATTACGGGTATCCCAATGAATGAAAACCGGGAATGGTTGAATTTCCGCCAATACAAAAGGAAACCTATGGAGTTCTTGGCCCGGATTGAGGAATACTTTGCCAAACATCGAGGGAATAGATGGAGTAACAACCGGGAGATATTGGACGAGTCTTTCAGAGAGATGACGGACAATTGGTGGATGGCGAATCGAAGTGAAATCGCGGACTACCAGCAATTCAAGAACATGTTCAAAGCAAAGTACTGGTCGGAGACAACACAGAACCTAATACGTGACAACATCTGTCATGGGAGATACAATGCTCAAGTAGGTAATACTATGACGGCCTATTTCTTAGGAAAAGTGTGTCTTGCGAAACATCTAGAACCGGCAATACCCGAGGAATGCCTGGTAAATAAATTGTCATACCATTACGATGGAGACATCATAAGAGCGAGAAGGGGTAGCCAGATAATGACGGTGCAAGCGACGACCGAATTATTAGAAAGCTACGAAAACGAGGACTACTATCGGCAAAGTAGAAGGAGGAATGATCGGCCTGACCTAGGAAATAACCCATACCCCAATAACAATAATAAACATAATAGTAATAACTACCAAGGGAACCGCAACAACTCGAATTATAATAATATTAGTGATCACCCTAATAATAATAATAATAATAATAATAATAATAATAATAATTTCACAAATAACCGGAATCCTAACAGGAATAACAACAGCTACCCAAGTAATCGAAATAATTATCATCAAAACCACAATAGTTATAATAGTCAGAGAAACCCCAACCAGGGTAATACCGAACGTTATTACAATAAAAATAGGAATTACCATCCAAATAACAATAATAATAATAACAATAGGGTTTCCAAACCAAGGGTGAATTTCATAAGAGCCAAAGACAGTGGGCAGACAAGATATATCCATCAGCGAAGGAACAGTTTCCACGATGGTGATAATCGGCGGAGAAGCGGAGAACGTGATGGTCGAAGATACAATCAACATAGAAGAACCACCAGTTTAGATAATCCCGACCGACAACCAATAAATTCAAATAATAAATAAGAACAACTTACAACTAATTATTTATGAAACTCAATTTGGAAAGGAAGAATTTCAAATTTGAGAAATCATCAAAATTTAAAAAATAAGTAAGACCAATTTACATAAGTGATTTGAAGGAAATAATTTGGAATTAAGAAGAATAAAATTTGTTATTATGAAACAACAAAATTTAAAAAATAATAAGAACAACTTACAACTAATTATTTATGACTCAATTTGGAAAGGAAGAATTTGAATTTTGAGAAATCATCAAAATTAAAAAATAAGTAAGACGAACTTGCATAAGTGATTTGAATGAAATAATTTGGAATTAAGAAGAATAGAATTTGTTATTATGAAACAACAAAACTTAAAAAATAGTAAGAACAACTTACATTTAATTATTTATGAAAATTAATTTGGAATTGAAGAATTTGAATTTAGTATAACCACTAAATGTAATACGAACGTAAGATGAAGGTATTTAATAAAATTAAGTGATAGTAAAAACGTACATTCATGTAATGTAAAAGTCAACCATGTAAGCGGAAATGCTAGAGATTTAAAACAATGTCTTTTTAATATTTAGTTGGCTAAGACGTTTCGGATGAAGAAGAAAGTTGAACAGTTGATTATTATACGTTGAATATTTCACATCAGAACGAGAGATCGCGAATATTCACTTATAGCGAAGGAAGAAGAAAGATGGCGTGTATCAACCAAGCCTTTTCAATGTAAAATCGCGAATTTTGACAAAACCTTGAATAACTATTAAATTCAGTGAATTAAACCTTTATAACTATAAAAGTGAACCAATATTGAACAGTAAAAGGTGCAATAACAATTTTAACACACATAAACGATAATTCCGAATATCAAGACAAAATCTGCCATTATCGACCTTATGGAATGAAGTGAAATAAAAACATTATTCAACACAAATTACCGAAACGAATCACTGAACGCTGATCCAGGACAACTACACTATCACCAGAGTAATTTACCACTACTGCTGAGACGAAGAAAACTTGGAAAAGCAACATTTATTTGAAGAGATTTCCGTTGTGCTGACTTTGGGTCAACATATGCAGCACGAAGCGGCCATCTTTGAATTCCCACAATTCTCGGCGCAGCCACGGCCAGACTTCGACATTCGTTTGGGTTCGCATAAACTTTTATAATCTTTAACCATTATATATTAAATAATATCTTTGTATTTTTAGATCATTAAGCTTGTAATTGTAAGTGTTATACTTTCCAGACTTTGCCCTTTCTCTAACTATTCTAACATAACAGCTCAAAGAACCTGTGAATTCAGATTAATAATTTATATAAAACTATTCATTCGCCCTGAGGAATGAGTCGAATAATCAATCGATAAAAAATCGATTATTTTATATTTTGTCAATAAAAATCCATGAATGTTATAATTGTTTTCTTCTATTTATTTGAATTAATATAAATAGAAGAATCTTAGTTAATATTTGATAAAGAGACTACAAAGAAAACCAAATTTAACAACTTCAGAGGAGAACACACTCAGTAGAACGAAAAATCTCAAATCGATTGTTACTGGAGACAATCCATTTAACGAAGAAATATAATTCCAATTACACAAAGTGATATATTTTGACAAAAACAATCATAACAGAATTAAAATTTACACGAATACTATACAAAAATTAATTAATAAATAATAAATAAGTAAAAAAGACAAACAATAATTTTTTTTAAAAAATAAACAAAATTTTTATTTTGTTACAAAATTGACGCTCACAACAGTGGGGCATAAAACAAAATAAACTCCAGCAAGAAGTAATAAATTTGTTACAATACACATAAATAATTATAACTAAGTATACATGTAATAAATATAACATTAAGTAACAAAATATAACAACTATATAACAGTAAGGCATAATAACATGTCAGCCCAATAACTTAATTACCGAATTTTTAATGTTCTCATAATTTTCTTAGTTCTTACCTATATTGCTGTTAGCAACTGAATCTCATTTAAGAGGAGAAGTATGTTGGCGGCTGCAGTCTTGTCATGTAAACTTTTTCGCACATCTGCAGGGATATTAAATTTGCTTCGTATATGTTGAAGAGCAGGGCACTCTGAAACAAGATGGAAATCTGACAAAACCATGCCACAGCGACTTTATCTCGCAGGAGGCTCTCTTGTGAAAATGTACTTGTGAGTAAGTAGCGTGTGGCCGATGCGGAGTCTTGTTATGACCACTTGATTTCTCCTGGAGTCTGTAGCAAGTGAGTGCTGCTCGTAAATATTTTTCCTCACTCGGAATAACTCGGGGGGGGGGTGGTGACTTAAGCCATTTATCATTCCAGTGCTCCAGAAGTTTGAAATGCAGATATTTCTTAATGTCATTGTGGGATAGTTTGTGAGGATGATATTGATTCGACGTAGCAGTTTTCGCAGCCCTATCAGCCATCTCGTTGCCCTTAATTCCGATGTGCGATGGGATCCAACTGAAAATAATTTCCTTGCACTGACTAGTTGAGATATCAAGGGTTATTTTACTTATGTATTGAATAATGGGTTCTTTGCTGACCTCCTGCTGCAGACTATCTAAAACACTTCGAGAATCTGAGCAGATAATATACTTGGAGCCCATGGAATATTTTATTATTTCCAGTGCTGAACGAATTGCATATGCTTCGCAGAAAAAACCGAGCAGACCCTGTCCAACCTGAATAAGTATTCCTGTCCAGATAATATTACTGCACATCCATTGTTTCCGTCTGTGCGAGAACCATCCGTGAACACATGAGTGTACTTTGTGTATTTATCAAGTTTTTGGTAGAACTTAGACAAAAAAAATATACGGAGTTGTAGTACCTTTTGGGGATTATGAGATTATGTTATCAAATTTGAGAGGTTTATGACACCAAGGAGGCTCTGGTAGATGTTGCTGGGTGACAAGAGAAGGAAAATGAGTGTTTAATTTGCGTAGGTACATATTAATACGTTCATAAAATGGTTTGGGTAGGGTTGGGCGTTTAGCAAATTTGTCGCTGTTCCTATGTGAGAACACATTAAGACTTACAGAGTAATCAGGATTTGAAGCTGCTCTTGTGGCAAATGACAGACAGAGTTTATTCTTCTTATTCTAAGCGGATATTCATGAGACTCGGCTAGAATGCTGTTAATCGGGTCAGTTCTAAACGCTCCTAGGGCCAGGCGTAGGGCGGATGTATGTATAGTTTCCAGAGATTTTAAAATGGTTTGTTTAGCTGAGTCATATATGATTGCTCCGTAATCAATTTTTGACCTTATAAAGGCTTTGTAGGTGTTCATGATTACGTCTTTGCTGGCACCCCAGTTGCATGATGCGATTGATTTAATAATGTCTGTTCATTCTCCTTAAACATTCACCTTTTAATGTCCTTATGTGAGTACCCCATGTGAGTCGCTGGTCGAACGTGAGAACTATATTTTGATTTGATTTGATCGTCTAATTTCTTTGGTTCCAAGTAACAACTTTATATTTCTTGAATCTGTTCTTCTGATGCGAGAAAAAATTATATATTTAGATTTTGATTCTGAAAATTAAAACCCGTGTTTTGCGCCCAGTTGGTTAATTTATTGAGTGTTTCCTGAATGCAGTCCGTAGTGGACTGGATGTTGATTCCTTTGCACAAAAGCGTTAAATCGTCGGTGAAAAGACATTTTTGGATGGGCTTTGATGTTACAGAAGAAATTTCGTTATAGGCAGTTAAAAAGAGAGTGGCATTAAGTGGAGAACCCTGTGGCACGCCGTTTGAGATTTTATATTTATCTGATAATATGCCATTCACTCTTACACGGATCTCTCTGTGCTGTAAGTAGTTTATTACAAAGTTAAGTAAATATCCCGTAACTCCAACAACTTTCATAATGTATACAATTCGGTCCTTCCATACCAGTTCATAAGCTTTTTCCAGATCTAAGCAGACGGCAACAAGATGTTCGTTATTTATAAAGGCCTCGCAGACATTTGTTTCAATATTTATTAAGTGATCTAAACTAGATCGAGCTTTCCGAAAACCGCTCTTTAGAGAAAAAAGGTGATTAATTTTGAGATCCGTAACTGCGCTTGTTTTCGTGATTTTATTTATTGAAATGTTAGATGTTTTTAGATTTCTTGAAAAACTGGGTCGTAGTTGGTATCGCAAGACTTTTTAACAAACTTTGCAGCTAATGTATTAGCAATGTCTTCCGGTTGTGAAATTACCGTCCCGTCTTCTGCAATTAGTACTTTAGTCCCGTTCGTTACTGTGAGGCCTTTTATATTCTTAAGTTTCTTCCAGACATCGGTGGTCGGTCTCTGATTAGTGATGGATGAAACATATGAAGTCCACGCCGCCCTCTTGCATTGTTTGAAGGTTCTACGAGCCTTCGGTCTACAGTATATCACTTATATTTTATCTGGTTATCATAAGTTGGATGCCTTCTGTAAGTATTATAAGATTTACGCATTAAACGATGGACCACCTTACATTCTTCATTCCACCACGGAACTCGAGACTTGGTACCCTTATTGGCGGTTTTTGGAATACTCTGATTAGCAGCAGTCAGTATTAAGTTAGTAATTATCTCAACTTTGTTGTTAACTGTTAAACCTTCTGGTTCGTGTGCACAAAGAGCGCTTAAGTGCTCCGTGATTATGTTTCGGTATTTTTCCCAATTGGCTTTACTGAATTTCCATTTACGCTGGGGTATTAGGTTAGGGCCTCTATGATGCATTTCCAAGGAAATAGGAAAGTGATCACTGCCATAGAGATCACAAGAGACTGTCCAGCTGAGTAGATGGGCTATGGAAGGGCTGCAAAAGGCGAGGTCAATCGAGCTAATTTTGTTGAACGACATATTTAAGTGAGTATAATGATTTTTGTTCAATATTACAAGGTTTGTGTTTTGTATTAATTTCTCGATGACCCTTCCGCCCTTATCTGTTTTGTAAGAACCCCAGATAAAGCTATGACTATTAAAATTCCCTACCATTAGAAAAGGTTTGGGTAGTTGATTTACAATACCCATTATGTCATTATCAGAGTAATTGTACCAGTCTGGTAAATAAACATTACAAATCGTCAACAAACCGATAGGGAGTAATACAGACACAGCTACCGCCTCAATATCAGTATTTATTGCGACGTTTGTTTTGCTGAGTTTGCTGCTAACATATATGGCGACTCCACCACAAGCGTGTTGAGAGTTGGTTCTGTTTTTGAAAGTAGCTGAGTAATTTTTTATTTTTGCATGGTAACTCTCTTTAAAATTGGTTTCCTGTAGGCAGATAACGTCAGGAGAAAATTTTGTAATAATCAGTTCCAAGTTTTCTTTTTGTGGATAGTAACCGTTGTAACGTACCAAAATAGCAGTTACATAAAAAAAAATGTCTAATACGACAAATAGAAGAATAACATGAACATATTTCATCAAGCATAGAAGAAGGAACAGGAGAAATAAAATAAAAAGTGTATCTACGAATAAATAATATTGAAACAACCAACGAAGAAGAAGGAAGAGTAATAAGAATATCATCGAATACAACAAAGAAAGAGAAAATACCATGAGTCAATATAATACGTTAGCATCCAGGCCCAATAGATCAAAATAGTGAAGGGATATGCCGAAAATAATTATCATCGTAAGAAGGAGACGAATCAAATACAATCACCATAGTGAAAGAACAAATTAATTTGTTATAATAATAATGAAATAAATATAGAGCAATGACTATCACAATCATGAATGAAAATGTGGAAGAATATGACTATATTCAGTGAACATGAATTATTACAAAAAATGTGTAACCAAGGAAAGCACCAAAAGTGACAAACAACTAACCAGAAGAAGAAGAAGAAGGAGAAGAGGAAGAAATGTACCATGAAGAATGAAGATTATGTATGACCAGTACAAGACATCAACATTGACAAGATATGGAAAGCATCAAAATCAATGTAGTGACCAGAACAAGTGTAATGATTATTGGACAATCAATAATAAAGAAACCAAGTGTTGAGCATCAATAAGTGATCACAAACAATGACCGTGAATACCTAATATAAGTGTAACAACATATGATATAATAACATTTACCCCAAGTAAACAGCACAAACAATAACAGTGAAAGTGTTTATAACGGAGGGAAGTGAATAACCATTTATAAGTGAAAGAATCAACGATTAACAAGTGAAATGCACAGACAATTAGTGTACCAAGTTTAATCCAAGATTGTAAAACCACAGATATAATCAATAAGACCACCAAATATATAATACAGAAAAGTGAATTAATTGTTCATAGAGATCAATAATAAAAGCTTTATAATCCTTGATGTGAAATGTGCCTGAATGTCATAGCAACACAGGACAAAATATAGACGAATGTCAAGACAAATAGTAGTAAATAAACTAATTTGTTGAGTATAAACATGTCAATGTACCAAAGCCTAGATACAATCCACCAAAATATGTAACATAATTAGACTAAGAAACACAGTATTATTGTTTCAACAGATAGTGTAAAAATGTGTACAAAATGTGTAAAACATAATAATAAACCATTGTAGTAACATGCCATAATGAGATGGCAATAGTTGAGATGAATACTGTAAAAAACTGTGAAGCACATTGTTGTCAAACAAATGACACATAACCTCACATGAATTGGACCTACAACATAAAATCATATACATTAATTAAACAAAGTAATTGTCCATAATTGTTTCAAATAGAGATTAAATAAGAATAGAAATACAAAATAATGAATACCATATGAACTGAAGGACACAACAAATGAATCAGATTTAGTACAATACCAATAAAACCAAATAGACAGAACCCCAAGGTGACAAGAGAGTTAGTCAAAAAACATTATCAAAACGTATAAAGAGAATGTAAAAAGTGTTACCAGTAGTTAGAGAAATGTTCAATACTACTATGAGAACACCTCACAAATATTATACTAGTAATTTAATAATTGAAATTTAATAAACTAACTAACTGCAATCATAGAACTAGGTGTAAATAACCACCATACAATAACTTAGAGAGATTTCAGAAAACAAAAAGTTAGTGAATACACTAAACTAACCATGTACAACAATTGTACACAATTTTAATTGTTAACAATATATCCAATGTGTAGTAAAATAACTAAATAAGTGTGACAAAATGGCGAGATGAGAGCATAATGTATTTTGAACCATACTATATATGTAAACAAAATAACATTTTACCAAAATAAAGTATGAACAAATGTATATAGATATAACTATCAATGTTATAATACAAAAAATATGTAGTAGAGTAAGGGATAATAGCGATATAAGTAAATGTAAACAATCGGACATAGTTGGCTTATACGCCATTAGCAAATTTTGTTTAAACTATAAATATAGCAATATTATGTATTAGCATGAAGGAGAAATGGACTCAAAATGTTTAGTCATAAGTATTAAGATGTAATTACAACAAAATATAGTGAAAAGGACTTATTTGTGTTAAGAACCGCTATATGAGATTTGAAGAAGGTCAAGTGAATTATTAATGGACGGAATTATTGCTTGTTTGGACTTAAAATAAAGACGCAAGTGTCCGCAATTTAATGCCACTATCCAAATGACGATATGACAAAAAATAAAAAACTTATAGCCATTATAAATTTTTCGATCATTTTCGAATGTCCATGTACACGTCAGAGATAGTCTCTAACCCAAAGTTAGTAACGCTAAAAATTAAAATATTTATTTAACCAAAGCGTTTGGGGTTGAGAGTATGGATTTCTAGACCAATCGAATGACTCAATTTCACCAGACGAAGAGAGACGCTTTAGCGAGATGAATTAATTGTTTTCCAACACTCGAGGCGAGAGGAGCGTGTCACAGTCGTCAAGGCATATTTTAAAATGTGCGCGTCACCCCAGTAACGTGGTCAAACATTAACCTATACTGAACACCCCATTATCGAGTGACAGTGTAATAAGTGAATAGTGAACAAAAGACATGACCAGTGTATAATAAGGGTCATGTCAAGTGAAAGGAAACAGGGAGTATAATACTTTAACAATTTTAAAAAATATTAATGAAATAATTCTCGTTGGTTAAACGAAAATTATTGTTTGACTGCACTAGTCAAGTAAACACGCTTGAGTGCATTCACCGATAACGATGAATAATTATCAGAATTTGATGAACAAAATTATCGTCCAATGTGATGGCGATATTTAATTAAAAGATGTTGTATTTTATATTTAAAGAATAACTAATAAAAGCGGAATCAATTCTAAATACCGCACATAATTATTAGTAAATATAGTCGCTTAATTGACTATGAATTTAGCCTTGATAAATAATAACTTTCTTTTGTGGATACTATCATTACTGATAATTCTACATCATATTATTAATAAATAAAGTGTTTGTAAAAATAGTATTAAGAGTTTTAAATGATATTAATTATTATACGTTATAACTTACTCTCATCTAGGTAAACTAACCTAGAACCAAAACGTGTATTTTTTCACAGAGAAACACTTCTGTCCTAAAATGATTTTTAGAAGTGAAATCGATAATAAAAGTTTTTTCAATTTTTTTCTCTTTCCAGTTCATAGTAGTAATAACTAATAAGTTAATAATAATATTTTAATAGTGCAACGTTACAAGCACGTGTTCACAATCTTAGCTTCACTAGACATCAGAATACCGTACGATAGTATTGATTATCGTATTGAGATTAATAATTTTAAACTTTGTTCTTTTTAATCATAATAAATAAGTAAACATTGTTATTTATTAACACATCTTTATATCTTGTATCATGTATTTTAAAAGAATACACGAAAATTGGTAATACAAATGACCAAAATGAACATAACCTAGTTCACCATATTATCGTACTTTGTAACAGTGTTACCAGCCTTGAGCTGAAGAAGTCTCAATACTTATTTAATTTGTTGTTGTTTTTAAAGAAATCAATATTAATTGTTTTAAAGGAGTTTTGCTAAATTTCACTACTGTCAATAAAATCCTCAATTTATTACCAGTGGTTATAGAGTCTTCATTTCTATAAAACAGAAGTAAACAGCTTATTTTTTAGAAACAATTATTTCACAAGGTGGCGGCAATATTCAAATTATTGATATTATATTATTCAATTTACAATTGAATATCTGAATTGTTTTATTTCATGTGCATTTAGCTATATTCAAACGGAATACCTGTGTGTTACAAATGTATTTACAGTGAGATAGAGTCGCCCATCGAGAAGATTGAAGATATTCACGGATGGTAATTGGGGAGGTGAACACAGCGAATTATTAGTGACTTTAATACTCTTTTAGACATAAACTTTAACTTCTAATTACCCATTGCTTTTTAGTAATATTAAATACCAAACAAACCGTATAACGACATGAGAGTCTACAACTACAACAACAAAAACATTTCAATTTAAAATTAAAACATTCTATAATTTAAACTAAACCAATTAGAACTATTATAGATTGGCGCCCAACGTCTAAGCGCGAATTAGGACGACGATACCTAATAAATTAATTAAATAAATAAACAATTTTTCAACCTAATTCGACGGCAAGTACATTACATAGATAGAAAGATGTATAGAAGGTCAAAGTCAAAGAAACGAGCGGCAGAGGCCGAAAGAGAGGCTAGAATGGACGAGAAGGAAGCGACGTCGGCAGAGGACGTTGAAGAAATGTTACTGGCAATCGAAGACAGACAACCTGAACCGGCTGAGGAGGTTCAGCAACCAGAAGGTGAACCGGAAGTCACACAACAGGAAACCCGATCAGAGATAAAACAACCTGAAGCACCAACTGAAACAGGAGAGGCGGCTTTCCAAGAATGGTTGAAACAAATGATGGAGTCACTGAACAAGAAAATTGAAGTCGTCCAGAAAAAAATGGATGAAAATAGTGTATCCACAAACCAGAACATAGAGTCACTGAAAGAGGGCAACCGGTCCACAAGGGAGGAATTAAGCAAGAAAATAGAGGAAGGTCAGAAGGAGAGCCAGAAAAACATAGAATCTCTGAAGGAAGATTTAAATAGTAAAATAAATGAAACAATTAAGAAGACGGAAGTATCAATAAACCAGAATACGGGAGAGTTATTGACAAAAAATATGGAAATAATTCGAGAAAATTTATCTGCAGAACTGGGAGTGAAAATCGATGAAACAAGCAAAAAGATAGATGAAATGAACGAGAAAATTGATAAGGAAATTGAATCAATGAAGAGTGATAATGAGAAGATATGGCAGCAAATGGCCGACAGCAGCTGCAGGACTGAAGAAATCGCAAGAAATACCATAGAAACAATTGATAAAAAGTTTGAAGAAAACCTAGAAGCAACGGAGGAGAGGATTGCAGTGATGGCAACAGAAATCCGGGAAGAGATGTCCGACATACGGAGAGAAGGTGAGATTAACAAACAGAAAATTGTGCAAACTGAAACAGATCTCAACAACCTTATCGACAGTCTTGAAGAAACCCGCAACAAACAAATCGAGGTAATAGAACGTAGACAGACAGAAATGGTAGTCGCACACACCACACTAGGGGAGAGGTGTGAAGAGATCACAACAACAGTAAACGCGGTCAAGCATCAAGTAAATAATGACCGAGAACAATTAACTGAGCGGCAACAGAGAGACTTCAGCGACCTCAGGGACGAAATGAACCGCCTGAGAGCATTTCCAAATGTACTAGCAGGGTTACCACACCTGGATGGACGGGAACACATAGATTTCCGCGCATATACGAAAAACCCGCTCGAATTTCTGGAAAGAGTGGACGAGGTACTTAACCGAAATAAAGAGAACCGGTGGTCAGTAATCAAAGGGATGTTGGACGAGTATTTCCGAAACGTGTTCGACAATTGGTGGACAGCAACCAGACATGAAGTAGACAGTTATGCAGCATTCAAAGTGGCATTTAAATTAAAATATTGGTCAGATTCCACCCAGAACATCATAAGAGATGACATCACTAATGGTAGATATGATCCCAACGGCAGATAGTCAATGACGACATACTTCCTAGAAAAATCTGTTTAGCAAGGAATTTGGAACCAGCCATACCGGAGGAGTGCCAGGTGACGAAACTGGCCTACCATTTTAACCAAGGGGTGTCCCAGGGAAGAATCAACGCTCAAATAAAGACGATACAAGGGATGTGCGCACTCTTAAAAAACCATGAGAGGCAGCGATATTATCAAAGGAACCGCCAGGGACCAGGACAGCCATATGACCGGAGTGAACCAGGTAACAATAATCCGAACAACCATACTGATAGAAATAACTATAGAGGGAATTTTAATAACCCTCCACGATTCATTAATCACCAGAGTCCTAGACAGAATAACGGTGGTGACCACAACCATACCGACCGGGGAAATCTAAACAACCCTAGGCCGAATGGTTACCAAGGAAACAACAATTATCGGCAAAATAATAATTATTACCGGCCGCATACTAACCAATTCAATAATAATCAATATCGACAAAATAATGGGAATAATGGTAATAACCAGTTCAGAAGAGTACACTACACTAATGCCAGTAGATGTGGAGGCAGAAGACCATACTACCAGGGTCGCCGAAGTTTCCACAATAATAGTAGTCGAAGTAACAGCGAGGGAGATGACCAAGAATCGGGTTATCGCTCTAACAGGAGTCGCAGTAGTGAAGATAATCGGCCAATAACAAGAAACACAGAAGTATACCATAACGGGAATGGGCCAGGATCCTAGGAACCAAATGCATCAACTTCATCGGACAGGCACCCAGACAATGGTGACCTGCCTTTAAATGGGCACCGGCAGTGAAAAACACGACGTCACCCTCACTGAACCGGTCTATTGGGTCTAACGTATTGGAAAATACCGTGGAATCAAGTGAAATTAGCCAAAACAACTACTTGAAAAATATTCGACAAGATCTCATGGAAGAGAAGGAAAATAGCGTCAACGACACTGTCGACAGCGAAATAGCCTACATATCAGTCAATGTCAACGGAATTAAAGCGACAGCCATGATAGATACAGGGGCAAATGTATCCTTAATCGCTAGAATGGAACTAAATCGAATACAGTTAGGGAATAAAACAATCATACCAACGTTGCCAATAAATAATATTATCCTAATTGGAGCAACTGGTCGGCAGAACAAATATATCCGATACCAGGTACAATTAGAAGTATGAAGCAACGGTGAAACAATCGATGATTTTCTTAGTAGCGAGTGGGCTACCCTTTACCTTGTTAATCGGCTGTGACATACTGGGGAAATATTCAGCCATCATCGATATGGACAAAGCCAAGGTATCTTTAAAATCAAGTGAAGTTGAGTGGACAGCAGCATTAATTGAAAATAGGAAGGCACCCCCTGAACACATAATATACTACATACGGGAAGGCCATAACCAGAGAGAGAAAATGTCCATCAACGGAAAGATTCACCATAGCCAAGAAGACACATTATGGATGGAGAAAATAGCAGAGATTAAGAAATTCCAAACAAATAACGTTGACAATATATTAACTGATGAACAAATAGAAAAACTGATTCAAATTTATAATCGGTATAGGCATGTATTTTCGGATACGCCAGGTAAAGTGAAAAATTTTCAGTGCGAGATAAAGTTCAAAGATCAGACCGAATTCAAAAGAAAATCGTACCCTATCGCATTTTCACTAAAAGAAGCAGTTCGCTTAGAGATACAGCGATTGATAGAAAACGACATAATCGAACTAAGCAACTCCCCGTACACCAATCCGATTGTAGCTGTACCAAAGAAAAATGGCGCAGTAAGGATGTGTTTAGACGCCAGGGAGATAAACAAAGCCATAATCAATGACAGGACGTCGCCTGGAGAAATCGACGAGATTCTACAGAAATTCCATGGCATACGGTACATCAGTATATGGGACACAGTGTGTGGGTATTGGCAGGTGGAGTTACACCCCCAACAGCAGAAAGTATACGGCCTTTATTTTTGAAGGGCGTAACAACCAATTTAAAAGGTTACCCTTCGGCCTGGTAAATTCTGTAGCAGTCTTCGTGAAATGTATGGACGAGATCTTAGGCCAGAATACACTACAATTTACTACAGTGTATGTGGATGATTTACTAATTACCTCCGATAACTGGGAGGAACACTGCAACAGGGTGGCACAAGTATTATACAAATTAGATGAAAATAATATAACACTAAAACTGGAGAAATCCAAACTCATAGCAAATGAAGTGCAATTTTTAGGCTTTAACTTGTCTGAAACTGGCATAACCCCAGCACAAGAAAATATGGAGGCGATACAGCGTTTCCCAGTACCAAAGAACAAGAAACAGTTGCAATCGTTTCTTAATATTTGCAATTATTATAGAAAATTCCAACATAACTATTCAGAGTTGACAGCTAAGTTTTCCCAACAATTGTCATCAAAAGAGAAATGGAGATGGGGACCTGAACATGACACAACATTTGAATTGATAAAAAAGAAATTTCTTAAAACTGTAATGTTGCATCACCCAAACTTTAACAAGAATTTTTACATGAATCGCGATGCAAGTGATGTAAGCCTTGGATCAATATTGTATCAAGAAGACCAGGAAGGCAACCATCAAGTGATCAGTTTTGCTAGCAGGACACTCAACAAGTGTGAGCGCAACTATCACACTACTGAAAAGGAACTTCTTAGTATAGTGTTCGCTTGCGAAAAATTCAGAACGTATATTTTGGGATACCCAATCACAGTACGCACGGATCACAAATCAATATCTTTCTTAAAAAACTGTAGATTAAAACATGGCAGACTGACGAGATGGACACTAACGCTCCAAGAGTACAACATACATTGGGAATACGTCCCTGGTAAAAACAACATAGCTGCAGACGTGTTGTCCAGAGTAAACATATTGGCCCAAACATTTGAGGGAGAAAAAGAGACCATCGCCAAGTTTTACCATATTTTAAAAAGCAGATCCGAATTGGCAGACATATTAACTAATACACAAATCAATCAGCAAAACGATACTAAAATTAGCCAGATAATACAAACATTGACAGAACAAGATGAAGGAGTTATGCAAAATTACTGTATCCACAACAATATATTATTCACTAAAACCAAACAATCTAGTGATCAATGGAAAGTTGTAATACCTAAGATTATCGAAAAAGAAATTGCAATTGACTACCATGTGAGATATGGACATATGGGAGCAGTAAAAGTAGTCAAAGAATTAAATGAGCATGTCTACTTCAAAGATATGAACCGTAGAGTAAGAAGATACTGCAACTCTACTTATATGCGTTGTTGTTGTGTTGTGTTGTGTATGAGTACCTACCTGCTGTCCGATCTTGCGGTTTCTTCCGACTAGGGCGTGTGGATTTTGGATTTGAATTTCGCAAGTTAGTAATCTCAAATTTATGGCAACAACACACAAAATAAGTTACTTTAAAGGAGGAGAGTTTTGTGAGACTGGTAGGCTTTGTCGTACAACAATAAAACAATGCAATATGGGGTAATAAAACGTTGTTTATTACTCCAATAACACACAAGAATAAAATTGTTATTATATTATCAATTATCTTACAGTCTAAACAATTAATCGATGTTGACTAATGTTTTTCAATTGCTTGATAATTGAAAAGAAGTTAAACTCGTTATTTGACAAGTTAATTGCAAGTAAAAATTTAATTAATTTATTTATTAAATTAAATTAAATTGCTTTAAATAAATTAGATTCAAATGTTAATAAAAATAAAATATAAAAACTCTGAAGTTAATTGTATATTTTCTAAAAATAAATTAGGCGTGACTGTCTAGTTCACGTCATTTCATTTTCTAGTGATTTGACTCTGTTACACTGCAGTATGAACTACTAATAAAATTGTTTGTTAAGATTTGTGTAGCGCTTTCGTATTATTTCTATTGATTCTTAACTACAGCTTACTAATGACTTAGACTGCTATGCAGATTATCACAATGAATTTATTCTTATTTACTAGAGTCTTTGATTTTTGTATGGCACCTGAATTGTTTAAATTACAATGCTTTTAATTGAAAAATCAAGAAAATTTGATGTTGAAAAATAAATAAGTTGATTTTGCGTTTCTGTTATTGAAGTGGATGGTAGAGTTGCTCCAAATGGTCCCACGCTGATTTGGTCCGATCTGCTAGAGATAGTAATCTGCTTGAAGCGTCCTGGATTCGGTCGTTGAGTTCAGAATTCGGCAACACTCTCCTCTCCTGCTGTTTGTTGAATATTTTAACGTCTGCGGCTCTCTGCTGGAACTGGTTTATGTCCCTCGTCGATTCGCACGTCGCACGTCAGCGTGTGTGTGTGTGTGTGTGTTTCGTTCGAGTGGTAGCTCTGCTCGTCAGGTGGTTCACCAATGATTTAGACGGCCTCTCTGTCGTATTCTTGACGTCTGGTCTTGTAGTCTGGTGGATCTCTTGCGTGCTTATGACCACAGCTTGCAGTACACAATAAGCTTGTTTGTTGTAATGAAGAGTATCTCGACTTGACGCAATAATTATGAGTTGTACAGTTGATCTGTATTCACTATGTTCGTAATTATGTGTGTTGACCACGTAGTCTTCTGATGAATCTTCACAACTATGGTTACGAGACAATCGAAGAATTACGTCCGTACTTCGCAAATACTGGCAGTAGAGTGATGGTTCAGCCCCAAAACACCGCGCTGGTCGGGATTTCGTCAAATGATTTGATTGGCTGAAACACTCTCCCTACTACACAAAATTTGAGTTCCCTTGGTCCGTGAGAATGAAGTCAGATTCCCACAGACGGAGAATTAATATTATTACTAATATTATTACCCGGCGGAACTAAATTGTCGGTCCGGATTTCCTGTGATAGATTTATTTTGCAATATCTTGGTTGCAAACCAAGTTGTGCTAAATCTAAAATATAGAATCTGTTGGAAATTATTATCTTTATAACATATTAAAAGCTCATTAATGTAGCTCTATTTTTACAGAAGTTATTCAATTAAATTAATTAACTCTTTTATTTGTTAATTATATTGCGTAAAACTTGCACACGTTATCATTAATATTTCGGCAAACATTTTGGCTATCTTGGATTTCGCCTTAATTCATTAGTTTCCGAGATATTAATAATTAACAGTTTGGGTGTGGCTCTTCCTTCTACAGCGAGCTGATTACATAACGGCCACGTGTGCGTCGTTTTACAAAGCATTATTTTTATCGCTACTACAAACAAATGGAGTTTTGACTATTACAATTTATTTAAACATGATTCTAGTATACAGTTGACATATAACCCCAAATAATTGATATTTGGTGCTGTTATAATACATACAACATTGTCATCTGTGTCAATTAGTTAAATGCAGCAATGAGAGGAAAGAAGGGGTGATGATACCCATTACAACTACAAGAAAATTAGAGAAGGTGTTTGTGGATATTTGTGGATCATTTCCACGCAGTGGCGGCAGGCACCAATAAAAATACATAGTGATAATCTTCGATCACTACACAAAATTCACTAAATTCTACGCCATAAACAGGGCAACAACCAACAAGATTTTAGAAATTATCACATCAAAATACATCTCAGAGATAGGAAAACCCCAGTCAATAATCACGGATCACGGAACGCAATTTCGAGGCCGAAAATGGCGAGATACTTTAATAAACCTAGGTGTGAAAACATATAAAACATCAGTATATTACCCTAACAGAAACCCTGCCGAGAGAGGTTTGAGAGAAGTAGGCAGAATTTTAAGGACATACTGCCACACCCAACAGCGAAGATGAGAAGAATATTTATCCCCAGCTGAAGATTTCATTAACTTAGCTTGTCACCAGTCAACTGATGAAACGCCCTATACTGCTATGTTTGAGCAAAGACCACCCCGAGAAATAACAGAAATAATCAATGTTCCACCAGAAAGTGAATTTGAATTTAACAAAACAAAATTCTTTAACAATGCAGTCGAACGAGCTGACAAACTCAGGCTCAAGTATAAAAAATCACAACCTAAGATCATAACATACGAAGTGGGAGACAAAGTGCTCTTAAAAAATCGAGAACTCCCAAGTGCTATAGAAGGAAATGCTAAAACATTATTACTGCTATACACAGGCCCATATACTCTTACCAGGAATAACATGAACAACACATACGAAATACAAGACCCTGTGACAAAGAAAATAAAAGGCAACTATAACCAGACTTCCATGAAACGATATATTGAGAATTAAATAATGCAAAATAATGGAATATTACAATGGAGATTATTTATTGTTGATACTAAGTACGAAGTGAAAATATAACTGTAAGAATAAATGTTGACTATACTTTAATTTTATGATATAAAAGTGTGATCCAAAAAATAATGTAAAATATGAAGAAAATTGTATCTACCCACACAGTGTAAAAAGAGAATAACTATACGAGAAAGACAAACAACACCTATGGCATACACAAATATTTCCTAGAGCCAAGTCAACTAGTAAAGAACAGCTTACCCGTACTAATAGAGAAGATTATGTACGAGGCCGACATACAACATCCATGGCAAAATGATGATTCCTAGAGCCAAGTCAACTAGTAATTTAACATCTTACCCGTACTAAAAAAGAAGATTATATACGAGAAAGACAAACGACATCCATGGCATATATGAGATAAAATCATAATTTCCAAGAGCCAAGTCAAACAGTAAAGAACAGCTTACCCGTACTACTAATAATTAGAAAGAAATATACAAGATGATATACAGAACGAGCAACATAAGAAGTTGGAGAAATGGAAGCAAGTAAATATTATTGATATAAACAATAGATGATACCCAAACACGAGGCAAGACATTAGATGAGAGCCTATACCAAATGAAATATAACACAAAGACGTGAATCATGAAAATGAAGAAGATTATGAAATGACGTTTAATGTAATACAAAGAGAAAATTTTAATTGATGACAAAGAAGAATGAAAACTAATATACTAACGAAGAAGATCATGTAAATATACCAGTGATGAAATGTAAACAATCTATCCCAGCAAAATGTGAAGAATTTAGTTAAGTTGAATCAAGAAGAAGAGAATATAATAATGTATGAACCGCAGATGCGTGAGATGATCCCAAGGATATTTATTATTTGTCGAAAGAACGACCACTTTATATTTTGAATTGATTTGAGATGAATTGACTGATGAAATATTCCAGCAATCATTTATATTATTGACAGAGATGATGTTCCTCTGTATTTATTGATGTTAGTATGGCCAGCAGAGATGTATGCCAAAGTGAGCCACTCTGAACTGCCCCAGCTAAAATTGTGTTAGGGAATTAGGGAATTAAATAAACAAGGGAGATAATTACATAGAAAGAAAATAATTATGATTCAAATAGAAGAGAACGAAGGGATATAAGGAAAGCATAAGAGTCAACTTGGAAATGTACAACAATTGATGAATTCTTCAGTAAAAATAAATATACGAATTCAGAATTAATCAATTCTTATAGGAAGGCATATGTAACGTACCAAAATAGCAGTTACATAAAAAAAATGTGTAATACGTCAAATAGAAAAATAACATGAACATATTTCATCAAGCATAGAAGAAGGAACACGAGAATAAAAATAAAATGTGTATCTACGAATAAATAATATTGAAACAACCCAACGAAGAAGAAGGAAGAGTAATAAGAATATCATCGAGTATAACAAAGAAAGAGAAAATACCATGAGTCAATATAATACGTTAGCATTCCAGGCCCAATACATCAACATAGTGAGGGGATATGCCGAAAATAATTATCATCGTAAGAAGGAGACGAATCAAATACAATCAACATAGTGAAAGAACAAACTAATTTGTTACAATAATAATGAAATAAATATAGGGCAATGACTATCACAATAATGAATGAAAATGTGGAAGAATATGACTATATTCAGTGAACATGAATTATTACAAATAATGTGTAACCAAGGAAAGCACCAAAAGTGACAAACAACTAACCAGAAGAAGAAGAAGAAGGAGAAGAGGAAGAAATGTACCATGAAGAATGAAGATTATGTATGTCCAGTACAAGACATCAACATTCACAAGATATGGAAAGCATCAAAATCAATGTAGTGACCAGAACAAGTGTAATGATTATTGGACAATCAATAATAAAGAAACCAAGTGTTGAGCATCAATAAGTGATCACAAACAATGACCGTGAATACCTAATATAAGTGTAACAACATATGATATAATAACATTTACCCCAAGTAAACAGCACAAACAATAACAGTGAAAGTGTTTATAACGGAGGGAAGTGAATAACCATTAATAAGTGAAAGAATCAACGATTAACAAGTGAAATGCACAGACAATTAGTGTACCAAGTTTAATCCAAGATTGTAAAACCACAGATATAATCAATAAAACCACCAAATATATAATACAGAAAAGTGAATTAATTGTTCATAGAGATCAATAATAAAAGCTTTATAATCCTTGATATGAAATGTGCCTGAATGTCATAGCAACACAGGACAAAATATAGACGAATGTCAAGACAAAGAGTAGTAAATAAACTAATTTGTTGAGTATAAACAAGTCAATGTACCAAAGCCTAGATACAATCCACCAAAATATGTAACATAATTAGACTAAGAAACCCAGTATTATTGTTTCAACAGATAGTGTAAAAATGTGTACAAAATGTGTAAAACATAATAATAAACCATTGTAGTAACATGCCATAATGAGATGGCAATAGTTGAGATGAATACTGTAAAAAACTGTGAAGCACATTGTTGTCAAACAAATGACACATAACCTCACATGAATTGGACCTACAACATAAAATCATATACATTAATTAAACAAAGTAATTGTCCATAATTGTTTCAAATAGAGATTAAATAAGAATAGAAATACAAAATAATGAATACCATATGAACTGAAGGACACAACAAATGAATCAGATTTAGTACAATACCAATAAAACCAAATAGACAGAACCCCAAGGTGACAAGAGAGTTAGTCAAAAAACATTATCAAAACGTATAAAGAGAATGTAAAAAGTGTTACCAGCAGTTAGAGAAATGTTCAATACTACTATGAGAACACCTCACAAATATTATACTAGTAATTTAATAATTGAAATTTAATAAACTAACTAACTGCAATCATAGAACTAGGTGTAAATAACCACCATACAATAACTTAGAGAGATTTCAGAAAACAAAAAGTTAGTGAATACACTAAACTAACCATGTACAACAATTGTACACAATTTTAATTGTTAACAATATATCCAATGTGTAGTAAAATAACTAAATAAGTGTGACAAAATGGCGAGATGAGAGCATAATGTATTTTGAACCATACTATATATGTAAACAAAATAACATTTTACCAAAATAAAGTATGAACAAATGTATATAGATATACCTATCAATGTTATAATACAAAAAATATGTAGTAGAGTAAGGGATAATAGCGATATAAGTAAATGTAAACAATCGGACATAGTTGGCTTATACGCCATTAGCAAATTTTGTTTAAACTATAAATATAGCAATATTATGTATTAGCATGAAGGAGAAATGGACTCAAAATGTTTAGTCATAAGTATTAAGATGTAATTACAACAAAATATAGTGAAAAGGACTTATTTGTGTTAAGAACCGCTATATGAGATTTGAAGAAGGTCAAGTGAATTATTAATGGACGGAATTATTGCTTGTTTGGACTTAAAATAAAGACGCAAGTGTCCGCAATTTAATGCCACTATCCAAATGACGATATGACAAAAAATAAGAAACTTATAGCCATTATAAGTTTTTCGATCATTTTCGAATGTCCATGTACACATCAGAGATAGTCTCTAACCCGAAGTTAGTAACGCTAAAAATTAAAATATTTATTTAACCAAAGCGTTTGGGGTTGAGAGTATGGATTTCTAGACCAATCGAATGACTCAATTTCACCAGACGAAGAGAGACGCTTTAGCGAGATGAATTAATTGTTTTCCAACACTCGAGGCGAGAGGAGCGTGTCACAGTTGTCAAGACATATTTTAAAATGTGCGCGTCACCCCAGTAACGTGGTCAAACATTAACCTATACTGAACGCCCCATTATCGAGTGACAGTGTAATAAGTGAATAGTGAACAAAAGACATGACCAGTGTATAATAAGAGTCATGTCAAGTGAAAGGAAACAGGGAGTATAATACTTTAACAATTTTAAAAAATATTAATGAAATAATTCTCGTTGGTTAAACGAAAATTATTGTTTGACTGCACTAGTCAAGTAAACACGCTTGAGTGCATTCACCGATAACGATGAATAATTATCAGAATTTGATGAACAGAATTATCGTCCAATGTGATGGCGATATTTAATTAAAAGATTTTGTATTTTATATTTAAAGAATAATTAATAAAAGCGGAATCAATTCTAAATACCGCCCATAATTATTAGTAAATATAGTCGCTTAATTGACTATGAATTTAGTCTTGATAAATAATAACTTTCTTTTGTGGATACTATCATTACTGATAATTCTACATCATATTATTAATAAATAAAGTGTTTGTAAAAATAGTATTAAGAGTTTTATATGATATTAATTATTATACGTTATAACTTACTCTCATCTAGGTAAACTAACCTAGAACCAAAACGTATATTTTTTCACAGAGAAACACTTCTGTCCTAAAATGATTTTTATAAGTGAAATCGATAATAAGAGTTTTTTCAATTTTTTTCTCTTTCCAGTTCATAGTAGTAATAACTAATAAGTCAATAATAATATTTTAATAGTGCAACGTTACAAGCACGTGTTTACAATCTTAGCTTCACTAGACATCAGAATACCGTACGATAGTATTGATTATCGTATTGAGATTAATAATTTTAAATTTTGTTCTTTTTAATCATAATAAATAAGTAAACATTGTTATTTATTAACACATCTTTATATCTTGTATCATGTATTTTAAAAGAATTCACGAAAATTGGTAATACAAATGACCAAAGTGAACATAACCTAGTTCACCATATTATCGTACTTTGTAACAGTGTTACCAGCCTTGAGCTGAAGAAGTCTCAATATTTATTTAATTTGTTGTTGTTTTAAAAGAAATCAATATTAATTGTTTTAAAGGAGTTTTGGTAAATTTCACTACTGTCAATAAAATCCTCAATTTATTACCAGTGGATATAGAGTCTTCATTTCTATAAAACGGAAGTAAACAGCTTATTTTATAGAAAAATTATTTCACAAGGTGGCGGCAATATTCAAGTTATTGATATTGTATTATTCAATTTACAATTGAATATCTGAATTGTTTTATTTCATGTGCATTTAGCGATATTCAAACGGAATATCTGTGTGTTACAAATGTATTTACAGTGAGATAGAGTCGCCCATCGAGAAGATTGAAGATATTCACGGATGGTAAGTGGGGAGGTGAATACAGCGAATTATTAGTGACTTTAATACTCTTTTAAACATAAACTTTAACTTCTAATTACCCATTTCTAATTAGTAATATTAAATACCAAACAAACCGTATAACGACATGAGAGTCTACAACTACAACAACAAAAACGTTTCAATTTAAAATTAAAACATTCTATAATTTAAACCAAACCAATTAGAACTATTATACCGTTGATATTCCATTGTAAGATAGGTTGTTTCATGACGTGTGGGAAGCAGTGTTGATTTTTTTAGAATTGAAGTTGAGGGAGAGTAGTTTCATCACCACTTGAAAACGATGCGTCACTTTCAGATTCCTTATTGATGCCTATTGAAAGTTTGTTTATAATTCTTGTAAAATTGCTTTTGATTTTCCTTTCCGTAAGACGCCGATAAGTGGCTTTGAGTAAGGAAATTAATGCTGGGATGTTCTCAGTGAATTCAAGTGTTAAATCATGCAAGTCAGATTTTCCCTTAGCTCTTTCGAGAAATGTCTTGAGCTCATTGTAGTTTAGAATATATGGATTATTTTCACTCGTAAGCAAGCTTTTTAGCGGTTGAAGCTGATTATCTAGAGGATCAAGACTTGCACAATCAGAAGGTGCTGGTACTGTTTTTTTGTTTCTTGTTACGGGTTTTAGTTATTATGTTATTTTCTAGGCAACCTGGTAAATTTTCGGCGGGATTTTCTTCAGCACTTGATGCTGTTAATGAAAGCGTACGTTTTGTTGTATTTCTAGGGAATTTCTCTTCGTGTTTAGGTTATTTAATTGTTTCTAATGACGGGTTAAGAGTTCCTACAGGATTTTTCAATGCGGGAAAACTTTGTTCCGGTATGGTATTGTAATTTGGAATTGTTTATTAAGTATAGTATGCTGTTCCCCTTCTAATTCATTTGTCTTGTGTACATTGTTGTCACAATTTTTTGCCAAATGTCCTAATTGCTGGCAGAGAAAACATGATATCATATCTGTTGAGGGGTAAATCCAGTAAACTGTGACTTCATAATTGATTCTTATTGATGGAGGTACTTTAGAAACGTCTTCATGGAGAATGTAAATTTGCCTTCGAAAGCTCATGACGTGGGAGAAGCCCGGTTCAGAGACACCTGCTCTCAGAAATGAAGTTGCCAATCCCAACCGTATAATGTTTCTTAAGTTCGTCCTCGAGGACGTTGTGGGGAATAATAGGACACACATTTGATAAAATCAGTCTCTTGTATTTGGTTAGAAGAGGCTTAATTGTAAGTATTTTATTGCCTAAGGATATAGATGTCTTTTGATCGGTAACTTTCTGAACTATTTCTTTGCTTGAAAGATATATACAGACTTTATTCATTGAGATCTTGGAGGCAAATCTATTATGGGATGGGTCTATAATTTTTCTTAACGCTAATATGTAGTCATTGATTGGTATACCTTCGATTGACTCTAATACTATTGGTTGATCCTTGGTTGAGAAAACTTCTTTTTGTGTAGCATTGGCATAACTACGTTTCTGTTGTTTAGTGGCCTGTGATTGATTACTTTGAATAGAATTAGGCATTGTCAACGTTGGAGACACGCGTGCGTGTAATCCACAAGACTCTACCAGTTTTATGCCCTTATAATGATGTTGCAGACCTGGCTACTATCTACAGTGTACTCTGTTTATTACTCACTTGGATAGTAATAAACGTTATCTCACAGCACAAAACAATTAACTTATAAACCGGTATACCCAAACATTCTCCCCGGCTGCTCGCCGTAAACTGGTTGGCGATTATTGTACTGACTTCAGTTGGTTTGAAGGTTTAGTTGTTGAAATTAGGACCGAAATAATTATTATGAAAATTATTTAAATAACAAACCTGTTTTATTACCTTTAGATGTTTATAAATAATTATTTTGCATTGTCGTGACCCAATTACTTTACAGGATATTGTTATTTTGAAATCCGAAACAGACTTAGTTTCCTCGAAATACTTGTTGATGTCATTCTATATGTAAAATTGTTTAAACACTGCTGTGTGTGTTGGTGTAAGATACAGGATTCCGATCTGTCTTACAAGTTTTATAACTGACTTCATAAACTTTCCTATGTTAGGTGCAAGGAGATATATTATTACTTAGAAACACACATATACACACACCCCATTTTTTATGCCAATTATTAATTTTTCACAGACTAGGTAAATCTGAGGGCCTAGATTTCATGGTTCTGCCTGATCAAAACATGTGCCCATCAGAACTATCACGTCGTTACGCCATTATAGAATATTCTACGTGTTTCTCGGTTATTCCAGAGGAGCCCGGCTGTGATGTGTGTGTGCGTACATATTGCTGCTACTTTTAGATTAAGGACAATTGCAACAACCAGACTATTCCACACCATACCGACCCGCGCGCGTTTTTTTCAAGGCCGCAATCAATTACGCTCTAATGTTTTCTAGTAGACGCTTATTATGGATTATTCTGAAATCTCAGCAGGGTATAAATACAAGACTTCAACGACGTATTTTGTATTTAAATAAACGGAAGAGGTTTAATTAATTTGGTTAAACATAACCATAAAGCTTGTTTTGGTCGACTGTCATTTCTCTAGATAAATTTAGTATCCGACTCTCGTACTCATTTTCTTGGGATATCATAATAATAAGAAAAAATATATTAATTATTTATAAATTAATATACTTTTGCACACACGCACAAGCGCACGCACGTAAGCACATTTACGTACAATAAGTCTATTGTGTCCCTAGAACTGAAGTGTTATTTTGATGTTTCATCTTACCAAATTGTTAGTGTTTAAACTTGTCATTTTTTATTTTTACCATTTTCAGGAGAATCGGGCGAAGCGAGTTTACATAATTGTTCGCTCAGTTGACGACAGTGTCACTGAAGTACCGAGACGATCGAGACAACCTTGAAAGTGCTCGTTATTGTCAACAGCCTGTCCCACGCCTCATTTCCTTGGCATTCGTAACAGCCCTCTGTGGACTGTCTGCTACTCCGTGTTTTTCTTTATTCTGACTAAAAATGATAACTTCGTTAAAACCATTCTCATTATCAGTCTATAATCTTCAATGCATTTCATTAATAGTCAATACTGTGTATAAAATTTCTTATTTTGTTTGAGAAAACATTCTTTTCGTATTGAATTCTGTAGTTAACTTAGGTTATAACAATATTTGGTCTTCGTGTATTGATAAACTCGTATAGCGTTATGGTGAGCAATAAAATTATTAAACTAAACAGACTATGGAAATGATGACTATAAAACTGAAAAATGTTTAGTAAAATTTGTTGAGTGTAATATAATGAAGGACTGACCAGCGCAAACACAATTTATATTGAAGATGTAATTAAACAAATTCTCCACCAGTTAACGCATTTAACTACAAGCATAACATAGACAAATTAGCAAAGTGTATTAGAAAAGAGGATGAAAGCAATAAAATGTGTTTTGCAATCACAATTATAAGAAACATCTGTTTTAAAAATAGGTCTAATTGAAAAGTCTCTGCCACGGTAGGACAACAGTAACTAACTGCTAATATATCCATTCATTAAACTTAAATAATAATGCATTGTGTATTAGCAATATGTGTTTCATTGGAATGTATTATAACATATAGTCTAGTGTAATATGATGTTTTAGTTTCTACTAGCTCGATTTACGGTTCGAGATTTATTTAAACATTATTTATAATTAAACAGATATTTTTATTTACAATACAGAATACGTTAACAACTGTAAATTAAATACGTTAAGTCATTTTTGAAATTTATTTAAAAAGATATGGTGCAACACCTTCGTAATAACATGCCTAGGGTTTTTGCTTTTATGAACTATTAATGATAAAAGATTAATAAGGAATCACATTTTGATAATCTGTAATTTAGTTTTAGGAATACCAAAGAATAGCTGCAATACTAATTACTAGAAGACATTACAAAATATCACGTTACAGGAACTGCTGCAGAACCGTGAGCATCAGTGGGACAAAATCCATCACCGCCGCCGGTCCTGGGGAAACCTACCACATCCATCATTATACCGCATTCATTCATCACCGGGTTCATTCAAATTCCATCTACCTTGTAACTTGTTGACCCTACACGTGCAAGTATTTAGCAACCTGTGTTTCAAGGTGTATTACTACTGTGCTTTGCTAAGTGTTTATACGGATCAAAAGTTCAGATTAGCTCCAAAATAGAATTTAGGCCTACATGTACAGCCTACATGCCCATCGCTACATGTACAGCCTACATGCCCATCGCTACATGTACAGCCTACATGCCCATCGCTACATGTACCGCCTACATGCCCATAGCTACATGTACAGCCTACATGCCCATCGCTACATGTACAGCCTACATGCCCATCGCTACATGTACAGCTTACATTCCCATCGCCACATGTACAGCCTACATGCCCATCGCTACATGTACAGCCTACATGCCCATCGCTACATGTACAGCCTACATACCCATCGCTACATGTACAGCCTACTTGCCCGTCGCTACATGTACAGCCTACATGCCCGTCGCTACATGTACAGCCTACATGCCGATCGCTACATGTACAGCCTACATGCCCATCGCTACATGTACGCAGTACATCTGAGTTAAAACTATTACGTGAGTTGGATATATTTTTCACTACGTGCAGTCGTCTAAGTTTTGTCGGAATGACTAGGTAGATTCAGTACAATAATATTTGCAAGGGATATTAAATTTGATAACTATTTCACACTTTCTAATAAGATGACAAAAATATACATAAGATGTACGCGTATTTTGAGGCGTCATTAAGAATCCGTATGATCAAGAGGCCAGTGTAATCAGTCACAAAGTCTTCAAAATCTATTGTTTCGATGGTGACGGTATGCGTCATATGTGATTAGGCATGAGATTAGGCATGGAACTGATTCAGATTTAAAGCTTTCTTTGTGTTTTCCAAAATTATGTTACGTTTCTGTTGAGAGAATTTTCTGGTCTGACTTTGTATTGGGCTGGTTATTTATAAATAAAATGGTAGCATGAGTGTGAATATTTGCTAAATTTGTTTGTCGATTCAAAGCAGCAACTATAAGAATAACAAATATTCAAATTTTTTGTAAAAATCAATGCCTACCCTTCAAAATTGACATATTTCTTAACTAATTAGACATCAAAAACTTAAAAAAAGTAATAATGCAAGTTAACATATTTCAAATGTGACTCTGTATTTCGTGGAATTTACTGTAGCTTAAATGCTATAGTTGGGCAGCTTGTAACTTTAAGTCGAAATTAAAATGTCAAAAAGTTTAAAACCTAATTAGATTTCTATATTATACGATCGAAGTTTTATTGAGTTCAATACTTTTGTATGGCAGTTATTCATCAGAAAGTCAATATCTTCCATTAAAGAACTCATAACGTTAATTAACTACATTTAATACTTTTCGTTTCGAAAAGTTAACATGCGTCCAGAACCTGTATAAACTATTCCTACATATTCTGCACTGACTATGTTTTGTAACTTGTATGTATATTACATTACTGCAAAGTGTTTCCTTCGAAACATCAGTTACTTAAATCATGTTTACGAAAAATCAGTTACTTCCTGACATGGAAGCAGGTTAGTGTGGCAGCATAAGTGTTACATTAGTAGATATCTAATTATAACAAAGCCATTAAACAAATAAATATGATATCTTATAATACAGTATAAATAAAACAAACGATAAGGCGCTGAATAGCTAAATGTTGTTACGAGTGTACATCACATTTGTCAGGATGTAGAACTACATTGGTCTACTCGTTTTGTACAGTAAATAATAATTTTTATAAAAAAACCACTACAGATACCCAAAAACAAACATTTCAAAATCGCGTTAATAGGTACTAATTATTGATTTGTTTTAGTAATAAAAATAAACCAAAAATTTGAAAAATAGAAGTAGTTATTAAATACTGGTAAAGAAACCATGAACAGCGATAGGCAGTCACCACTACACAACTGAATAGCTGGCTGTAAAATGTTTAATGTAGACGTTTTTCATGTCGCTTGCTCTTGAATAAATTATTGCATTATAAATATTTTAAACTAAGTTGGATACACTGCAAGCTGAAAAACATTCGAAGATATCTATTTTCTATTTGCTAAAAAGACACAATCTTATAAACTGAGATAAAATATTTTTAACTGTCGTAAACCAGGAGACGCCTTGCAATGTTTTTTCGAGAGATTTTTTACTTGCAAGACGACTATACTTACCGCAATTGAAAACGTCCTACTCACATGACTACTCAATTAGCGTACTTATTATTGATTTCCACTTATGTGACTACATATTTGCAGGCACATTTGTTTTTTAATTTTTGACATATCCTTTTTCCTTTATCGTTCTAGGTGGTACGAAGCTCATCAGTACGCCATTGATTGGTGATTTTAAATATATAAAAATATGCTTGTGTAAATTAATAGATAGGAAATTAAATTGACCTCACCAACATCAATTTGGTAAGAATAATTTCACAAAAAATGATACATTATACTATAGATATCATATAAAATAGGCCTGCAATAATATTGCATACGTATTGTATACAATATACAATAATAAACTTTGTTCATGTGCAATAATTTTCTTAAGCTACACTATTTTACATTTCCGGTCTCAACCCCGTCAATATATTCAAAATATCTGTTTCTAGTTTAAATGTTTTACAACAACATAATAAATTATAGTTTGCGTGAAGTAGAGAAATTAACAATGCCCTTGCAGTTAAAGTAATTAGTCGTTATAACCTAATCTTAAAGACTTCATATTTTTTTCAGAATCTCACGACCGATGGAAACTAAGAAATTTTTATTTTTCCTACGCCTGTTCTATAAAGATGATGTGTATGATCACTTGAACTGTTAGTTAAGTTTCATGAGCGGGGCATGCCTTGTGTGATGAAAACTCCAAAACTTTCGCCGTCTCTAAAGTGCAATTGGAGTAGAAGTGCAATTGGGCCTGTCAGAAGTCGGAGGCAATTACATTACAACACCAAATTTTATTCTGTGTGTGAAGGTCCTGAAAAAAAATATATTTAAACTACACACTCAGAATACGTATATTTACGTTTTTTTTGAAGAACTAAATACTTCCTTAGTCGGAACGTTTACGTTCTTCTAACTATTGTATTTGTATTTACATAAACTATATCACGTAGTCCTTCAGTCTTCGACTGGTTTGTACCCTCCCCGCATATACCCGTGGTGCGTGTGGTACTGAGACTCTCACAGGTATATGGGACCTACAGTTTAACGCCGGATCCGAACGGCACAGTTGGGGAAGGTTTATACTACGCAGGATACCTCTCGCTGGTTTGCCATTGCCTTGCGATAAACTATATATAAGATTTAAATTTTATATCTTTTCGAGGGTATAAAAAAAACGAAAAGCCCTGATAATGAATTATGTCAGATATGTTACGATTTAAGGACAGTGTATCAATTTATGAATAACACCTCATCTAATCTATTTTACAAAAACAAAAAAAGAATATTTGTCTCATATGAAACGTTCTGAACTATTATTGTCATAATCATCTGCACATTGGGCAAAGGATTTCAGACCCGACTAATTAGCCTATTTCACACACACACACACACACACACACACACACACACACACACACACACACACACACACACACACACACACACACACACACACACACACACACACACACACACACACACACACACACACACACACACACACACACACACACACAAAGCATGAAATTCCTGTGTATTTCGATGCGCTCTCTCGAGCCCCAGTGTGTAAAATTTTCGTATTTCTATAAAATATGTACGTCATAATCTAGTTTATGTGTGATTCTAATATTCCCCTTAAAGAAATAATTTAAATTTGTATCTACGGTTACAGTCATAAAAAAATAATTAGTCGTAATAATATTATTACAAGAATTTGATGTTTTCTAAACAAAAGTATTTTCAATGCGGTATTCCATATTGATTCTTCTAATGTTGGTAAGACTTTCCTTAGATGTGTAAAGCCTCGTGTTGTACTGTCATACCGAGTTCTGTCGCGACTGCCAGTAACCATTGCCTTAAGACAGCTGCCGCTATCACGATGATATACAGACAATTTTATTACGCAATCTCACACGCGCGCGCGCGCGTGTGTGTGTGTATTACTTGTTCCTTTCTCTGATACAACAAAGTGGAAATGCTACACAACAAAACGTGATCTTTAATACAGTATTCGTAAGCATTCAGCGTATCCGATAACCCTGTGTATATGGCCAGTAGCCGATATAAAAAGGTCAATAACACTTCAGACAATGACATAGAAATCTTGTACTTGCTTCTTAACGTAACTCATAATAACCAGTGAACGTAAATAAAAGCTAACGTTTTCTAGTGAAGATATTTTCAATACATCTGCCTTTTAAGAATGCAGGAAAAAGTGTTAAAATCTGGTTTACAAAACCAAACTCTATTTTGTCAATTAAATTAAATCGTTTCTAGTACTAAGGTATAAAAAAATGTCCTTTCAAATAGCGATATTAAGTATTATTGTCAAATAACAGAGATTTCAACTATTGCTAGCATAAGATATTCATGGTACATATTTAGCCTTTTGATATTATGGATGTTTTAATTTCCATAAAATATATTTAGGCCTAAATGCGTATTTCTCATATGTATAACGTTTAACGTTATACACGTTAGTAACGTTAGTAACGTAATAACGTTTTATTTTTAAGAGGTGTGTTCCTTATGTATTGTGTTTTGATTTAGTTTAATTTGAATTAGATTTAATTATTTTATAAACCTTTTAATTTTATTCTTCTAAGAATTTATTTACTTTAATTTATTTAAGTTGATTCGAGTTTGTTGTAAAAACAATTATTTATAAAAAAATAATTATTAATTATTATTTTGCTTCCGTTGGTTTAAAAAAAAATTATAAAAGGAAAGTTATGTTGATGTTGGATTCCATCGTAGTATGGAATTGGCTATTGTAGGTTATTTGCGTAATCCCTTGATTATGATGAAGTTCCAATCGCCAATGTTGTTTCAATCTCCTTTTATTAATCGAAAATCCTTTAGTCTCAATTAATTCTATAAAGAAAACTCATTTAATACCAGTTGAAAATAATTATTAACTTTTATTTTATTTAAATTCAGTTTGACGACTCTTACATGGAAATAGCTCATTGCCCGTAACGACTTCTTTACTCAGTTCGATTCTTAAATACTATTTATTTTATAATATTGTAATGAAACACAAATTGAATAAATAAATAAATGTTGTTATGTATGAGAATTGTGCTCTCCTGTAAGCCCCACTGTTTGGGCTAGACAATTCTGTAATAAAACACGAAATATTTAAAAGTGTGTATGTGTGTAGTGACGTTCCGCTCTGGGAAACGTCAATTTGGTAACGTTCCTGGTCTTTGTTGTTATAAAATAAAATCTGTATGAATTGCTGTTGTTGCAATTCATAAATAAAATACAAATTTAAAATTTATATTTATAAAAAAGAATAAATTCTGAAAAAATGTTTTCGGTGTATTTATGTTCTTAAAATTTAGGAATAAATCGAGGTTGTTGATTGTAATTAAAATTATGATGGTATTATGTTTATTCTGGTAATAATTTTCCTTTCTGTAAATTTGTTGAAAGGACAATCCAGTTAACTCCAAGTTTAGATGAAAACGGCACTCTTCTTCTTACTCTTGAAAGGTTGTAGTTTCACATATACTGCCTTTAAAGGTTATTTAGTTTTCTTGATTAATTAACTGTTATGTCCTTTTATAATAAAAAACCAACTCCAAGTTACCAAAAAACAAACAAAACGTTTATTAAACAAAAATAATAAATTTGGTCGATTAAATATCGATGTTACAATGCCGTATCGACTCGCTCAGGGCCGGTCGATATCAGAAGTTTACATTCGTATTATAAAAATAGGTTCTTTAAACGGTTATTAATATAAAGCCAGAGAAGGTCAGGGGCATGAAAGTATAACACTTACAATTCTGAAATATCTTAAATTTAAACAATACAATGATAGTTATAAATAATAAAAGTTTGTATATAATTTTATTCAAACCAATGTTCAGCCGACGGTCATTTTCTTACAGCAATGATGAGATTGGATCGAAATGGCCGCCTGACGCATGCGCGATGATAGCTTCTAATGTTGATGAAGTACTTGTTGGAATAAAGATGTCCTTTTTACTTATAAATGTTCTTCGTAATTGTATAGGATCGTCTTGGGAATAGTTTAATGTCACTGGTGTATAATGGAATAGTTCACTTTGTGTAAAATGTTGTTCTTCGATATATCTCCTGGTGTTTATGTGTGTAGGTTTAACCTCGAAATTTCAGTCTGTATATGGTGTAATATCAGTGTTATTCGGTATATTTAGTTATATGTGGTTCAGTTTATTGATGTTGTGTAGTTAATTGGTCAACTTCATCACTTCACAATAAATAAAATAGTTAAAAAATAATTGTATACAAAATTATTCTGAACTCGGTTATAACGTAACCGCCATTACAGGTTAATTCTATCAAATATTCACATTAAGTGCACTCTTCAACGTATAATAATGAACTGTCTGGATTTCCTTCGTCTCATGAAAATCTTAGCCTATATAATATATCTCATACATTGTTCCAAATTATCTTAACTTCCGACACACTTTAATTTTGTACATTATGCTTAGAAAGTAAGTTCGTTATTAGTTAACTGTTCGAAATATTAAATACATATTCAGTTTCACTATTCTATTCTACTTATTTTGATAGTAATTAAGTTAGTGTTACAAAGTTTCATCAGAAAATTGTATTTCTTACATTTTTTGTGAGGTAGGCCTAAAATTGTACTTCCTGTCTTCTAAGTAAATAATAGCCATTTTCCCTAATATAATTATTATTCTATTAAATCTGAAATTGATATAATTGTCTATTCTCACTTATTTTATTGCAATTTAGTTTATTATTGATGGTTTTTAAATACAATTCACTTGTATATGACTCCTCCTATGATAATGTCAGCTAGACTATTTCAGTTTTAATGGTATTTTTATTAGGTACATAAATACTTTTACTTATATAGTGACCATATCTTTAGAAAGCCCCATTTACATAGTATACTATATGTTGAGTTTATTTTGCATAAATATTGTCAGTTTAACTGGCTTATAAGAACAGATTTATTAATTATTTTGCAGTTTAAATTCATTATATGGCCTAGATTTGATGTGTTGCTATTTGCAAAATTTTTACCAATGTATTTATTTTATATCCTTCTCTGACTTCTTATACTTATATACTTTATTGAGAACTAGTTTTTTGACTGGTATAACAGTAATTATTGATTATACAATTAAAATATAACACCTATCTATATTAAAACTGGTACCCTGAATAACACCTTTTAGGGACATTGATTACCTAATAACATAATTAAAAATATTCTATAACATTGGGTATGATATCCATTTTTAGATAGGGTATTCCAAATTCAAAAATGACAATAAAATAACAAATTATAATAATAATATTTCTTATGAACAACTCTTATTTATCTAAATATTATATGGAATAGGAACATAACATCCTGGTTCCATATAATGGTTAACACTTTATAGAATTAATCATTAACAGTCTGTTCTGTAATTCCCCATTTTACAGGATTTATTCCCCCTCTTAAAGTATAACCCTGGCTATCTGTTTTATATTCCATTCTACGGAATGTTCATATAGCTTCAGTAGCCTTTTATTAGTAATATTACTATTTCATTATCATAATAGATACTGTTCACTAAACACTTAAAGTTTGTTACTTTGTACTGCAACTCATGCACCTTTTTAAAGTTTATCAGTTATAATTTGATAACTTACACTGGTCTATGGTTATTTATAAATATTATTACTAGTCCTTTTCTAGTTTTTAACATGAAATATTCAACCAGGGGGGGACTGTGAAGATTTGTTCATACAAATTAAACAATAACTTTTTGGATGCACTGTTAACTAATACTACTAACACTTTTAGTTTTTTGTCAGTTTTACATTGTGATATGATTTTTTGGGGTGTTATACTTTCTCTTTGGATATTAATTTATTTTGGGGTTTTTGGGGTTCTCTCCCTATGGGGTTTTTATCTTATATGGGTCGTCTCACTTTTTTCTTCTTTCTTCAGTAGTTTTGGTTATTCTTCCTTCTTCTTTCTTCAGTAGTTTTGGATATTCTTCTTTCTTCATTCTTCAGTAGCTTTGTTTGTTCTTCTTTCTTCTTTAGTTTTGGTTATTCTTCTTTCTTCATTCTTCAGTAGATTTGGTTATTCTTCTTTCTTCTTTAGTTTTGATTATTCTTCTTTCTTCTTTCTTCAGTAGATTTGATTCTTCTTCTTTCTTCTTTCTTCAGTAGATTTGATTATTCTTCTTTCTTCTTTCTTCAGTAGATTTGATTATTCTTCTTTCTTCAGTAGTTTTGGTTGTTCTTCTTTCTTCAGTTGCTCAGTGGTTTTGGTTATTCTTGTTTCTTCTTTAGTTTTGATTATTCTCCTTTCTTCCTTCTTCATTAGCTTTGGTTATTCTTCTTTCTTCATTCTTCAGTAGTTTTGGTTATTCTTCTTTCTTCAGTAGCTTTGGTTATTCTTCTTTCTTCAGTAGTTTTTCGCTGTGTATGCCTTTGTTTCTTCTGGTCTGGTTTCTTTGTCGGGGTATATTAATTGCCTGCTTCTATCTTACCTGGGTAATTTTGTTAATCACATTTTTAGTTTTCTGGGTTTTTAAATTTGTAGTATATTATATTATTTGCAGATTTTTTCTTTATTTTAACTTTTCTTGTGAGTATATTAATTAATAGTGCCTTTTAAATGATTCAAATCTGGATATTCCATATATTAGAGCTTTATCAATGATCATTGAGTAATGTATTTGTGTGGATTATCTGTCACGCTACAGATTGCTCTCTTCCAGAAGTGATTAGTTCAGATCATACTTAGTTTGTCTGAAGTAATTGCTTATGACATTTCATTATAAATTATATTTCTTTACTTCCTTCACATTTCTAAAATTTTTTCTTCTATATGTTTGAGCTTATCTATATTTCATTATTAACTGGATTCTTATTGATAGTAATAGTCATCTGAGGTTCGTTATTTTTTATTTTTCCATTTTTTTTCTTAACTTGGTTCTTTATCCTTGGGATATTTATTCCCTAAAATTCCCTAACACGTTAGCTGGGGCAGTCCAGAGGGGCTCTGTAGGCTTCACTCTCTGCTGGCCATACTACGTCATTTATTGATTACAGAGGTAAATCATCTCTGATCAATACATAATAATACTGCTGGACTTATCTACAGACAGTTATTAATAAAAATTATATAAGAATAGTCCACCTTATGACTATAAAAAAAAATTAAATATCTTTGGATATTTCACTTCGTATACGAACAGATCTATTAATATTTCTATCTTAGTTAATTTCTATCTCAGTTATTTTTCTCAATGGTTAGCTCTGCTGTCATTTTATTTCTCCTTGTGGTTGGAAGCTGGTATAATATAACTATCACTTGTTATTCAGTGTAAAGTTTTTAATTCTCTGTCATATTTTGACTGTTATTACAATCCCTTTCTGGTCCTTGGTAGCATATATTTAGTATTATATTTTTTGTTCTTTTCTTAATTCTTATGAATCGTTCCACTAGTATTATGTTTTTGCAATTACTCTTATAATTGTCCTTCTTATAATTGACATTTATTATATGATCATATTTTTCTTATGGATTTATTTATATATGGTTTTTTCTTTCTTTTTCAAAATTTTATTCTGCTCTTGCTTTTTATCCAAATGCACTCTTCAATTATTAATTCCATGTGTTTATTATCTCTGTTTATTTGACATAAAATTCTCATTAATTTTACTTCACAATAAGTTTATTCATTTTAATTGTATCAGTGGTTTGTACTGCCCTTTTTTATTCTCGAAAGTTTTTCAGAATTGGTCCCATATATAATGGTTTGTAATGTGTTGTTCAAATTCTTTTTCTTCTTGTTCATTTCTAAAAGTAGGTTCTAAGATAAGGTAGTAAGTTGTTCTTACTTGATTTTTGAATTTTTTGCATTAAATAAATTCTTTTCTTTTTGATTCATAAATTGTTTCCTAAATGGTAGGTAGTAAGTTGTTCTTACTTCTTTTTGAATTTTGTTGTTTAATTCAAAATTAATTTTTTTCTTTTTATTTTCCATAAAGTTTTTTCATAAATATTTGGTAGTAAGTAGTCATTACTTCATTTTTGAATTTTGAAATTTAATTCAAAATTCTTTTCTTTTTGATTCATAAATTGTTTCCTAAATAATAGGTAGTAAGTTGTTCTTACTTCGTTTTTAATTTTGAGATTTTTAATTCCGTCTTCCATTCATTCAATTACTCATGATATTTTTTCATGGAAGCCTGGTTATATACACCTTTTGTTCTTTCTGAATCAATTTCCTTTATTTCATAAGTATTATTATTCTTTACATTGGATATGATATATGGTCCGGTGTATAACAGCAATAACGTCTTCGTTATTCCTTCCAGTGTGCTGGGTAGTTCACGATTTCTTAACAAAATTTTTTCTCCCTTTTCATATATTATTAATTTACCACTAGCCCTTTAATACTTGTTTTGTCGTTTTAACTGGTCTTCTGCCACTTTGTAATAGAATTTAGCTTTATCAAATCTGTACATATGGTTACTGGGGAACTCGAGGATATCTGTGATCTCTCGTGGGGGTGGTTTCTCATACATCGCAGAGTATGGGGTTATCCCTATAGCTGGATGGTATGCTACATTGAGGAATTCCTCCGTGGCTTCTAGATAGTCTTGCCACCTTTTTTGTTGATGGTGACAATAAGTCCTTAGGATCCTCCCCACTTCTCGCAACACCCGCTCTGCCGGATTACTGCTCGGATGGTAGACCGAGGTCTTATATGTACGAATGCCCATTGACAATAACGTATCTCGCCATTTTCCACCCTTAAATTGGGTTCCATGATCAATAATGATCGAAGATGGTTTCCCCAGGTGTGGAATATACTGTTCAGTTAGTATCCCCAGAATTTTCCGGGTAGTCGCTCGGTTAGTAGGGTATAGCTTAACATACTTGGTGAAGTGGTCCATTATGATGGTTAGGTACCGATATCGGTGTCGACCTCCACTACGGGGAAATGGTCCGCAAATGTCTAGGAACACCTTCTCCAATTTTGCTTGGGAAGTGATTGGGATCATCACCCCTTCCTTCTTCTCATTATTAGTTTTTACCAGTTGGCAGATTTTACAACTCTTTATATATATTCGGACCTTTCTATTGATGTTTTTTATATGGCAGCTCTCCTCCAGAGCTTTTATTACCTTGAGGGCGCCCATATGCCCGTAACGTATGTGGTAATTCACTATCAATTCCTTTTTGATCTGTGTCGGAACAACTACCTTCCAGATCTCTTCCTTCAAGGAGGTTTTAACAAACAATATTGTTTATTCATCTGGTAATATTGAGCAACGGTTTCATCTCCCTCTTCTAGCCGAAGCTTGAGGTTTCTCAATTTCGGGTCCGCTTGTTGGTGGGTGCTCATGTTGGTCAATATTGTTGTTAAATCGGCTCTGGTACTAAGAAGATGGTATATTTTTAGCACGCTTTCTTTCTCCCCTTCGAAAGTTTGTTCTTCCACATTGACCCGGGATAACACATCCGCTACTACATTCTTTTTACCAGGGATGTACTCCCATTGTAGATGGTATTCTTGAAGGGCAAGTATCCACCTCGTTAGCCTGCCATGGTTCAGTTTGCAGCTTTTCAAGAATGAAATAGATTTATGGTCAGTTCGGACAGTAACAGGGTATCCCAAAATGTAAGTGCGGAACTTACCGCAAGCAAATACCACGCTCAGTAATTCTTTTTCCGTCACCGTGTAATTCCTTTCGCATTGGTTCAAAGACCTGCTCGCGAAGCTAATTACTTGAGGTTGACCCTTCTCGTCCTCTTGATACAGTGTCGTTCCCAGACTGATATTGCTGGCATCGCAATTCATGAAGAACGGTAATTTAAAGTTTGGGTGGTGAAGTATTATAGTAGCCAGAAATTTGTCCTTAATTTGTTGAAAAATCCCCTCTTGTTCCTTACACCATACCCATCTGTTTTTGGATGATAACTGAGGTTGAAACCTCGCGGTTAACTCTGAATATTGTTCCTGGAACTTTCTATAATAATTGCAGAGTCCCAGGAACGACTGTAACTGCTTCCTGTTTTTGGGTGCCGGGAATTTCTGGATGGCTTCCACCTTTTCTGCCGACGGTGAGATTCCTTGATCGTCCAAGTTAAATCCTAAAAATTGCATTTCTCTGGCAATAAACTTGGATTTTTCTAACTTCAGCGTGACGTTACTGGCAGATAACTTCTCAAGCAAATGTTCCACACGGTAACAGTGTTCCTCCCACGTTTCAGATGTTATTAGTAGGTCGTCGACGTACACTGTTGTAAACTGAAGTGCTTCTTGTCCCAATATCTGGTCCATGCAGGTCACAAAGATGGCAACTGAGTTTACCAATCCGAAGGGCAATCTTTTGAATTGGTAATTGCGCCCCTCGAATACGAAAGCCAGATATTGGCGACTCCGTGGGTTTAACTCTACCTGCCAGTAGCCGCACACCGTATCCCAGGTGCTGAAGTATTGGGTACCATGGAAGCGTTTCAAGATTTCCTCAATCTCACCGGGCGATGTTCTATCGTTAATGATTTTTTTGTTTATTTCCCGTGCATCCAAACAAAGCCGGACTTCGCCGTTTTTCTTGGGAATTGCGACAATAGGGCAGGTGTATGGGGATTGGCTAGGTTCTATAATATCGCTATTAATCATTCGATTGATTTCCGCTCTCACTGCCTCTTTTCGAGAATGCGCAATAGGGTAGGATTTCCTATTAAACTCTACTGTATCTCGGAATTGAAGGGTACATTGATAATTTCTTACCTTGCCGGGCTCATCGGAAAATACTGAGCGGTACCTTTCATAAATTTGTATCAACTGATTCGCTTGAGTATTGGGTAATTTCTCTCTATTAATTCCGCTTCGGAAATCCCTTATCTCCTGTATTTTCTGAGACCATAAATCTTCGTCCGTAGTTTCGTATACTATGGTGTTAGAAGTGGTGTTAATATTAGCATAATTGATGCTACGTATTTGCTGGTGGATACTGCTGGGAAGTGTTATCTCACTACCGACTAAATCGGCCGTCCAGGTCAGATCTCCGGTAAAGAGTGATACCTTCTTCATTCGTAAATCGATAATAGCCGAGTTCCTTCTCAGCACATCACATCCCACTAATATGTTGAAGGGTAATCCTGCCGCAATTAGGAAGACCATGTTCATCGCTATACCCTTACTAACGACATTCAATGATACTTGTTTTCTGATTGTCTTGTTTTGGCGACCAGTGGCACCGATTAATACAATGTTATTTATAGGTAAGGTTGGCAATAGCTTACCACATTTTCCTTGGATTCTCTCCAATTCTGTAGTGTTAATTATGGATACATTCGCACCGGTATCGATCATTAGTTGTGCGAATGTTCCTTCGATTTCTGCATTAATGTATATTATTTCATTGTTTATTATAGGGAGGCGAGTGTTGTCCTCCTCCAGTAGTTCATTTCGAATATTTTTCAAATAATTACATCGAATTATAGTAATTTTATTGTGATTATTTACTATTGGCAATTCCTTTACATACCCAGGCGATAGAAGCAGCAAAAGGTCCTTATTGTTTATTACTGCCTCCTCCCGTTTAAATTCTCCTCATCTTGGTTATTATTTGGACCAACAGAGGCATCAGTGGGGAAACCTTGAGTAGGTTCCAGTCTTTCAGTTCTCGGTTCGTAGGTTTGTTCCCTATTTGTACGCCGCTCCGGGTCATCTAGGCTGGTACTTCGCCTTGGCGGATTATAACTGGAGTTGTCCCGTTCTCGGCTTCTGTGTCGATCTTCGTACTCGTGTACGCTGCTCCGCCGTTGATGGTTATACCTGCGATGGTTGTTTCCTTCTGCCCGTATAAAATTTACCCGGGGTCGGGAGAACCTGTTGTTGTTGTTATTATGATTAGGGTAACCCCTATTGTTATTGCCAAACCGCTCGGTGTTATTGGTAGGATTGGGGTTTCTTGGTCTATTTACATAATTATTCGGGTAATAATTACCTCGATTACCGGAGAACCCGTTATTATTTCGGTTATTGTTCGGGTTTATATTCCCGTGGTTATTATTGTTGTTGTTACCATTCGTGGGGTGCTGATTATGGTAATTTGTATTATATCTATTTCCTTGGTACCCACTGTTGATCGGTTGACTATTATTGTTTGATGACGGATTATTTCGAACTTCTGGCCGCTCATTTCTTCTTCTGCTCTGCCTGTAATATTCTTCATTCTCATAGTTTTCTAATAGCTCCGTCATCGCCTGTATGGTCTTTATCTGATTACCTCTTCGAGCTCTTATGACCTCTTCGTCATAATGATAAGAAAGCTTGTTCACCAGGCATTCCTCTGGTATGGCTGGTTCCAGGTGCTTGGCCAGGCACACCTTCCCAAGAAAGTACGCAGTCATGGTACTGCCAAACTGAGTTCTGTATCGGCCATTGCAGATGTTGTCCCTTATTAAATTCTGAGTGGTCTCTGACCAATACTTGGACTTGAACAAACTTTTGAACTGCGGATAATCGTTTATTTCGCTCCTGTTCGCCATCCACCAATTGTCCGTCATATCACGGAATGATTCGTCTAATAGTTCCCGACTATTGGACCATCGATTATTTTTATGTTTGGCCATATATTCCTCGATACGGGCCAAGAACTCCATTGGCTTCCTTTTATATTGGCGGAAGTTAAGCCATTCTCTGTTCTCGTTGATTGGGATATTAGTAAAGCTGGTTGGTCGGCTCCGAATTGCTTCCATGTCCTCCTGGTTCTGTCTCACTTGACCAGTGATGTTAGTCATCGCTTCCTCCATTCCGTCACATCTTTCCGTAATTCGAGTTCGTACCTGGCTGAGTTCTTCCTGGCTTTCCCTTCGGTTTTCTTCTGCCTTCTTGCGAGTAGATTCTTCAAGATTTGTGACCTTGGTGTTCACCACTTCCTTGAACTCTTGTACCTCCACTTCCGTCAGCCGACATCTTCCATCAACTTCTCTTATCTTTTGATTTATAGTTATGGTTTCGTCTTCCAGCCTTTTGGTCATAGATTTCTTATTTTCCTTGAGTTCCTTGTTCATTTCCTTTCTTAATAGCTCCATTCGTTCGTCTAACTTGTCTAAATTCTCTTGGTTAACTTCTCGTAATTCTTCTCGTAATAGTTGGTTATCCCCTCTTAACTCTTCCAACATCTCCCCCATCTTCTCTTCCATTTTCTTATTATTTTCTCGTAATTCTTCTCTTAATTGCTGGTTGTTATCTTCTATTTTCTTGCTGGTTTCTTCCATTTTTTCTTCCAAATTCTTCTTATTTTCTTCCATTTTCTTTTCCATCTTCTTGCTGGTTTCCTCAATTCTCTTATTGGTCCTTTCGATTTTACGGCCCAATTCTTCCTTTGTTTCTTGGTTGTCCTTCTTCAATTCTTCCCTTAATGATTGGTTATCATTCTTCAAATCTTCAAATTTTTTATTATTTTCTTCTGTAGTAGAATCCATTTTCTTATGCAAACTTTCTTCCATTCTCTTGCTGTTTTCTATCATTGCCTTAAACATTTCGTGTACTGTCATGTTTTCTGTTTCCTTCTCCGGAACATTGATTTCCCCTGTTTGCGTGGGTACTTCGGGTTGTTTCTCTGGTGGTGCTGGTTGCTTATCTTCCACCCGTTCTAATATCTTTTCCACGTCCTCCACTGGGATCGCCTCCTTATCATCCATATCAAGTTCTTTCTCGGCCTCCGCCGCTCTCTTCTTTGATGTGGCACGACGCAGCATCTTCCCTGTTTCCCTGGCTGGCTAACCGCTGCCAAGCTGAATTAGAAATTGGGCAAGTAATTACAGCCTTTCAACCCCTAATTACAGCCCTTTAGTTGGACGCCAAATTTGTAATGAAACACAAATTGAATAAATAAATAAATGTTGTTATGTATGAGAATTGTGCTCTCCTGTAAGCCCCACTGTTTGGGCTAGACAATTCTGTAATAAAACACGAAATATTTAAAAGTGTGTATGTGTGTAGTGACGTTCCGCTCTGGGAAACGTCAATTTGGTAACGTTCCTGGTCTTTGTTGTTATAAAATAAAATCTGTATGAATTGCTGTTGTTGCAATTCATAAATAAAATATAAATTTAAAATTTATATTTATAAAAAAGAATAAATTCTGAAAAAATGTTTTCGGTGTATTTATGTTCTTAAAATTTAGGAATAAATCGAGGTTGTTGATTGTAATTAAAATTATGATGGTATTATGTTTATTCTGGTAATAATTTTCCTTTCTGTAAATTTGTTGAACGGACAATCCAGTTAACTCCAAGTTTAGATGAAAACGGCACTCTTCTTCTTACTCTTGAAAGGTTGTAGTTTCACATATACTGCCTTTAAAGGTTATTTAGTTTTCTTGATTAATTAACTGTTATGTCCTTTTATAATAAAAAACCAACTCCAAGTTACCAAAAAACAAACAAAACGTTTATTAAACAAAAATAATAAATTTGGTCGATTAAATATCGATGTTACAATGCCGTATCGACTCGCTCAGGGCCGGTCGATATCAGAAGTTTACATTCGTATTATAAAAATAGGTTCTTTAAACGGTTATTAATATAAAGCCATTATAACACTTACAATTCTGAAATATCTTAAATTTAAACAATACAATGATAGTTATAAATAATAAAAGTTTATATATAATTTTATTCAAACCAATGTTCAGCCGACGGTCATTTTCTTACAGAAATGATGAGATTGGATCGAAATGGCCGCCTGACTCATGCGCGATGATAGCTTCTAATGTTGATGAAGGTACTTGTTGGAATAAAGATGTCCTTTTTACTTATAAATGTTCTTCGTAATTGTAAAGGATCGTCTTGGGAATAGTTTAATGTCACTGGTGTATAATGGAATAGTTCACTTTGTGTAAAATGTTGTTCTTCGATATATCTCCTGGTGTTTATGTGTGTAGGTTTAACCTCGAAATTTCAGTCTGTATATGGTGTAATATCAGTGTTATTCGGTATATTTAGTTATATGTGGTTCAGTTTATTGATGTTGTGTAGTTCATTGGTCAACTTCATAACTTCACAATAAATAAAATAGTTAAAAAATAATTGTATACAAAATTATTCTGAACTCGGTTATAACGTAACCGCCATTACAGGTTAATTCTATCAAATATTCACATTAAGTGCACTCTTCAACGTATAATAATGAACTGTCTGGATTTCCTTCGTCTCATGAAAATCTTAGCCTATATAATATATCTCATACATTGTTCCAAATTATCTTAACTTCCGACACACTTTAATTTTGTACATTATGCTTAGAAAGTAAGTTCGTTATTAGTTAACTGTTCGAAATATTAAATACATATTCAGTTTCACTATTCTATTCTACTTATTTTGATAGTAATTAAGTTAGTGTTACAAAGTTTCATCAGAAAATTGTATTTCTTACATTTTTTGTGAGGTAGGCCTAAAATTATACTTCCTGTCTTCTAAGTAAATAATAGCCATTTTCCCTAATATAATTATTATTCTATTAAATCTGAAATTGATATAATTGTCTATTCTCACTTATTTTATTGCAATTTAGTATATTATTGATGGTTTTTAAATACAATTCACTTGTATATGACTCCTCCTATGATAATGTCAGCTAGACTATTTCAGTTTTAATGGTATTTTTATTAGGTACATAAATACTTTTACTTATATAGTGACCATATCTTTAGAAAGCCTCATTTACATAGTATACTATATGTTGAGTTTATTTTGCATAAATATTGTCAGTTTAACTGGCTTATAAGAACAGATTTATTAATTATTTTGCAGTTTAAATTCATTATATGGCCTAGATTTGATGTGTTGCTATTTGCAAAATTTTTACCAATGTATTTATTTTATATCCTTCTCTGACTTCTTATACTTATATACTTTATTGAGAACTAGTTTTTGACTGGTATAACAGTAATTATTGATTATACAATTAAAATATAACCCCTATCTATATTAAAACTGGTACCCTGAATAACACCTTTTAGGGACATTGATTACCTAATAACATAATTAAAAATATTCTATAACATTGGGTATGATATCCATTTTTAGATAGGGTATTCCAAATTCAAAAATGACAATAAAATAACAAATTATAATAATAATATTTCTTATGAATAACTCTTATTTATCTAAATATTATATGGAATAGGAACATAACATCCTGGTTCCATATAATGGTTAACACTTTATAGAATTAATCATTAACAGTCTGTTCTGTAATTCACCATTTTACAGGATTTATTCCCCCTCTTAAAGTATAACCCTGGCTATCTGTTTTATATTCCATTCTATGGAATGTTCATATAGCTTCAGTAGCCTTTTATTAGTAATATTACTATTTCATTATCATAATAGATACTGTTCACTAAACACTTAAAGTTTGTTACTTTGTACTGCAACTCATGCACCTTTTTAAAGTTTATCAGTTATAATTTGATAACTTACACTGGTCTATGGTTATTTATAAATATTATTACTAGTCCTTTTCTAGTTTTTAACATGAAATATTCAACCATGGGGGACTGTGAAGATTTGTTCATACAAATTAAACAATAACTTTTTGGATGCACTGTTAACTCATACTACTAACACTTTTAGTTTTTTGTCAGTTGTACATTGTGATATGATTTTTTGGGGTGTTATACTTTCTCTTTGGACATTAATTTATTTTGGGGTTTTTGGGGTTCTCTCCCTATGGGGTTTTTATCTTATATGGGTCGTCTCACTTCTTTCTTCTTTCTTCAGTAGTTTTGGTTATTCTTCCTTCTTCTTTCTTCAGTAGTTTTGGTTATTCTTCTTTCTTCATTCTTCAGTAGCTTTGATTGTTCTTCTTTCTTCTTCAGTTTTGGTTATTCTTCTTTCTTCATTCTTCAGTAGCTTTGGTTATTTTTCTTTCTTCTTTAGTTTTGTTTATTCTTCTTTCTTCTTTCTTCAGTAGATTTGATTATTCTTCTTTCTTCTTTCTTCAGTAGATTTGATTATTCTTCTTTCTTCAGTAGTTTTGGTTGTTCTTCTTTCTTCAGTTGCTTCAGTGGTTTTGGTTATTCTTCTTTCTTCTTTAGTTTTGATTATTCTTCTTTCTTCCTTCTTCATTAGCTTTGGTTATTCTTCTTTCTTCATTCTTCAGTAGTTTTGGTTATTCTTCTTTCTTCAGTAGCTTTGGTTATTCTTCTTTCTTCAGTAGTTTTTCGCTGTGTATGCCTTTGTTTCTTCTGGTCTGGTTTCTTTGTCGGGGTATATTAATTGCCTGCTTCTATCTTACCTGGGTAATTTTGTTAATCACATTTTTAGTTTTCTGGGTTTTTAAATTTGTAGTATATTATATTATTTGCAGATTTTTTCTTTATTTTAACTTTTCTTGTGAGTATATTAATTAATAGTGCCTTTTAAATGATTCTAATCTGGATATTCCATATATTAGAGCTTTATCAATGATCATTGAGTAATGTATTTGTGTGGATTATCTGTCACGCTACAATATTAATTCTTGGATTCTTTTAGACTGCTACTAAATGTTCAGAAATGCATACACGAAGTATAATACATTACAATTATTAAATCTTTTTAACTAATACAAACAAAATTATTTTTTTTATTAAAGTGTGACAAAAAAAATAATTTTAGTTCAATTTGCTACAACAAGCTGTCATGGCGGCTACCCATAGTTCAAATTAACAAAACAAACAAGATGGCCGCTTGTTGTTCACCTCAATCTATGTACAATTTTTCACAACCAGTTTCTTTCAAATGAAATAATTTATACAATATGTTCACTGTGTTTATATCAGTTTTAAGTGTGTTATCAGTTGTGTTTATAATAAGGTTAATTTCTCACACAATAGTAGAGATACTTATTCACTGTAGGTTTAAATTTTTTAAGATATTCCTTTTATTTGTTCTTCTTTTGATGTATTATTATTATTATTTTATATTATCTTCATTTTTTCTTCCATCGATTTTGTACTCTTGGTTTTAAATAAATTTTACCTATTTTTCTTCAACTCAGATTTGATCCCTTGTTATACTCTTCGTCTCTTAGATACACAGAGATGACCTGTACACTTTTATGTCTAACAATAGAATGTTGAGTTTTTTTTTCCTTTTAACTGGCTTGACCAAATTAGCATAATGTTTAACCTTTGAGTTTAAGGGTCATGTGACACTGATTATTTAACATATATTGTTTTTACATTTTCCACTCCGAATTTCTCTCTAATTAATACTTAATGGTACTTAAATTGGTTTACATAGTGATCCTCCTTATAAAAAGACAAGCATTTTGACATCTCACTTGATATATGTGAGTGTCCTTAAAGATATTCTTTAATGTTTACAAAATTCTATTTTCTGGGTTTTTATGCAATTTGACATTTACTAAATTCTATTACCATTCGTTAATCTATCTAAAAATGTTATTATCATTATATAAATAAAGTTTATCTCATTAATTTTACTATTTTTTACTGGTTTACAGTAATTTGTTAGTTGTACAACAATACTATATTAATATTGGCCTATTCCTTGGTGCTTCTGGTACAATGTTCTAATTTTACAAATATTATTTGGCCTATTGGTTTAAGACCTTCTGGTTAATTACAATCATTCTTTTGGGTGTTATTACATGAGATGACCATATTTTTGCATTCTAATAATACAAATATATTAACATGGAACAAACATCTTAACTTATTGTCATGCCTTCTTGGCTTAGACTCCAATTAACCTTAAAAAAAAACTAACTAACAATAAAACTGTTTAAATTAATACTAATATTCAAACTTATATTTATTCTACTAATTTAGAAACATACCTTGGAATAATTGTTATTCCTATCTAAACCATTTTTATACCCTTTTGTTTGGTTACACCTTTTGTTTTTGGTGTGTGGTGTTATTATATTTCACTGTACAAAAAGTTATTAATCCTGACAGTCCTGTCTGTGTGATCAATAACTGATATTGCTCACTCATTATTTCACTGACACTTTAACATTGTTTACAGTTATTTCCTTATCATTTAAATTATATTAACTATTATAAACTATTGTATTGTACTTCTCTGATCCTTTTAGAAGTTTTTTATTTTGTGCATTTGCTTATTAGAATAAGGTAATTTGTCTCATTAATTGCGGTTTTATGTTGGACCTACTGTAACGTCTTTTCGCCGCGTTACAAATCCAGGGAACCCATCGTAATTAAACTCCGTTAATTAGATGGGCTGCCTACGTTGTAACAGAATGTATCACAAATAATTAATATAACAAATTACTTACTACCTGTGTAAGGAAACAATGGCAAGGTATACAATTGATTTAAGCACTCCTCATGTGTGTGTAACAAGAAGACTTCTCTTTATTAAACATTTAAAAACATTTACTGACAGATCCCATGACATTACTAATTCAATTATTAAGTTATTTAAAAGGTTTCTTTAAACTTTGGGATCAAAATTGATTCTATATAGCTATACCTCGGATCCGGGTAACCTTCGGTATTTATTCATTAAACTTTTAGTCATAATCAATTCATGATATTAGCTTGCAAGACTTTCTTTTATTGAACCATTGGAAGAATGGTATTATTGCCTGAATTATATTACTCTACATTAGCACATAAACTGTTACAACGTATGAAGTTAGAATAGTTACATGAAATTCTTAGATTTAATTTATAAGTCTTTACAAAGTTAATAGTTTCTGAAAAGTCTCTTTCAAGATGTGTTGTGTAACAAATATTAGTAACCCTCGATAGACAGGCTATCGAGTCACCTTTTAATTGGTATGCAGAAGACTCGTCCTGGGGTATCCGTCTTGGGAAACAGGAACAGCTACGTCGTCATCTCGGTCTGGTCTTCGTCAGAAAAGGGCTCCAAAGTTCGCAGGTTGAACCTTCTACGATGATCTTGTAGATTCTCGGATGTCCTGATCTGCATATTCTGTCGCGTGTACTAGAGTTTGTGGCTACTGATAGTTCACATCTCCAGGTATGACGTTGGAAGTGTTGTTATTTCTTGAAGTTCGAAGTCATCTTGTGTTACACCTTTTTTTTTACGTTTCGAGTTTTACACTTTAAATCTCTTGTTTATTTACATAACTATATGAGTTAACACATCCAGATGCTTTAGGCAGCTATTTCTGGTATACCATCTTAAGGTAAAATAAAGTCTAGGTAACATATTTTAAGAGCACAGCTCTTACGTCTATACTGTACGAAGTCACCATTGCGAGAGAGCGAAATTCTGCTCCCTTCGCCTGTACTGGACAAAATGGTAGTGGGGCAATTACCGCGCGAGAATATAGTTCCTAACTATATTTAAGTTAACATTTTTATTTATACAAACTATCCCTAAACAAATATACATAATTTAAATCAGTTGTTTTAGCGACTATCTGTGTCTTCAGATTTTTAATTATTAACATTAGGTTTTTTATCTATTTCTAACTTACACAAGACTCGGAAAACATGTCGAGTCTGGAATCAACAGGACAGCGCCTGCTCACAAGCAAAGGGTTAAATATGATATTAATAACTCTTTACAATTTATCTTTTTATTAGAGTATCTTCTAACTAACTAATTACTGCTTCCTCTCATACTGAGTACATACAGGTATTTTATATTAATACAGTGAGATTTAAATGGTTTAATAGCTCGCAACCTTAATTAATAAACATTTTTATTTTCTTGATTATTTCTTTTATTTAAATCGTCACACTACTCAGTTATTTGACATACTTATTCTGTCACATTACAATATGTACACTTTAAATTCATTATAAAATTCAAATATGCTATGGCAGCTGCATGTACTATTGTTTTATTATCTAGAACATTCTCATTCTACTATGTAATAGATTTATCTCCTAATGCCGTGAAATTAAATTCCTTGTCAAATCATAGTTAATTCACTGCTATATGTAATTTTTTTTTTTTATGTTATTAAAGGATCAATATGTAAAATTTTAGTAAATCTTCAGCTTAGTATTAACAGATACCGATTTTTTCTTCGATTTATAGTTTAATAGTTTTCAACTTTTAATGCTAATTCATAACATTTAATAAAGTCATTAACGAGTAATTTATTGCCGATGTCTAATCAACTGTTTATGATAACTAAGATGTTAGGTATTGTACATGGTAGTGATATGGAAAGCATTGCAATCGTACCCTAATTTGTAGGAATCCTGTTATATTAATACTGTTTTACGATCACATTAGCTACGCGTATGCCAACGTTGGCATTTGACATCTATGTTGCGTTCACGATGTGTGTTTGTGAGACGTACTAACGCAGGTGTTAACGTAATGCCATAGAGATCAATCCTAATTTTTATATTTTGGGGGGTGCTACATCTACAATAATTTGAGGGTACACACCGACATGCTTTTGATTTATATCTCGCGAAAAGCGAATTTTACGTCTGCGCCAAAGGTAAATTTCCTCTCGTATATTAACTTCCATTTTCGTCTCTGTTAGCATAATCTACATCTCTTCACCAAATAGTAAAAACTGTTAAACAGTACGACAATTTAACATTTTCGTGTGCTGTGTTATCCATGTAATTCAAAATTCAACGCTACTTAAAAGAGTTTTGTACTCAATCTAAGCGTGTTGTAATAAATTACTAAATTATTATAGAATAAACTAAATTTACGTAGTTTATTCGTAACGAAGTAAGAACGAAGTAAACTCATTATTGTTAAAAAGATTTTTTTTTTAACTTTCTATAAATTATTAAGAATATTTTAAGCACTTTAACTATTTTTTTGTCAAATTTCAGATTTTAATTTCAAATATTTTTCTGAATATAATATTTTCAAAATGCAAAATGTTTAGTCAGATTATTAACACAAAGATGTAGTTGTGCGTGTGATGGCGTTCCTTTGCTATCCATAAAAACTTATTGCATGTTTTTTTTTTTTGGTTTTGTTTGTTATTACATTTCTGAGTAAGTTCAGCATTAATGTGGGAAATGTTTATCTCTTTAGGTCAATATTTCTGCATTAGTATTACAGTTTCTGTTGTGACCCCTCTTTCTATTTTTATGCTTTATACAAATAAACCCATTTTTTTTTTTTTTTTTGAAAGAGGGGCCACTAGTTAATTAAAACTAGGCGGAAGGCCTAGAGAAGCAAAAATGAGCTGGGTCCAGTGAGACGGAACTTGCAATAAAACTCGGTCGATAAACAGTAATAACAATCTTTTATTCTTCCTTAATTCCCATAATTCATGTTACATCTTGATTCAGAAAATTTCAATATCTGTAAGTGCCATTATAACAATAGTCTCAACCAATAAATAAATTTCAATATATTAATAAAACAATTACAATAAGGCCATTTCAATTATAACAGCAATTAACATTCCTACAAATAATTCACCCACATATATATATATATATACACAAAATATACAAAATACAAAAATACACATACACATATATACAAAATAACTCTACGCAACAACACAAATTACTAATTTATTGGCGCATAGGATATGATAGTAGGTGTATTTCAAATTACAAGTCTATATTGGAGGGTTTAAGATTATTTATTGTACAAACACAAGTTATAGTTTATATGGTATATTTGAAATGTACAGAATGTAATGTTTGATATAGAGTCTTTCTTTTAAAATGTTAAATAATGTTCATACGCAAGACGTGATACGTTACATAAGAAGACTCCCACGATGATGTTGAAGAGAAGGGCCGGTCTTTGCGGTGTAGTTGGTCCGTCAGGTGTGGCTTCCAAATGACAGACGTTTCACCAGAAACGTTTACAGCTGGGCTGGCGTCCTGTAACAGCTGGGCTGGTCCTATAACAGCTGGGCTGGTGTCCTTTAACAGCTGGGCTGGTGTCCTATAACAGCTGGGCTGGTGTCCTATAACAGCTGGGCTGATGTCCTATAACAGCTGGGCTGATGTCCTGTAACAGCTGGGCTGATGTCCTATAACAGCTGGGCTGATGTCCTGTAACAGCTGGGCTGATGTCCTGTAACAGCTGGGCTGATGTCCTGCAATACCCACGATGAATCCGACACTTCGCACACACAACGGTACTACGGATTTTATTACTCGCAAAACTTATATAGAGTTTAAGACCAAGTAATATCTCAGGTGACAGTGAGTTTAATCTAATAACGGTATATTGAGCTTATACCTCTCCGGCTTCTTCAAGTGTTCTCGCGAATACCAAGGTCTACCGCGATCAGCAGACCACCCTATGAGGAAATCTTGCACTAGCACGGAAACGTCTTGATGGAACTATTGCGTAACAATTAATACTACTGTCACTGCGGAAAATCTCGCACAGTGATACAGTTACACTCACTTCTTACACACGTAATACTACAATATTAATATCGTGTGTAAAGATATAAATCAATTGTTATGCGTCACACGCGTTACTATCCCGAAAAGTCTTAACAGATCCTTGCAAGCGGTAGAGTCTTGTACAAGGATTGTATGTACCGTTCACGGTAGCAGCAGTGAAGAACTGCTTGTAAATTTTCGCACAATGCGTTAAAACACTGGTGTGTGCAAATGTACCACACACACAGCTCTGAGTCTTCCCGTTTCACTAACGACGAATAGTTTTTACAACACCTTGCAAGCGGTAGAATTCTTGTACAAGGAGTGCACGTTCCGTTCGCGGTAGATGGCGTAGAAGAACTGTCGTAATTATACGCGTAATGCGTTTAAACACTCCTGCGTGCAGATGTACTACATACACAGTTCTGAGCCTTCTCGTTTCACTATCGACGAATAGTCTTTACAACACCTTGCAAGCGGTAGAATTCTTGTACAAGGAGTGCACGACCCGTTCGCGGTAGATGGCGTAGAAGAACTGCCTGTGTAATTTTCGCACAATGCGTTAAAACACTGATGTGTGCAAATGTACTACACACACAGTTCTGAGCCTTCTCGTTTCACTATCGACGAATAGTCTTTACAACGAATCACAGGATCATGATAGGCGGGGCAAGTTCATATATTACACAGACAATGGACATTCATATTATTCGTAGATGGTTAAGTTTGGTTGTTATCAATTGTATTTAGTAAGGTTAAGGGTTTAGTTTAGAAAAACTGTGCATTATTATTTATGGTGATTCATGTACTGTGTTAGTGGAAATGTGCGCGCGTGCGCGTGTGGAAAACGTTTCCCGGGCGGTGCGTGAAGTATTATCGTTGTTTTGACATTAGCTGAACTGAGACATGTGTATCGCTACAATCCCTATACCTGTCGGACTATTGTTTACGTTCTTGCATATTATTAGTATGTAGTCAGCATGCATGAGATACGAGTAGTCTGATTACCGCTATGCATGCTGTTTCAAAGTAAATGCACTCTACTGCATGAAAAGTGCTTGGTCACTTTACTAACCATGTGACTTCCATCCACCAATAGAATGCGGACTGGTGGTTGGAAATTTTCTTAAGCCTGTCGTTACACAGGCAGTTCTTCTACGCCATCTACCGCGAACGGGTCGTGCACTCCTTGTACAAGATTCTACCGCTTGCAAGGTGTTGTAAAAACTATTCGTCGTTAGTGAAACGGGAAGACTCAGAACTGTGTGTGTAGTACTTTTGCACACAAAAGTGTTTTAACGCATTGTGCGAAAATTTACAAGCAGTTCTTCACTGCTGCTACCGCGAACGGTACATACAATCCTTGTACAAGACTCTACCGCTTGCAAGGATCTGTTAAGACTTTTCGGGTTAGTAACGCGTGTGACGCATAACAATTGATTTTATATCTTTACACACGATATTAATATTGTAGTATTACGTGTGTAAGAAGTGAGTGTAACTGTATCATTGTGCGAGATTTTCCGCAGTGACAGTATCATTTATTGTTACGCAATAGTTCCATCAAGACGTTTCCGTGCTAGTGCAAGATTTCCTCATAGGGTGGTCTGCTGATCGTGGTAGACCTTTGTATTCGCGAGAACACTTGAAGAAGCCGGAGAGGTATAAGCTCAATATACCGTTATTAGATTAACTCACTGTCACCTGAGATATTACTTGGTCTTAAACTCTATATAAGTTTTGCGAGTAATAAAATCCGTAGTACCGTGGTGTGCGAAGTGTCGGATTCAACGTGGGAATTGCAGGACATCAGCCCAGCTGTTATAGGACATCAGCCCAGCTGTTATAGGACATCAGCCCAGCTGTTATAGGACATCAGCCCAGCTGTTACAGGACATCAGCCCAGATGTTACAGGACATCAGCCCAGCTGTTATAGGACACCAGCCCAGCTATTATAGGACCAGCCCAGCTGTTACAGGACGCCAGCCCAGCTGTAAACGTTTCTGGTGAAACGTCTGTCATTTGTAAGCCACACCTGACGAACCATCTATACCGCAAAGACCGGCCCTTCTCTTCAACAACATCATCGTGGGAGTCTTCTTATGTAACGTATCACGTCTTGCGTTTGAACATTATTTAACATTTTAAAAGAAAGACTCTATATCAAACATTACATTCTGTACATTTGAAATATACCATATAAACTATAACTTGTGTTTGTACAATAAATAATCTTAAACCCTCCAATATAGACTTGTAATTTGAAATACACATACTATCATATCCTATGCGCCAATAGTTTAGTAATTTGTGTTGTCGCATAGAGATATTTTGGCGCTTAGCAACGTAGGGCTCGTAAAATAGCGGAAATTTGACGCTATTACATATTTGTCTATGAATATAAAATTTGTTGGAAAAATCCGACGTATAAATATAATTAACGTAATAATTGTATGTGTATTGTTCATGTGAAAAGCTGAGGATATAATTTTTCAAGTGTGCATATTCTCTTGTATATCGTATATGAACAGATTTTATCAGTATATTGGAGGTAGATTATTAGTTGTTGTATGTTAGATAAGGTATTTACATGTTGATATTTTGAACTGCTTTTTCAGTGCGCATAAACTGGTTACCATATGTTCTAATCTTGTGGTGATAATAATAACTTGCTTTGCGTATAAATCAATAAATTTAAATTTACAATATTTTAAACTGAAATTTGGTCACTATGGCGGAGTCAAAAGGGATAGAGAATGCTTTAGCGGCCATATTAGCGAAGATGGAAACCATGTCTGAAGAAATGGAAACCATGTCCGAAGAAATTAAATCTGGTAAAATAGAAGCCGGGAAACAAAACAAATCACTCCATGATGAAAACGAGAAATCATACGTGGCCATACAGGAGCAATCCGAACAAAGCAAACAAGTGGTAGAAGCGGCAGAAAAGCATATTAGCGAGACCGTGGAAACTATGAAAGCCAATATAGAGGCAAATTTGGAAGTCAATAAGTCACGACTTATTGAATATGAAGCGAAACTCTCTGGAATGGCAGAGCAAGTAGTGCAACACAGATCTACGATAAATGAATTAATGGCCGAACGAGACCTGCGGATTCAAAAGCTACAACATCAAGTGTCACGATTGCTAAGTACCTCGTCACCACTAAACTGTACCACGTATGTATATAAGACTTGGAATGACGTCAATTCACAGCAAAAATTTTATGGACGGGAGAATAAAAAATTTCAGTATCAAACTCAAACCAAGCAAACACAGTCACCAAAACAACATAAAATACCTAATAGAAATACCAATCGGAAATTGTGTAAACATAAGGGTATGAATGAAGTTTCAAAAGCCCGTTGTAACCATAAAAAACAGTTCAATAAATCAAATGTGAAAGATGTTAGTTATAAGAGAAAATTTGTAGTGTCCGGCCTGTATCCTGCCGAAATTAGAGATAGTTTGATTTGTAATAACAATAGTAATGAAAATGAGAAGAGTATTAGTATGGAAAGTGACACTGAACTCATTGTCAACGCGAAAATTAACGGATGTGTCGGCGAAGTTTTATTTGACAGCGGGGCAGAAATCTCGTTAATGGATGAGCGATTCCTAGAGAGGCACAGGAAACATTTTAAAAAAATCCCGATTCTGCCAGCAGCCCACAAAATCATAAAATCAGCGACGGGTGAATCTCAGAGGGTTGACCGTCAAGCTATGATAACAGTATCCATTCAGGGAATGGAAATAGAAGTCTCTGTGCTTATTGTCAAGAAACTCGTGTATGTTATTTTGGGAGTGGACGCATTAAATAAACTGCACGCGACCATTGATTTTCCAAATAAAATACTAACATGTACTGTAAATAATAGTAAACACGATATCAGGTTAGGACGCAGGAGGGGTAAGACGGGGTCTGATTGTGAACCTATTACTATAACTCGCCCAGCGGTTCAACTTGCCGATAAGATAACACATAATCTGAGGACTCACAGCAGGCAGATAACGAGCAGTGAGCAAGATAAGCTGCAAAGTATGCTTGATAAATTCGAATCTGTGTTTTCAAAAAATCCTACCATCACGAATGTATATGAACACAATATTCAGGTCGCTGATGAAAATAAATTTGTACGGAAGACGTACCCCATCCCCCTTCACTATCAACAACAGGTTGATGCCGAAGTTAAGAGTATGCTTCAGAATGGTGTGATTGAACGAACTGATAGCAATTTTTTAAATCCTATGGTTGTTGTTAAAAAGAAAAATAACGACATTCGATTATGTCTCGACATGAGAAATCTAAATTCTATTACAAAAAAATGCTACGACTGTGCTCCGAATGCGGAGAACCTATTCATGAAATGTCAAGGTGTTAAATACATGTCTCGCCTTGATCTCAAAAGTGGATTCTGGCAGATTCCCCTTGCCAAAGAGTCGAGAAGATACACAGCATTTCTATATCGAAATAAATGCTATCAGTTTAGAGTAGTTCCCTTTGGTTTGGTTACAAGTTTAGCGGCCATGGTCAGATGTTTGGAGTTAGCTCTGGGACCCGAGGTGGAGGACTTCGTCAGCATATTTGTTGATGATATTTTGGTCATATCCAAATCATTTGAAGAACATCTTGAACATCTCAAGATTGTATTTCAGAAATTGCAAGCCGCTAACCTGACTCTCAATCTTGAAAAGTGTAAATTCGGGAAATCGCAAATTAAATTTTTGGGACATATTATCTCAGCGGAAGGTATAACAACTGACCCGGAAAAAATACGTGCGATCATGGAGTTCCCGAAACCCACAAAACCCAGGGATATCAGAGCGTTCCTCGGATTGACTGGTTACTTCAGACGTTTTACGCCAGAATATTCTGGGACAATTGAGCCGTTGTTAGAACTGCTTCGTAAGAGTACTAAATGGAGATGGGAGGAGCGTCATCAGCATGCTTTCGACGCGACTAAAAATTTGTATAGTAGGAACCTGCACGTGTTCCATCCTGAGAAAAGGGGCACATATGTCCTGAATTGCGATGCTTCGGATTACGCCATTGGGGGGGTACTCTACCAACGGAATGAGAAGGGTGAAAACAAAATAATTGCGCACAGCAGTAGGTCACTAAAAGGGGCCGAACGTAACTATTTCACATCGGAGAAAGAAATATTGGCTATTGTGTACTGCATTAGTAAATTTCGTTATTACCTGGTTGGACAACACTTCGAAATCCTTTCGGACAACCAGGCCTTATCGTTCATGTTGCGCTGCAAGTTGGCGAACGCTCGCATATCCCGTTGGATCATGGCCATCCAAGAGTACGACTTTACCATTAAGTACTGTAAGGCAAGCGAGAACCAAGCAGCTGACACGTTAAGCCGATACCCTCCAATGGTGGAAGAACGTCATGCGTCTAATAACCAGGAAGTTCAAATTCTAGCTGTCAAATATAAATTAGAAGACAGTCTCAAAAATAAGTTAAGAAATATTGGTATGGAACAACAGCGGGACACAAAATTGAAGCGGATATGTGACGCTATCCGGATACAAGAAAACCCTAAGTACAGAATATATAAAGACGTAGTGTATAAAATTATCAATGGCGGATGGAAGATTATGGTACCGGACGCCATGGTGGAAGACCTCACCTGGATGTGTCATGAGAGTCTGGCTCATGCGGGGCCTTATAAATGTTACCTGGCAATGCGGGAGGATTTTGTGTGGCTAAATATGACCAGGAAAATAAAGGCCATACTCCGCTCATGCCACATCTGCCAAACAGCGAAATATCCGAACCAACATACCCAGGTTGAAATGGGTAACATTGTTGTGCGTAATAAAAATGACCTTGTATGCATTGATTTTTTGGGTCCACTTCCTCGGGCGGCACGTGGAATGAAGAACCTTGTGGTTGTTACGGATGCCTTTACCAAACATGTTAGCCTATATGCTATTGGTAAACCTACTACGTCGGCTGTCATAAACATTATGCTAAATAAATACATGCCGAAAAATGGTCCCGTAAGGAAGATACTCTCAGATCAAGGTAAACAATTTACGAACACCAAGTGGCACTCCGAGCTTGAGAAACACGGGGTCCAGACGGTCTTGACTGCGATCCGGAGACCGCAAGGTAACTTGGCCGAGCGGGTCAACAAGGAGTTGGGACGGTTGTTCCGTACGTACTGTAATACTAACCAGAGTAAGTGGCCGGAATTCCTAGAATTTTTTGAGTATGCCATAAATGGAAATTATAATTCTACTACTGGGTATACTCCGAATGAACTCCAAACCGGAGAAATGCCAGGCCGGGTCTGGGGTAAACACATTGAAAGGATAGCGACGCATAATATGCCTATACCAGTTGAGATAAAGAAAATCGAGGCTAGAAGACGCATTAAAAAGTGCGCCGAGGAGCGCACGGAGAAATTTAATGCGGAACATAAACTAGTCAAGTTCAAGACTGGAGAGAGTGTGCTTTTACGAGCATTAAATGTTGGAAGAAGGGAGGACAACACAGCCGCGAAGTTTTTTAGGCTGTATAATGGTCCGTATACCCTGTCGGAGCAAGTTGGGAAAAATAACTTTATCTTAACCAACCCAAATACCAACCGTGCGATTGGTAAATTCCATGCGTCCTCATTGAGGAAGTATTATACAAAGGATCCGTAAACTCAGAAATAAATGTCAGGATATAGGGGTAAGAATGTGTAGTGATGTTAAATATGTCAAGTTCAGGTTTAAATGTTGTATGTAAGATGACTCTGAGAGTGAACAATAATCTAGTTTAGATAAGGAATATTGTCTGTGTACGCTATGACCCTGCATAAGATTTCGTTATCTGTGTGTCAAGAACATGTGTGTTTGTTTTGGTTTGAAGGTTACCACGTGTCTTTTGATTTGATGCTTCTGTCAATGTGACAGTTGGAAATGTTAGTATTAATTGAGGATGTTTATTTGATTTTAGTTCGAGGGTATTATTATTATGTCAGGATTAGGAAATTGTTTGGATATATTGAAAAAAAAAATTTATTTTTTATTTTTTGTTAGTTACTAAAAAAAAAAAAATTTTTTTTTATGCGGGAAGGAGTTAATCCTGCAACGAATCACAGGATCATGATAGGCGGGGCAAGTTCATATATTACACAGACAATGGACATTCATATTATTCGTAGATGGTTAAGTTTGGTTGTTATCAATTGTATTTAGTAAGGTTAAGGGTTTAGTTTAGAAAAACTGTGCATTATTATTTATGGTGATTCATGTACTGTGTTAGTGGAAATGTGCGCGCGTGCGCGTGTGGAAAACGTTTCCCGGGCGGTGCGTGAAGTATTATCGTTGTTTTGACATTAGCTGAACTGAGACATGTGTATCGCTACAATCCCTATACCTGTCGGACTATTGTTTACGTTCTTGTATATTATTAGTATGTAGTCAGCATGCATGAGATACGAGTAGTCTGATTACCGCTATGCATGCTGTTTCAAAGTAAATGCACTCTACTGCATGAAAAGTGCTTGGTCACTTTACTAACCATGTGACTTCCATCCACCAATAGAATGCGGACTGGTGGTTGGAAATTTTCTTAAGCCTGTCGTTACACAGGCAGTTCTTCTACGCCATCTACCGCGAACGGGTCGTGCACTCCTTGTACAAGATTCTACCGCTTGCAAGGTGTTGTAAAAACTATTCGTCGTTAGTGAAACGGGAAGACTCAGAACTGTGTGTGTAGTACTTTTGCACACATAAGTGTTTTAACGCATTGTGCGAAAATTTACAAGCAGTTCTTCACTGCTGCTACCGCGAACGGTACATACAATCCTTGTACAAGACTCTACCGCTTGCAAGGATCTGTTAAGACTTTTCGGGTTAGTAACGCGTGTGACGCATAACAATTGATTTTATATCTTTACACACGATATTAATATTGTAGTATTACGTGTGTAAAAAGTGAGTGTAACTGTATCATTGTGCGAGATTTTCCGCAGTGACAGTATCATTTATTGTTACGCAATAGTTCCATCAAGACGTTTCCGTGCTAGTGCAAGATTTCCTCATAGGGTGGTCTGCTGATCGTGGTAGACCTTTGTATTCGCGAGAACACTTGAAGAAGCCGGAGAGGTATAAGCTCAATATACCGTTATTAGATTAACTCACTGTCACCTGAGATATTACTTGGTCTTAAACTCTATATAAGTTTTGCGAGTAATAAAATCCGTAGTACCGTGGTGTGCGAAGTGTCGGATTCAACGTGGGAATTGCAGGACATCAGCCCAGCTGTTATAGGACATCAGCCCAGCTGTTATAGGACATCAGCCCAGCTGTTACAGGACATCAGCCCATCTGTTATAGGACACCAGCCCAGCTATTATAGGACCAGCCCAGCTGTTACAGGACGCCAGCCCAGCTGTAAACGTTTCTGGTGAAACGTCTGTCATTTGTAAGCCACACCTGACGAACCATCTATACCGCAAAGACCGGCCCTTCTCTTCAACAACATCATCGTGGGAGTCTTCTTATGTAACGTATCACGTCTTGCGTTTGAACATTATTTAACATTTTAAAAGAAAGACTCTATATCAAACATTACATTCTGTACATTTCAAATATACCATATAAACTATAACTTGTGTTTGTACAATAAATAATCTTAAACCCTCCAATATAGACTTGTATTTTGAAATACACATACTATCATATCCTATGCGCCAATAGTTTAGTAATTTGTGTTGTCGCAATATATATATATATATATCAATCTGGTTCCTTTTTTTAACACATAATTTAAACATATAATATAACACACATATACCTCTATATCACATAATCACAGACAACTTACAATTATAAAGCCTGGCGCACCGCCTGCATCTTCTATCTAATGCATACATGCAGGTAAAGAAAATCTGGACTTGCCATCATCACAAATTACAATTATAACTTAAGGTGCCAGTACAGCCGGTATGAATCTTAGAAAATAGCAAAATCTTTAATTTTAGAAATGTGTAAAATTTTAAAGCAGATTTGAATCGATCAGAACAGCAAACCCTTTTACATTTTTAACCCTTCTTGAGACCACATTTGTAATAAGTCATGATAATAAAACGATGATGCTTAATCTGGTTAATAAAATAATAATAATAATATTTGATCTGTATGACATACAAGGATAAGTTAGACTTGCTATAATAATAGGCAAAATGTAAAACTAGTAGATTCATATAATGCACAGGACATTTGTCCTAAAATGGTTACATGTTTAGAAAGACTTCTTTCTTTAATCATAACGGTTTGATAATAAGCAAAATTAACTAGACCAGTTTAGCAAGTAAAAGCCAGAATCTAAGTTACAATAACAAGTACCGCCTGTACATTTCATTCCATTCAAAATTCTGACAATCTCTAAATATAATTCGTATATGCAAAAAAAAAATTAAATTTAATATCAGCCATCTGTGCATATATAAAATTAAAACCAGGTGGTATACTAGCAGCTGTGGAAGTGTGCCAGAATAGACCGGACCTGACCAGGTGAGACCAGTCTCAGACCTGCACGAAACGGCACCAACATGAACCCCAAAAAAACCTATTAAGAATTAACACTGAAACGGCAAGAAAAACCCAAACCCCCAGCCCTTAAATACAGGAAAATAATTAAATGTGAAACCCCAGTAACCCTCAGAAAACATCTGAACCAGCCGGTTCAGAATCAAGAAACTCATACCTATACTTAGCTTTACAGAACATTTTACCCTTACAATATTAGCATTCAAAATCTATGAAAAAGCTTTGGCGCACCCCCACAGTGTAGCTCACAATTACAGTGATAGTACGTTCTAAGTGTGGATAATGTTCATAGTAAATGTGTTGGTGACACACCCTTGATCTAACTGTCTAGCTGAGTAAGCACATTGCTCCAGCACAATTTGTCACACTGAAGTTTTGCGGGCCAGGCCAAAAAAAATAATAAAAGAGTTCATATCACCTTAACTGAAGCGGTTGAATTACATCTTTACTGTTAGCTAGCTCCCTCCTCGGTACAGACAAGTTTCAGGTGGTTCATGGCTGGTGAAGGTGGCAGTACACCAGCTCTAGTACGTCTCCGTTCTAGGGCGAGAACCCGGGAAGTCTCAAAAATTTAGCCTGCCATCAGAGATGAGAAGAAAACTGCCCAAGTAAACTGTCCGAGGTGAGGAGCAGCTGATTATTCGGTGAAAGACTGCCTGTGAATGATTCGTCCAGCAGCAGCGTAACGAACCCTAAACTTCGCCACTAGATCGCGTGATAGTCGAGGCACTGCCAGCGAAATATCGCCTCGCTAGCAGACATTGACAAGTCATCGAATTTATTATTGTAAAAATATAATTTGTATTTCCTCGATCGCCGGGTTATGCAAACACCGGCACACTGTAACTAATTTTCTCGATTGACTGCCTTACGTACGTGGTCTGCTTGTCTGTCTCAGTGACTTTATTGGTTAGGCAATCTGTTAAAGTGTGTTTCAGGTAAGAATTTAGTGTACCGGGATAACGATAAACAGGTTTATTTATTTTGATTTACCTTTTTTATTAACAGACGTTTACTGTTTCCTATATATTTTAAATCTTTGAGAAAACAAAGCACGGTGATGTCTACAGGCTTAAATATAATGTGACCCTAATGTTTCAAACATGACATTAAACTAAGGCACTATATTTAATCCATATCTATAATACAAGTTAGGACGACATATAAGATATTTATATTCATATAGCACGTCAAGCACATAAATAAAGTTAGCAATATAATGTATTATTAACACATAATAATATATAAACTGCATAAACTTCCTAATTTAATTAGTTTTACTGTGTGTGGATTGTAATTGACATTAACGATCGTTAATATAAAACTATTTAAATTTGGACAAAAAGCCTATAGGTTTATCTATGATTACTGCACGGTTTTACAAACCAATCTCTTTCAGTTAATTGTAGCTGTGTTTTCAAATTATAATTTGCAGTAACTATAATTATACAATTTGTTACAAACACGAAACAGTAATGTTGTAGTTGTTGCGCGAAACATATGGATTATTATGCACGTTTCCTAACATATTGGTTAAAACTGTGACATAAATCTCTAAAAAATAGATGCTGTCTACCATCATTTAAATTTGAAAACAGTAAAGTTTACATTACACAATAAATTAGTACCTGAATTCACAAAATATTTCTAAACTTAAAAGTTAAACAGTAGAGTATCACTGCAGTGAAAGGGAGTCTTGTAAAACTTCCTACTTGCAGAATACGGCAGACATATAAATAAGCAGGATACCTTCATTTGAAAATCCAGAATTTAGTTACGAAGATCATATTGCACACATATAGGAAATCATTATTATAGCGCTCTTTATCCGTACTGGGATGCGCTGCCACAGGTTCCGGACATCAAAACAGGCCACTTCGAGACGACAATAAATCTGAAATATTTAGACTCTAATAAATCAATTTTATAAAGCCATTGTTTTATTCAAAGTGAGGGTTTCTTATTCAAACTTTCATTAAGCATTCTTACGTAAAACTCTCAACTTCTAGAACACGTGTGTAAAAAAACTGCTAAAGAGACTTGGACACCATACCTTGGACTTTGAAAGAACAATGTAAACAAAGCAGATTCTTCAACAATTTTAATATCAACACTATCTGAATCGATTAATTTCAAGGAAAATACTTTTATGAATTCTTAAAAAACTTTACTATTAAACGTGGTTTATAGAAACAAAATCAAATGAATAATTGATAATCAGCAAGACACTAGGAACAAATCCTAGTGTATCAGCCTAGTGTGTTAGCAAATAGATAAAACCTGTACAATTTTTCCTTACTACATTACTCGTTAACAGCTTTGTAGGACAGAATTCAGTTGCTAAACAATAGCCTTACAGTTCAGTTGAAACTGTTTTAGGTATTAACGAATTTGTCTGCTTTGATAAACACGTTAAATATTTTCACTTTGCCTTTCTAAAACACTTTTACTGCCTAAAACTTGTTACAAAATTGCTATTCATATTACAGACATGTATGTTCTGTACATGATGTGAGGGGGCGGAACGATTGCATACACAAAAGTAAAAACAGTTATGCTTCAAAATACAAACACACGCAGATAACGCCTTCCTCGTTTTAGTCTCTGATAAAGTTGGATTTGATAATTTACAGAAATTACATAAATATATGTTCGAAAGAATCTCAAAATATAGAACCGCATGGACAAAAACTGTGGAAGCCATATGTTTGTTACCTTCAAATACTGCAATTATGTTGAATGACATAAAAGAAAATTATATAATTATATTGAACCTTTACTGCGTAAATTGACTACCAAATACGAGATACAGAATCTAATGCACACTGCCCTGTTCCTAACGTCCTATCAGATGTGTTAGGCACATAGGTACTAACATATTGACGTACATACACAGGAAGGTACAAAAGCCAATATTCCATAGTGTGTGTAGCTACCTCATTCAAACCATTACCACCACCAAACGAAGCAGCGGTTATCAATCAAAAGTATTATTTTATCTCACTAAATCTACGTTGTTGACATTTGTCTGCACGTAAAGGAAACAACGGCTATAACGACAGCAGAATGACCACGACAAACTGAGTCTACTTTATTGATGGTTGATGACAAATAATTGTGGCAACGCCGCGTTCACATTGAGTCAAGACGATGATATCGCCTTATTGACGGTGCAATCTGATTGGCTGAATCAGTGTCGAGACACTGTCGCACATCTAAGCACACATTATTAAATTAAAGGCTTCTGACTTTCAACCGTTCGACTGATATATTGTTAGCATTCTTTCAGTGTACTTATGTACATAATTAGTGAAATAATGTCTAGTGCTGCGATTTATCCACTAAAGTAGCAGATGCCTTGTTATTTTAACTGTTGTTAATTTATTTTTCTCATGCTTGGATTCGCTTTGTACCGGAATAGTATTTGTAGACTCTTTATTTCCTCTTATTTATAGTTGTTTTCTTTCTTTTTCAGTAGAGATTTATTTCTACTTAATTTATGTACACACGCAACGTTTTGTGCAGGATAAATGACAGATGGTCCAACCAGGCTCAGACTTTGCGGTCATAAAATGTATTGGATGTCCAGAGTATCTGCATCTTGACTCTGTTGTGGATTCATGATATTTTTATTTTGTTTATTTTAATTTTTGCTGGACTATTACGTATAATCTGGGAAAAATACGATAAAGAGTACCTTCAAAATATTATAAGGTAATGGCTGTTTCAGTATTTGTCTACTGTTGTGAAGGCCTGACGCTGAGAGAGAAGGATTGTTCGCAAAGGCAGCCGAAATACAGATAAAGTATTTGAAGCTAGTCAAGGAATTTAGAAGAGCGACGTGTAGAAGAAATGATATTAGTGCACAGTCGACGAGAAGATCTTCTTCTTCTGCTCTATGCAGATGTTGATGGGCTTGCAGTTTCTTCTTTCTAAAAGGATAGTCTCCTAACCTCTGCATACCTTCTTCCTCCTTAAATTTATCAATATACTCCCATCTGGGCGTTCCCCTTTTAGTACACTCCTCAATCATTTCCTCGATCAGGTTGGTGACGTAGTAGGTGGCAACTGTACGGACTTTCATTTCCACATTAGTTTTAAACAGTACAACTTTCACTCTCTCTTTGCAGTTGCTCACCATTGTACATTATTTCTGTCTGCGGTATCTTTATCCAGCATCACATTTCGAAAGATTGGAGGTGTAGCTCCTTTCCAGTTCTTTCAAGGTAGAGTTTTATGCTCCATACGTGCTTATGCTCCTAATGCACGTTTTATGAATGTCTTATTTGTTTCCAGGGACACGTTTTCGGAAGTCATTAAAGATGTTTTCATAAAAATTTCCCTTTTTCTCCTAAAATTCAACTTTTTCTATCGCTGGTGGAAATCACATCTGATGAAGTGGAACTCCTAAGGTAATAAACAAATAACATGATAAAAAGTTAAGATGCTAATAATATATTGTGTAACATTAATGAGAAAACAAATGAAATATATCCGAATTCCATGGCTATTATATTTTATAATTTTCTTGGAAGAAGAGACGTTAAACGAGCAAGATTCAAATACAACAAGACATGACGCCGCCAAAAGCGGATAGTTCCTAATCGTTGAAGAGATGATGACATCGAGAAGTATAGATAGCAAAGTTCCTAATGACAGAAATTAGTAGCACTTTATATAATAGGTAAGTTGACGTAAGCTTTGTGTGTTTCAATTAAATTAAACATGTCCTAAGTAAATTAAATTCCAGACAGAGGATATTACAGTTTATTAAAATATTTTTGTATATTAATCATTGACACTAATAATAACTTTTTGCGGGGCCATTTCTTTACATATTACATTCGTTTACAAGATGCCGCATATTGTTACAACTAACGTATAAAATATACAACTGTTGTAATACATTTGGTTGCACAGAAATATATAAAGTACAAATTTCAAAACAAAGTTCATCAAATTCCGGAATTTTATGAACTGAAATAAGTAGGTCTATGTGGGATTTGTGTGGAGTTCGTTATGTGTTGCGGACTGAGTACAAAATTTCGTTGTTAATTACGTCATTCCAATATGACGGACTTAAAATTATTACTTAAAACAATAATAGAATGGGCTTGGCATATTGTACGTGCTTGTGAAAGCAGGAGTTATTAAGAAGATGTTTAATGGAAAAGGAAAAGGTAAAAGGAAATTTGGAAGGCAAAAGTTGAGATGGTGGGACGGGGTAAGTCAGGACATCAGTACTCTTAGAATTAGAAACTGGAAGAATATGGCTATGAATGCAGAAGAATAGCGAAACTTCTGAAGAATACCAGGGCCCACAAAAGGCTGTCGAAGATGATGATGATGATGATGACGACATAAACAATAAGCTTGTCCATTACTGAACACACATAGTCGAGCATTGTGGAGATTGCATTTGATTTACGGAAGGTATCCATTTTTGTTACAGAAAAATCTTAAGTCATTAGTTCCGTGTGTGAGACTTCATCGATGGATTAAGAGTATTTTAATGGAGACAATATACCGTCTTGTAGATCTCGGTTGTGTTGAAATAGATCTAAAATATTTGCCTTCACGCTAATGCACTGAAAACTGCGTAAATTAAAGTAACCAAATGCGAAGTGTTAAAAGCGTTAGACATAAAATATTAAATCAAAACTATATCGCGTATAAAATATTGGAGATTTATTACAATCTTATGCTTTTGTTGTTGTTTTATTATTATTATTATTATTGTGACTATGCTTATTATTATTTATTTCTCAAATTAGTGGTAAATTAAACAAAAATATGATAAATATTGTCTTTGCAAGATGAAAGGCAAAATAATAGATACGGTTAGGATTTTATGTGGTAAAAGTTAGAAAAAATATGTATTTGAAATAAATTCAAAATTAGATTATAAATATTTGAAAACATACGATATAAATTTTTGAGTCGGATCTTTCGGTTATTAGTATAAAATTATGATTACTATTATCATTATGTCTGTGCAGGGCAATGCTAACGATGAGCGTTCTTAAAGAGCCGCTATGTATGACTTCAATTGTCGCCAAATAATGCCTTATAGTCCGAAAATGTTCGTTCAATGTTATGCGTTTTCAGTATTGATTGTACAGTTGAGATTGACGGTAATTATATTGTCATTTTTATTACAGTATCGTTTGTTGGTTATATATTTATTATCATCCAGTTGTATTATATTTATTTTACCTTTTGAATAATTAGAGTTTTGTAGCTCCGATTTCCACGTTGTCGCCATATACTTTTCCATTTAGTTCTGGTAATTTTTAAAATATAAAAAAATTGTTCATATTAATTTTTTATTACACAAATTACAATTAACGAGTAATTATAAAAAATTAATGCTATATATTTAAAATATAAGTGAAAGAATGTATTCGTAACCAAATTCGTTCACACTTAACAGTCAAATATGTAAATAAATTAAAACATAAATTTTCAATCCTTTTTGGTTTTTAAATGAACAAACGCTGTTTATTGAAATATTCCACAAGTTTATACGAATCAAAACGGCAGACATACAGTGATTTCATGGTTGGTACGTAGGACAGTACCAGTGTTGGGCGTTAATCCAGATTTGGTTGAGTGTCATACTCGAAATTACCACGGATTTGAAATCGGCACAAACGTCAGTTATCTGCAAGTGGAGAGTTTATCCTCCCATTTGGTTAATGCCATTTATTTCTCTACAGCACTTGTTGATTTACGGATTAATGAGGATTTAATCTTGTTTTTAATATTCTCATCACGTTTTGTAGAAAACCAGTCAATGTAAACTACACATGTGAAATAACCTTAATATTAATTAAATTTGTAAATTTCATTCAACCAACTGGTAACTGTAACAAAACAATCGGCTGTTAGGTTATTTTACGTATATAATATTTATTGATTTTAATATATTTTGGTTTTAAAATGAAAATTTGCTAAGCATTTTTTTTGATATTTTGAAGAAAAATAAAACTGAAATCGGTTTATTCGATTTTTCAGTTATAATGTGCCATCTTGTATAAGGTATGAAAATTATGTGTTTTTTTGCCATGTATTAAACTCCTAAACTCCAGGGGTACACTATATATTTTTTTATATATACAATTCTGAACACCAGTTGTAAAGTGAACAATTTCCGTATACTAATTTTCACTCACGTCTAATAATCAATTGATTGCTGTCCACATAGTTACACTTGACTAATTAAAAAAAAATTTTGTCACTCAAAAATGTTGTTTATTTCCGAAGTATCGCTGCATCAATAGATTGTATTATATGCCTGGATATCCCCACAATCATTATAATACCATGTAATGGAAAGGAGTAGCTGATAAAGTTTTAAAATAATATTGTAACGAGGACCCTCTCGAACAACCGAGCGCTTCCTTCCGCCCGCCGGACCCTGGTCAAGCAGGTGTAGCCTCAGTCAAGGCTGCTCTCAAGTGTGTTCAAGATTCTTCAAGAGCACACTTGAAATACGCATTATCTGACATACCTAAGTTATGCATGGAAAATAGATTTTTATTGTGTTATAATTGGTGTGGAACTTTATTCTTTAACATTGTTGTAGTGTGTGGGCAAATCTAACTGGAATTATTGTACGAGTTGATCACAAATTGTTATTTGTGACTAATTAAACCTGGTTATTAGTGACTTCATTTGTGTCTTGTATTTTATTTTCCACTGTACCATACGACGATCAGAGTAACCGTCGCAACAATACTAAAAATATTATAACCATTTTAGATATTTACTTTGTAACATTTACCTGGTTTAGCCATTAGTTTCCGAGAAACATTCTACTTATTAACAACTTAATTAAGGTCGTTATTGAAATAAGGAAATATATTTCACTTTTCTTCTGTAGAATTTAACATAATAGAAAATAATTCTAAACACACATGTATTTCTTCTTACCCACATTTCATTCATTGCTTCAGTTTAAATTATTTCACTTATTATGCTTTATAGTTAACGAGAAAAATGAATTATTATTTTGCCGGCTATCAAAAAATATCCTTATACCCACAGTAGGCCTATAAAATAAACAATTTTTCTGAGAAACTCTTAAAAATCATTGCAAATTTCTTTATATTTTCAAGGTATTCCGCCCCCCCCTTACCTATCTGATTGCCATAGGGCGACGTATGATATTTTATCCAAAGTTATACATTTCGTATAGGCTTATGACACTCTTTAAACATAGAATCCAAATAAACTATGCTGAGCTCAAGTGGAGTTTTATTATGTATATGAAAGAGATTATCATAATAAATAATAAAGGAGCCCGTAGGCCTATTAATGAAATCCAGTAACTCATTGATTGGTTTTAAATGATATATAGGCCTATGTGTATGCATATTAGAAATGACAACATTATTATTATTAATAATTATTATTATTAATAATTATTATTATTATAATATCCACTGTGTGTAGGGAGGAACTGCTTCCAGAGCAATTCTTTCAGAGATTTTCCCAAACTTAAGAATAAACATTGGTCCGTAAATCCATTTTTTCCATTTACGCCTAAAATTCAAAACTTCCACTGTTCCACTGTTATTTTTAACGATATTTACAAACAAAATTTATTTAGTAATTTACTACGAGGAAAGATAGAGCGGCCAGAATATTAAAATAGTGAATCTAAACATTCGACATTAGTTAATCTTGTAAAACATTAAATTTTAGAAACATGTTTACAAAAATAAATTTTAGCGTATTTGTGTATAAAACCTTGTACTGAACATATGCTCTTTTGTTAACCACACTGTAATTCTGTATTCACTTCAAACACTAATGTTTACCACGTACTGTAATGTAGTCTGTAGTGCACACGGAATGAAATATGAACGTCTTCCTTCTCACATCGCGTGTCTACTGAATATTGAATTTAGTACTACATGACCGCGTTATTTTATTTAGTCTAGGAGACTTTACCACCGTAACACGTGCTGGTGTCACTTTCGTAAGTAGCTTACACTTTTAAAAAGTTAGCCTACATTAATTTATTTAAAAAAAATATTTTGTTTTGCAGTTTGTAGTTCCCTATAAATGAGTCAACATTTCAAGACAGTTATGAATGCAAAGATGGCATTCGACCATTAATTTCGTTAACATTTTTCATTATTATTTTAATTATGTTATTGATGCCATTACCGCTTAACATCAAACCCATAAAAACTGTACACGTTATTAACATCATAGCTTACACCTTTTGGGTTTACTTACTTTTGACTCAAAGAGTTCTTTAATTTTTCGTCGCATTCTAATCATAAACTCAGCTTCATTTAAAGTACTGGTCTCTTTTTTAAGCTCAAAAATGTTTCAATGGTGATTGATCCAATGACTTTATTTCAAGATATTTAAACATGGTATATTTCTTTCAGCATTATTATTTTTACGCTGCTATCCGAAGATGTGGACATGCGCGTTCTGTGCTACCATCTTTTTTTTTGCTTCGCCGTCTTTGTAGTTTTATCTTCCTTCCCAATGCTTCGCCTGCTGCCTTGTATGTACCTTAATATTGTATTCCACACGGCTTTGAAATTTTAAGTAGTATGCATTAGACTAGTACTGTAGTATGCATTAGACTAGTACTGTAGTATGCATTTAAGTAGTAGTATACGTAGACTGTATACATTGTTCTGAGCGCCAAGACAGAATATATTTTGCTTCAATACCTACAATTTACGTTCCTTAATAAGGCTTCATCGTTTCCAGTCGTAAATATTATAATAAAAATAGAGAAACTTTGTACTTCCATATTAAAAATTTCTACTTGGTAAGATGTCTAACTCTAGTTTACAGCGTTTAAGGGATACAGCCAGTATTGGTTTACATACGTTTAATAAAAACCTCAACTAGTTATACATTAAATTTTTTAAATTATACAGACACAAAGTAATTGTTTTGAAGTTAAAATTACAAACATATTTTATTTCTACTCGAATTTCTTAATACATATTTTCTATGCACATTTATGTAAGGTAATTTTAAGAGGTACAAATCGATTACTAAGAGGAATTGGTATTAGTAAAAATGTATGTATCTGAAAATTTGTTATTAAAATAAAATCATTTATACTTGTTAAAGTCAAAATTACTTATTTATTACGCATAGTTAAAAAAATCGGAACCTTTTAAGAGCGTTGGAAGAGATTTAAATTTCTTTTTATGATAATTTTAAGTATACCAAGGTTTTCTTGAGTTAAAAAGGAAACGAGATATAGATATGTATATAATACATATCTATATAACACATGTGCTGTATATAATACTTAAAATCTATCTAAATTGTACAATTTTAAATAGAATATTTTTTAAAACCGTTAATTAATATCACACAAATCCTTTTATATGTCAGGTAAGCTAGTGCTAAGATAAACGATAGAAGTGAGGCTATAAGAGTTAGAAACTCTGTGTAAAAGTCTTTGTGAGTTATAAAAAATCTATGTTCACATGTTTCTTTGACGCAATTCACTTGTATAAGAATATTACTTGTTATGAAACGTGGCACAAAGACTGGAGCCTACACACATATTTTTGCCTCTTTGTAAAATATAACGACCGTACAAAGTAGGCCAATCGCTTCATAAGCGAAACTTTTATCTTCCATATATTATACCTGCTATTCACTAGGTATGAAATACGTAAGGATGAGCAGAAAGTATAATCTCCGTTTTAATAAAAGGTAACTGCAAGAAGTATGTTAAATCTTGGAGTTCACAAACGGCTTTACCAAAAATGTTGCATCCTTATCATTGTATATAGGAATCTCATAACTGTTCTACAAAACAGGACTATTTACACTATATTTTTCCTCCAAACCTGTAAAAACTTTATTTGGATTATATATAATTAACTTTTAATAATTTTATTAAAATTATTTGATTGTAAATTAATAAAGTACAATTTAATTCCTTTCATCGAAATTGTGTGGAATTAATGTGGCTGTTCAAAACTTTAATAGGACTATACTTCATTACTGTTAGTACTGGTTGGGCAGATATTTCCCTTATTCCTGAATTTCGCTGTGCTATAGCGGGAAATTTAACTTAAAAAGTGGGAAAATAGTATTGGACGTATAATGAAGTTGATAAATTTGTATTGCTCAGACTTCAGGCATTTAAGTAATTTTTACTAAATTAAAAGCATTTATAGCTGTTAAACTGAAAATAATTTATTAATAATCATTATTATTTATTGTAATGTGTAGTTTACCCAGATTAATCAGCGTCTTTTAAGAATATGGAAAGAGTGTAGCTTCAAGCACATTTTGTGTGTATGGAATATCAAGAGTTGCTCCGAGCATTTCTCTCACTTGCAAACGGAATATTGGTAGTGGAAGATAAAATTGTAAAACACGATAAAATTCTGAAATGTAGTAATTGGTTAAAAATTATTCTACGCTAAAGTCGTTGTCAGTAGTCTTTAATTTCAAGAAGCTGACGGAAATCTTAAAAAATACTCCAGACAAAGATTCAAGACACCTAAAGCCGGTGGAACGTGCCACACAGTAGAGAGGATACGCAATGGACTTACTTAGCAGTCGTCGTTACTGTGATACTTTGCATGCGTTTTATGATGAAACATTCTCGCTGGTTTCGGATATTTCTACACCTTGAAGACGGTACTCGTTTTTTCTACCAGCAGCTATTATTACCTCATGGCGTTAATACAACACACAGGCGAAGTATAAGTAGAATTATTTTGAAAGCAGTCATCCAGTTGAGTTGGTCTCGTTCCCGTTGGTAACAGTGACAGTTGCAACTAGTTTCACTTGCAAACCACTTAAGTAGATATCGCAGGTAGTTTATTTTTGATAGGTGAGAGTAGTCCTACTTGCGAAAACATAGCTAAGGAGGATTATCTGTTTATTCATTATCGGTTCTACGGCATTGTACATTGTATGACGGTCGGCGGTAGCAGTTCTATGACTCTTGTAGCACTAATGGATTTTCTAACCACTGTTCCACGAAGTAATTAAAGAATCCAACAAGTTCATTTTCTCCTGGTGCTTCAACATGGATATATATTGCCAGGTATCTTCTCCAGTTTCAGGCAGAAGGAAAGCAAATTCTGCACACGTTCGGACGTTTATCTTAACTTCTTCACTTTCTTTGTGTAATGTTGTCATACCGATATCATGCACTTTCCTCCAGGGACATTGTGGAAGTAAAAATAACACCCTCGGACGTTGATAAAGGAAATACCTCCTTTCAAGCTGACGTAATGAATGGCTCAAAATCTACATGTAGACCTGCAGTCTCAGTGTTCCACTCGGGTCCTTCTCGTAAGAGCAGTGGAAGGAAAAGTTTTCTTATCCTGCGCCAGGGAGAAGAGCAAATACAACTGGCGCAACATTTGTTTCTTCTTGTGTGCTTCCTAAGTTAACTTAAATAGTGTGCTTTTGTGGAAACCGACTACTGCAGCTTTTGAATGCTCCATCTACAAAAATGACTCGTTATCTTTCAAACTATCTTTTTCTTAGGCTCCACCAAAGTTAGTAACTTATCTTGCACACAATCCTCTGCCAGAAGGTAACTGTTCTCCTCGAAAATTTTGAGAAGTTCCTGTTAAATAACAAAATCCTCGAAATGCGTCGGTTCTTCTTGCGCTCACTGTGTTCGGCTTCTATATCGGTATAACGGCGAATACAAATTACAGGATTGGGGAGTTTGTATGACGAATTCATAGCTTCTGTCCAGTTAAAGCTTCAGTTCTTCCTTACATACGTTACTTGAGGTAAAGTCGCGTTGCGGTCGTTGCGGACTTGTTTCATTGTTCGAAACACTTTCTTCTGTACATCCAAGGTTGTTTCGTCCGTAATACACTCGTGGTTGTCATCACTATATTGGTCTGGGAGATTAATTTTCCTTTATACAGCTTTTCCTTTTGTTTTAAACTCACTCACTTTACTGAACCTCCTAGACTCTTTGTAACATTCTATATTAATAGCCACTGCATGGAACACACGGTTTAGCTGTCACCGTTTCAATACACGCTATACTAAATATGAAAACAGAGAGGAACGCAGAATAAATCAACGACGACTGCAGTTGGAATGTGTAAATTCTAGCTACTGCTTCTAAGATGAGAATGCTTTTATAAGGCTGCTTTTATGATTTTAAACGCAAAGTTAAAACACGAATCCCACCTTTTTCCGTCGTATTCCAAGTAAACATTTTTGTTATTATTTCTTTTATGAATTTGCTAAATGTATAATTTTTATTGTTCGACTAAGCTTTTCGTCATCACTGACATCTTGAGGTCTTAAACAATTATAAAAATTATAGCAGTTAGCAAATTCATAAAAGAAATATTAAGGATGGCTGCTAATTTAAACAATACGAAGAATTTTTGTTATTATCAAGATAAAATAATACCGTTTTGGATTCATGCATATTAATTTAAGTATGCATTGGAATGATGCAGGTATTACACAAGGGACTAAACAGTACAGGAAACTGCTTTTGTAGTCAGTTAAAAAATATCAAGGCGTCTGAATTCTTCACGATTTCAGATCGTAAAAATTGTAAACCACGTTTAGTTAATTTCATTATTTACTTCAATGTACCTGAAACACGTCTACTACTAATTCTTTTATCACAGATGTGATGTATTTCTAATAATCTATTAAACAACCAATGGAGTCTATCAGCAACAACGGTTGATGTAGAATTTTATAAGGCGTATTTTATTCTTGATTTTGTATACCCATTCATTAGTTTTTACATGAAATGTACATGAAACAGACAAAACGTCTTTAAAGATTTTCTAAAATACATCTTTCAAATAAATGTATTGCAAACATTTGGCATTTAAGATAAACACTAATGTATAGTAAGTCTAAGTCTTCTACAACTTTCAACTAACTCTCTTTCACAAACCTTATACAGGCCTATAAACAGTTAGTCATAAAAACGTAACAATCTTAGTAACATTATTGTATGACGAAAGATTATAATGACTATAAAGTACGATTGCCCTGTGTAACTAAATAATTTACTGTATTTCAGTTTATTTAAACATTTAAGTCAAGCTTACACGGTTGTATAGATTTAATTTGTATTGGTCATAGTTTGGAAACAAACATTTAATCCTCTAGATCACCATTCATGCAAAACGTTTACTGAAAAGATCCATTACCTATTTGGAATTTAGAACAACGTACAAAATAAAAGAAAATCAACTTAGTGTATTACAGTAATCGATAAGTTGATCGCGGTCTAACGTTTGCCACTTTCCCCACCTACGTTAACAGAGCGTGTCACATCAGGCTGTATAAGCAATAGTGTATTGAATTTTTGCAGTCCGGTGTAACACACAGCGCATTATAGCAGAGGTAATTCTACTATCGATTTAGTCAAGTACTTGACCTCGGTGCAAATTTATATTACCCTGTGCTAATAACCCCCTGTAGAACTACTGACTGATGTAATAACTTAGTTTAACATTTTGTTGAAATTATTATTTTACTTTACTTTGCCCGCCGTTAGTTCTCCATATTTTACAACATTATAAAGAGACATAAATTATTTTTCAGCACTTGTATATGAGTGAACCTCATTCATTATTTTACACTCGTACATTACTGAGTACCTTGGTGAATTTCATATTACTTATCATTTACAACTGGTGACGTACATAGAAATATTTTGGAAATGTTAGTATAATATTATGATAATTATTGATGACTCGTTGTGAACTTGGTGAAACATATTAATGCAAAGGTTTTTAAATATATATAAGCACTCGGTAAGTTTCACAGTTTTTATTTAAATCTGACAGCTGTTTGACAGCTTATTAAGCTATTGTCAAAGAGATCAGTGGACAAATAAACTAAACAAAGGATGTTAGGATGAAAACTGCTTAATTTTACGTGCCATGACGTTAGTGACATTTTACGTATAACGGTATCTGTAAAAATAGGTTTTCTATATGAAAAATAAGAGGTTACTTTGTGACCTAGTAATGGTGAGATAAAAAAAAGTTAAACTTTTCATATTTTCTGTTTCAATTGTAAATTGCACAGTATTATAAAAGGAATTAATATAATCTAAGAACATGTGGAGCTGTCTATCATGCAATGGTTAATCGTCTCCTCTTAATTCCAAACAAAATTTTAATAAAGAAGTTGATATTATGAAAATCATAGCAGAAAATAATGGCTATGATAAAAGAATAGTAGATTCCTTAATTAAAACAAAGAGAGAAGACAATTATTTTAAAAGAAATTTATTACATAGAGCCAGATCAGGGTAACAACAAATTTCATTTAACAAATTAAATTCCGTTTAAAACAGATAGGATTCATAACAGGTTAAAAAAGGATGGTTTTAACATGGTATCAGTAAACAAAAGTAACCTTTTTTTATTATTAGTAAACAATAAAGAAAAATTAAACACACTAGAAAAAATTGAGTTTATAAAATACACTGCAGAATGCAATGCTATTTATATCGGACAATGGGGCCGTGCTCTGGAACATCGCATTTCTAAACATAAGAAGGCGATTTTAACCAGTACAGCCAATACAAGTTTTGCAGATCATTGGTTACAACACAATCAACATACAAAAAGATAACAAAATGGATTTATTAGAAATTCTATAAATTAGAAAAGAAATAAAAAGTAACAAAAAATTAACAAATTAACAAACTGAATTCTGTGTATCCGCTTTATTAAAATTCTTATTTAGTTTAGTTAATTATTATATTTTGCATTCAGATTATATTTAGTTTTTACGTACACTTTAACTTCTATTAGCATCTCCAACCCCCCTCCATAATCAGACCCACACACATCGCGATACACGCCCTAAATATATGTTCACCACCCTAATACCCTTTGTTTAGTTTATTTGTTCACTGATTTCTTTCACAATAGCTTAATAAGCTGAAACAGTTGTAATAGTTAAATAAAAACTGTAAAACGTACCAAATGTTTGTATATTTTTAAAAACCTTTGTATATTATGATTAGGTTAAACTTAGGTGTCATTAAATAATATTCAATACAAGGTAAGGAATGTTACTCCAACGAAATGTACGACCAAACATTCCCTTCCTTGGTCTTTGTATCTATGTTTTTGTATCAAAAATATTTTTCCCATTATTACCTATAAATTATCTATTAATAGAAAAGTGCAATGCGGTTTGTGTTTTTAAATACAAATTTTTTAATGAAGAAAGTTGTGTTAGTGGTTGAAATCACAGGCAGAATGATCACTATCCCGATCGGGATAATTTTTATATAGTGGTGTGCAACACAAATTTTTGGTAGAATCCTTGCACAAGATGATGAAGAGAAGAACATCATATCCTTTTAATTAATAATGGATTTAAAGAAAAACTTATCTCCGTTGATGTTTGTTACAGTGCTCATTTATATATATCTTAAATACTCATTTAACCACAGTCATTAAATAAATATATGCCAGCGTAACGCTTAGTAGATTTCTTTCTCCTTTCATTAAGGTGTAGGTAAATCTCCTCTTCAAGACTCAAAAGAAATTAAACGCTTATCACCGTTGGTTCTTGAGTATTGCTATACCTTTTCGTTCAACGGAATAATATTGCCAGCTATCTTGGGCAACAAGCTATCTAGCATCCGATGCAGATGATCCAGCAATCTTGTTTTTTGTCCGCAGTGCAATATTGCACATTAAAAACTCCTTACGTACGTCATCATTGTAGTGTCTACTGCTTCATGTACTGCCTTTAACAGCTGGCAAGATTCTTATGTCCAATGCTTATGGCCTACTAAAGTTGTTTACTAGAACACAATTTGCAGAACCGTACAGCACCATCTGCATGGGTATAGAGTACAGGGTTATATTACTTCTGTTATAAGAATTAGAGATACAAAAGATAAAGTTACAATGTTGAGATCAGGTTCATGAAATCACTACCCGAGCTGAAGGCGTTAAGTAATGGAATATGGGTGCCCATTAAAGATAATAAAATTTAATATTAAAAAAGCAAGCTTAGGAAAACCTTATTATAAAAGTGAGTTAACTATAAAATGATTTGCAAGAATTATATTACATAAATGTAATTTTATTGACACACAATACATTCTAACACGTATAATTATGTTATGTGCAATAGACACAACATGTATGCCATGCATACGACAAAGAATCATGCGACATGAGAGATGCTAAGAATTTTTGAAAGATAAAAATATTAACCGATATGTTAACCCAAGAAGACATAAGAAGAATAACAAAGAAAACTCGCAATTTATGAGACTAAAGAAAAATATATAAGAAAGGCACTATGAGATGTAGTAAAATACAATAACTGTAGTACTTTAGACAGTTATAAAGACAAATTGATAGAAGCAATATAAAGAAAATTGTACTGTTTCCGTAACCGATGAAAGACTGAAACATTAGAGAAAAATTAATACAAATAACAAAACATAATAAGTATAATAATATGTGTAACATATAGTCAAAATAGACCTACATACAAGGTGTGTTCAAAAAAAGACCGACCTTTTGAACAATACACCAACCAGCCCAAACAACGTGCTACGACATTGAGCTGGCCTAACGACAGTTTTTGACAACAAACTGCCATTTATTCTGTTCCGCTATAAGCATTAGTCTTTGATCTGTATTAGATTGAGTGCACACGCTGTCCGGCGGATTTGTAACGAAGTGAGAATGAAGGTTTTAACACAGCATGTGTGTACAGAATTTTGCTGTTAACATCGTGAAATCTTTAGAGAAAAATTTCCATTGCAATCTTACGTTGTCGTTAGTCCACTTACATTCGTACACATTTGCTGACCGATTTCAAAATAGGTCTCCTTCTGATCGTCAGTCAACAAACGCAGCACGAATTTTCAGTGATAAATTGCAATGAAGTTTTTCTTTAAAAATATAATTTTACAACCTTTTGTTGACACCAAGTCTCTCACGAAGTCTCAGCAGTTTAACGACGATTTACAATTACCTCATCCCGAGGTTTTTTGACTTGATCTAAGACATCGCTTTAATTTTACCGACCAATGTTTTCCCGTCTTTAAAAGTTCTTAAAATAATCGTTCTACTCATGCAGGCTTTCCCGTATACTTAGCTGAGCAACCAGAATGTTTCCGGAAAATTTTAACTTAGTTTTGCTGCAAAATTTCATACGCACACATTGTTCTTCAAGGTAAATCTTACTGACTTTCTCACTAACGCGCTGGACAGTTTGTGCACGTCCTCACGTAATCTCATACAGCTCAAAGACTAATGCTTATAGCGAAATAGAATAAATGAAAGTTTTCTATCAAAAACTGTCGCTAGGCGCGCTCAATGTCGCAGCTCGTTGTTTGGGCTGGTTGGTTAAAAATTTCGGTTTTTTTTTCGAACACACCTCGTACATTAAAAATTAGTAAGTATAGTCAAACTTTTGCTTGTCAAACCTAAAAAAATAAAGTAACTAAAACATGTTTCACAGCTCTGTCTGCCAAATTCCTGTATACATTTTCTTCTGAGATCAATGCTCTATACGAGCTGCAAGTTCCGTTTCTTATAATGTCTGATTCATATATTTATGAAACGGTCGTAATCGGTTTGTGTACGCGTGTAACGTATATGTTATGAATTGTGTGTGTGTGTGTGTGTGTGTGTGTGTGTGTGTGTGTGTGTTCAGAAAGAACATTGAAAGGGGATTTATTTCGTTGCACAGCGTTTAACCGAGTATTAGAATTGTTAGAGAAGAAACTTAGTTTCACTCAGATTGAAAACGAAGTGTGCCAGCGGGCTTAATCCCTTGTCCCACTCGGCAAATCGTATCACAATAGAATACATCATACAAGTACGCAGACACATCTACGGGCAAGAGAGAACGCACACACATACACACTACACACCAGTGCTGCGAACCTTACCTGACTCGTTTACGCACTCACCCTCTTATTCAAAATTTATCTTCATTTCATAATCGTATTTCGCCATTCCTCTCTTTACGCTTGTAGTTGCTGCCAGTCAATGTATCTCATGTGGTGCGTACAATTCATACTTATCTATTTATTCTCAACAATTAAGGTATTCAATTTCTCTTACGTATTTTCTAATACGTAAAATGTGATGTCATCGGCTTGATGAAAATTTGCTTTAACATGTGTATATATTCCATATGGTTTAAGAAATTTATTATTTGTTTTTTCTTTATACATATTTTATCATAATCAATATTTTGAACCTTAGTTTATAGTGAACAGTGTTCTACCACAGTGTACTTCAAAATTGCTCTCTACCCAGTTCACAGAAACAAAAGTTCCCAATCACAGAAATAAAAGTTAGATTTTTGTTTTTTGTATTTACATTTTGTAAAGCAGAAATACATATTAGTGCAAAAGAAGCTCACGCACGCCACAGTTAATAACGGCTATATTGCAGACTTATGCTAAAAGTTATACACGAACGAAATTAAATTAAATCGAATCGTTTAGTTAGCTTCCTTATCTGACATAAAACATATTAAAGGTGAATCGTTTAGTCTCTTGGAATGCATTTTATAAATTCAACTACGTAAATTATGATCTACCACTATTAACCATTTTTTAGTAGCGAATTCCGTATGTTATGTGTAATGTAATGTAACAAATGGCTGAATCATTAAATCGTGTCGTATAAAATGAAAAGTATCTGTGAATGACGGCAGGAGAAACACTTAGACGGTAACACTTATACAACGGGAACGTAAATGTAAGATTTCTCGTTGAATACGCTCTCCATTCGAATATTAACAAATGCATACGATATCCAACTATGTGGTGGATGTAAATAAATCTCTCTGCTACCTAATATGTTAATATCTAATGAAATTAATTTTATCCGGGAAAGTATAATGTACAGTCCTACACAAACACACACACACACACACACACACACTTAGAGAGAGAGAGAGAGAGCGTGTGTGGGTGTGTGTGTGAATAAATTTATCCGTGATTTATAGCTGAACAGGTGTAGAATATTTATACAATTAGGAATTATTTCTGATTAAAATAGGAATTTTATAATTTATAGAAAATTTTTAAAAATTCTTTAAATGAGGTTAGATAAAAGCTGTGAAATATGTTAAGCTAATACACACATAATAATGTTAAAATGTTTAAGAATTGAATTACACATACATAGAATTTTTAACATTAGCCTCTTGATGACTTTACGTAGTAAAACGAGGTCAAATAGAATAAGGTAATAAAGAATGATAAATGCCCATTATATCAATAAAACGTATTATGTGCTTAATAATAACGACGTAGGTGTACTATTTTTAACCTGTACTCTGTCATAGTAAGAATTCTCAGCTAAGTTGTCCACTTACTCTACTATTTTTTTCACCATTGTAGAGAAATCATAAACTTCCATTTTAGGCCTATAATGTTTAACTAATATATTTAATTTGTTGTCCGACAGACGCATCTACACCGGCAGTAGTCAATCAAATAATTAATTTAAACGATAATATAACTGGAAATTATTAAAATTTTCTTTAGCGTAAATGTTTGTTATGAGTTGTTATTAGCAGGAACCAAGCCCATCGCAACCGTTTCATAACATCTGACGTAACTGAAATAACAACTGGGCGTCTAGGAGTGTAATCAGCTGCATTTTGTTTGGAGCGCTTCGCGTCATCTACATAGTGGGTTAAATCAACACACATCCAACGCACCTGTATTTACTTCCTACTCAAATTTAGGGAAACTGAGGGTAATTCAGATGACAGGTAAATTTAGGGAAATTTACTGTAAATTTTTGTAGGGTACTGAGATTAGCAAACTGACTGAGCAGCAGTTATTTCGCAGAGATAGTTATACTTCAGAGCGGGGAAAATATTTTTTGCAAGTAGTAATTTTAGTAAAACATTGTGAAATCTTTGTAGGCTACATTCAATATTAAAATAATTAGCTTTTTAGAAATAACTGTAGTAAGTGTAAAAATAACACAGGGTTTTATCAGCGTAATCTTTATCGACACAATATTGACTTTAGACGGTAATAATACAAAGTAATATTCTATTACAAGTCTCTACCTCTAATTATAAAATGCAATATTGCCCCAAATTTTGTAGCTAATATTTTACATTTTGGTTTTGTTTACGAGTTAAATGCTCCTGAGAACGAAAATTTAATAATTTTGTATTGTTACAAAGAAAACATGATTGAAGATACTTTGCTTGAAACCGTATTCTTTTGTAAGGAATATCCATAACCGTATTGCTATTATGTTCTACTTTACGTCTTTAAAATTATAGTCTGCTTTTCGTATACTATGTAAAATGTTATTTGATAAGTGTAAGAATTTAATCTGAATCAGAGAGTTAAAACAAATTTAGATAATTGAACCCATATTACAGCCTTCTGTATGCAATCCGATGAGTGTTGTAAATACTTTAATAAATCAATGTAAATTACAGCAATACTTTCTTGTTTAAAATAGTTTTATTTTAAATAAAACACAAGCAAGAAATAAAATAAACCTTAAATTATTGTGTCAAAGAAATTATTATTATTTTCATATTCAATATTTGAAAGGCATCAGAATTTGTCATCATTTGAAATAATATTTCTTTTACTCTCTGTTTTTATTCGGACCAGACATTGAAGCAGGAGCTCCTGAAGGAAGATCATTAGTAGGCAACCTTATGGATCGTGTCACATAATCTTATGGATCGTAGGCAACCTCACACAAAATTCACCCAGCCTAAGCACACCGTCTAGCTTACTCACCATGCTGTCACGTTCCTTGTGGTTCTCGGTAGCCTTACTCTGAAGTCGAGCGAAGTACCGCCAAGTCGAAGAGATGCTTTAGGTCTCTCCAAAGCAGTTGGTATGGCTTCCGTTTGATACCACATGTTCCGTAGTATCTACGGCTGGTCCAGACGTTGACTTGCTTATCATATCTTCTTCCGTCTAGGCTTTTTCTCTTCTGAGGAATATCTAGTAGATATTATCTACGGTCGTGTATATGTTGGCAGGCTTCTACCGTTGGCCCAGACGGCAGTGTCGTCTGTTTTTACCAAAGCATCCGTGTTCGTCTGTGGTACCGACATATATTTTCCCGCAAGAGCACGCGCACTCTGTATGCCTCTGACAAATACTGTGGATCAATTGCGTCCTTAACCGATTACAGTCGTCGCAGTCGAACGTTGTACGTCGGCGGAAAAATAGTTCGCACAGCGCACTGTCGCTCGATGCCGACCACCTGCTCTCCCTCCTACCCATTAGTTCGGCCAGGTCTATGTGGCCACAAGGCTCTCTTAACTTCCTGAACAGAGTAACCATTCATCTGCAACGAGACGTCTAGATGTCGGCGCACCTTGTCACGATAGCGGGGCTCTTATATGCTCAACTTCCGGTTAAGCAACCTCATTATCAAGGCGCCCCTCTGAATGATACGGTATTATACTTACAACGACTATAGTGGACAGTATGTGTCGGCTTTTTATACAATCTGTAGGCCAGGTCACCTCAGGCCCTTCTAAAGACCACCAAATCTACACCACCTTGCAGTACAAATCGTTAACCGTGGTTTCCTCCATGGTAAACTAAATTTTCCGGTGAACAGTGTTCATGTGGTCAAGGAAACGGTAAGACTTCTCACATACGTGGCGCCGAACAACGGATATACCGTCCATATACTAGAATTAACACTTTGGCTTCTATTTTAGCACCACCTCTTTAAATGTTTCCATGTATAAATGAGTAACCGTCCAGTTAAAAGGACTTCCCCATGGCGACACAACCCGTTTGTTATAATTAACAATAAACGTGATGGAATTAGAGTAAAAATGTGACATAACTAGCTAAAAGCATGGCTTTGTCACCGACTCGCGAAGCTTAAATACAAACAATATTACGTACAAATAAATAATCACAATATTTATATTTGAGCTTCACGAATCACCATCAAACCATGCTTTTAGCTAGTTAAAAAAAAGTAATTTTTGGTTTTTCGAAATAATTTTATGGCTAAAAAACTATATTTTTATTTTTATATTTATCTTTTTTTTTACAAAAAAATACAATACAAAATTATTTTTAAAAAATTATAAAATTAATAATTAAATAATTAGAAAATAAAGATTAACATAGTTAATTAATAATTAAATCAGTAATTAGATACATTTTTAATCAGATACAAAATTTCACATTCGAGTCTCTTCTTGTTTTCTACACTTTAAAATATGTGAATGTTTAATATTACAAAATTATCATAAGAAAATGTTCTGTTTAATGCTAAACTTCTAAAGTTTTTACTTTCGACAACGCAACATATGTTAAACCAATAAAAGTTTCCTTTTCCCCAATATCTACAACAGCTCTATTCAAGATTAAACCTTGAGACTTATGAATTATAATTGCAAAGGCTAATCCTAATGGAAATTGTTTCCTTGAACAATTAATATTTCCACTTTTCCAAAATTTAATTATAGGTGGAATTGGAACACAACCACTATTTTCATAAGTTGAATGAAAATAATTTTCAAAACGAAACATTATCACTCTTGGCATTTGATCAAGTGGACCATGATTTTCTGCATAGATAATATCTTCAACGTAACCTAAAGCTCCGTTCACTAATCCTTTTTCAACACACAAATTAGAACGTAACATAACTTTAGATCCAATTGATAAAATTATAAATGGTTCAAGTCCACCTGATAATTCTGCACGTATTGATTTTGCTTTAGAACAAATATGAATAGCTGGAATATAAGCAACTGTTTGACGAAAGTATTTTAACTTTTGATGATTAAATTCTTTTACATTTATATTTGTTGCAAATTGACTAATTGCATCGTTGAAAAAATGACGTTCATTTTGTGAAAAAGTTTGTATACTAGGTGCCATTAATATTTCATAGTCTTGAACTGTACATTCACCATTACTAACACGATCAAGTATATCTCGAAATATTTGTTGAGATTCATTTTGTCGAAATGATGACGATAAAAAAATACTTTTGAATACTTGATGTAAATAATAATTTTGCTTCTAAAAGGAATTCGCTTCCTTCAATTTTATCACTGTAAAGTGGTCTGTCATTAACAGGAGGTAACTGATTAATATCCCCCAAGAATATACAAATAATCCACCAAACGGTTCATGTTGTCTTGATGGAATAGGTCTGCGTACTCTTAAATCAATTTTCCTCAAAAGACTGCATCCAATCATACTCATTTCATTTATAAACAGAAATTTACAACCACGCATTTCCTGTTGAAATTGAGCAAGTGAGAGTGAACTGAGTTCTCTAAATACTTTATGTACTCCTAATAAAAGTTTGGAGTGTATTGTTGATCCATTAATATTAACAGCAGCAGCACTAGTTGGTGCAAGCAATTGATAAGAAGATGATCCCAATGTTTGATTCAATCGATGAAATAATTATTAATTAAAATACTCTTTCCAGAATCGGTTTAGTAATATTAAAGAAATCCCACAGATGGCGACACTTTACATACATATATATAGATATATACACTTGTATAAAAAAAAATTATTACAATTATTTCTTGTCAAAATTAATTTTTTACACAATGATTGATGACACATGTAGACATGAATATTGTAGCATGACAGTTAATCCACTTAAATCAATTACCAGATGATCATTAGTAAAACTCAAGTATATGGAATATCCAGAAAGATCCAAATGCAAATCAAATAAAAAGCACTATAAATTATTATTATAACAAGAAAAAGTAAACATAAAGGAAAAATCTGCAACAAATATAATTGTACAACAAATTAAAAACCCAGAAAACTAAAATTAAAATAACAAAAATACACAGGTAGGATAGGAGCAGGCAAAGAAAATACCCAGACCAAGTAAACCGACAAAGTAAACAGACCAGTATAACCAAAGGAGTATAAAACGAAATGGTACTGAAGAAACAAGAATGAAGAAAGAAGAAATCTAAAATAAACCAATATACTTAATAATCAGAGACAAGTGAAGATCAAATAGAATAAAGAAAGTGGAACACGACCAATACCCAATAGAAACCCCATAGGGAGGAAACCAAAAACCCCAAAAATAAATAAATGTCACAATAGAAAGTATAACACCCCTAACAAACCATATACTCATGTAAAACTGATAAAAACAAAAAGTGTTTAAAGTGTTAAGTAGCAGTTCACCCAAAAAAGTTATTGTATAATTTATATAGACAAATCTTAACAGTTCCCCCATGGTTAAATATTTCATATTATAAAACTATGAAAGGACTAGTGATAATATCAAGAAATAACCAGGGACAAGTGCAAGTTATTAAATTATAATAAATAAACTTTGAGAAGGTACGTGAATTACTGTGCAAGTAAATAACTTTAAGTGTTTTTAAACAGTCTCATGAATGATATGTAATCAAGTAATATGGTGAAGGAGCAAGGAATACTCTTTTTAATAAAATGCCACTGTTTATATGAGAACATTCCGTAGAATAAATAATATAAACAGCGAGCTTGGGTTTAATACATAAAGTGACGGGGAATACATCCCTAAAATTGGGAAGTACAGATAAGACTGTAAATAAATAGTTTGGAGGGAGTATTAAACATTTAATTGAACCAAAATGTTATGTTCCAGTTTCCATATGTTAACTCTATAACTAAGTTTTAGAAGTAGGAATTAATACTTGTAGTTATAAAATGTTATTTTGTTAGTAGTTAGAAATAGGAATGCAATATCAGAATGTAGATACCATTCCTGTATTGTAAAATGTTTTATTTAGTTACTGTAAGTAATCAGTACAGAAAAGGTATGATTCAAAATACCTTTTTTAATAGTAAATAATTGTTATGTTTTAATTGTTTAAAATCAATACTCAATGTTATAATAGTAAAGGAACAAATTATTAATAAATATTATATTAGAATAGAAGGTCAGAAAAGGGTATAAACTAACTATATTATTAAAAACTTTGCAAGTAACAACAGATAAAATCTAGGCCAGATATTAAATTTAGACTACATAATAATTGACAAATCTAGTCCTATAAACCAACTAAACTGATGATATTTATGTAAGATAAACCCACCATATAGTAATACAATGTAACTAATACTTTATAAAGATATTGTCAGAAGATAAGTAAAATTATAAATAAAAATGGAATGTAGTAACTAGCATTATCAGAGGAGGAGTCGTAGATAAATGAATGATATTTAAAAACAATAATTAATAAACTAAATTGCAAGAAATTAAGTAAAAATAGACAATTATATCAATTTTAGATTCAATATAATAATAATGATATCAGTGAAAATGGCTATTATCTGGTCAAAGACAGGAAACACATATTTGAACCTACTTTCCAAAATGAAAGAAATATAACTTTTTTAAATGAAAACTTTGTAAAACTATATTAATTAGTATCAAAATAAGCAAAATAGAATAAAGAAACCGAATATGTATTTAGTATTTCATACAGTTAATTAATAACGAAAATATTGTCCGTGTATAATGTATTCAAATAAAATATATCGGAAGCTAAGATAATTTGAAACAATGGATAATATTTATTAAATTGGCTAAGATTTTCAGGAGACGAAGGAAATGAGAACAGTTAATTATTATCCGTTAAAGCGAGTACTTAAACGAGATTTTTGCTCCGTATAACCTATGAATGGCGTACTATAATTAAACCGATTTCGGTAAATATTTTTATAAATTTTTAATTTGAGTTTTTAATGTGTGAAACAGTGGAAATAAACAATGAACAGTGCATTACCAATAAACAGAACCACACACGCCTAAATAATTAAAATAACACCACTACAATAAATTTTACGGACGAACAAACTAGGTTAAATACGACACATGTGACAAAGTGAGATAGACATAAATCACAAACATTTACACCAAGTGAACTAACAAACACTACACCAGGAACACTCAATTAACTCCAGAACCATTATACACAACTGCTGAGACGAATAAACGGTGAAAGGACATCTTTATTGAAGGCATATTTCGTCGAGGTGATAGACGTTCCACTGCGCAGGCTCCTGTCGGCCATTTTGATTTGTCATCATACTCCCGCGGTGAAGCAAGCAAATTGCTAGACTGCACTGGTTTGAAATAAATATTATATAAACTTCATTTATTAATTATAACGTTGTATTTGTTAGTTTTAAGACATTTCTAATTGTAAGTGTTATACTTTCTTGTCCCTACCCTTCTCTGTCTATTCTAAAATAACCGTCCGAAGAACCTATTTTATATATAAAATCAATGTAAAGTTTTTTATCGACCGGCCCTGAGTAGAGTCGATACTGCTGTCATATATCGATTATTATCGATAAATTTTAATAAATTTGTTAATAAACTTTCTATTCATACAATTTGGTTTAATTTTTCTTTAAATACACTTAAGAAATAAGTTAATCAAGGACACAGACTAACCGAAAGGCGGTACATACGAAATTAAAGAAAGCATCAAAGAAGAAGAAGAGCCGTCTATCGACTAGTACTGGAGTTAACCAGATTATCATAAAGTGATTTACAGAAAGTGACACTACTACACTAATAACTATAATACCATTAAAATATTAACCCCAAACAATAAACACGATTATTTTTTAATTATTAGTAATAAAAAACACGAAACAAAAATATTTTTCAGAAAAAACAAAATTTATTTTTTTTTAAATAAAATTTTTTATTTCAAATTTTAGACAACAGTCATACAGATTATTTTGTAACAACAAGGAACGTTACAATATGAACAATTATGTTCAATTTCAAGACTAGAGGTTCAGTAGTTTTTCTATAAAGTGTACCACAAAAATATACCAATTGTTGCCTAGTATAGGGACTCGCTTCGCTCGTCCTATTTATTCAAATTAAGGTTGTAAAATTATTCTTTTTAAGCAGGAATTGATCCAAAACTCTATTATCATATAAACTTTAAAATAATTAAAAGATTTTATTTACGCATGGAAGCGAGCTACTAGTTTATTAAACTAAATAACACTGTTTAGTAACCAGTAGAAATTAAATGTTAGTTTTATTTTATTTTATTCCAAAACCTGTAAGCGTGTAGAAGATGTAGACATAAGTCATATTATTATTGAAAATTGGTATTGGTGTGGTAAGGTTTATTTTTACATACAAAAGTAGAAATTTTTGAAAAGCTGTACCAGAAACTAAGGTATAAGTTTCTGGTTTTCCTAGTGGTAATTGTTACAATGTCACCTTCAATTAATAATATAATATTTATTTCGTACATTATTCTGAAAGGAGTTTTGTATTTTATAAGTAAGTAAATTTCACTTTTCGATTATGTAAAAATGGAAGGTCATATGTACTCCTGTTGAAACAGTACACAAAGTTAAGCAATATTGAAATTTTATTAGTGACTAACATTGGCTGCTTGCTTGGCTGATATCAAGGAAAACCGACAAGCAATAGCTATTGACACAAAAGGTTTTTTTTTGTGTCCCGCAGTTTTGTTATCATTTTTAGTATTAATTTGAATTAGTTTTACAGATGTTAACCCCGTTTTATTATATTCTGGATCTCTCTATATTTCAGTACGGGGCACGGACACCTACAAAGGCATGGGAAGAAAGAGTCCGAAAACATGTAGGGGGTAAACTGGGGATACTAGACAAAAAAAGACAATAACCACATGCCTTAAATGTTGCGTAATTATAAGCCTGAGCAACATTGTAATTGGGGACGTCTATTGAAAGCCAGCGAACATCCGCTGGCGAAGCGTAATAGATCCAAAGAAATAATCAAGCAAGGGCACAACAAAAACAACGAAAATGAATTTTGGTTTTTGATATAATGTTGTATTATTGTGTTTCTCTTATAGTACAGGTCTACTGTATACTTTCTCAAAGAATAATATTAGGCTGTTGGATATGTTATGTAATTAAGAGAAGAGTAATTGTTATTATTCAATCAAATTGGCGAATAAGGTTTATCTGAGGCTTACACGGCCTGTTATAAAATAGTTTTCTTCGGGGCTGTTTGGCCGTCGTCCAACGCTGTTCATTCCAAGAGACGTTTCAGCCGTGCTTTTGACGGCCATTTCCAGTGCTAAAATTTGAGCTAAAACACTAACACAGCTGTCACGGTTCGTGACCACACCAACTCAAATTTGAGCACTGAAGGTGGTCGTCAAAGGCTGAAACGTCTGCTGGAATGAACAGCATTGGTCACGGCCATACAGCCTGGAAGAAAATAATTTTAATAAATAGGCGAACAGTTTAAGTTTTCTAACTAAAAACCAGTTACAGTTGTTTTATTTTATATAATTATACATTTGTCTACTAATATTTTAGTTTTAACAAGACAACTAGAAACAAGAGGGCACTCTACTACTCAACTTCAATTAAAAATTAAGTAACATTTAAAAGTTTGATTTTAACACAAAATGTTTATATAAATTACATTTTGTTAATTTAGTTGTATCATATTAAAAATTCATGTAAGATGTTTATATATTATTATGGTGGTAAACCATAGGTATATAATGTTTCTTCGATTCCACGTACCGTCGTATTTAACCGTGGAAGAAAGTAATTATACACAAGGGAATTAGTTTCTCACACCTTCAATACCATTTCAGTAAATAGAGGCACTTGTTTAAGACAATTATTCACCTTTATGACTAAACATTACACTTTCACAATAAATAATACATCATAATAAGTCACCAGTTGAAGATGTCTGCCCACAATAATTCCCAGTTGCTTATTTCTTATTTCTTTGATTTGTAATCATAAACGGACTGCTGGAAGCCGGGTTTTCCGGAATTTCCACTATGTAGAATAATCGTAAAAATAAAGGTGGGCAATACCTCAAGAAACAGCTAGAACATTCCGCGTTACGTGTGCAGTCAATACACGAATTGGTATCGCGTTGGCGTGAGAATATATTATTTCTACATTTTTTGTTTTGCATAATTTAAAAATTGTACGTATGTTATATTGCACATCAGTAAGTAAAAGTTAACAAATTTAAACCTTTTTACGATAATTAAATTTTAGATTTAATTTATCTGTACAAAATACCAACACCAATTAGATATTTAAATTGTCAATATAACTTCTCAAATTAAATTTGCTGCATTAATTTTACATTTTAAAGAATAAATAAAATTTCTTTAAATAAATTTTAGATGTCCATATGTGATATTTCAATATTAATTAAATTTGTTAGCAAATTAGTTTTATTTAAAGTAAACAATATTAATATGAAGATGATAATATATAAAATAAAATTGTTCTCCTAACGAAGGTACAAAAACCTTCAAAAATCACTCGGAATGTTTTCATTCACATATGTACAACAAAAACCAAAAAGAAGAAATTACTTCTAGAAAAAACCATCAAAGAGCATAGTATAATAATAAAACGCATTTAATAATACCATTTATTTTTAAATGTTTGAACACAAAAGTTTTGTGTAATAGAAGACATTGATTAGAAATATAGTAAGCTGCAGCAGTCAAGGGAGAATTGCTGCCTGCACTACGTTTCGCGTCGCCTCTTATTATTAATATTTCAGGTATTATCCTAAATAGTCTAGCCATATTTCCAGGCTATATGATTGAAGGATTGAAAAACACGTTTTCATTTTATGGTGGGTCAGGATTCGAACTCGAACCTCTAATAAAACAAACCCTTAGATAAGCGAGTGTTTATAAGGTGAAACGGAACAATTTATAAACACATTAAATTAATACAAACGTAGTAACATATTGCAAACTTTATTTTAAAGAAATAAAATTATATTTACTAAATTAATTATATATTGAGCATATATAATTAATTTGGAATAAAGCAGCAATTGAATTTGTATTATACTATAACGTTAACGCCGTTTATTTGCAACATTACTTACGCTATAAAATTATGACGGGTGTAATCGTAATAAAAATAACACAACGTGAAATTGTTTAGAACCATTTAAAAATGTATTAACTAAAAATTTTCAATTCTTTTGCGATTTAAACTATCATTATTTATCGCATGTGTGTAGGCGTAGTACACATTTTGTTACTAACATTATAAGTAGTACCTCGTATTACACATAGAATATAATATATACACTTGTACTACAATAAACATTTTTATTATATAATATTGCTCTCGACTTGCTCATTTCTTTGATAACTATTATATTATCTGAACTATCTTTAATAATCTATTTTCTTTTTATTATTTCATATGCATTCCTTTGTTTTAAAAAAAATTTACTATTTATTTTCAGATTAATTTACATATCATTAATTAAATTTGTTACTGAAAATTATACTTTCTTACGTTTAAACATTACTGTAAACTACTATACAAATAAGGATATACATTTTCAAAATTTGTTAATTCCACTTTTGAATTATATTGTCGTTCTTTTTACATGGTTAATTGTCTTTACTTGAGTCTTTTTGTTTTTCCAAATACATGGTATTTATTTCACCTTATTTGTAGCGGTAATACTCAGCGTATCCTCTTCGGTCCTAGGTCTTCGATCCTGGATGCTCCTCTGTAGTCGTGCAGTCCTGGAGTCCTTGATCCTCGTCCTTCAGATCCTCTCCGTTGTCCGTTGCCTCTTTCCGTACGCTGGACTCTATTCCATGTATTTGGCTGCTCCTTCGTCTTTCGCCATAGCCTCTGACTGCAGCGCTCTCACGAAAGTGATGAGTAGTCGGGTAGAGCCTCCGGCTGCCGCTGTGGTTGATCGAGAAAGGGTTGTTGGCGTTGGACAAAGCCTCCGGCTGTGACGGTAGTTGAACGAGAAAGAGTTGTTGTCATTGGGCAGAGCCTCCGGCTGCCACGGTAGTTGAACGAGAAAGAGAAATAAGTTGGTGTGTCTCAAGTATTTATACCCTATGGCGCAAAAATCATGTTTCGACAATCCTCTGCAGGTATCAGTCTGTCGTTGGCGTCCCTTTCTAAACACGATTATTTTCACACTTATTTCGCTTGTCTTCGCAACATCAAAGTCTTTTGCAAATTACCCGATATTCCTCATGTCGGTAATTTTTATGTGTTCACTGTGTGTAAACCGTTTTTCCCTATCTTAATTAATATAAGTTTTATTTATATTTATTTTTACTATATTCGCAGTTTTTATTATTTTAGCACTAATTTTTGTACACACGTCCGTCTTTATATTATACACACTGTGACGTATTTAGTTTTGTGATATTATGCACACACTCTTTACAATTTAAATAATTCATATAATTAATAGAGTTTATTTAGGGGTGACGCTTTACAGGAATCAACTGGTCTCACACACACATGTAAGATACACATGTACACACAGACACAGCTGAGTGGCGTGATCAACCTGTCCAAGCATGAAATTTGGTTGTTCCCTTTACAGTTCAGATTGAAAGCTGAATTATTATTACTAACAATATGGATTATTTATTAAATATATTAATTAACTTACTTAATTCTGCAATGCACAGTACCCTATACATTTGTACTGTTGCAATACATATATGCGTGCGTGTTTTCTGTGTGTGCGCGCGCGTGCCTGTGTGTAGTAATTCTGAGTGTAAGCACACTATATACAGACATGAACGCAGACCATCACATTTATATTGTGTTGTACGTGAACGTGTAATTTTGAAGGCTCATCATCATTTGTATTGTGAAGTATTAAGAAACTATATGAAAGGAACTGCAGATTCTTATTTTTCATAGTCCGTCTTGTATTTGGGAGTCCGTCATAAAAGAGATTGGGACACATAAAGAGCTAAATTATTAATTATATAATGGAATATAAAGAGCAGTTGCAGTGGATTACCAATTAATTTCTCCACTTCACTGTTCGTTTTCTATAAGCTTATTTTTACAAAAATACGTTCCACAGCTTAGGAATATGTAATAAATACCGGTATTAAAGAAATTAGCTTATTTAAGTGATAATTATCTAAATAAACAATAAATAACTCTCTCAAACAATTATTTGTTACTGAAGTAGAAACATGGCGTGTTTTATGGAACAATGTTTCATCGAAGTATATTTGCATTACTGTTCAGGTGGCTAAGGAACACCAAAAAATATATAAATTTAATGCAAACAAAATAGAAACTATCTTTTAATTTTAAGATTAAAAGTTACATGGAAAATTAGTTACTTTTGCGTTAGTTTGATAAAAATGTATTTAAATAATTGCAAATTAGTGTTTTGCTTATCAGTCTAGAAACTAAAACCAAAAACCGTAAATTCAGTAATTTACCTGTGGTACTGAAATGATAAAGTTTTTTTAAATGTACTCATAAAAACGGTTACGTGTGATAAAACAATATGAAAGAACGAGGTCAGCCAACCGTACACAAATGTAATCTACTTCCTAAAAGGACCGTGAGGGGTTAAAATACCATATAATTTTTAACAGATTTTAACGTTGTTGGATGCGTACAGAAATATTACCCATATTGTTTTTAATACAATTTTCGGTTTTTAGGAACTATCTGAATTAAAAATGTATTATGAAGTTACAAACAGTTTTGACATTTAAATGAAGAAATGAAATTAGAAGGTATGATATTATGAGTTTGGTATAATCGGACCAGTAAAATGTAATGAGATTGTGTAGTAGCGAGATAAAAGGAAAGACAAAATGTATCCTACATTAATCTATTTGGGCTTATATTATTGAGAAGGAAATTGAGTTACGCAATAACTACTGGCGTCGGATCTTCTCAGTGGCAACAAATTACCCTGGTAATGCATCTCTCTCACCACGAGTAATCACATTATTGATATCAGTTACACCGTCAGTGTAATCAGATCGAACACGCCGCCCGTGCTTAGTAGCACCAGTTACAGTAAATCAATTAATGTAGAGTTCATAAAGGGTCAGCGAACTTTCAATCACATGTTGTTAACCCTGCTAGTTGGGTACTGGATTCAATATACTTTGTTTCATGTTATACTTGTTACGTTCTGTCCGATTTATTCAGTATTCACTACTGTGAAGAACAAAGATTTATAAAAACTTTTGTTTCGTTATAGAAACTGTGATTCGTTAGCTGACTTTATGTGTCGTAATTTGATAAAAAAATAAACCTTTCGAAAAACGTTTTACAAGTCATTTCAGACATATATTTGGGGCTTCGCTTTCAAATAACTAATAATATATCAACTAAATATATTGTTTTCTGTAGATATTCATTAATTTTAGCTACTACTAACTACTATTAACCATGACACCTTCCTTTCTACTTTTTTTAAATGATAATTATTAATTGTAAAAACATAAATTTTGTTAAGGAAAATTCTACGCACATTCAAAAACATTAATCCCTGAGGAACTAAAATCACAAATAGTTTACAACTTAAACTAATCCCGCGTACATATTTTGCTTTATGAATCTCGTTAATGTAATGTCAAAACACTGTTTCTACCTTAAATTTAATACAAAATATATGACAGGTTAGTGATAGCGACTTGCGTGATATTTCACACTTTACTATGCATGATAAATACACAAAACTATAACATTAAACTCTTGTGTCGACTAGAATTGCTCTAAGCACATTGAATTAAACTAAAGTAAATTATTGTATGTTTTCAAATGATTTAAAAACTTAATTGAAGCGTTTTTTTCTTTCTTGCTCTACTTGCCTCAATTTCAAGTATATACGGCTTTACTATTCGCTGTATAAACTTGCGATAATATAATTATTTTAATATATATATTTCTTTTCTAAGTAAATGTTTTGAACACTGAGAATTTCAAGAAGCATGACGTAATGCCAAATAGAGAATACGATGGATATTATATAAACTATACTCTTATCAACCATAGATATGCTAATGACAATAAAAATTGGCTCATAATTATAATATTGTTTAAACCATATATCTTTTATATAACATAGCAATTAATAATTCGCATGTTACGTATTTGCAATGTCTACATTAGTGATTAATAACAAAAATGTTTTTAATAAAAATTGTTACTTTATGTTTTATTACATATATAACTATGTCAACGTTTTTTAGAAGTCCTGTTATCGTCAGATGCAGAAAAATGTATAGGACAGTTAATCCGTTGTGTTTATGATTTTTAATAATAGTATTAATATCACTATCATCATCCTTATCAACAGTTCATACATTAGGCTTGTGCTCTATTACTCTACTCACCTTTACCACGGTTATTCGACACCTATATCAGTACTAGTAATTTTTCTGATAATACAGAGATGCTGTACTATGAATAGACACCGTTTTTGAAAATACCATTTTAAATTTCCTGTAACGTTTTAAACTACTTGCAGGTGTTAAAGAAACAATAAAATGCTTGACGTGCCCTGCTGACAGTCGTAGTTTCCATCTTACAATAAGGACCAAACCAGTAGTGGCACTGAGACCTATCGGATACCATTTATCATCCCATGATGTTGGGCACTTACAGCTCGCTCGCTTTTGCAAGTAGTTTCCTACCCCTAAGACAAAAGAGTAGGAAACTATGGTAGGAACCTCGACCTGCTTTTCTTCACTCCAAGGAATTTCTGGCATTCGGTTGAAGAGGTTGACTGTTCCGGAAGTGACGTTGGAAAATTCCTTTCATTCAGGTAAGAAACCTAACTGTTTTCTTTTGAGGCATGAAAGAATTTTTATCCTCTCCGTTATGTTATTTATAATTATAATATAACAAAAATTATAGCTTAAACATATTATGTGAATTATTATTTTTTTAATATTTTATGTATCCTTATAAAAATTATTTTTACAGCTCTAATAATTGTACTATGTAATAATATAGTTAAAAATATTTTTTGTAATCATTATGCTCATATATATTACATATAGTAATCAGTTGTCGAATAGTAGTTTTTTATGTAAAAGGGAAGCGGATACTATATTACAACTTAACAGACTTTTTGAAAGTCATGTTAACCTATTAGTACTTTTTGAATTACTTACAGGCGATGAGGCTGTGGTAGACGTGTCCTTCAGCCATACATCAGCTTACGTTCTTCATTAATGGTCGTCTTGCAATAAGGGCTCTCAAAGCTAAAGATGTAGCGGAAGAGTTTGGTTGAAGAAAACATCCAGGAAATAAACCACTCAAAACCTAAAACCAAAACATAATTTAATCCTGACACTGAAATATTTATACTATCTATCGTTGTGTATCTTTTGTCAAATAATAAAGTTTATATATATTGCCACTTGAAAAACAAATTTTTTAAAATAATTCTTTAAAAATTTCACAATTTAACATTATTATCAGGTACATCACATTAACGTGTAAATTAAGCATATATAAATATAAATTTTAAACAGTCTATATTTCAATATGGTCCAAATAACCTTATATTGAATTTTAAAATAGGTTAGATACCTGATATTCCTTCATGCAACTTACTTTGGTCGCTATGCACGATGCGTTTCAGGATCAAGGTCCCGTCTTCAGGTGCTCACTCGGGTCGAGCTCGTCAATTCATAAAAACACAGACATAAAACATAAAAAACACTGAATTCAAACACTCATTCTGCGCATCGTCCAGAAAGTAAACGTGCACACGTTTATATTAAACGTATACCTGTATATTAAAATATACCTGTTGTTTTCTTATTGATATATACTGAATAAACGAACTTCTCTTGTGCGCTCAGTTAGTATTAAGAACATATTGGCTTTTACGTCTGAAAAAGCAATGGAATTACTTGCCCACAATCCTCTTATAAAAGTTTACTGAATTGAAAAGAAATATGAATGTTACGTTCCTGATAATTTACGTTAAACATACCGTAACAGAATTTTTGGCATAAGGATTGTTTAAATGAATAATGTTAATTGTTAATTGATAAAAGCAGATTCTTAGCACATTCGGATAAATTATTCCATGGAGATTAAGTATCATAACTAGTTTTCCACAGAAAACAACCACGCGTATAAGGCTTTTTATGATTGTTTGTACGAGTCTTCCAAATTTAATGCGGCACACTGTTTTTACTGCAAATTTAATATAACGTATCTCAGAGTATGATAGCGTTGTTTATATAGTAGAATCAATGTAAACACCAATGAATAAATATAGTCACGGCAAAATTAAGTTAAGGCTATTACAGTTTTCTAGAGAGTGAATATGGATTTCAAAAAACGTTTAACTTTAAAAACTTTACTGACTCATGTCTAAGGACGAATACATATTTTGTTAATAAATTGTGCGATTACCACGCTCTTTTTTTTTGTAACGAGCTTTTAGTAACAACTATAATTAAACATATGACTCACCTACTTTCAATTATTGTACCCTAGCCAACATCCACAGTGGTCAGTTAGACGCGTATAACAGCATAATTTGAGAAACAATTCACCTACATCTCAGATCAAACGGTTAGCCAGTTATTCAGTGAGAGATGAGTTGGACATGAGTTGAACTCAGTGTTTTCGTTACAAGGCAATGTTAAAAGACTACAATCTTGTCAGCACATGTTCAAGCATCTTAAAAAATCTTTAAACGTACTCCCTATACATCCTCGGTTAAAGAAACTGGTCAACTGAAAATGAAGAAGAAAGCTCGGCAAATAAAATTTGAGCCTATTATAAAGAAATTAATTTTATAGAACCCAATCCAGAATATCCGCATGTACAACTGCAAACCTGATTATACATTAACATATCACCATGACATTAACGCCTAGCTTCACCTGGGGAATATCGTATGATAGGTGAAGAGGTTTAAATTGTATCTAGATCGTATGTACCAAAACCATGAGATAACAAAATGGTTACTAATAATCCGAATAGACTAATAAGACAGCTTCCAAGAAACTTGACCGATTCCATTTCAACTTAAGTGGAGAAGAATATTGTGATAAAACTGTATACATCAAAGCACTTTATTGATATCGATTTAATAAGTCCATCATATGGAAATTATTAATATGTTTTGTATCACTTTGCTTGGTAACTAAGGGAAATATCGAAATAATTATGTTATATTATTTGTTTTAAAACCATGTGCACGGTATCCGAGCCACTATTGTTAATTCAATTTTATTTCTATTATGTTTATTGGTTAACGACGTCTTTAGACCGATTTAAAAACTTTTACACTCTGAAGATGGAACCTTAGATTCCGAAACGCGTTAGTGTTAAGAAGAATCATCAGGCAGCCACTAGACGGAGGTAAATCAATTTATTATATTATTTGTGTTTTGTATTTATTATATATTCTTTTAGTTAAAGATCCGTTTTATGGTCTACAACAATAGCGTTTTTCATATAGCAGAATTAATTTAAATGCCCAAGAAACAAACACAATTACAAAAATTTTCAAAACTTTTACTAATTTCACGTGTAAATACATAATTCTCTTAAATTCATACAAATATTATGTGATAAAATTTACACTAAATCATTTAATCCATTAGATCGACTAATTTAATGTACATCATTTTAAACTAAAAATGCTTTCATAAGATTCATTAAAGTAAATCATAAATACAACGGAAATTAATTTTTTATACAATAACTCAGAAACTGACTTCTAGTCATCTAATAAATAAATCAAATATAAAAAATATTTGTCGGAATTGACAGTACCGACCCTGAGGTTTTTTTACCACACCTCGTATTCTCGTTTTGTGTAGTCGGTTGGGACGTAAATAAACAGTTGCAAACACAAATTGGTGAGAAGAAAAGTAACATTATTTTGAACAAAATATAAATTTATGTTCCTTTCTGAAGTAACAGTAGAAAATTAATGACTACATGTTTTTTAAATAATAACGTACCAATTTACCTTAATACATAAAAACAATAAAGTTTATTCTTTTTACTACTAGTAACTATTACTGCGTAATAAGAATGGCATCGTGTTACATTTCTGTGTGCAATGAATTATGTGAAACTCTTACTATGACGTCTAGCAGCAATACATGAATATTGATAGACTGTTTTGTGTACAATTTTTCGAGTATCAACAGACAACTTTAGAATTAGCGCAGGTTATTGCACAGTAAACAGAACAATTGTATGCGTTAAGGCGGCCGGTAAAGGGGTAGAGTGAAATTGAATGAAACCGGTGATAAATAGATGCGGTAGGGTGATGGATGTGGTGAATTTCCCTAGGGTCTGCGAACGCGGTGATGGATTTTACCGCCGGAGATTCTCACTGGTTTGAAGTATTTCCCGTAACGAGGTAGTTGATTATGTTCTAAAGCAATGATTTACGTAACGACAATTTTTCCACTTGTAAACCTGAAAACTACCTTCAATCGACTGCTACTATTCAATCTACTTGTTTACCAGTGCTTATTATTTTCTGCTCAGTGTGTAGAAAACAGGATTTAAAGTTTAGCTTCACAGAATTTCTTTTATCGTTTTGGAGGTTATATGCTACAAAACGAGACAAACAAAAATAGTGTGTTATAACAACAAATAACTTTTCTTTGTTCATATCTGTTACTGTGGTTTTCTTTAAACAGTCTCGTACTGTCATCGATGTAAATTTTTGATAGAGTTTCTAAAGATATGTAAAACACCTGTAAAGGAGAAATAGTTCTTGTGTGTGTTTAGGTGTGTGTGTGTGTGTGTGTGTGTGTGTGTGTATGTGTGTTTGAGTGTTGTTAATATTATTGTTACCGTCACTCAAGGTTACTGAGGCCTCTTTTGAAACTCGCTCGCTTCAAGTAGGATGTCAAACACCTACACTTTTTAAAAATATATTTATGTTTTCAACTGAGAAAGTCAACTGGAGAGTGTCTAGCGGCTTGGAGTAAATATTATTTTATATTTTTGTATATTATATACTAATATTATATTATTATAACATTACAGTCTTAAATGAACGCATTACTGTTTTCCAGGCAATAATGGGACACACAACTAAGATGCTAACTCTATGACAAGAAAATTTCAGTAAAATGTTTTATGGTAGGGGAAAGGCTCCTAATTTGTACCGGCTCCTAAATTGTACCGTTGCGATATTTCGACAACGATGTGTTATTTGGCGCGGCCATGTGGCTAGAATGCGTACTACAGTGTTCTTGCTCACCTTCCGTATCGGCGTCAGTCAACGAGCTCTTGTTCATCTGCAGTGAATATTTTTATGTTTTGACTACTCGACATCTAATTTTCGTCAAGGGAACTTAAGATTCTACAGGACAAAAGCATGTGTAATTACTTATTAATATATAGTCAGAGATTCTATACTTAATTGCAAGTAATACACCATGTTTGTTTTAAGAAATAGTTACTTTAATGTGGAAAGAAAATACGTGGCGTCCAAGATGGCTACGTCTCCTAAATTGTACCACTGACATTCTCCTAATTTGTACCACTAACATTCTCCTAAATAGTACCGGTCCAATTTAAGATCATGATACTAAATATATTTTTTCAACAAAATAAATACTTAAAACTGTTGTAGATATTTTAGTTTACAGTAATTCGTCTATAGGTAAACCTACTGTTTTTTATTTCCCTAGAAAATACAGAAGGAAAGGGTTATTCGTTAGACTCAAAAATCTAATACTGTCACCTTACTGTAAATATTTTCTTAAAGTGGGTTAATATACAACATTGTTTAAAGTCAAGTCATTTTTTTTTCAACTAAATTTTTTTTTGTAGTAAATCTTTTGTTTTTAATGAGCATATGAAGGACATAAAATTTTCCTGTCACTTTATCGTCCTTAAATATTACCTTTTATATAAAGGTCTAAACATACTCTCTAAATCTGTTTTTTTTTTTAATTATTTAAATTCTAATCATAGCTGTATCTTTAATGCAGATGCCAAAAACCAAGTATGGACTTTGGTCGGAGGAGGATACGGATCGGGCTATTGATTCATTTAGAAACGGGGACGCTGGAATAAACGAAATCTGTAGGAGGTACGGTGTTCCAAAACCAACGCTGAAACGGAGATTGGAGGGTAAGAACAAAATTGCATCCGGAAATTTTAAAACCTTTGGACGACCAGTAGAGCTTCCTTCAGAAATAGAAAAAGAATTAGTTGAACACATTTTGTTTATGGAATCCAACCTTCTTGGATGTACTCGGGCTGATTTGCAAAGATTAGCTTTTCAAATAGCTGAGGCCAACCTTTTGCAGCATAGATTTAAAAATGGAAAAGCTGGAAAAAAATGATATTATGGGTTCATGGCCCGCCATCCAGAACTGCCTTTACGGGAACCAGAGCCAACATCAGTGGCAAGAGCCTTTGGGTTCAATAAAAATGTTGTCTTTGATCAACTTAAAAATGTAATTGACAAAAATGATTTTAGGGCTTCCCAAATTTTTAACATGGACGAAACTTGTCTTTCAACTATTCAAAAACCTCAGAAAATAATTGCTAGGAAGGGAAAGCATCAGGTCGGTGCCGTAACCAGTGGGGGACGGGGAACGAACACCACGTGCGTTTGTTGTTTTAGTGCTTCTGGGTTGTATGTGCCTCCAATGTTGATTTACAAGAGGCAACGTGTTTCTGATGACTTGAAAGCTGGGGCACCACCTCGTACCCTGGTACAGTTTTTGAAAAATCCGATAGTGGGTGGATAACAAGCGAAATATTTGTAAAATGGTTGCAGCATTTCATAGACACTGTGAGGCTAAGTAATGACCGTAAAGTATTGTTGATACTTGATGGTCACTCCACCCATACAAAAAATCTGAATTCAATTACTTTAGCCAGAGATCATAGTGTGGTGATGTTCTGCCTTCCTGCGCATACAACCCATAAACTTCAACCCCTTGACGTTTCATTTTTTATACCTCTGTTCACCTTTTACAACCAAGCAGCAGATACGTGGCTCCTCAGAAATCCTGACTGCAACATAACACAAAGTAGAGTAGCTGAAATTTTAGGACACTCATATGGAAAAGCAGCGACAATACAAAACGCAGTTAACGGATTTGCCAAAACTGGCATATGCCCATTGGATCACTTTGTTTTTCAAGACAGTGACTTCGTTCAAACTACACTTCAATCTCTTTTAGAAGAGAGAGTTGAGAACCAGGAGTCAGAAGAAATAATTCATATATTACAAGCAGAATGATCACTGTTGCACACCACTATATAAAAATTATCCCGATTAGCGCTTATCCCAAAGTACGCTCAAGTTAAAATTAAAAATAAGAACAGTGTAGCCAAAAAAGTAAAAGAACAAAGCGAAAAGTTGTGGATAAAACTGGAAATAAGGTCACTCTACGGCTTAATCAATAGATATAATAGGGAATTATATGACAGACACATAGAATTGTTAAGAATGTACTAGTATGTAGAGTTAGAAGAAATATTATATAATTTTGGTTTGTGGTACGTAGAAAAGAAATTGCAAAATAAAAATAAAAATATGGTAGACAAGTTAAATAAATTAATAAGAAAGAACGAAGTAAAAAAGGAACACCTCTCTAAGAATAACTATGAAAAAAGAGCAATAAACCTTACAGAGGTAAATTTCAATACAGAAGAGAAAGAAATGTTAGCAAAAGGCTTAACATACGCGCCGCCACCAGAATTAAATCAAGAAAAAACGATTATTGAATGCGAAAGCATAATACAAAAACTAGGAAATGATAATGATAAAAAAAGAATAATGTAGGGAGGTAGAAAAAAAGAAAAAAAGGGAAGTAGGGAATGTAGTAGATAAAATATTTAAGAAAAGTTTGTATAATTCAAAAAATGAACAAAAAATCAAATCAACTGTAACTAAACTAAAGAATAAAATAAAGAAGAATGATATTATAGTTAGGAAGGCGGACAAAGGAAATACAATGGTACTACTGAGAAAGGACGAATACATAAAGAAAACGGAAGAATTTATAAGGGAAGGACCATACGAGGAAATAAAGTATGATTATACAAGTAAGTACCAGTCAAGGATAAAACAAATGATGAAACAGATAACATTTATAGAAGAAAATAAATAAAAGTATTTATTGGAAAGTAATCCAACAGCACCAACTTTAAAAGTCAGGTTAAGATACATAAAGAAGGAAAACCAATTAGACCGATTATTTGTTTTATTAATGCACCTATTTATAAATTATCAAAGGAAGTTAGCAGAGTACTGAAAGAGAAATATGAATTTGGGACAAAATACAACATAGAGAATAATGTAAAATTGATAGAAAAATTAGAAAATATTAGAATTAATGTAAATAAAAAATTGATATCACTGGATGTTAAGGACATGTTTACCAATATCACAGTAAATAAAGTTATTAAGTTAATAAACGATAATAATATGGAGAATATAGTTATAAAAAGCAGTTGATTAAAGTAATTAAAGAATGTGTAAATCAGAACTATTTTATGTTTAATAACAAGTTTTATATACAGAAAAAAGGTTTACCTATGGGGTCTTCATTATCCCCTATTCTTGCTGAAATATACATGAATGATTTTGAAAAGCAATTAATAAGTTCCACTAAGTATAAAGACAATATAAAATTATGGTCTAGATACGTTGATGATGTATTAATAATTTGGGAAGGAAGCATAGAAGAAGTGCATGAGTTTACAAATGACGTAAATAATAAGGATAAAAACTTACAATTTAAAGAAGAGATAGCAGGTAAGAAAATAAATTACTTAGATTTAAACATAGAAATTAAAGATAATGAGAAACTACAGTTTGGGATATTTAGGAAAGAGTCGTATTCTGATATAATTATACCAAGAGAGTCTTGTCACCCTTATAGATATAAAATGGCGGCAATCAATTCATTTTGTTACAGAGCTCAGAAGTGTTTAAAAGAAACCAAATCAAAAGATAGGGAGTTAAAAACGATAAAGGGAATTGTAAGGAATAATAATTATAACACCAACATAGTGGATAAAGTTATGAAAAGGGTTAACATACAAAAAGCTAAAATAGAAACAGAACAAAAGAATTATGCAGGGTCATTGACATACATAGGTTCACATACTAGAAAAATTATAAAATGTTTTAATAAATACGTAGTAGATATAGCTATTAAAAAATGTGAAACGGTATTTGATAAGATAAGAAATAAGAATATAAAAAAAATTCCAGTATTACAGAAAAGCGGAATTTATAAATTAAAATGTGAAGATTGCAACAAAGTGTACCTAGGTGAGACAGGACGAAAATTCGCATGCAGGTTGTCTGACCACAAACGTGGAGAAGGTAATAGAACAACCAATTCGTTATATGCAAGACATTTCATAGAAGACAACCATAAGTTTGTCAATCCTTTGGAAGAATACGAAATTGTAAAAGTAGTAAATAACACAGTTGAAAGGAAGCTTAGAGAGGAGTTAGAAATATTGAAAGAAAGAGAAAAAGGGTTAGACAATTTAATTAATATTAAAATTAAATTTGATAATGAAGAAATATTTTATAACATAATTAAGAAGTAAATGATAGAGGACAGATAGATAAGATTAAGAATTATATTGCATAGTACTAATTGGATGTTTTAAAATAAGGGTGTGTGACTGACCCACGTGTGTAGAGGAAGAGGGTAAGTTTAAAAGGATGCACACACACACAACACTGAAACACAAGGAATTTGCTAGAAAAATATGTAACTGCACAGATGGTGGGACAGGGTTTTGGGAGAGGGGAAGCGACATTTATATTATAGCTTGTTGTGTGTGAGCAGGGTGGGATGAGAGGGGTGAAGGGTTTGTTTTCACATAATTTCTGTCTATTGTGATCTGACGATGAGCTGTGAAGCTTGAAAGCGCTAATCGGGATAATTTTTATATAGTGGTGTGCAACAGTGATCATTCTGCTTGTGATTTCAACCACTAACACAAATTTCTTCATTAAAATTCATATATTGTCAGTAAAAAGCCAAATATTTGAACAAATAGAGCTTTTTGATTTATTTTTCTTTACAACTTCTAAAATATAGTGCAATTCATGTATCTCAGAAAACGTTCTTTATGTGTTCTTTATTTTTGGTCTGTTTTGTTTTCATGGAACCTACATTTTATTACGATTCAGACTAGAATAAAGAAACTATTAAATGTACATGAATGTGTTATTATTTCCGTAGATTTGTCAGTATATATTTACGTAATTGTACATGTACATGTAGAAACGGTTATAGAAAACGGAGTGACTTCTCTTGGTAATCATATTCTTTTCTATCATGGACGACACTACCTGTCACATTGTAAAAACGTAACAAAGCAACTGGGTTAGCATTACCTTCTTTTCGGTTGGAATATATGTGAAATACATATTATTTAAATTACCTTGTAATCGAAATTTCAAATATACGTACGAATAAACAGTTGTAAAGAAACTTCATCTACGGATCTATTGTACATGTATGCAAAATGATAGGAAAATGTTTACATAGAATTTAGTTTAGGCAGAAATTGTGAGGAAAATAAATCTACAAAGTGAACATAGAAAATCTGGAACGAGTATAAGCACAAAGTGTTAGGATCTAGAAACGCTAGAATAATACGACAACCTTAATTTTACAACTTGCCTAATTTCTCCACAATGACATAAGACACAATAACTCTTATCTCGGTCTAATCTAACGTCATTTAAAAGATTTTTCAGAATCAAAAGTACACAATGGGTTTTCATCGTCACGAAAGTTAAATCCCCGTAAAGTTAAATCATGCTCATTGCTCTACGTTTTTGGAACGGAAGGAATTGGAACGTTCTTTACACAAAGGGGGGGGTAGTGATAATCTATGTCAGGAGCAAATGAGTAAAGCAAGTAAGACATGGAAAGAAATCCTCGAACTGCCACAGTACAAACCCTTGCACAACAAAATCTAGCACTGACAAGACATCGAGGGTCAATTACTAACGATCAAAATCCTGGAAACTTTCTGGTTTTGTTAAAATACTTGACTAAATTTGACCCTGTCATGAGATCTCATTTGGATTCATTCTCTCGTAAATCTAGGTGTATATCGTATCTTTTTCAACTCTTCAAAATAAAATAATAAGCCTGTTAGGAGAAAGAGTAAGCAAATATATTATTAATACATGTAAGAAGGCAAAGTACTTTAGTATTACATTTGACAGAACACTAGTGGCTGCACATGTAGAACAAATGTTTCAGATTATAAGATTTGTTGAAATTAAACGCAATTCTGTTGATGTCAAGGAAGCCTTCATAGATTTTATTCCTTTAGAAGTGAAAACAGCGGAGGGGATCACACAAACTATTTGCAAGTAAGCTTGAGAGAGATGGATTGAATCTTAGCAAATGCAAAGGTCAGTCGTATGACAGTCAGGCAACAATGGCTGACATCCATTCAGAAGTTCACAAGAGAATATTAGATTTGAGTCCACTAACTGTGTTTGTTCCCTGTGACAACCTTCCACTTAACTTGGTTGCAGCTCAGGCAAATGTTCAGGCAGTGACGTCTTTTGGGGCAGTAGAACGTCTATTCCTTCTTTTCCTGTTCCACCTATGGATGCAGTGTTCTTAAAGACTTCATAATTAATACTGTAAAAGGACATTGTGATACCAAGTGGGGTTCAATTGCAGATGTGTTGAAAGCAATATCCACTCAGCTGGATGAAGTGACCGCTGGACTGGAGAAATTGAAGGATACATCGACTGAAACAATTGATACGAGGGAAAAGGCAGTAGTAATAATTAATGCGATAGAAAACTTTAATTTTGTGACCTTGCTCTTTTTCTGGACAGATTTTCTTTGGAAAATCTATAGACAAAGTCCAGAAAATCTTGCAGAACAAAGGAATAAGCTTCTTTATTCATGCATTGACACTTTTGGCGAAGCTAACGGATAAATTAAACGTTTGAAGGAATGAGCTGTATGATAATGTCTAAGACACAGGAGGTACATAATGAATGGGGTGTCAGTATCACAAAAAAGATAAGAAGGAAGCGCACGATGCCAGGAGACTATACAGACGATTCTGCATTAACTGTTCGGCAAGAAGTGCGACGTTCTCTAATAGAAAATTTTGACAAAATGTCAGTTGAAATTTCAAGCGTTTCTCTAACATAAAAGAGTTAGAAAAACGCTTTGCGTTCCTCTGTAAATTAAGTGCACAGTGCTGGCAAAACTGTATCCACATGACCTAAACAGTGAAGAATTGTTCAGTGACTTGAAACACGTCATACGTCTTTACAAAGGGCAAAAAATTAACTGAGAACAAATGTGCTTTGCACCTTAGGGACTGCTACAACATATTTCTTCAATGGGATTAGACGCCTATAAAACACTAGCAACAGCTTTAAAAATTTGTCTTACTTTACCAGTGTCTGTGTCTTCTTGTAAAAGAACGTTTAATGGACTTAAATTGATTAAATCGTACCTATATGGTAGGTAAAAATAATGAAATATTTCAAGAGAGAATATCTAATCTAGCGATACTTTCAATTGAAAACGACATTACTTCGTCTATAGATTATAGTGATTTAATAACCGACTTTGCAGCAATTAAGACCAGTAAAGTTACTTTTTAAATCTCTCTTTTAAAATCTTTATTAAATATTAAAAATAAACATTAAGTGTTCATTAATAGAAGACGGAACCATTAACCTCTAATGGTAAGTTTTCATTTTATTACTTTTAATATTGTTTAACTTTATGTTGTTTTAGGATATTGTTTTGACGATGCGCTTTAGACCCACAAGGATTTTGCATGTTTATTAGAACATTTTTATGTAATAAACATTTTATATAATCTACATTTCTTACTAATAAATGTATACAAACTGAATACCGGTAATATTATAATATGTAATTTCTTAATTTTGACTTAACAAATATTCTTAAGACGTTTGCTGGACGTGCTTTCATACAAAAAACTACATATTTGCATTTATTATGTAATTTTTTCACTGGATGGACCTTCATAGTTTCTTTTTTGTCCCCTTTTAATTGTGAAGGCGAGGCGGCCGACGATCTCCTTGCCCCGGGCGCCAAAAAGTCTAGCTACGCCACTGCACATAAAGAAGTCTGGGAACGGTCATCACCTTGTAGAATTTTAGGCGTGTTTCTTTACTTGCTGACTTAAAAAAATTTCTATTTATTTTTTTTTTTAATACAAAATTTCCACTTATAATAATAGAAATCAAACACGTCGGTCAAGTACCTGAAAAAATGCCGAGTCGTGGTTTACGAGATTGCATGTGTAATATGTTATCCCATAAGCTTTATCAAGGCATCATAACGCAAAATGTATGAAGTTAAAGTACCTATTTACAGTTTTTTTGCCACATTCTTTTTACACGTAACGCAAGGTAAGGGAAATCAATCACTTATGAAACAATATTGACGTGTATGACAGAAATTAATATAAGCAGAATTTGTTTACCCGTACAGAATGTGGCTTACCTTGCCATCGGTGATCAATACACGTGTGTTTGCTTACGTGTTGTGTGCGTCAACAGTAAAAGGGTCACTGTTTACACAGTCGTGTGACTGATATGGATGCCGGTCGATAGGGGTTGGTAAACTATTGTGTAAAGAGAGTATGAGAGAGAGAGAGAGAGAGAGAGAGAGAGAGAGAGAGAGAGAGAGAGAGAGAGAGAGAGAGAGAGAGAGAGAAAGCGAGGAGAGGGAGAGAGGGAGAGAGATAGAGAGAGAGACAGAGAGAGAAGACTCTGCAATGTTCACTATAAAACAGACATGGCATTGTGCGTAATTTTACTTGTTTTGCACGTACGTGAATCTCGCCTTATACCTTTTACGTATGTTAATATATTCTCCTCAAACTCTCCTAAAACCACGCGTATATTGTATTATTGTATATTATTCATATTGTTACGACGGTCTACGTGATCGTCGTAGGTACAGTGGAAAATAAATTACAAGACACGAATTAAGTCACTAATCAACAGCTTTTATTTTCACAGTTAAACAGTTCGTAATTAACAACACACTCTATTATAACAAATCAAATAAAAATTGTTCACACGCAAATAAATGTCAACTAATATTAAAACACAATTGTATTACAATATAACGTCCGATTATAAAACACAACACTTAACTAGTAACCACTTGAACGCACACAGTAATTTCGCCCGATAATGACTCTCGAACCGCACTGTAATTTATCGCGACTAATACTGAACTGAACGTCGTTGAGTACTGGTATTTATAGTCCGCCGAAAATCTAGACGAGTCCACACACTACGTATTACCTCTAAACTATGATGTAATTGCTTGCGCCCTTGACACAGTGAGAGCGGCCGCGCAAATACTCACACCGTCTAGCAAATGCGTCGACAAGCACGTACGCCACACGCGTTGTTACATTCCGGATCCTTCTGGAACATTCGATAAACACGTAGATTGTTCTGTGATGTCGTAACACTATGCTGATGAAGATTCTAATCATAAGCCGTCTTGTATCAATAATAAATCAACAATAAAGTGTGTTGGTGTGTTGTTGTGTGTGGGTTCAAATGTGAACTTTTAAATATTGTTTCTATCTGCCTCCATTGTAGCAAACAAATTCAAGCTCCTGTAGCATTGTTTCCAATTGGGAAACCTTGGACTGTGTGAGTTCTCCGAGTCGTAGTCCGATTAATGTCAGTTACTAACACATAAATAGGTTCAAATACTTGCGGCAAAGGAATTTCGGTTGTGCTTCCCCTTCGCTCGATTTTGTGTATAAGTAAGGTCGGCTGCTAAATGTTGAGATTGCACCAACTTGTACCTCCGTCTGAGTAGCAGTTCCGCAGCTACCAATGCGCGCTGGAGCGGAGACTTGCCAGACCGACGGTACGGGCACATGACATGAAAGTAGACGCCTGTACGACAGCGGGTTTCCTCCATTTCTTCTATGTCATCAGCACAAATCTGTTCATAGTACTGTGACCAACTGTGGCACTACATGGAACACAAACGCTGATACCATTTCTGCCTACGTAAAACTTGCAAGACGTTATAACATGTAAGAAAAGCACAACTATTGCACTGCTCCAGGTGAAATCAATGTGTCATCTTCTTATAAAAAATTTTACTTCCCGTAAAATATACTGTTTCTACAGACTATGTGGATTGTGGTTTGCTCAAAGGTTTTCTTGAATGATAATGCAGGGTCAAAATTTTCAATTACCTAATAAAAATTATGTTTCTTGTATTTTATTTTTGGAAGTGTTTTAAAATGCAGAACGTAACTGAACTTCTCCCTCTGCTTGCCAGATGAGACAATTATTAATAATAGCTTAGGCCTGTATAGAACAATACACTTTTTACACACTGCGCATTATTTTATGGCCAATAAAGGCAAAATTACGTTTGTAAATTAAATTTTGTCATAATCTCTATCATTAAAGTACATTCTACTTTGCCTGTCAATGGGCCCAGATTTATTAAGGCTTGGCGAATTTAGAATCAGACTGAATTCTGTGAAAAGCAATTCTATCCCAGCTTTGAAAGTGTTGCTGATCACCTCTCTATTCAGAGCAAAAGAGGTATAGATTAGAGATAATACGCATAATAGTAGACATAGTACTGCAATGCCATATTGTCATTTAACATATTTTTACTGGGATCGCACGGCTTTGAATTATAAATCAATGAAATATATTACCAAATGTCTGAGAAATCGATGCTCACAAATTTCTTTAACACTTGTAAGAATCGATTACAAAAATATTACAATTTTCCTTCTAGTTATGTACTTACTAAATAATTCTTCACACAAACAATAACAAAAGCTACGACGATAAATAAATTGCAATGCCAACACGCAAATAAACAGTTAAACGCTCTTGAACTTTACTGACATTGCTCTCTAATAAGTATGTAATCAAGCACATACAATTCACGGAACGCACCTTTTTCTACGCTAGTAAGAAAAAATCACATTTATAGAGTTTAATATTCACAAAACGTTTTCAGATTACTGCCAAACAACTGTGTTGATTCAAGAATTTGCAAGCGTCAGCTGATCCGTGTCATAAAGCTTTTGAGGGCTGTAAAACATATTTTCTGACCAAAATATAAGACACTTTTCACTTAGGTTTCTCATATTATTTATATTTCCCGTCTAACGTAACTATAAGTTACAAATATAGTGAAATAAAAACACTGTCTTAGAGTGAGATAACTTACTGTAACACACACTTCGTATAATGCAAATCTGTACGAATGTAGACTTTCGTGTGCTTAAAAACTTTATGTAGTCATGTGTTTTCTAAAGCTGTAATTTCGTACTGTTATATATAGTTTTATGTTTTGCATTTATGTAAATGTGCAACCGACTAAGTTAATAATATGCAATTGAATACTTACAATTATTGAAAAGATAATAATGTCTAAAACAATGAGTTTTAAGATAATGAATGCTATGTGTGATGAAGTCATTAAGTTATGTAGACATCAAAATATGTGCAACATTTATTGAAATAATTTATTTTCATTTAATGTATAGGATTATTATAGTAAATAACTTTCAATTTTAAATTGGCCAGGAAAATGTTTCAAAACTTTCTTACAAACATGAAGATACGTATTGCGTAGCATACCTACTCTCAATAACAGCCAATACCATTGTGAAAGGAACGAATACAGTACAAAGTATGAATTCCAAGCTTTTAATAATGTCATGAAAAAAATAAATCCTGAATTGTAAAATTTCATTAACCTAAGATTTTTGAGATAAAGTAAAATAATACCCACGCAAGAGCGGAAAGGGGACGACAAGCACAGAGCTGAGAATGTAAACAGAATGATTGAATTGTGCGCTGTGACAACAAACCATAATTGTTTTCGTTTGATTAAAATAAACTCTAAATCCCGTTTTAATTGAGATTTTTATTTGATTTATTTAACACCATATTTACTCTACCGTTAATTGAAAACTATTACTAAATATAATATGAAAATAATAATAAATTTAATTAAATTTACACTTACTATGTAACCTCGTGCATAAGTATGTGACGAGAATAATGATATAAGTGTAATTTTAAGACAAAACCTTTTTTTTATTTTTTCAATTTAGAAAATAATTATAAAACAATTTCAAAGACTGAAGGAAATAAATGTAGTAACCCATATCTGAAAAACGACAGACCGACGAGAACTCCTGAAGGGGCTTGATGTGCGTTAAAACATTTGAGACTTCTGTATTGTAGTGTTAAACTTATTTCGTTGAAACTGCTTCTTTATTAAAAATACGAGTACTAACCATACCCAGTTAAAATTTGTAACATTGTGTACTTTCTGTAGTGTGATTTTTCTCTTTATCACGTAAAAGTATCACAACAATAAGCTTCAACATGAAAGAAAAACATTATCTAACAGACCTATTAAAGTATAACTATATTAAAATGTGAAATACGATAACCCTTTTGTTTTTAAGGATATTTGTTATAAGTAATTATTACAGTGCACAATTTTTTATTTTCATACAACACACACATACACACATACCCACACAATTGTTTGAATTTGTGTGACTGTATGCATATAAATACATAAATATATACATAAATACATACATACTTACATCCACACATACTGTGTGTGTGTGTGTGTGTGTGTGTGTGCGCGCGCGCGCGCGCGCGGTGCGTGTGTGCATATACAAAACCAATTTAATTTATTAATAATTATTCAATTTACTATTATAAATGTTTTATGTTTCGCTAAATCTGGGTATCAATGACAATCTCACAATCCTTGTTTCCTAATGACGTTGGGCACCTGCTTTCCATTTATATACAAAATAGCACAACTCTTTTAATTTATAATCAGTTTCACGAAAGGTATGAAGGCGTAGGTAGTAATTCAGACTGTATTGTAATCATACAATCTCACTTATGCCCGATGAACTAAATCACTTAATGACTAGAGATTATTCCAAGTAAAAACACCAGGATCATATTCACAAACATATGTAGACACTATTTGACATAGCAGACGTTTGTAGAAAACTGTGGGTATTTGGTTGCGTGTTTTCTCTGTGTTTGCGGAATAATACGAAAAACGAAAGCATCGATCACTATCACATAATACTTACTGAATGTAATTAATAAGTTCTGAATGTAGGCCTACTTACAGGATCTATTTAGTGGTAGCTTATTACTTTCCACTGACATGTCATTCCAGATAAACTTTAGTAGCACAGAATATCAAACTATCTAAAGTATTGTGAAACAAGAGAAACAAGATGTAACTCAAACCATTAGCAAGATAGAGAACAAACACTTATACCTAAAGACAGGTTTATTAATTTGCCTAATGCTACCACAATTTGATCATCCGCGCATAGAAGCGTCGTCAGTTGTTAATATCTCTATTTCATGGTAGTGTTCTCCTTTGAATGCGCGATTTCATGTTAGCTACTTCTTTCAATTCGTAAGAGATTTCCTTGCTCTTAAAAAGCACTTTGGCGAAATCCCTGTAAATATTTAAAGAACATTTCCTGAAGAGTTCCTTACTAATTTTATTGGAATTTTTCTAATTCCAGGAGTTTGGCGTTTTTATTGTTTTTAATACTAGTACTACTTAACATATCAAGACAATGACGTACCACAACGTAGTATTAGTATACCACGTACTTAGCTTATCATATCAGATGTGACCAACTTAACCACCTCATATTCGTCATGTGCGTAAAAATTCCTTTGTATTTAATAAATTTCGCATGATTTCTATAAAATGTTTTTCATAATACTACATCCATTCTTTGAAATTAAACAGTGCTATCCTCTCACTTTCTTTGGTACTTGTTCGTGTTTCTTCAAGAGTCGACAAGTTTTTTTGTTTGATGATATTCCTCACGTCTCTGTATTTATCTCGAGAATCAGTGTTTCCATATTACATACTTTGCTTTGTATTCCTTATTTACTTATTTTATAAAATAGACATATCTTTCTAACATGATTATCTCTTTTTTTGCAGCGTCACTTTACTTAAGTGTTGTTATTTCGTTACATTTATTCCGCATTTTTATGGGCTTTAATTTCGACAGACACTTAACGTTGGTACGCGATTGTGGATAACCTGACTGCGAGGTGGAAATCCTTGCTAAATGCCATAAGGTGCATCTCTTATATCACCTAGGGAGCCGAAATAGAAATTTTATTGCGAGCGTACATCGCACTAGTTCAAAATGAATTATGGATGCGCGGATAATTTTCAGCCACGAGGTCGTACTTGGAAAACTACTGGGGTGCGCTGTGCCACAGGGGCATTTTCCACTAGTACGACACAAACCTTATATTGTGAAGCAGGAATGACACTATTATATCTTAAAATTCAATTACTGTTATTGAGATATGTGACTAAAGTTTTAACATTATGGAGCCACATACACCACGTGTTAATTGTAAACGACAGATATGCGAGACTATAAAACTGTCACTTTATGTTTACTCGACAGCCCGGCATCCGTGCGCTCGAAATAGCCCAGCACCAGCACATTCAGGTGCCGATGTTCCAATAGCACGTCCGTCCCATGTAAGGGGCCTCTCACTTTACTTTGCAAACCTAATTTTCGGTTGGCTGTCGTCAGTAGAATCAAGTATTTGTGCCACCAAAGTGAACTGAAACTCCTTTCCAGATGAGTCCCGAGGGAATAAGACGAAGACCATACAATCTTATACACCGATGGCTCGACGAGAAACCGGAGTGGTAAAAGTGTTTGTCCTTGAGGACGCCTTCCATTCATGCACATTACCTAAAGCGGCAAGTGCATACACCGCCGAATCCTTGCTGTGTGGCAAGCTTTTCGTTTGTGTGAACACCGAGGTGAGAGAAAAGCTGTTATCTATACGGATTCACTGAGTTTCCAACTGCCTTGATTATCCGAACACAGCGATATATGAAGAATGCGGACAAGAGGAATGTTGCGAAGAGTGCGGGAAGGTGTACAATCTGACTTTAAACCTGATGCTAGTTTTCCGACAATTACACTGAGATGCACTGTGGACAAATATCTCCTAGCGAGGCTAAAAAAATTTGCATTCAATTCGCACGTTTGCAGAACACTTTTGCACAGTGTTCCATAGTGTCTATAAAAACTACGGATGAGCACTGACAAATTAGCTTTCATATTGTTTATGGGAATATGCACCCCACTCTTCAAGCACTATTCCAGGAGATGTGTATAAAGTACTGTTATCGACGGCGGGTCTTGAATGACGAATTCTAAAATTTCAAAGAAGATCGATGAAATAAGGAGCGGTGACTTCATACTTTTGTGAACACATATACTTATCAGCCTATGTAGTACTTAAAAGACACACACGCACGCACACACACACACACACACACACACACACACACACACACACACACCCCAACACGTCTACTGTTTTCGTAAGACTAGGCATATGAATTTTTTTCACATGATTGTATAAAAATGATGTTGAAACAATTCTCAGAAGAATTGTATTAAAAAAAAAGTAAATAGGAAAAACTTATTATATTTTAATTTTTTGTGTATTTTTAAGCGGGCTCCTTAGCACATTTAGGAGTTGACTTAAGCTAGTATACAAATAGCTTAATAAATTAATGCAAATTATTAATAAGTACTTTTTCAGTAAATTTTATTACACTTGAAAGCAATATTCTATACTACGTCTAATAAACCTTAATTTCCTTTGTATTCGGCAGGAGTTTGAGGCGAATTACGTGCCCGCAAGAAACAAATTGTACAATTTATTAGGACTGACGGCTACATGCTACTGCTTGTTTTCTCGAGAGGATGGTGTGGGCCCTTAATTGCGTTCAATTACGAAAACACGAAAACAGAAACACGCAGGCCCACTTAATAACGACTTAATTTAAACAGACAGCGCAGGTAATCAAGACAAAATAATCTCACACTTGTGCCTTAATCTTTTTCGTGACTCCAACGTTAGAACGGAATAAACTAAGTGGTGGGAGAATTTTATAAATATAGCTTTATATTGAGCCATTGTCCTGGCTGAAAGGCGCAGGTTATGGTACAATAGGAATTATTCAGTCATTTCTAGTATATTTCAGTAAAAACCAGAAATAAATATTATTTTTCTATTACAATACTCATTGCTATTACAATATTATTTTTCTTTTACTAGTAGCTCATTTTATTTTTTTAGAATGTAATCAAGATTCATCTTAAAATTATTAAAAGCTACTGATTAAGTATATATTTTCTTTTAAATACAATTAAAGAACCGTAGTTGTTGAATAATTTTACTTGTTAGTCTTAATGAAAGATGACAGATGGGTTTTATCTTTCGAAAACAAATATTTTACTGTTACAAGGTTAATGTCGTTCTTTAGCTACACTACGTTTTTGACATTACAATACTGGTCTTGATAATAAATTGTTTGGATCACATTATACAGAAGGAATCAACACACAGTAAAGATAGTTGAACACTTTATGTTCAAACACCGGAAAAAACGTACGTGAGTGTGATAACTGAGAAATTGTTTATTTCAACGTGTATTTCAGTAACCCAGTGTCTTTGTACAAATCCTGTCTGGTGACTATGAGAAATAAAATTACCATTTGTTTGTAACAATAGCAAATGCCTGTAACAAACTGGAGACAGGATTGCTGCGTCTTCAAGAACTTATTTTAAATATGCATTGCCATCGTATTTCTTAGTTAGAAAAGGAAATGCGACCTTGTACTCTCTAAACTTTACAGAAGTTCACGTATTATGGCTATTATAGATTACGGTTTTGAGACAATTAAATAAAAAATAAGTATTTTGCAGTTCGTCGATGAATTTGATACTGTAGGATAGAGGGCTTTGAGTAGCAAAATTTGTCCTATTTCTTACAAGCAATTTCAAGATAAAATAAAAACATATTATGAGGCCCAATTAATTAAAAAAAATGACTGCTTGAATCTTTAAACGTAGTTAATTAGTCACTGAGATGCGAAATGGAGCCTCGACGTAAAGAAAAATTGAGTCTATACCACATGCTTATAATTGGATGATAATTTTGGATAAGATAAGACTTTGTTTTAAACGACTGTTAACACCTGTTTTGTAGACTAAGGCTGCGGAATTGTCAAGTTAGCCTGCAAATAATAAAATACTAAGTGTATTAGAATAACTTTAATTTTTTTACTATTAAAATCCAAAAAACAAAGTAAAACATAGAAAATTAACTGAATGTTGAAAAATATTTTAAACAGAGGAAAGAAAAAATTAACAATTTTATATGAAAAAATAGTAGTACTTTTTATTTAAACAATATTGAACCATGCAGTTTTACAAACATTGTCTCTTCATTCTCATTTTTAGCCCGTCTTAAAATTTTTAAGTGTCTCGGTCATAATTATAGTGAGGGTTTAAGGTCCAAGCTTAAGTATGTACAGATTGTTTGCACAATTTGTCGCTTTTGGGATTCTGTCCTCGATGTTACCGATTCGTTTCTGGAAGGTAAGGTTCAGAAATTAACTGTACACTAACTAGAAAAATGCCAAAGCTTATAGAAATATAATCGAATGTGCTTTTATTTAATAAGTTAAGTTGTCACTGCTTTCCTTGGAAGCTTGATAAAACAGGTTCTGCAAAGTTAATTGAATTTTACTGCTTGTTTAAAAAGGACTAACGTAAATCTTTACACAAAACTGTTCTTTAAATCGTTATAAAAATATATACTGAATTTAAAACTATAAATAACTAACTTTTTTAGTTTCTGGATAAAACGTTTTTACCACTTGTCGCTTTTGTAAATTATAAAAAAGACATGACAGGCTCACAAACATAGATCTTTAAAAAAACGTTCACAACTGTTAACTCTGAGCGTATTATACAAACAAGTACAAGTTACTGGAGAATGCATTAATTTCAAAAATTACTTTAGTTTAATTTATTATAGCGTTTGTAGTTAAAATTACACATTTTTGATATTCCTATAACTATAATTATTGCTCCATAATTATTACTCCATAAAGGTACGAAAACGATACACCATATCATATTCAAAATGACATACCTCACAAGCATAAAACGCACGCCTTCAGGAAATATTAACACTACTGTGTCTACAAACTACATAGTTTCAAAAAAAAAAGCCACTCGTTGCCATTTCATTACGTGAAAGTTGCTACGACGTGGATTGTACTGAGTGAGTGAGGCGCGGGAGCAGTGTTGTGGCAGTCAAGGGTGGGTTAGAACAGTGAACAAGGCTGAGAAGGAACAACGTGTTTTACATAATTAATTACTGGAGACTGCTTGCTGACTTACTGAGTGTTTACTTTGTGCCGCCTTAATTCGGGCTTCGCAACGACCACGCTGTTGACAGTCAGCCTTGGACTTACGTCGCAGTACCTACCGCAATTTGTGTAAATGTAACTACCACACTTGCCAACACTTGTTTACGTATAAAATGTTTATCGCGTACTTGTAATTAGACTATGCGTTTGTATAAAATATAATTATTTAGTAAGCAATAATCGCTGTTTTAAGAGAATTTATAATAAGGTAACTGTATTCCAGAAATCCTACAATCTCTAGATATTGTTCGAATTCGGATTCGATTCAGAGCACTCAGAGCACTTCTTCTTCTTTTTCTTCTGTAACAATACATCTCAGCAATACATCTCCCTGGCCTTCAACACCAGTCTACTCCGAAGTGTCCTATCCGTTGCCATCTCCGAGAAATTCCTCACATTTATTCTTGTGAGATCATTCAGCACATCATCCAACCATCTTATCCTTGTAGCCCTGGTCGACTCCTCTTATACACCTGTGCCCTCAGGATTTTCTTTGGCCATCTATCCGCTCTAGACGACCTAGTCATAATATTCTTTGATCATTTATGAATTTTACAGTATCCTCATGCTTTAACAGCTCATTTGTCTCCTAGCTATTCCTTATTCTCCATTCATTGTCTTTCTTAACCGTGCCATAAACACGTCGTGCAAACGTCTTTACAAAGCTTCTTATGGTTTCTTGTTCCTTCCTTCCGATTCAGGACACTTTAACCAAGTGTTCCCTAAAAGACACTATTCCTTTTCAGGCCGACTTTAAAATTAAAGAGAATTGAAGATTCAAGTCATTGAATATTCTGATGCAGAAGCAAGTTTACTGAGCACACGATGCATTGATTCCGCTTGCTTAAGAGCTGAAAGAGGCAGTAATGACGTGCCTGTTCCTACCTCATAAATATTTTAAACTGTAGCATTGTGGTTGTTTCAACGTTGCAATTACCAGTGCAGATTACATAAAATGAATATCCAAGATTAAAGTAACATTTGAAGACAAAACATTTGCAACAATCTTTCCATCATTCGCACAAATATACGGAAGAATATTACGATTGTGCTAGTGCAAGCCTGTATGTATGTAGGGTTTCTCGAGGATGTAAAAGGAAAAATGTACCAATTATTTAGGAACCTCTAAATAGTTGCGGAGACTAAAACATTTATACAATGTAATGGGTCTATCTATTTAAAGAACTTCTCAAAATCGTTTACGAAACAAAAACTAACGAAAATGTCATTTATTGACATTCACCATCTGGTTTTAAGTTTCATAGTATACTAATAAAAATACAGAATTACTACTTTATTATGTATTTATAGTTCTGTGCTTTAGGGTTATTGGATTCAGTGTCTCAGACCGCCTTTGCAATATTCATCGACCACAAAATTTTAATTCTAGATAAATTTATGTGAGACTAATTTTTGAATTTGTTCAGCTTATGTTTAAAATACGACCTTAAAAATACGGAATTAAATTAAACGTCTTATATTTATACCAGTTTTTACAAAGGTATTAAAACGAATAAATTAATTAAACATTAATTTAATTAGCTCAAGATTTTGAATACCTAGAGTACATGACTAGAAAATTGATACAGGAATATCAGAAATGGGGACTAAAGGTAAATATGAATAAAACAAAACAAAATACATGGCAACACGTGATCTTCATCAAGACTTGATATTGGAGGAGGACATGGGGAAAATTTCATATACAGAGGAATACAAGTATTTAGGGGTAAAAATTACTGTCAGTGGAAAGCAAAACAACGAAATAAAATCCAGAATTAATTTGGGAAAGATGGCTATATCTACATTAAATGAAATCCTGTAGGATAACCAAAATTACAGAAGAAACTAAAACCAAAATATTCAAAACCATTGTTAAAATTATCATGACTTACGGCTTAGATGTTTGGACTACTAATAAATACACAAGAACAAAATTAGTGACAGCAGAGATGGACGTTTGAAGACGTTCTGCAAAGAGTATCCAGATGTGAAAAAATTAAAAATGAAGTCATTAAAGATAAAATTAATGTAAAAATTCAATTATTTATTTTATCCAAACATAAAAATTACAATGGTATGGACACGCCAAAAGAATGGCACATGAAAGAGTGCCAAGGAGAGTTATGGAATGGACCCCACGAGGAAGAGGGGACAGAGGAAGATCACCGATCACCTGCATAGAATAAATTTTGACTATACTGCGGGAACAAGAAATTGAAGATCTTTGGATGGACAAGCAGCAGTGGAAGTTGAGGATTCAATCACTTCTGTAATCTTTGGTTCCGAAAAATGTGTAAGTATTGTACAGCCGGAACAATAAATAAGTAAAATAATAATATAAACAATTTAGAAGTTTATATATAAAATATTTTAATATTGCTGTACTGTTTAATATTATATTCTCCCCCTCTTATAACAGTAATACAGTATAATTTTGATGGAATAACAAAGACATATATTACTTTTGTCGTAGATTGCCAATGACCTACATGCAATTTTGAATGGTCTACCATTTTCTAGGCGACTGTTATCTGTGGCCCATCGATAAAGTTGTGGAACAATCTCAGCACCTTGGCGGAGTACAAATAGGGGTCTTTGAAAGTGACCGAGCAGTTTGAATTGCGCTTCGGTGCGTGTTTCTTTGGCAACAGTGTAATGTGTTAACTGTTCATATTATGTGCTGACATACGAATTTGGTAACGTTTATTATTTGATACGCCAATGTGTATTGGACATTTGTAATCTTGCAAATTATTGTGTGCGAGTGTCTTTGTTTTTAAAAACTGTTATTTTATTGGAGCATAACAAATTCTCTGATATACCATTCATTAAAGACAACAATCAAAGTGATCGTCATAACAATGTATACTTAAGTTGTGTTGTATACCATTAGTTAATGAAGGTTTATTATACATATGCCGATGATGGTGATGGTGAAGGTGATGATGCCGATGACGTTATAATTTAATGACGTATCTGATTTTATTACTGCGATTTTGATATATGTAGCCTTCTGACTTATGGAGACTAATAAAACAATTTGGCTGTAAGTACATAAAGCATGATAACTCGTTTAAAGCTCAAGAAAAGGTTTCGTTTACTAATTAACCACTATGCATGATAAAAACTAACGTTAATGATTACCATTGAATGTTACAGTAGACCAAATTAAGTTTCAATGTGCTACAATTTGAATTGTTGTAGGCAAGTAGAATATTTATACTTCTATTTTACATCATTTTTAAATACAACAGTATGTATTTTCAAAATAAATGAAAGTGAGTATATATTGTCAAATATACACTGTCAATAAGTACAGGGTATCTGCCCAAATGTTTTAATATTATTTTAAAAGGTCATCATGATATTTCAGCGGATAAAACAGTCTCTTTTCTATATCCTACAATTGGTATGGTTGACTGTGCTTGCTAACTTCAGCTTTAAGGGGATGCTAGCCGGCCTTTAATCTTGTGGCCATCTTTAATGTATCTGAAATGTAGACAAATTATCCAATATATTCGGAGCTAATATCGAATCCAATTCGAAACTCACCAGAGAAATAACAGCTAACTGCAGAATCGCAAAAAACTAGCTGCTAATTTACTCCTCTTTAGGCAATATATCCTTTATATTTTTCATTTATGAAAAGAATTTTACGTTTTTTTTTCTTTTCTTACTCTGAAATTGGAAAATTTAGTTACTTGTCAAACAGTATAACACGTCACCTCATAGTATCGGTTCCTCTTCCTCATATTAAGATTATTACATAAGATGGATAATTATTAAGAAGTAATAATATTATTATTATATAAGGCAAAATATCGTGTTATCATGTTTTACATTGTGTAATTTGTTTCCGATATTCTTCCTTGTTGTTAAATAAAGATTATATCAAAACCTGGCTAAATATTCTGTACTCACTAAAAACTGATACCAAAAATGGCGTATCTAATAAGAGATACACACAATTTAATTCTTTTTTTACATGAATCTATTGTATTACATAGGAACATAATTTCGTATAGGGTTATAATAATTGTTTCAATTTTTTAATTGGCCCTTATTTGATTACGAAACAATGATACAGGTCACTGTTTTGTACAATGTCTTCTATACATATACTTTTCTGAACGGGTTTGGAGAATACTAAGCTCGCACACTCAAAGACAATATTATTTTAATGAATAACTCATTATCAAAATATATTCAGGATTTCAAATATTATTTAAAATTTTATTTCAACACAAAATGGCATTAGGTAAATTTAAGCGCAGAAACAATCATTATTTTCTTTATTGAGATTATTTTCACCCGGTTTATTAGGCCGTGGTCTACTGCTAGCATTTTTCGCAGGCGTTTCGGCTCCACCATCGGAGGCTACCTTCAGTGTAAGTAACGATCGAGTAATTGGCAAGGTGTTCGCCATTTCATCCCAGTACTAAGGTACAGACTGTGACCTCACACATATGCCAATGATAGCAGTAGACCACGACCTTAGAGCCTAGCAGAAAGTAATTTCAGCAATATTAATACCGGTCGTGAGAAACTTAGGAAACACTGTTTTCAATTTTCTATGAAATAAAGCGAAATTATTTTGAAGTCGCTAATTTGCAATAAAAAAGTTTCACGTGTAAATATCTTATCATTCTTAATATTTTGTTATCTGTCTATCTGCCTGTCTGTTTGTAACACCCTTATCCCACATCTTGAACAACCCGCCTCAGGTATTCTGATGTCTACTCTCACCGGCAGTTTTTCCCCTTTAGTGCACCCTCCGACACCAATGTCAATAATCATGAGGGCTTTAACTAGTGCCCAACCAAAATGTTCTTGTTATAAATCTACATAAAATGTTTGTTCCTTCCCTTTCTTTTACGATTCTGAGAACGTCTACATTTGTTAAATTGTCCACGTCCAGTTCATTTATGACGTTCTCCTGTACCACTTTCCTCTTTCAAATATTTTATTTGTCCGTCTGTCAGCTTTCCCTAATATACAGGTTTTCCTACTGGAGTATATACTACAATGGTCTAAGCAAGTAACTTTGGGATATTTACCATCCAAATGTACAATTACAACTTGGTGTATTAAGAAATGGAATATCGAATCGCTTTCCAAGTGTTATAGACAATAGGGCTATTATTATATTTACCGTAATCGGTTGAGATATTTGCTTTAGCGGAAACAACATTATTGGTTAAAATAAGAGCCGTATAAAATGTGACATAAAGTACAGTATTCAATAGATACAGCTACTCATAATTTAATTTATTTTACTTATTTGCTTTTATCAGTTATATCACCTTACATATAGGCCTATCAGGTAAAATATCTGCTTTAGATGTTTACACGTAGAAATCAGACTTGCTTCAAAAAATAGTGAAATTACTTAGATTTACATATTTAAGAGACAAAGCACTACTTTAAATCTGTTTTTCTATTACAAAGGAGTTTACCCTTCTTTACGTGGCACTAGTATAAAGCAGTGGAAATAAAATATAGGTATATCGTTATTATACGGTAACCAAGTAACAGTTTTAATTATAAATTTACCTTATTTCCGTCTTGTGACTTATTTTTCTTGTTGTTTGTTACTTTTGACGCGTTTCGGAGCTCTTCAATGCTCCATCCTCAGAAAATCCGTTGCTATACTTCGTCACGTTAATATTAAAATTTTTTGCATTGAAAACATATGTACAATATTAGAACATGTATACACTTACACGATGGTCACATATATAAAACTACATAGTTCGGGTGCACCCAACACTGTCGTATGCCAGACTGTCCGGTATCAATTACACTGTGTCTCTTAGTTTTATTCAAGATTGTATCATATAGATTGTGCGATCTAAAGTCCAGTTGCTCGTTCAAAACATTGTCTGATTCAAACTTGAATGCCTGATAAATTTCGAACTCCTCAACAGCATTCATGAATAGTCCTTTATCACATATATGTATGGCTTTAAAGTTCGATTCAAAACTATTGTAATTATGGCCTTCAGATATTAGATGCTTTGCGAAATGAGAGCGGTTCGTGTAAATATTATTTTTGGGTAGATGTTCTTTAAATCTCTGTAAAAAACCCCGACCTGTCTGACCGATATAGAATTTATCGCAATCGCTACAATTTATTTTATATATTCCGGTTTTTTCAGCAGTAGGTTGACGTGATTTAGTTCTTAGTAAGTTCCCTATGTTATTGTTGGTACGGAATGATATTATGATATTTCGTTTTTTGAACTCGTTTACAAGAGCTAAGGCAGTTCTTCTCGAATAAAATGTTGATATGTATTTCATTTTTGTATCTCCGCTTTTTTTATTGTTGGTTGCATGTTTGTGTAACAATTTATCTATTAAAGTTTGTTGGTATCCCTTGGCAATGGCAATATGCTTAATGTTGTTAAGTTCTTCTATATAATCGTTTCGTTCCATCGGTATTGTTGCCAGTCTGTGTGTAAGACTATTAAATGCCGCTATTTTTTGTATATATGGGTGATAGGAGCTGGCGTGTATAACCATATCAGTGGAGGTTGGTTTTCTATATAGCTTGTAACTGAGTTTGTTAATGCGCCTCATTAAAGTTAGATCCAGAAAATTTAATTCATTGTTGTACTCAACTTCAACAGTAAATTTTATGTTGTGATTAATACTGTTCATATACGTGAGTAATTGGTGTAGTTGTCTTTCTGTGCCATTAAATATTACTATAGTGTCATCAACATATCTTTTATATAGTTTAATGTGTTTGTGAAACTTATTATTTGTTGATAATAGGTATGTGTTTTCATAGTTGTTAAGGTAGATTTCGGACAAAATAGCGGATAACGGTGACCCCATTGCTAGCCCGTCTTTTTGGATGAAGAAATTTCCGTTGAAAGCAAAATAATTTTGTTTGACGTCACTCGAATATCACTCACATCCTATGGATCACACATCACTCACATGCATGTGTTTGGCAAAGATTACACAAATATTTAAAATTTTGTGTAATTATAAACGAAACTCACAAAATCGACATCATTTACTAATCGACATCATCACGGTCACCATTAAACTAAGGAAAACTTCTTGTGTCAAACGCTTTATGGCTTTATGGAAGAGTAAATTATATTTCCTAATTTGTAAAGTGTAATCAAACGACGCACCACAAAAATCTTTGTGATAAAAGGAAACAGCTTGATAGAATTCACTAAGATTAGGAAGACGTAGTGAAAGAACAGTGTAAATGGAAAATAAAATTACAATTAAAATGTCAACCATAAAATAGAAAATAGTGATACAGAAAAGTAAAAGGTAAGTAAACTAAATTGTTTACTGTATTTTATTACTTAAGTTTTGTAATCTGCGCTATTTTTCAATGCTATAAAATATTTCTAACATATTTATATGCGTCATACATTCTTGCTTAAACAAAAAGTGAAATTCCTGACAAATTGTGCGTTTCAATTTATCTGTACATTGCTGAAGTAAAACTGTTTATTACGCCAGCGAGGTAAACAACGGATATGCAGAGCATCATATTCTGTGTATATAAGTTTGATGAATCATTTAAAATTAAGAGAAAGAATATTAGAAAAACGTGTTACTGCGAATAGCGAATGACAAACAAGGGAAATTTCTGTAATTCTATTTCACTTTATTATATGGTTAAGTTGATTGACTGAAAAAGTCGGTCTGACAAATTCAGTTTTTTAAAATTATTTAAACGACATTTACTTTTAAAAAGTTGTGATTTATTGTTTATAGTATTTATTTACATATGCGATGGTTTATTAAAAATATTTAAGAACAATAGTTTTAATTAAATTTTAGATACACTTTATTAATTGATTGGTACATTTGTAATTAGGTACACTCTAAAATAAACATATATAGTTTCATATAATGTTCAGGAATTATACTATTCAACTGATATTAGCAACAAATTTTATGTATTTTTTTAACTTAGAATCATAATTTAAATTGTGCCATTGAATGGTAATTGACTTCCTGTCACACTTCATGCAAAAGTCAATAGTCATTAGAGACCAGTTCATAGTGGATAGTGTAAAAGCAGTTTTAAAGCTAAATTAAATTGCAGTTACAATCAGGATTAACTGTTTAATTAAGACCGATTCAAACGTAACGCTCGCACATGTCTGCAAGGTAACTAGCACTCTGTACAGGTTTTCCCGTTTTACTGTTTGTTACTTGAAAGTCAAATGTAATTAAAAACGATGGACAAAATTTCAAGTTAATTTGTCTGAATTAGGAGGCTAATTTCCATAGAACCACACGGCCAACTTAAATTAAATTTTATGTTTTCGTTTGCTTATGACTTTTATAGTGTTTGTTCATAAGTGAATAAGTTTAATTTAACTGAAAACTGGAAGTCTAAAACGTATAATAATATATACGCTTTCATAAACTACCAGCAATAATTTCGGCGCTGCTAGATTAAATTTGCAAGACTATCTATAAGTGAAGAAACTATATATAAGGTCTAGAAGTTTCAAACTACGTAAAAACGTGTAAGAGATATGGAAATATAGTACGTTTATGTATAACTCGTTAATACATTTTTCATCATATTATGAACAGCCGCTGTTTACTGTATGTAATTTCTACTGTTGGAACAACTATAAATAGCGACCATGAGGCAGATCCCCGTATACAGGAAGTGAAAGATATTGTACAACATTTGAAGAATTTTAAGTCCCCAGGAGTTGATTCAATCTCAAATAAACTAATGAAATACGGCGGCACAGAATAAGAGTTGCATAAATTGATTCCAGAAATATGGAAGGAGGTATATATGCCTGAAGAATGAAACATTAGCTTAATATTACCTCTTCTGAAAGAAACTGGAACCATATGTTGAAGGAATATTGGGGGAATACCAAGGTGGCTTTCAAAGTGGTAGATCCACTGCAAACCAAGTCTTCACAGTCAAAATACTGATGGAGAAAGTGTGGAAAAACAATCTGGACCTAACACAAATATTTGAGGATCATAGGGAAGCGTATAATAGCATAGATAAGAATAAACGTTTTGTAATTACGCTGCACTTTCAAATGCCTATTAAATTAATACAACTGACAAGATTGACAATGATGCAGACGACAGACAAAGTCAAATTGTAAACGGGTATGACAGAAACTTTTAATGTCACGAGAGGGTTAGAAACAGGGCGATGGGCTGGCACCAACCCTGTTCAACTTAGCACTCGAATAAGTGATCAGAAAATTGTGAGTTGCTATGCATGCAACGTTAAAACATAAAATAGTGCAGATCATAGGATATGCAAATGATATTAATATTATGGCACAATCTCAACGAAGAGCAAAATTTTCAGGAACTCAAAGGTGAAGCAGAAGAGACAGAATTACAGGTGAATACAGATAAAACAAAGGTTATGATCACCACTCGAAGAAAAATCAGGAAACCTGAACGATTTGAAATCGAACCACTAAAACTGGAAATATTTAGTGGGTTTAAATATTTGGGATGTTGGATTGTAGAATATAATAAAGAAATAAGTGAAATAAGGAAAATGATACAGGCCGCAAATATAGCATATGTTTCGTTGACAATTATATTCTAGAAATAGGAATATCTTAAAGTTATGATTAGGGCGGTGATACCATATGGGAGCGAGACTTGGACTCTGAACAAACAAGCAGCTAACACATTCAATACCTTTGAAAGGAGAATTTTGAGAAGAATATGCGGACCAATCCAAGTCAATGGAATATGGAGATTGCGTCACAATGGGGAAGTATTCAAGCTATACAAGCTATATAAAGACAATGACCTGGCCACCACCATCCCACTGTATAGATTGCAATGAGCAGGGCACATCGTTAAGATGAAAAGCAACCAAATAATTATGAAGGTACTGTTTAGTCAAATCGAGGGTAGACGGTCTGTCGGAAGACCCAAGCTGAATTGACGCAGTGGCGAGGAAAGCTAATAAGTTATTTTCCTTAAAATAAAACGATGGGCATCGATCGCCAAGGGCAGGAAAAATGGAGGCGGATGATTATGGAGGCTATGGTTCGACTCCGAACTGTAACGCTTTAGAAGAAGAAGAACAACAACAATCGTATGGATTGCGATCTTTAAACAGTTTAAAGAAATTGTTGAATGCCAGAGAAATCGATACCAACAAAATTCAATAACGTTTTTTAAAACAAAGCAGTTCGTATTAAATCAATATTAGATTCACAATGGACGATAACACACTGTAAAATTGAAAAGAAAGTAAATTAGTAAACCACATTAATCTGCACACGCTCTTAAACTGAAAATTCACTTTCTTAATACCTTTACTCCTTGCTTAGGTTAGCCGCCCTCAACTGACTACGACGGTCCGGAGTTGCTCTCGTATAGCCTCCATAGGTAAAGATGTGTTGCATAGTTAGAATTGTGAGATAGTTCTAAGATATTGATAATCCGCGGAGAATAATTTAGAATCTAATTAACGGAAACCGTGACATTCAAGTCTTGTCATCAATGCAATAACGCGATACGTGGCCATCGTTACGCGATTGCTACCCATGTTCCCAAACTAAACAGTGTAAAACTACTAGCATGCGTTTTTGCTGGGAACGTGTTTTGTTATTGCTATAACGTCTGAAATACCTGGGCATACGGCAACAGCTTACATATGCGCGTCAGAAACCAAAAAGTAAGGGAAATGAGAAATGAACTCAACACATCGCTAAAGCATTGGACAAAAAGTCACGTCTATCCCAACGTCAACAGGATAGAAAGAAAAATAATAGAAAACCTAGGGATCCACAAATGTCTACGACACCTGAACTTTAAAGACGAACACGTCGAACCATAAAAATGTCTCCTCACCAAGATACCAACAGCCGCATTAGGAACAAGCACATCAACACTGCCAAATCGAACTATTGAATAGAGCCTGACTGAAAAAGTGAAAAGAAAAGTCATCAGAGCAAGTACCACGCTCTCAAAAATTACACTAGTAAGAGGACATAGAAATGAAAGAAAGAACATGCTATAAAATTCGAAAGAACGAGAATCATAATAACAGCGAATCATTTAAAAATCTCATTAAAATACATAAGAATGTACTACTTCTAACGTAACGTACTGAGTGGCCGTGTTTTGGCAGTCGTGCAACATAAGATATTATGAAATACTAGAGTATTTTTCGGCATACGCATTGTATAATTACAAAACTGCGTGAAGCGACTGTATTATTAAAAATGTAATATTGCAATTTTTAGATAAGCCTGCGCTCCACAAATCAAGGCGAGCAGTGTTGACGAATCACGTACAGCTTGTCATTGTTGTGGCTGTACGTGCCTCTCCGTCAGACGTGATTAACGCGCTATACTGGCAATCCCTCTAGCTCTCAAGCCTCCAACCGACATTTCTATGAGCAACGAGAGAGACGTGTCATACGGTATTTGGTAGATCTGTGTTGTAACTAACTTGCAATTGCAGTGAGTTGTAAATAATTAAAAATATATCTTTACTGTACGCAGTTGTATCAGAAGTAAAAATATAAACGGTTTGTGAAGAATGATATTTACAGGAAATAAGCTATTCATTTTCTATGCATACACACTGGACTACGTTGACTTATTACTTCTGTTAAAAAATGATTAACGTTTGATTACAAGCCTCTTATGATTCATTATCTAATTATAGAGGAATAAATAATTGATGTAAAACAAATTTACACTCTTTTTTTTTTAATGACATTCCAATGAAACCAAAACGTTTGTTTGTGACGAACACTATCAGATAGTTAAAATTATCCACCATATATTATCATAACGGATAATAAAATCATTATCATATTTCATGAAAACTCTTGATAATATCACTAATAACATTCGCTAGTCACTTCACTTCATTGTTACAAACAAAATACTATTTGGCGTAATTAATCAGTGGTGATAATCTGTTACCATAAGAGGCGAGAAAACTTGAATAACAATTCTATTCCTACATTTACGATACTTATTGTTAACTTTTATTTGGAGCTTAATACCGATATTTGCTCGGTGAAGGAAAACTAACCATCCTCTCCCCACGGAGATCGTTGGTAAATTGTCTAGCTCCAGTGTGTTGGCTTCTTCCACTGTACCGGGAATCTTTTTGTAGTTTGTAATTCGGTTTCATTTTAATGTAGTGTATGTATCAACGTCTGCTACTGCAAACGATGGTCACCAAAATGAAGAACCTTTGATGGCGATCATGGCACTCGAATTGACTTGACGTAGATCAGGATCTATTATAGTTTTTTTTCGGTGGGAGGGATTTAGCAAGGTTCGGTACTGTGGAAGTTCAAGGCACGTGAAGTTGTACGTACCAGCATAAATGTACGTAGTTGCAAATATTTGAAATAACCAACGTTTATTTTAGATAGAACAGCGGGTAAATGAAGAACTACACGAATTTGTCATAGTTCCTCAACATCACAATCTTTTCCTGACGCGTATGCACTCGCGTTTCGTTGTCTGAAGACTATGATATGCGCCGGTATAAAGCGTAAGTAAAGCAAATAGTTCAATAGATAACGGAACGTTTTGACTCGTGTATGCTTTGTGTAATCGGTCATAACCTTATGAGTTCTACTTTTCCTTCTTACATTATGAAGCTGGATTGTGCGATATAATTCTGCGATCAAAACATTTATTCGAAAAGTAGCATGCAAAAATACTAAATGCAATAACAAAGACTATACTCTCGGAGGTGCAACATGGTTTCAGGAAGGGCAGGTCATGTTTAGATTGCATCTATATCATAGTGCAGAGTTTCGATTTGCCTTAGAATTGCTGTGTCGGATGGGCAGCCATATTTACCTTGTAAGTTTCCGGTAACGACAGACCTACCAAGATCTGTTGACGGTTCATTCTCATTGGCACAGAATAATGCTAGAGCGAAAAATGCGTTAAATTTTTTTTTGTTAATTCGTCAACGAGTGTAATGTCTTATAAGAGACGCATCAATTCATTCGGAAACTTGTTATACCAGGTCGATTCGTCCGTGGAAACATTAGTCGCTAAAGGAGTCGTTGCTTATTCACTGTAATTCCTGTTAAATCTCGAATTGTGTTCTTTGTCATTGTGAAAATACTAATAAACAGAATAGAATACCAAAATTTGTATATCTTAATGGCTGTATTTAGCCTAAAATCTACAATTCAGTATTTGTTTCAATAAATTCAATACATTTGTCCTCGTAAATGCAATAGAACATAACTTTAAATTTATGCTTATACAAGTGTACCTACTATCATATAAGTTTAGAAATATAAAAGAATAGTGTGACACCATTCTTGATCATAATTTATCCGGCCAGCAGCAGTCACTAATGGATGAACCTAGTATGCAGTCGCTAAAGTGGTTGTAATTCTTGATAGTTTATAGGTAAAAGCACGGAAAACGAATGTTATTTGCAGTAATGTATAATATTTTAACAGAACATTCAAGTACTTTGTTATGGGAAGTACCTTCAAGCTGTGAGAATAACCAGTGATACAATGTATCACCGCGTTTGTGCCTCTAGGGAAACTTACAACGTCCATCACGATACAGCACCATTTATCACCGAGCTAATTCGACTTTTCTACGCCGTTTTCTCTTTGCCTTAGCAGGTTTATTGTGTAACAACGTAATAGTGTTTCATACTTACTAACTGGCACTGGCCCAAGGTCTACAAGAATATGCCTAACTGTGGTATTCCAGAATGCTCAATGGTGTAATGTTCGGCAATACACTATTCTTGGCTGTGTTTACTAGAAACATTCGTGTGAAATGCATATAACGTCTTATGTTTCCTTACCACGCGTTATTATAGCTGCCATAACGACAGTGTATATCATATATTAACTCCATTTTTCTGGAATGAGTTCTATAGTGACATAAGGTAAACAAAGAAGCCTCTGACGATACAGAATAATTTCTGTGAAACGTGCGTCAGGTAAAAATAAACCTACTTACAGTGTAATTATTTGCAGACATTACATGGGAGACCTGGAGGAAACTCAACGTGTTACAAAGGAATAAGAGACATGAGTGTATGTCTCTTTGGTAATACACTGCGCTAATACGCTATACATCCCTTAAGTTCTGTTGTTCTCATATAATGTTTATCTACTTTCAATAAGACCATGCTTGATTGTCCCAACTTGGCTTAGCTTCAACAAGAGTTACTAAAAAATCAAACCTATATTTACATGTCCAAAAGGTCTATGTTATATGTTGCTAATCATGGGACAGTACACACATTTTCTATCTTTTATCCCTGTGTATATTATCTTGCTAATATCGAGAAACAACACCATAATCAGGTGTATAATAATTTGTGTCCTTATGAACTTTGATAGTTAGAAACTTCCACTCCATACACTGTCATTATTAAATAGTTTAAATCTTACCTTGGATAACATTACTTTCATTTTACATAGTGAAATTAAAATGGTCAAATGAGTCATTATCATTATTCTACGGTGTATCCACATATTAAGTTGCAAAAGGCGTGCATACGTTGCAGCTTAGATCATGAAATAAATGATATAGACCAGTATTTTCTCTTTTGTGTTTGTAAAGATGACAGTTACGGGAAACATGGAATCATATTAAAGTCGTTTACAATAGATTGATTTAGTTTGACAGAAACATTGTCAGCGTTATCAGGGGTTATCAGGCGTTATCAGGGGGGGGATTAATAACACTACATAAAAAAAATCATTATTTAGTTTCCTAACTGAAATTAGCTTTATTTTGATTCTTTTTTGGGCAAGAAAAAAGAATATAACTAACAAAAACTTTTTTTAGCTCCTCTTTTATTGATATACTGTTCTTACTATATACGAAATTACAATTTCAAGAATAAGAAATAACATTTAAACATTTTAGTTTATACAATATAAAAAATGATTGTACATTAAAAAATGTTTATGAAATGTTTACACTGTTGACGAAAAGAAAATTAATTCTTTAAAAGTTAATATTGTTATTATTGTTAATATTTTTATTTGTTTATTATTACTGCTTCTCTTTATTGTTTTTACGTTTCCGAACGCTTCCTTTTAGGCTGCCGCTTGTGGTCTAGCTCTGGAACATCCGTTGCTAATGTCCAGCAGTAATCTGCAAGCATGGACACGTCCCATTTGCCTTGATACCTCTTCTACATAGCGGTGATACCTTGGTGAAAACTTTCACCATGTTCGTCACTTACGTCCCCACAATTATCAGGGAAGAAATCCAAATGCGAGAGAGGAAATTAATTTTTAAAAACATATTGCATCCTAACATATGGTAGTTTTCCAAAATCTCATTTATATTTTGAACGTAGTGTTTAGCTCTTTTCTTGCCTAAAAATCTATTAACTACTTTTTCAAATGCTTCCCAAGCCGCTTTTTGAAGTTTTCATTTTTCATCAGCTTTCTGATTTGAGGACCAACAAAGATGCCTTCTTTGACTTTGGCATCACTTAATTGAGGAAATTTTCCTCTAAGGTATTTAAATCCCTCACCATCTTTATCAATTGGCTTTACAAAATTCTTTATCAAACCCAATTTGATATATAAAGAGGCAGTATAATTTTCCTTCTGTCAACGAGAGGAATGTATATAACATTTTTTCTCCAGGGCAGTCTTCTGTTTAGCCATACTTTTATTTTGCGCTGAGACTTCCTAGTACGGCTGTGCTTCCTAGCACAAAAGATTCCATTGCTTAAGCCTAGATCCTAAGAGCTCGGCTTTGTCTTTAGGGAGGCTTAAATCTCGAACCAGATCGTTTAACTCACTCTATGTAAGTCTGTGTGACTCGCTCAAATCATTTTGCGGATCAAAGTCGGGTTCTTGTGACGTAGTAGGCTTACCTACAACGTCTCTTGATCTGTCTTCATCGTCATCTGGCCGCAGTTGATAGTCTTGTGGAGGGTTAGGCACCGGAAGACCATCACCATGTGGGGATGGGACAAGTAGCTGATGGAATGATCGGATATTCTACATTTCACATTTTTTTCTTTAAAATACCATCCTGTAAAGGTGATGTCATGCAGAAATAAGAGTAATTGACATGGTTTATGGTTTGTTGGTTCTTGCCAACGAGAACCCGGCCAATGCAACTGCGGCGCCAGTAAAGGAGAAGAAGAAGCCGCCGGACCAGCATTCGCCACATCGCCAGCAAGACCATGTAGCTGCAGCGATGGAAATCGACCAGTCGCCTTGCCTGCAAGACTAAGGAAGAACGCCAAGCACTACTGGGACCTGACGCACACTGCAGGTAAGTCGTTTAGGTAGCGCTGCCCAGTGGAATCCGGGGAGTCCGAGAGTAGGGCTAACAAATAGAGATGCGGATTCTTTCGCCACTGTGTCGTGTTACAGTTCAGCCCCCGGACACCCGCTGGGAAAAGAGCTGAAGTAGTCAGCATTGGTCCAGCTGTTAGTGCCCCAAATGCATTGTGCGGCAGCGACGAGTCACCCGGCCGGCCTCTTGGGCCAGTCGGGAACCCTTCGACTTGCACGGGCAGCTCTGCTCAACCCGCGCAAAATCGTGACCAGTCCTTCTCACGGTCACAATTGACCCCAAGCGCCCGACTTTCCGGCTGTACGGCCGCAAGCCGGCCAGTCAGCCCTATTCCTCCATCAGAGTCTGACTCCCCCGACATGGAAATCTCGGTTTCCACCGACTGTGTGGTAATAGGACACATTGGCTTCACCCTCACCCTCACTGGCTTCCCTGAGTTCGGCGCCGGACTTGGCGGCATTCCAAGCCTCCAGTGAGGTTGCGCCTAGCCGCAACTCCAAAGGTCGGATCCCGCGCCGATTTTTGTCACGAACGTCAGGGATATTATTGGCTTTAGTCGCCGACTCCGTAAAGTCGTTGCCCGGTCAAGCTCCAAGTGAGTGAGACTGTACGCGTCACCTGTCGCAGAGTATCCGAACACTTCGGAGTGTTCCAATGGCTGGAACAAGAATCGTTCCAGTTCCACGCTTACTCAATGAACCGCGTCAAGCCTGTAGCCCTCGTTCTTAGTGGGCTAGACATACAGGCCGATCCGCAGGTCGTTCTCGACGAACTGCGCGACGCGGGCTACAAGGTTCAGACTTCAGGTGGGGTAGGGCCAACCCACCCAGGCCCTTTTAGAGTTGGAACGGCTGTTCGGACTCTGCGTTAGCGTAGACCCCTGCCGTCGGACCGGGAAGATTTCCCAACGCGACAGGTGTCAGAGGTTTGGCCACAGCAGCAGCCGACCTGCGTGCGATGCGGACTTGATCACCTAACGCAGGCTTGCGCTGTTCCTGACAATCACAGGTACTGCATCAACTGCGGATGCGCCCACGCTGCAAATAACAGGCACTGTCCAATTTACAAAGAGCAGCTGGACAAATTAGTAAACCCGGTCCAGCCTCAGCCTCGCCATGTAGTTCAGCCACAAAAATTGGCCAAATTCTCTGAGCCTACGGCACGGAAACCAGCCCCATGGTATGATCCGGTTCCAAAACCCTCTAATGCAGTGAGCCCGAGCAAATTTCAACAGGCCACACCTGAAATCTCGCCGTCGAAACCGGAATGCGAGACACCCACGTATACAAAGGTCCCGTTGCCGCAGGATGACGAGGAACTTGATCTTCCACTGCCTCCGCCACCCAAACCTCGCTACCCCAGCTCAGGCAAGAAAAGAAAGAGACCTCAGGCCTCTACCTGCCACTGGACTCAAGCCTGTCCGCCAAAAGCCAGAGCGACCACCCGTCCCAGAACCTGCCCCCCAAGGCTTCCACCGCCTCGCCTCAGCTATGCAGCTGTCGCCAAGCGTTCCCCACAAACATCTATCGATGTTCTCGCCGTTGTCTCCGACTTTCTGACAAGCTACGACTTTCAGAAAGTAGCCCAAACTATCCGAAATATCAACGAACGCTTGGCAACAACCTCTCCCTAGTACAAGTTCCTCCTCTCGGTGGAAGCCTGCCGTGTTATTGGTCTGTTATGAACAACGGACAAACACTGCAATCCCTCAAGCGAGACCTAGTACTCGTGGCGTAGAACGCCAACGGTCTCGTTTCCCCGCATTCTGAGCTCTTAGAGTTCGTTGCCCGTCACAAGCCCGATGTGCTTCTTCCTAGTGAGACGCACCTGACCCCGCATCGTCGATTCCGATTACACAACTACGTGTGCTACCGGAATTACCGGTCGGATCGCGCAGGCGGGGGCACCGCCATCGCGGTGAAGGCGTCTCTTCGCCATCACCGCGTTGTACTGCCTCAGCAGCAGAACCTCGAGTGCACCGTGGTTGAGCTCCATGGTGCTCTCGGCGGTTTACTCGTGGTTTCTGCATATAAACCTCTACAAACGGAGCTCCTGTCGAACGATCTGGAGACCGTCTTTGGCGCACACAGGAAGCTAGCCCTGGCGGGCGACCTGAAATATAATCCGATTGGGGGAGCCGATTGGTGAACCAAAACGGGGCTCGCATACGCAGGTACGCTAATGCGGTTCGGGTCACAGTCATGGGCCCTACCGGGCCTACTTACTATCCCCCAGGGCTAACTCCCGCCCTGACGTACTTGACATTGCTGCGGTCAGGGGCGTTTATTGCCCGGTCCACGTCTCCGTCATTTCGTAACTTTGCTCGGACCATTGCCACATCAGTGTGCATTTAGCTATCCAGCACTCTACCGTCCGCGACGAGCGGCGGGTAATTAAGTGGGAACGCTTTGGCCCGGCGTTTAGTCGCCGCTTACCTGAGCGTATACCAATCGACACTACACAGCATGTCGATGAGGCAGTTACCTTGTTGCCTTGCCGTAGTCTCGGCGGTGGACGTATACTCCCGGATGAAGCCGGAGCTCACGCCCGACTATCAGCGAATCCCAGAAGAGGAGTCTTACCACGCTTGCGAGAGGAATCGCCTCCGCAGACGCTGGCAGACGACTCGTGAATTGGCCGACAAGGCTGCGTTTAACACAGCGACCGGCAAGTTGCGTCGTGACATGCTGGCTCTCCGTAGACGCAGCTGGGAGCTGGCTGTAGCACAGGTGGATGGCCTTACCGAGGACCGTAAGTTCTGGTGAATTCCCAGTGCCCTAACGGGAAAGTATAAACGCGCGCCTCTCACCGCAGTGGAAGGACCCGGCGGTCAACCCCTTGGACGCCCTAGCGAATCTGCTGCAAGGTAGAGTGCTTTCTATCGGCCGGTATCACAGTTTAGCCGGAGCCCATCTCGCCGGAGGTCTCTGAGAAGATAGTTCAGCTCAAACCCCAGAAGGCGCCTGGCCCTGACGAAGTCATGAATTCCGTACCCCACCGCCTTCCGGAGCGAGGAATATGTTTCCTCTCAGAACTGTTCAATGTCTGTTTTAGGCTGGCTTACTTTCCGGCGAAATAAAAAACGGTTACAGTTATAGTGATACCTAAGCCGGGAAAGAATTCTCCTCGCGCGGAAAACCTCAGACCCATCAGCTTCTTGTCCGCGACGTCTAAGGTTTTCGAGCGTTTGATCCAGCGTAGGATCCGCGACCATCTAGAAAGACTGGACGTGGTGATCCCCGAACAGTTCGGCTTTCGTGAGCTGCACTCCTGTACTCATCAGCTGATGAGACTCGTTGAGTGCATTACCGAGGCTGGCTGCCAAGGCAAAGGATAAACAGAGGACCTCGATCTTCCTAGACGTAGAGAAAGCCTTCGACCGTGTGTGGCACGAGGGAGTCCTTTACAAACTTACGGAAATCCTTCTCCCAGATTGCTACGTTCACTTGATCGGCAGCTTTCTGCGAGACCGTAGCTTCTGAGTGAGAGTAGACCACGCTCTCTCTTCGGAGAGGCGTATTACCGCTGGTGTCCCTCAGAGAAGTGTACTTGGGCCTCTCCTGTTCTCGCTGTTCGTCAACGACACCCCCCGAGTTCCTGGAGTAAGATTGTCGCTGTTCGCGGACTACACTGCGGCTTTTGCCTCAAGAGCCGAACATATGCTATGCAGCAATCAAGCTCCAGCGCCAACTCAACGCGTATGTCGGGAGGGCCAATGACTGGAGAGTTGCAGTCAACGCTTCCAAGAGCGCCGCGGTATAATATTCTCGCGTAAACGCAAGCGGCCTCGGCCGTTTAAAGTAGGCCCTGTCGAGGTGCCCTGGACCAGTATCGTGAAGTACCTTGGGCTCCACGTGGACACCCGACTCACCTGGGGAACCCATACACAATACATCCATCAACGCGCTTTGGCGCACTCAGTAGACTTTGGCCCGTACTTTCTAATCCGACAATGACCCCCCCGGCTGGATAAGCTCATCGTCAACTCGTACGTGTTGCCCGTGATACCTGTCCTGTTTGGGGATACCTTGCTCGATGTCATAGACGAGCGCTCCAGCGCGTTCTTGACCGGGGACTTAAGCTCGCGTGTAAAGTCCCCCGGAGGTACTCTTCTCGTCTTTTGAGGAGAGGACTCGGTGTCCGCTCTTTTGATGACACCGTGAGACGCCTGGCGCGTAGATTCTATGTTCAAACAGCACGTATGACCTACAGTTCCCTCATTGCTGGCCTTGGTAAATACAATCCGAGACCAGATGAGTCTTGCAAACGACCCCGTATACTAGCCCCGGTGGAATTATCCACCATCGAAGGTCGCTTCAAGCCCTCCATTAAGTAGTAAATAATATAAACAGAACTACCTGACCCAGTGGCAGGAGTCCTAACTGAGACTCGGGACACTGCACAACTCGCGCCTTGTTTTATGGCGCACTCCATCGCCACCCCATCGGACGCACTTCAACTCCTCGCCTCTATCGGACGACATGGGCGCGGAGTTGGGAAGGAACAGCTGAAGAGTAGAACGGACATCCTTCGCATTCTTCTCCCTGTAACGCTCCAGCGATGGATTTCGCTGGGCTGGCAGCGGACTCTACAAACCGGTGCCGGAAGAAGAGGAGGACTGCAGTACGCCACGAACAGCGGGTGCAGCCGCCGAACATCTCAGCGCGGCTCGGGCGGAACAACCATTACAGCGTTTTCGCCAAACGGCCCTTTTTAGGGTCACCAAAGAAACGAAGAATTGTACGATTGGCGCCATTTGTCATGTGACAAGCCTTTTGTACGGTGACTATATATATATATATATATATATATATATATATATATAAAACAAATGCATATTTAATAGTCTCAGTGTTTAATGTAGTTATCCCAAAATTAAGTGAAACCAAGGTTGATGACAGAAGATGGCTTAGAACGATACGGCGGCAAACGTCGAAGTGATTTCTGTGGGAACAGGCGTGCATAAACGGAAGTAGTGATAACAAATATGTAGCCTACACGATGAAAGGCAGTAGATATGTTTGATGGTTCAGGACACTGCGAAATGAAGTTTACCATAAAGTATGTATTTCACGTGAAAATATAAAGCTCGGTATGTTTGACCACAACATACGCAAAACGTGTAAAGAAGTATTTTACAAGGGAACAATGATTCGATAAAAACAAAACTCCCAGATAATATTGGTATTAGGCAAATGTTCGTTTGTTTAAAATAAGTTTAATTTTAGATTTGTAAAGTTTTGAATAATTTGTGTGTAATGTTGTATTTAACTCCGAGCTGCAGTTATAGCAAATTACATAGAGATCAATGGATTCAGTAGACTGTTATCACTACGTCTGCTTCTATTCCACGCAATGAAGCATTGTCATTGCAATGAAACTACTCATTGTAAACTAATATAACAAATAATGTGTCAGCTGTAATCCAATAAAATAAACAGTGAGGAATTGAAATGTTCTGATATATGTACACAAATCACTTATTGTTAATAAATATATTATTCAATTGATGCGAAAACTGGACGACCATATTAATGAGATTGGTGATCTCCATTGCGATGGCGAGAGGGTAATAGAGTAGAAAAATATTTTATTAATATGCATATTACTATTATTATTATTAGAATATTACGTAATGTCAATGTAGAAGATAAATATACATTAGTATCAGAACAAACTATTTGATATAAAACGTTAGAATTTGTGTATCACACTGTTTTGTGGGCTTCAGTATCTTTACCTTAAATTATATAAATTAACCTGACTCGCAGCTGGGAGCAGGTGTTTTAGCGTTCATGAAAACTGCAAATACTGTACTATGTAGTGAACTACACTGATATTGTACCGCAGGGGCTAATGGGGACAACCTGTGGTAGACACAAATATTTAGAGCATAGAGTACTATCTGTAAATTTGTCAGAGCACCCCTTCCGATGACAAATACCACACACACACACACGCGGGCACTCATATTATATATATGCGAGAGAGCATGCGAGTGCGTCTGTGTAAGTACACAAGATTTTCTATGTTGTAATGGCTTTCAGCAGAAAACGCGCGTAAACAGCGAGATCTAGCAAAAGATCATTATCATTTTATTATTTGAGGGTAAAGAATGAACATCTGTCAGAATGGCGTAGGATTGGCCTGGCGTGTGTTCACAAACACAGCAGTGTTCTGTTGCCTTTAGTCAACAAGCGAAATAACAGATAAACGTCTATATTTTAACGGACAGTTTACTTGATATTAATGTATACGTTTCTGTAATTTTTTTAGTCTAACTAAGTTCAGAACGTAAGTATTATAGATTTCATACCATATACTGGTACAACTGCTGTTCTAATATCAGCTTAATTTAATGGCAAAAAAAGGTTTAACGATAATAGAGGGAGTGGTACTCTACTGAAAATATCACTTGTAATAATAGATAGACCACTGATTGTAGACGGTAACAAACAGCACAAATACAAAACTACGTGTGTACAGGAATTGTAATACGTAACACCAAGCATACTTATGCAAATACGTCCACAGTTTCCATGAACTTTCCTAGTTTGAATACTATTTTTAAAGGCGCATGAGCAGTACGTTCTTCTAAAATTCTCATTGCCTGTACATTCCTTCTACAACATGACCTACAATCTTTCTTGTCTGCTGGTTAGTGTCTTCACAACTAAATATTATTAAAACGACTAACTTGTACTACTTTATTATCACAAACGACATTGGAGCGTTTACCATTAAACAGTTTTTACCTCAAAATTCCATTCACATTTTAGTTGTCACAGTGTAAAAACTTCGCGTTTGTAAATCACGTAAGACCATAATATTCATATTAGCGGCATCAGTGTTAATGAATATAAACCTGTTGCAACTCTTATTGCAGGTGAACAATTCAGCAGAAGAGGAAGCAGCCAGTCATAGCTTTTACAGACGAGTACTGCATCTGAAATATTGCTTCAGATTAGATTTTACTTTACGTTAGGTTTGCGCCAATAACTTGATTGGTACTTCTGAGCCGCGTCTGGTGACTGGTGAAGAAAACTGTGCTGGTCATACAGGCGGGTTCTTAAAACTGGGAAGTGTCACGCCAATGGGATTATTCTCTAAATGACGGAAGATTTTTCCTGAATTTTGACTAATTTCGTAGCACTGCCCCTGTTGCCGATTCGCATAGTAGGTGCTATCCGTCTCTGATACCTTATGGCGTCAGTCGCTTTCCACGAGGCAGAAAGCCTCCGTGCCAGTTACAAAGGTAAACAGAACCAAACAGCGTGCTAGAGACATGTTTGGAGAAAACAGACCCCTGAACAGAGGTTGGTGTACAGAATTGATTTTTTTGCTTCACGATAATTCTTAGTGAAGACGTTGACACGAGTCGGGAGTGGTAGTTTTGTCGTACTGGCAGTTCGTATGTACGAAAGGCGAATGGAAGAAGACGCAGCCGAAGCAAAGAATGTTCCAACTAGTGACCAGACAAAAGCAGCAAGAGTAGGAACTCAAAGATCTCCTCTAATTATGTAATTTCTAACAGACCATGGGAATCCCGACAAAGAACGGAGAATTGAAATTGTTCCAACTTGGGCTTGTTGGAGGTCGACAAGAGCGACCACCGAGTAGATGACGCATAGGTGAGATTGTCACTTCCGACGAGAACCAGGCGGTTACGGCACAAGAGCATGGGAAGCAGTTTGGCTCGGTCGCCGTGAGAATTGTAGTGGGCTTCACGCACATGTGCTTTGAAGCATAGACGCCGGTCAGGCTATACGCCTAGATACTTCATCTACTCTTCTTAGGCGGTAAGCGTGGTTATCCTAGGGAAAGAAACTAGCATCCGGAAATGGACTTACAAGTGAAGCAAGCGTTACGTTACGAGTGAAGCAAGCGTTATGTTAATCGCTACCAACTACTTCCTTAGCCAGTCCGGAAGCAGGTATAACTAACGGTGCAGCATTTTACTCGCAAATCGTGGAGACTAGAAGCTTCAGTCATACATATCGTTGTTAAAGAAGAGAGACTACACTTTGATCTTAGCCAAAAGGCCGAGAAGCGATCGACGAAGAGGGACAAGGTGATTCCGAGTAAAACTGTTAGAAGTTGGTACTGTGGACAAGGTACAGAACGTGGCCGAAGACAGAACCCTGCGGAACACCATCAGAGACGGATTAAACTACCCGTTTACGCTAACCTTGAAGGTTAGATCGCTGAAGCACGGCTGCAAAAAATGCAAAACGGTCGTAGAAATAGTGGGACGGGCTAGATGAAAGAGACGGCGTTTGTGCCAGCCTTTATCGAATGTTCGTGACTGCGCCCGTATGCTCTTATTGTTGGCTACGTAACGCGGACTAGGTGCATAATGGTAATTGCTCTATGCTGAACCCGAAGTGTTTGCTGTAGATGAGATATTCCAGCGAGATACGGGTCAGAAGGAGCCGCTTCAGCACCTTGGGAATGATTGCGGACCGAAATATCTATAAGCATTTGTATTTTCTGGGATTATGAACAATGGAGATAATGTATTTTTTCTACAGGTGGTAAAAATACTGCAATCAAAGGCAAGAGTTGAATAGTCCAGGGACTAATTCAATGCCTGAATCCGGGAGATGTTGTATAGGTGCAGCTGCTGTCCGGTCAGGCCTTGAGGCGCGACCGCGGTACAGCAAATAGATAGATATGAAATCAGTTAGTCCCTATCAAATGTGGCAACTCATTTGCGTATTATGTAGATTCATTTCATTTGAAAATATGACATTTTTACTTCCATATTCCTTAAGGAATGGAAGTATGGTGATGGCAAAAAAAATCGTGTTCGAGATTATTGCAGATTCTGATCCTACTACATTCAAAACATGAAAAAAGTCGTTTTCCGAAAAGTGTCTGTGTGTCTGTCTGTCTGTGTGTGTGTCTGTAGATTTTTTTTCTATGGCAAACGATAACTGCCGCAAATTCAAACAGAATCAAATAATTTTTTGCATACAGCCCTGATTTGTAGAGTACTCACGACCTATTGTTTTTGGTGAAGATCGGTTGAGGGAAAGGGGTAGTTTACCGGCAACGGTTTTTTTTTATCAAGGGAAATTTTTTTTTTGGCAAACGATAACAGCCGCAAATTCAAACAGAATCAAACAATGTTTCGCATACAGCCCTGAATTGTAGAGTTCTCAAGACCTGTTGTTTTTGGTGAAGATCGGTTAAGGGAAAGTGGTAGTTTACCTGTAACGTTTTATGTTTTAACAAGGGTATTTCCTATGGCAAACGATAACAGCCGTAAATTCAAACAGAATCAAAAGATTATTTGCATACAGCCTAAACTGTAGAGTTCTCAAGACCTATTGTTTTTGGTGAAGATCGGTTAAGGGAAAGGGGTAGTTTACCAACAACGTTTTTTTAACAAGGGTATTTTCTATGGCAAACGATAACAGCCGAAAATTCAAACAGAATCAAATAATGTTTTGCATACGTCAGTGAATTGTAGAGGACTCAAGGCCATTAGATTTTGGTGAAGATCGGTTAAGGAGAAGGGGTAGTTTACCTGCAACCTTTTACGTTTTAACAAGAGTAAAGTACTTGAAAATTCATTTAAACTTTTTCAAACAATGGTAATTGTTGAAAATAAAATAATTTTGTTGCCAGGCAATAAAATTATAATTTTTTCATTTTAATGTAAATTATGTATATATTAGAAAATATATCGTGCTTGGCAGGCAAGCATATTTCAGATTATAAATCTTAGAATATGGAAGTCATGTATGGTTCTCCATACCGATATTTTCTTAATCTCCAACATTATTGTATTATTTGTAGAATTTAATTTTATAAATCAAAATAGAAGTAACAACCAAGGAAATGTAGAGAACAAATTTTAAACTAACAAATATGATTAAGTAATTAAATATTGTCTGAATAGTCCGTCTTGTGGTTCACTTGTTTTATATTAAAACACAACGCGTTTCGGAACTAAAGTTCCATACTCAGGTTATTTTCCTCGTTAGAGGTCGTCACAACATTAAGATACAAAACACAAAAAAAACAACATTTAAAACACATATATAAAACAATCATTAGCGCGCGAGAATAACGGTGCGCACCGTTATTCTCGCGCGCTAATGATTGTTTTATATATGTGTTTTAAATGTTGCTGTTTTTTGTGTTTTGTATCTTAATGTTGGGACGACCTCTAACAAAGAAAATAACCTGAGGATGGAACTTTAGTTCCGAAACGCGTTGTGTTTCAATATAAAACAAGTGAACCATAAGACGGACTGTTCAGGTAATATTTAATTACTTAATCTATTTGTGGTTCGGATACGAATATGAAGTATTTCTAATAAACATGAAGTAGAAAATTAATATATATCAGGTGCATTTTCATTATGTTTTACCAATACAGAATAAAAAAGATATTATTACTTGGTTTGAGGTCGTGGCTCTGTGTACATTAAAAGAGAGGTGGAAATGTATTTTGTATATCATTACCTTTGCATGACTTTGGTATGCAATAAATCAGCAGAATGCCAATATTAAACACTATTGTCAGTTATTTGAATTACATATTTATTAATGCATGTACGGGAAACAGGTTGCACAGAGGTAATCAAAGGTAGCAAATAATTATACATTCCAATGTTCTAATTTCAGCATAAATTATGCTAATGAGTGATAACAGTATGTTTGATATACACATTAAACTGCACTGTCTACATTCACGAACAAGCGAGGCGGGCACACTAGCACATAATACTGCCTTTTGCGTGTGCGTGTGCATGTCTGTGCTTAAATAATTAAAATAAGTTAAAATAGCTTTAACGTTTTATTTACTTGTGCATTAGAATATTTTGAGATTTCAAATTTACCATATTGTCTATCGGACTTAAATTTATGTACCGCGGCCATAAGTGAACCAATCGTAAAACCCAGGTTAGTTGAGGCCGAGGGAAATTTTAACCCGGTCAAACAAAACCTGGCTAATTGCAGCCGAAAATATCGCCCTATCATCTACAGACACAGGCTGTGTCTATCAAAGACGTTTGAGTAAATGAAGGCCCACCCCTGCATTGGAAAAGCGTAAGGGATTTTCAAAGGTTTATATAGTGTGGCGACCAATCGGCTTTCTAAGTGCATATTTTTGCACTTTTACACTATACACACTGAACCCATATGTGCTAAATCTGGTTATATTTTTGCACATTATGTGAAGGACCTCTGCGCTTGCTTTGCTCACCCTACATAGAAACTACGGCCTTCCGGCACTAATCGATTTGTGGGTTAGTAAAAACATCAGTCACCTACCATAGAGATCGAAGCATTTGATCCCAATGTTTGCTCCTGTAACGAGCACAGTCTGCTCGTTTCGCTCGGAGTCAAGGGGATGTAACATGATAAACACTGTAATATAACTATTATTTTATGCTGTCTTGCGAAAACTTGTGTTGAACTCCTTCTGTTTTACCTTTACTTTAAGCCCCGCGTTGGAGCCATATGTAATACGATAAATATTTTCAGTGCTCTTGTTATTGTTCAGTATTTATTTGAAATTATTAAAATAGTTATTTATATTTAAAAAAAATAATAATCATAATTTTTTTCTTGGATGTTATTTAATTAGTTTAATTCAATTTTATTTACTGGTTTAATTATTTAATTCGAAATTGTTCGGTTAAATTTTATTAATTAATCCTTGTTGATTTTCATTGGTTTTGGAAAAAATTATTGAAAAGAATGTTTTGAGTATGTTCAATTCGATGTGATGTCGAATTGAAAAAAATGTAGGTTACTTTCTTATTCTCTTCTTTCCAATGATATTCCAACTGACGATATGATTTGACTTTTCTTTTAGTACCTGAAATCCTCTAATCTAAATTTGTTTCATGAATAAAACTCCTTTTAAAATCAATTAATTATATTTTTTAGCTTTCATTTCTTTTAAAATCAGTATTACGACTCTCAGGTCGAAATAGTTTATTTCCCGAATCGACTCCTCCACTCGGTTCGATTGTAACAAAGTTTGTTTTTCTATTTTATATTAACTCTAGGGTTCTTATTTAACTGCTATTTAAAAGTCAGAAATGCATTTCCTCACAACAATATTAAAAAATCTTAATTACTAATACTAATTTTGTTAATTTTGTTTAAGTATAAAACAATAATAATTTAATTTGAACTACCAAAATCAAACAAAAATGGCGTCACTTCGAGGTTAAGTGATGACTAAATTTTACAAGATGACTGCTTGTAGTCCACCACGAATAATTCAAAATTATTTGCCACTGATTTTTTTTAAATAAATGAGTTTATTTGTAGTGTTCACTGTAATATAGTTAACTCTCTGTTTTATTTCACTATTGTGTTGTTAAAACGTGTTGGTGAAGTTATTCTTGGTGTTGTGTAGTAGTAAACAGTGCTTTTTAGAATTAAGGTTATAATCTCACCATGTCTAGTCGAAACACTTTTCACTTTTATATTTCTTTTGGTTTTACTTTTTAATTATTCTTTTCTTTATTTATACTTATTAAATTTATATTATCTTCATTTTTAAATTTTTTTTCTATGGTTTTAAATAATTTGGCTTCTTTCTTCCAACTCGGAATTGATTCTTTTCTAGACTTTTGCTTTTGGCTTCACAGAGCTGACCTGCACACTTTTATACCTAACAATAGACTAATCAGTTTTTCTTACTCTTTCAACAGGTTTGACCAAATTTTGCTAATTTCTCATTGGTCAATACAGTCGAGTTCAGGGGTCACATGACCATCATTATTTGAATTATTTAGTTTTTTCAATTCCCACTGCTAATTACTCCCTGGCTATTACTTAATTTTACTTAAACTAATCTACATAGTGAACTTCCTTATTTAAGTACAAGCATTTTGTTATCCCATTTGATGTGCCTTCGTTCTTTAATAGGTGGTTTATCAAATTTATAAAATTTCGTTTTACATGTTTTGATACCATTTGACATTTTACAAAAATCATTTTCTAATTCATTTGAGTATTCTGGAAACTGTGATTACCGTTATAAAAATACTGCTTATCAGTTAAATCTACTGTTCTGCATTAGTTTACATTGTTTTGTTACCTTACTGGCTATTTTTACAATAGTTGGTTCAATTTAATTGTCCTATGTCATGGTGTTACATTCATCACCATGTTACATTTCGTTATTTATTATTTTTCCTGTTGGTTTGAACGCTTTTTACTTCCATGTTCCTTAAGGAAATGAAAGTATGGTGATGGCAAAAAAAATCGTGTTCGAGATTATTGCAGATTCTGATTGTACTACACTCAAAACATGAAAAAAAGTCATTTTTCGGAAAGTGTCTGTGTGTGTGTCTGTCTGTGTGTCTGTGTGTCTGTAGATTTTTTTTTGCCAAACGATAACAGCCGCAAATTCAAACAGAATCAAATAATATTTTGCATGTAGCCCTGATTTGCAGAGTACTCAAGACCTATTGTTTTTGGTGAAGATCGGTTAATGGAAAGCGGTAGTTTACCAGCAGCGGTTCTTTTAAATCAAGGGTAATTTTTTTCTATGGCAAACGATAACAGCCGCAAATTCAAACAGAATCAAATGATTATTTGCATACAGCCCTAAGTTGTAGAGATCTCAAGACCTGTTGTTTTTGGTGAAGATCGGTTAAAGGAAAGGGGTAGTTTACCTGCAACGTCTTATGTTTTAACAAGGGTATTTTCTATGGCAAACGATAACAGCCGCAAATTCAAACAGAATCAAATAATTTTTTGCATACGGCCCTGATTTGTAGAGTAAGCAAGACCTATTGTTTTTTCGTGAAGATTTTTGGTTAAGGGAAAGGGGTAGTTTACCTTCATCAGTTTTTTATCAAGGGTAATTTTTTATATGGTAAACGATAATAGCCGCAAATTCAAACAGAATCAAATAATGTTTTGCATACAGCCCTAAATTGTAGAGTTGTCAAGACCTGTCGGTTTTGATGAAGATCGGTTAAGGGAATAGGGTAGTTTACCTGCAACATTTTATGTTTTAACAAGGGTAATTTGTTTTGACGAACGACAGCTGCCGTACATTAAAACAGAATCAACTACTCTTCTGCATACCTTTTTGGATTATACAGAAATCAAGGTCTGTTGATTTTGTTGAAGATCGGTTACGGGAAAGGGGTAGTTTACCGGCAACGTTTTATGTTATAACAAAGGTATTTTCTATGGCAAACAATAACAGCCGCAAATTCAAACAGAATCAAATGATTAATTGCATACAGGCCCTAATTTGTAGAGGTCTTAAGACCTGGTGTTTTGGTGACGATCGGTTAAGGGAAAGGGGTAGTTTACCAGCAACGATTTATGTTTTAACAAGGGTATTTTCTATGCCAAACGATAACAGCTGCAAATTCAAACAGAATCAAATAATTTTTGCATACAGCCCTGATCTGTAGAGTACTCAAGACTTATTGTTTTTGGTGAAGATCGGTTAAGGGAAAGGGGTAGTTTACCTTCATCGGTTTTTATCAAGGATAATTTTTTTCTATGGCAAACAATAACAGCCGCAAATTCAAACAGAATCAAATGATGTTTTGCATGCAGCCCTGTATTGTAGAGTTCTCAAAACCTTTTGGTGTTGGTGAAGATCGGTTAAGGGAAAGGGGTAGTTTACCTTCAACATTTTATGTTGTATCAAATGAAATGTTTCCATGAAGAACGATAACTGCCGCACATTCAAACAGAATCAAATATTTTTTTGCATGCATCCCTGAATTGTAGAGGACTGAAGGTCTATTGATTTTGGAGAAGATCGGTTAAGAGAAAGTGGTAGTTTACCAGAAACATTTTATGATTTAACAAGAGTTAAGTACTTAATTTTAATAAATAAAGTATCCTGATAAGAAGCTCATAATAATCCACTGTAGAAACGTAGATGAAATATCTATAAATGAAGAGGTTGGTGAAAGGGGGGGGGTAATTTTCTATTATTAAAAATTACAGTTGAATGTGGAGGGGAGAATTCTTAATATGTGTACTACGTTATCGGCAACAAGGAAGTAGTTTTTTGTTAAAATTCCTTCCCGGGCTGTTTAGCCGTAGTCCAATGTTTTCTGCAAAACCAGACTTTTCGGGCAGTGCCACCGACTGCCATCGTCAGTGAAAATCGAGTGCGAAAACGTGAGGTGTTATACGTTAGTGACCACAGTACTGTGGTTAATGCTGAAGCAATAAGTAAAAAAGACGTAGTTTCTATGGAAATATTTCATTTCGAATATGATTTTAAATATAAATCTTAGAACATGGGAGTCATATATGGTTCTCCATACCGATATTTATTTATTACAAATTCTCTTTTGTTTTATCACATTGGATTAACATATTTTCTTATTCTACTACTGCATCAGCAAAATTACAAACATATTAACTTAAGGTCATGTTTTCATGACTGAGTTCTTAATAAATATTTAACAGATAAATTAATTTCCAGCAAAAACAAAAACTATTTAGCATATAATATCATTAACTCTAAACAACTGTTTAACACATAGTGATAACACCTCCCATCAATCCATTTTGCATTGTTAATCACTTACTTATTTCTAGTCAATTTTATATTGTTCATTCTAATGTGAATGTTTTATTAACTATTGCTTGTATTACCATTAATGGTAATCCTTTCCCTTGCACATAGTAATACATTAATAGGTTTAAGGTATAGGGAAAATTAAGTACCAATATTAAAATTGGTCACTATACAATTACTATTAGAACCTAACTTGGGATACTTGTTTTCAGAACACTTTATCTATCATGGGTTTTACCATGTTTATCATGTTTACCTTTACACTCGTATTAATCTTGCAGTACTGTTTGATTGATTAATACTTATTTTATCTTATTTGGTTATACACTTTTTCACTCTTATTATTTAATATTAGTTACAGTGTTTCCTTATAGACTATTATACACTGGTTTTTCTTTAATTACTGTATTGTACTTCAGGGGTTAAATATTTTGGTTTTAGTCACATTTATCGTATGGGTTTTTATGCTGAGTTTTCATATTTATTTGGGCTCCTCATTCTGTTATATTAAAACATATAACTATGTGGAATCTACAAGTTTCAGTATTCAGTAAATGTGAATCTACCTCATATTAGTTGTGACAGGAAACAGTCTTTCGGTGCTTTCCACATACAGACAGTTTTAATCCATTAATATTCTAAACACCTAAAATTAGTATTCTTGGTAAACAGATATGTGTAATAACATTTGTGCTCTAAGAAAGTGTCATACTTTTATTCACACCATATACTTCATATCATTTTGTAATATTCTCTTTTCATGTACGTACATGATTTGAAGTGTTAACGGATAGAGAATATCTTTAATATATTTAAAACAGAAAAAATAATTTTGTTCCAAAAGTAGTTGTTATTAAATTTAGAACACGAGGAAACTTCACATATCAATAAGAAAAATTATATAGAGTGCCATAAAAAATTACTATCCTTACTAAAAAAAATTCTGATAATCGTTCGAGATTCAGAATAAAAAATGCGAATGACAAATGAAGGCCATGCAGTAAATGACTTACTTGTCAACTTTACAATAATTAAAAATTTAATAAAATAAAGGTAACCTCTGTGATAATAAGCTTTGACCAACGATTGATTTTAGAAAATAATTGTAATTGAGACCCTAAAATTTCTCTACAGGTAACAAAATATATAAGTTATTTTATAAACGAAACTAGGAATATATTGTATACAGGAAGGCATATGTACCTATAGATTCCTGAAGACTTTATGCAAGAAGTAAAACAGTTTTTCTGTTAATATTTCAACCCAGTTCGTTACGAATAGCAAAACTAACCAGGAGACATATTTAAATTATTTAAGTTGTTACTAGCAAAACGTTCATATAAATAGGAATCATGACACAAAAAGATGATAAGGCTTCCAAAGTCAATTAAATTAAACTCTACGTAAGGTATTAAATATTAATTCAACGTCTGGAAGAAAATATTTTTGCTTTGTCACATAAATAATAAATCACATCTGTCGGAGACAACTTAATTAAATTAGCTCAGCACGGTACAAGAATCGGTGGGGGAATTCTAGGCAGCTTGATTAAACGTCTTACATTACTTTCACATTACACCTACATTCATAACTCAAGTTGTCAGCAGGGAAAGTTGACTTTAAGCTTATTATACCAGCGTCACCTGTCCGCGCGATTTATGATTGACCCATTATTTGTGACGTATAATTTTTAACGACAAAGGATGGATATATAATAATTATCCTAAAAAAAATACTGAACAAAGTATTGAACGATTATGTTTTCTTTTACGCTAAATGCGAAATTCTCCTGATTAATAGATGCATAGTAAGTACTTTTAATTCACCACCATCATCAAGGAAAGTAAATATAATATCTAAGTAACGTCATAGTGATCTAATTAATATTGATAATTTAAATAATTGTGATTATTATATCAATAGTATAGTTACATATATTAATACAATATTGTTACGACGGTCTACTTGATCTTCGTAGATACAGTAGAAACAAAACACAAGACACCAATTAAGTCACTAATCACCAGCTTTACAGTTAAACAGTTCGTAATTAACAACACAGTCGCTTACAACAAATCAAATAAAAATTGTTCACACGCAATAAAATGTCTACTAATATTAAACACAATTGTATTACAATTATACCGCTTGATTATAAAACGCAACACTTCACTAATAACCACTTGAACGCACACAGTAATATCGCCTGATAATAACTCTCGAACTGAAATTTATCGCAACTATATCTGAAAAACTAAGGCCGCTGCCGCCTAGTATTCATACAGCGCTCACAGACCAGAAGATTGCAAACTGCGTGTTAGCGCCAGTGTGTACGACGTAATTAATTGCGGCCTTGACACAGTCCGCGCGGCTGGGGGCTTCCAGAAAAAAATCGCGAATCACGTACACCACACAGATTCCGCTGGATTCAACTAGAACATTCGATAAACAAGTAGATTGTTCTGTGATGTCGTAACAATATATTATAAAAATTATTTAATTTGTGCAGTTATATTTATGCAGTTCCATTGATAAAGAACTTCCCATTTGGATTATTAAATCCATACCAAATTTCATATCTTTCAAACACTATATGTAAGACATCTCAATATTGACTGTACCGACTTATGATGATAATATTATACTGGAGCTGTCGAACTACAAGGTGGTGACTTTTAGTTAATGCAGGTCGCAGATTTGACTGGCTTATACTCGAGGGCATAACAAGAGCGCCTGACCTATTCTAGTAAGTGCCATTCTTAACAATTGTTGTGATTTAATTACTACTTATATCATCAGTAGTTATAAGGAGAGCAACCCATTTCGGAAAGTCATCATGTGCGTCAGCATGAGCCAGTCAAGTGCATCTGTCGACGCTTATTTCAATCTCCTGGAGGCTCTTCCCGGAACGCAGTCGCCTCGCTTTTACTGTACAATTCACACATATACTGGATACCGTACCCTAATTCCAGCATCTTTATTAATTTTGCATAGTTGGCTTGATTTTCAGATAGTAGTTTCTGTAAGAACTCTGCGGTAAGCTCTATTAAAGCGAGAATGAGTAAAATAACTTTCTCTTTTCCTGACCATTTATTTTGGTGAGCAGCAGTTTCAAGTTAACAACAGACATTCCCCAGTGAGCGCTTACATCAAATGTTGGTGCTTTGAAGGGGCCCCATTATGATTCATGCGCATTTTTTTTACCTTCCTTTTCTATGCTGTTTTCAGCGTTATTAAATATGCTTATTGAATACTCTGTCCTCCATTGTCAAATATGTATTAATTAATTGTTCGATTTCAAATTTTAATTTGTTTGCTATATTTGTAATCGATTCTTCTGTACTTCAGTCTTTTATATGTTTTCATAGTTTGCACAGATTTTCTATTTACACAGCAGCGAAATGGGGGCGTCTTCAGACACGTTTTGATTGGGACGCAGGAATTGCTTGCCCACAACGGGCGGAGCGCCTCAAAACGGCCCAGGAAAAGTCTCCAGATGCTGCCAATTGGTAATGTCGAGTCACGGGACAGAAAAGAAGGAAGCATTTACAAAAGGTGGCACAAGGAACACCTAAGGCAAGTGTAACCACCCTCCAACTATCGTCGCGCTTCGGCACGGAAGCGGTGTAAGCGGTAGGTATGGGATGGCCAAACGTCGCAAGGTCTGCGGTGGGGAAAGAAGTTGGCTTTTGGGGGTTATCGAGCAGTACTCGGGGGGCGTTAGTAACTTACTCACTGCTTCCAGAACGCGTTTGTATAATTTGCCTTGGTGGCTGTATTTGCTTTTATAATGTGCCTAGGAGATATACTGTCTAGAAAATAAAGAAAATATATAAACTATATGTTAGAAAAGGTTTAAAATCATTTCAATCATTAACGTACAAAAATATTGTAGGTAACATAAATAATATAATTTTTGTAGGTTTTCATACCAACTTCATAACTGCCTCTGACAACATAAAAACAGCCACAAAGACAGAAGTTATAAGCCACGCCCGAAAGTATAAAAAAATGAAACGTAGACGAAATATAATTTCCGTTGGATTACAACACATTGGTGCAAATAGAACACTGTATTCAGTAACATTGTTTATATGGTTATTTCAAGTGCTGTGTAAACACCGCAGGTTTACATGTGTTTCTGCAATATACTTTCTGTACTGCATGCAAATGGAGTATTCAGTGTGCTGAGGTTTAGTGGTCATGGCGTCACTGTATGCCATGTAGATTGCACCCCTGGGGGCGTTTACATCAACTGTACAGAACAGAGTTTGTTCTGTAGTAGTGCATTCCGCGTAAACACTAGCTACCCATGTACACGTGGTAAATACCGCTACGTCTAGTAGAAAGCACAAATTTATTCACATTGTCTCATTTTTCCTAAGAGTCTCCGTCAAAGGTAATCTATAAAATGCTTAAATTTCGTACAGCGAAGAGAAGAGAGTTAATAAAGTTGACAAATTTAAAAATTAATTTTTAAATACGAAAACGTGCAAGTTTCGCGGTGGCTAGCAAGCACACGGCCAACTAAATATTCGTTGACGTCTCATAACTAACAGTAGTTACGAAAGTAAATCAGCAAAAAATGTTATATCAACAGATACCAAAATCTAATATCCGTATCAACGACAGCAATGTTCCAAATTTCCTCAAAAACGTAAATGATGAAATTTAACTACAACATTAATGAAAGATGGTTTTATCAACATAAAAAACAAAATTTTTTTTTATCAAGTTAAACTACTTCTACAATTATACTACCACTTTAAATACTTAAAAGAAATTTCAAATTTACTTCAACCAAAGGGTAAATAAAATATTATTAGTGTGGGATACTAAGCATTTTGTCGTATCTGTTCCTAGGGAAAGACAACATTTTTACGTTATAATACGCAGACGTTTATCAGGTAGATTGAGAAAAAAGGTTTTTTCTCTTTAGTACCACGTGTTATATTAAAGATGTTGTAAGTATGTACAATGTGAGATGCTCTGTGGCAACCGAGATGAATTAACGTAGAAAGCGGGATGTTTGAAGTAAAATCCTCAGATCCTATGGTAGCTCTCTCTCTCTCTCTCTCTCTCTCTCTCTCTCTCTCTCTCTCTCTCTCTCTCTCTCTCTCTCTCTCTCTCTCTCTCTCTCTCTCTCTCTCTCTCTCTCTCTCACACACACACACACACAGACACACACACATAAGTGCGCGCGCCCCCCCATTTTAACACAAGTTAAAATTTATATTTCTAAAGTATTGTGTCCTCTTGGAGAAGGCAAATGCGTTTTTGGACAGACTTATACAAATCTGTGTCACTGTAATTATTACAGAATAAATTAACGAAATAATCAGAAGACCGAAAACAGTCAAGTGATTAATCCTAATATTTTATTTGCTTTGGGTATACGGTGAAATGTTTTTGTTATTTCTGATATAAAGTATACACTTTTAATATTTATTCATTGACATTTAGTTGTACCAGTCCTGTACCAAGAAATTTGAAAATTAGCATATTTTAGCATATCAATTTTCTTAATCGCGCGATCTTGAACCATATATCTGAATACAATTATTTGTTAGGAAAGACGTTTTGTACGTTACTTCTTCTGGTGTGTAACGTACTGCTTCTAATGTAGGCTGCAGAAGCACAAATTGTAAAATTCACTGAAAACTAACCCATTTCAGCTCATTTCTTTGGCTTTGTACTGGTAATATGAATCTAATACAGATCATGTTCTTCAAGCTTGTAAACTAGCTGGTACAAACATGATATGAAACAACTACAAACTACCTCACATTTAAATGTGGAAAAGCTATTGAAACATTCTAAGTGGGTCAAAGATATTGTTAGTGTCCTTAAAAAACAAGAGGGGTCTCGAATTTGAAAGGAATTACACGTACGTTAAATATAATATTACGCGTGTATAGTTGATAAAGTCATATTAAAAGGTCTAAAGTATCAACAAATTAGACGGAAACAAATACACATTTAGTAAAAGTCACACAGAATGCATATCCGAGGAAAATGAAGATATATGTAGAAAATATTTTGCCAGGTATTACAACATAGATATTCAAACTCATTATTACTAGACGTTTGTAGATGGTAAGTTTCTGAATTTATTTCCTCACTTCTTAACTTTTATTTTTTTAACAACATTGCACTCTCTACATTATTCTTTGTAATTGAATTTAATGTCAGTATAGGTAGATTATTTAGGTGCTATAGCGCTGTGTACGAACAGTATTAGTTTTGTGCTATTTCTTAAAACTATCGGCATTCAAAATATTATTATTTGCCAATAATCTATTAAAAATGAAGATTTGTTAAAAAGCATTTAACTCGATAATCTTAGGAAGATTATTTTAAAAATTTTGAAAAACTTTTAAAAGTAACACACTAACACCAAGAGACATTAAAGTTGGTAAACATTAAAGGCAAATTTGTAGTGGTCAAACACAGTTTTTAATGTGTTATATCTCGCGCATCTTTTTAATATTAAAACAGTGTGAACATTAAGCAGGAAACTCTTCATAAATACGTAATGGTGAAAATAAAACTGGTATGAACTTTAAAAAAATACACATTTTCCTTTTCTCCAAAAACCAAACACAAATTAAATCGGATCTTACCTCATGCGGTTAATTTCAATGAGGTTAATTTCTGTTTAGCGATCGAAATGGTAAAACGTACTCTAAAGCAAATTACTTTTGGAGTAAAACAATATAAGCATTTAAAAAAAACATATGGTTAACGGATGTATACAGCATGAATCGACTTCATTTGGATTTAAATAAGACAACCATGGTATATTTAGCATTAATATAAAATAAAGGTCAAATTAGACACTTATAACCTTGGATCAATTAAAAAAAGTTTTGTTTAAAAATTGAAAAATAGAATAGGAAGTTTTCCTTAAAATTTAAATATTTTAAGAGGCGTAATTCTAATGGATATTCTCTTGAATCTTAGTTTAGTTAAGTTTATCAAGTCTGTAATAGAGCTGACACAACACCTGTGAAGTCATAACAGCCTTCAATCAATCAAGTTTTGATTTATTTGACTACAATCGATATAATTTGATGTCTACAATCTATCGATGCATGAAGATATCCCTGCAATTTTTAGAATAGTTCACGTTTACTAGGTATACATAATGTTCGGCATTTGTTACAAACAATCATAATATAAGCCTACTTACAAAATTACCTAGTGTATCACCAACAGTTTTCACCTACCTTGATCTTCTCAGAGAAACAATTCTTTGACGATATTTCGAATGTAACTGATACATATTCTGTACCAGAAGCATATATGAGTTCAGAATTGCTTAACACTCAAACATAAAGCACATACAAACTCTCGTATAAAATAATTATTTGTACCTTCACTTTCAATAATCTTTATACATCTCACTTATGTAACTAAATTTAGGTAAAAAGAAAATACTATTATATGAAAATTAGTATCACAATAATACTAGGGCTAGCAACAAACAGATGAAGCCTAGTATTTGCTTTCGTTATAAACGGTGAGGTCAAGCTGGCAGACTGTCCTGCCACCGCTACTTCATTTCAATGCTACTATTACAATTATATTTATTGTTACTTATATTTATGAAAATCATAAAAATTATTTTTATTTGTTATGTAATTTTATGTCATGATTGGTAGAAAACATATTTTTGTCAAAAAAACTTTAACTATAAATTGTGTTTAGAAGTTGTGACATTGTAAGCACTATTCATTTTCGAGACTCTGTTAATACAAATCAGTTAATGTAACAGAAATAGCAAAATAAAAAAAAAAACCTAACAAAATTATAAAAATTAGTATTGAAAACTGACTTATGTACTATAACCAATTACTTTTTCTCATAAAGTTAGTTAGTTCAGAGGTAATATTAATATTTTGTTGTACTAACATTTATAAAATATAAACTATAATTTCAACTTATATATTTTTTATAATTTATCACAAACGTTATTATATAACTAATGCTTAGGTGTTACGAAAAATATTGACAGCTCCCTGATCGTCGTATGGTACAGTGGAAAACAAAATACAGGACACCAATGAAGTCACTAAAAACCAGCATTAATTACCACAATTAACAGTTTGTAATCAACAGGATAAACTCTTATTGTCCACACGCAATAATAATGTCAACTATAAAGAATTCTGCACTTATAACAACCTTCCCTACTATACTTTTACAAACACTCGATCCGCACTAAGGAAATCGCTCAACACCATAGAACTTGCAATCCGGCTTCTATGGCATTCTATAGGTAAGCGCCGACGTCCAGTACAGATTTCCTTCCTTACTGCACGCCGGCTTAATGCGGCTTGTAGGTGTAACACACTAGAACACCTACGTATGGGTGGCCTTGACTGAGGCAAAACCTGCTACACTGGAGGGGGGGTGTGGAGAATGTTCTGGGTTGTTTGATAGGCTTCTCATTATAATATGTATTCATTACCTTTATTCAATTTTATTGCCTGAATTCAAATTGTGGAGTTAAAAATGTTGGTATTGAGTCGTAAATACGTATTATTTTATGCTTAAATATATCTACCAGTCTACCAGTATTGTATATATTTCAAATGGTAATACAATTTACTTACCGCAATCAAAAGATTTTGATAACTAAGACAAAACACATTTTTCTTTAAATAATAAACGTAGGGTTACTTAACGCCATGAATTCCTTCTCCGACTACTTAATGAATTCTTAGTGAAATGCAGGTGTGTGTTGCGTGTAACTGTTTCCGTGTTTTTCAAATTGAACGCAATCAGGGGCACATCATCCCCAAGGGGTTACAAGCGTTGGCCAGTAGCCGTCAGCATTAATGAATTTGTTACAACATTTGTAAATTAGCAACTTGCCTGTTACACGCAATTGTTCAATCCAGAACTCCCCAGGAATTCGTTCACTACCTAATCGAATGTGTAGTATGACATGCATTTTTCGAATCCCGTAAAAGATTAATAATAATAAAATCATTTAAAGTATACTACTAGAATATACGAAATTAAGCCTATGTGGTAACAGAGACTTCTGACACATCACCGCTCTCTCTCGCCCTCTGTGACCCATCCTCGCCCTTCCTCTCCCTTGCTCTCTATCTTTCTCTCCCACTTCCTCTTTAACATGTTTTAATATTTTATTTGCAATACTACTTTTTACTCGCCTAACAATCCAACTCACAGCATAATTAAACATTATTATTTGACTTCTGTAAGTACTATAAGAAATGACTTTGAGCGCAGTTACCTATGAGTGCAGCATTGCATAAGTCTTTTGACCGTATGTGGTTTTAACAAAAAATCTTTATTTGACAGTTGCTAATGTGAAAGGTTTTTCAGACAATATCATTAACCAGATTTTTTAAAATCCTTTTCTATGAAGTTTCCACAGAATTTATACAAACAGGTAATATTCTCACGAAATATTATGAAACCGTATATCTGTAAAATATTCACACATTTTGGAAATTACAAATAATTTATATTTACATTAAAATTATTTTATGATATGTTATAGATTTATAGTATGTATAATTATTTTCCTTTATATGTGATAAAGGGTATTAAAAGTTACTGTTAGTTGTGACACTGGAGTATTTTTAACGTATTTCATTGTTTAGAATTCCAAGTTCTTCATGGTCTCAGGTTTCGCTCCTTCCAAATGCTGCCCTACCTTGGTATCCGGTAGGACATTCGATCTTGGTCCCCTTTACCGTTTTTTGCCGTTAACAGTTTCTTCGATCTGCTGCCATCTCCCTATGTTATTTTATTCACTATAAAACTTTATTTTAATTGTACAAGCGAATTAATGTAAACAATTATAACTTAGTTAATTATGAATGTCCTGTGATACATATTACTGATCCTGAGACATATTATAGCCTGCAATCTTAAAAGAAGGATACCAAGTAACTTTGTTTGTGCTCTTCAACCAGAATTACAAATTTACTTATTGTGCAAATAAGGATCAGGTAAGTGCCCGCGCTTTACCACTTTCATACATAGAAAGGCTTATTCTGTTTTTTGCTTCTTTCATAAAATTATTAGTGAATATTACAATAGGTAAAAGTGGCATAACAACAATGTTAATAGAATTGCTGATTTATAAGATTTTGAAAATTATGATTATTATTATTAGTAGTAGTAGTAGTAGTAGTAGTAGTAGTAGTAGTAGTAGTAGTAGTAGTAGTAGTAGTAGTAGTAGTAGTAGTAGTAGTAGTAGTAGTAGTAGTACTGCACTCACAATCTTCATATCGTAAAAATAGTAGTAGTAGTAGTAGTAGTAGTAGTACTGCACTCACAATCTTCATATCGCAAAAATAAAATACACCTCTGTATTTGTCACCTCCCAAAATTCGTACAGAAATTCCAACATTAAACTGTGTTTACGTAGGATTTTGCTATGATAAAACCGGCGGGCAGAAGGCGACAAACCTCGGCTAGCCTCGGCTAGCGACATTCACGAACAACGTTGCCTACTCCAGCTTCGCTCTCCACGTACGAATGTTGTAATATGTCTTCACTTTCCAGCTTCCCGGACCCATACTACAAGAAAAACGCAAACTTTTTTTAGTTAGCAATTTAATTGGGACATTGTACAATTTTTGCAAGTACTGGATAGCTAGATCGTTGGAAAAGAAGGGGACGGGGTGCATCAATTAAATTTTGCAGGAACAAAATTGTCGACGGGTTCAAAAACTGTGGTGAAATTTCTAAGAAAACTTAAAAATGAAATGTTTACGAAGAAGATTACGCCACAGACCAGGTTTATAACTGTGACGAAAGGGGGGTGAACTTCATATTGTTATCTTCTAAGATACTCGCCTCAAGAAAAGAAAAAGCTATTCCCGAGTACAGACGTTCCAATGAAAGAATCAGTGTTCTCTGGTGCGCCAACGCTTCAGATGAGCATACGTTACCACTGAAGTGTAGGCTAGTATATTTTATCGTCTTTTACCACACATTTATGGTCAAGCTGTGAAGCTTTGTTTCGTTTTCCTGTTCTGTAGCACAATTGTTGCAAATATTTTAGCTTATTAATAAGGTTGGTATATAATAGAACATACATCAATTATGTATTGGTCATTATCGATGTACGTTACTTTGCGTATGCGTCTTCCCTTCAGTCTGACAGAGTATCTTCATGTGTAGTTTGGATATAACAATGATTACTGTAAGTTTTGTTTCTGTAATTGTTATAAGTTTTGTTGCGGTAATCACATTCTCTTCGTACGTAGAGAGTAGAATACGTCCTTTTCTATCTCTCTCTATCCCACATTGACAACACACACACACACACACACACACACACACACACACACACACACACACACACACACACACACACACACACACACACACACACACACAAGTATTTTCTTTTGAAATTTTAACACCTGTTGTGTTAATAGAATAATTTCCTCATTCATCGGGTACTGAAGGGTTTCGTCAATAACAAATTGAGTTTTTATCTTAACGAAAACTGGTGACTTAAGCTTGAAATAGATAAAAATTATTAATTAGGCTGGTCACGTTTTTTTCTGCACACGGATAGATTTATAGTACATGCGTTGTAGTCTAGAGGTGAAATGCAGAATTCCCTTACCCAAGAACACCGTGACAGAAAGAGAAGGTTCTTGTACGGCAATCTAGAGATAAAGGTGGCTAAACGTATGGTGACGTGTTTTGTTACGGCGGAGAAACCTGGACATTATGGAAAGAAGATGAGAGGAGTTTACGAGCCTTTGAGATGTGCACATGGAGATGGAAAGGATTTCCTGGAAGGATAGAGTGAAGAATGAGATAGGGCTCGAAGGTGTAGGAGAGGAAAGGAAAGTGTTGGATATCATTAAGGACAGGAAGAGAAATTGTTTGTAACACTGTGTGCGGCAAACATAAAGTAACTTCATATTAGAAGTACTGCAAGCGCTTATAAATGGAAAGCGGAGTAGAAGACGGAGAAGATATGAGATGATAGACGATGTGACGGAATGAAATGAAGAGACTACCTTAGGATAGAAAAACATGGTAGAGGAGCGTGCTCTGTAGATTTACCTTGGACCAAAAACATGGCGACTGGTAGATTGGTAATATACAAGTGGATATTTACAAAATCCACTATTTCATGGAAACATTTGGAAAAATATTTCACTCTCGTATTATGAATACACTAAATTTGTTATCAAATGCTAATAATCGGGTAATTTGTTTTCTACTATATTTGAAACATCACTGACAAGATTTAATAGAAAAATTATAATTGGGATTATATGTAAAATATCAATAGGAATTTAATAATCACCTCCACTTAAAAATTTAATTTATGACACAAGTGAAATACATATATTCATTAAATAGCATGTATCTTGATACGATATATGCAGTTCACTCAATAAAGCTGTTCAATAGAAGATCAATCATAAAAAACTGTTTTCGAGAATCCTCTAAAATTTGACGCGATTCGTATGCCTATATCTAATCCAGCAATATGGTAAGACTTTACAAGTTTACAATTACTAGCAGCATACAAAACGTTGCTGTTAGTAACCGACGTCCACTTCTCCTTAACGTACCGGTCAGTGATAGCAATGAGCGTTTGAAATGCAAAGTCTTACTACAAAACGTAGAATGTAATTGATCCGTATTTAGTTTCGGTATTGCAACCAAAATACAGAACTGCTCATTTTCCTGATTTGTTTAGTATATCACCATATTTACAGCTGAGAAAATGCAACATTTTTCTGGGTATTATTGCATCTGAACACAAATTTGAACAAATTTAAAGAAAACAAGAAGTAGACCTAGGCTTACGTAAAATGTTTTACTTATATTAAATGGTAAACTACATTTCCATCTTGCTATATATAAAATTGAAGCAGTAAGTTTACCGTGTTATAGAGAATCAACTTTTTGAACTTTATGTGGCATTATCAAGGAAATAGTTAAATTCAGAGTAAGAAGTCAAACACAAATTTACTTGATATAATTTATGGTAAATAACAAAAATAAAAGGAAAGGAAAAAGAATAAAATTGGCTAAACATTTCGTATCTTTGTGTGAGTGTATGTGTGTGTGCAAAATCTTGTTAACAAAGATGCTACAGAAAGAAAATTTCGTTTTGTTGTACCGGGGTTAATTGAATATTACACATGTCAGAGCGAGATTTCATTTTGCCGAGATTTGTGCCGTGTGCTAGCGGCCTTAATCCATTGTTCCGCGCCGCAAATCGTGTCACAATAGAACGTAACTCAAACGTGCACGGTCGCAGTGCGCCTACGTTTCTAACTCGACCTGACAGATTTCGCAAACAATTCACCGCTACGTTACAATCCAATTTTCAAAATTTTGTCTTCTCATTTTGTTCTTACTATATACATTCCTAATTTTGTATACAAATGAACGTTTTGTAGGTCTGAACAAAGACGAAGACGATAGCAATTCTAAATATCATGACTTAAAATCCTCATCATCCTCATAACACCTCCACCCTGAACAACCTGCCTCATGTACTGCTATCTCTACACACAACAAACTGTCTCGCTTACGTGTCATAAGTTTCCACAAACTCTGCCTTTCTGCCATATTTTTCAGGACTCCGTCATTTCTTTCATTGTTACTGATTGTATTTTGAACAGATTCCTATTTTGCTGTTCGTATACTTGGACAGTAATGTGTTTATTGTTTGTCTGTCACCTTTTTCAGTTGTATAGGTCTCACTTTTGCAGCATACACCACAACTTAAGAATATTTAACATTCAAAAGGCTATAAATATATATTTACAATTTAATATTGTAGCATGACAGATAATCCACATAAATAAATTACTCAATGATCATTAATAAAGCTCAAATATATGGAATATCCAGATGAGAATCAATTAAAAGGCACTATTAATTAATATAATCACAAGAAAAGTAAACATAAGGAAAAAATCTGCAAATAATATATATACTACAAATATAAAAACCCAGAAAATTAAAATGTGAATAACAAAATTACCCAGGTAAGATAGAAGCAGGCAATTAAGATACCCCGACAAAGAAACCAGACCAGAAGAAACAAAAGCATACACATCGAAATGGTACTGAAGAAAGAAGAAAGAATAAATTAAAATGAACAAAAATACTGAAGAAAGAAGAAAGAAGAAAGAAGAAAGAAGAAAGAAGAAAGAAGAAATTAGAATGAACAAAAATACTGAAGAAAGAAGAACGAAGAAAGAAGAAATATAGAATGACCAAAAATACTGAAGAATAAGAAACCTGAGAAGATCCACTAGAAAAAAGGAAGTGAGACGACCCATACCAAATAGAAACCCCATAGGGAGAGAACCCAAAAACCCCAAAAATAAATGAATGTTCAAAGAGAAAGTATAACACCCCAAAAAACCATATCACAATGTAAAACTGACAAGAACCAAAAGTGTTAATAGTATTAAGTAACAGTGCACCCAAAAAAGTTATTGTGTAGTTTATATGAACAAATCTTCACAGTCATGGTTAAATATTTCATGTTGTAAAGCTAGAAAAGGACTAGTAATAATATTAATAAATAACCATGGACAAGTGTAAGTTATTGAATTATAGCCAATAAACTTTGAAAAGGTACATGAGTTGCCGTACAAATGAATAAACTTTAAGTGTTTTTTGAACAGTATCATATTTGATATGAAGTAATAATATTGCTAATGAAATGCTACTGAAGTTATAAGAACATTCCATAGAATGAAATAATAACCAGATAGCTAGTGTTATACTTTAAGACGGGGAATACATCCTTAACATTGGGAAATACAGAGCAGACTGTCAATAATTAGTTTTAAGAAAGTGTTAACCATTATATGGAACCAATATGTTATGTTCCTGTTCCATATAATAACTAGACAAATAAGATTTATTAGTAAGAGATATTATTGTTATAAGATGTTATTTTGTTGTTAATTTAAATTAGGAATGCCATATCTAAAGGTAGATATCATTCCCCATGTTATAAAATGTTTTTTAAATATGTTACTAGGTGTAATCAATACACATAAAAGGTATTATTCAAGGTACCAGTTTGGGTAGAGATAGGTGTTATATTTTAATTGTACAATCAATAATCACTGTTATACCAGTCAAAGAACTAATTGTTAATAAAGTATATAAGGATAAAAAGTCAGAGAAGGGTATAAACTAACTACATTAGTAAAAATTTTGCAAATAGCAACACATCAAATCTAGGCCATATAATTAATTTGAACTGCAGGATAATTAATAAATCTAATCTTATAAGCCAGTTAAACTGACAATATTTATGCAAGATAAACCCAACATATAGTATACCATGTAAATAAGACTTTATAAAGATATGGTCAGTAGATAAGTAAAATTACTTATTTATCTAATAAAATTACCAATAAAAATGGCATGGACTAACTGACATTATCAGAGGAGGAGTCATAGACAAATGAATTGTATTTAAAAACAATCATTAATAAACTAAATTGCAAGAAATTAAGTAAGAATAGACAATTATATCAATTTCAGATTTAATAGAATAATAATTATATTAGGGAAAATGGCTATTATTTGCTTAGACAACAGGAAATATCAAATTAGGCCTACCTTCCAGAAATATAATAAACATAATTTTTTAATGAAAACTTTGTAACACTATATTAATTATTATCAAAATAAGCAGAATAGAATAAAGAAACCGAATATGTATTTAGTATTTCGTACAGTTAATTAATAACGAAATTATTTTCTGAGTATAATGTATCAAAATAAAATGTATCGGAAGCTAAGATAATTTGAAACAATGTATAAGATATATTAAATAGGCTAAGATTTTCAGGAGACGAAGAAAATGAGAACAGTTCATTATTATACGTTGACGAGTGTACTTAACGTGATTATTTGCTAGAAGTAACCTAATGGCGATTAACATTATAAACCGAGTTCGGTGAAAATTTTCATAAAATATTATTTGGGTTGTTTTTTAATTGTGAACCGGTGAAGTTAAAATGTAAACAGTGTAACACCAATAAACTGAACCACATAAGACTAATTAATAGAAATAACACCAATATCACACCATTTACAAACGAAAAATCGAGGTTAAACCCGACACACATAGACCAAATGAGATATATCCAATAACAACATTTTACACCAAGTGAACTATTCCACCATACACCAGTGACACTCAAATACATCCAGGACAATCATATACAATTGCTGAGACCATTTACACGGAGAAAAGACATCTTTATTTAAATAAAACTTTCGTCCAAGTTATACGTTCATTACGCATGCGCCAGTCGGCCATTTTGGGAATCGTCTTCACCTCACGTCAGCTGTAGAGAACGACTTTCTGATGCTGCTTTTGGTTTGAATAAATCTCATATTTAAACTTTTATTATTTTTAATTATAACATTGTATTGTTTAATATTAAGGCATTTTATATTTGTAAGTGTTATACTTTCCTGTCCATAACTTTTATTATTTGTAATTATAACATTGTATTGTTTAATATTAAGGCATTTTATAATTGTAAGTGTTATACTTCCCTGTCCATAACCTTCTCTGTCTATATCTGAAATAACCGTTTAGAGAACCATATTTTTATAATACTAATGTAAACTATTTATATCGACCGGCCCTGAGTGAGTCGATACTACTTTGTAACATCGATCCTTATCGAACAAAATAACTATTTTATTAATAAACGTGCTGTTTTGTAATTTGGATTTGGTTTTTCTTTAAAAAAGCTTAACAAATAAATTATTCAAGCATACCAACTAACCGAAAGGCGGTATATACAAAACAACGAACGCTTCAAGAAGAAGAAGAGGAGAGCCGTATTTCGACTAGATTTGGAGTTAACCAGATTGTCCTTTAACAAATTTACGGAAAGTGACACTATTACAAAAATAAACATAATACCACTTCATTTCTAACTACAAACAATAAACACGATTAGTTCCTAAATATTAGGATTAAAATTAACACAAAAAATATTTTTTCGGAAAATTTTTTTTTTTGAAATAAATTAAAATTTTTATTTCAAATTGTTACAACAGCAATCACACAGATTATTTTGTTTTATTACAAAATTGGATAGCCCACCAGTGGGGGCTTAACAAAGACACAAGGAACATTATCAACATTCCTACACATTCATACTTATATATATTTTAATTTGTTACAAAATTGGCGTCCAACTAAAGGGCTGTAATTAGGGATTGAAAGGCTGTAATTACTCGCCCAATTTCTAATTCAGCTTGGCAGCGGTTATCCAGCCAGGGAACCAGGAAAGATGCAGCCTCGTGCCACATCAAAGAAGAGAGCGGCGGAGGCCGAAAAAGAACTCAATATGGATGATAAGGAGGCGACCCCAGTGGAGGACATAGAAACGTTATTAACCTCAGTGGGACATAAACAACCTGAACCACCAAAGGAGCTATCCGAAATACCCACTCAAACAGGGGACGTCCATGTCCAAGACCAGGAGATAGAAAAAACTAAGACTACAAAAGAAAGTAAAATGGACAAATTAATGGAAATATTCATGCAAATGAGAGAAGATTTGAAAAAGGACATGGAAGAAAACATCAAGAAGATGGAAAAGAAAATGGATTCCACCAAAGAAGACTTGCATAAGAAAATGGATTCCACCAAAGAAGACTTACATAAGAAAATGGATGACGACAACCGGTCAACTAAGGAAGAAAATAGTAAGGAAAGGAAAGAAGACCAAGAGTCCTTGAAGGAAAATTTGAGTGATATAAATAAGAACATAGAAGCAACAAAAGAAGAATTGAAGAAGGACAATCAAGCAACAAAAGAAGAATTGAAGAAGGACAACCAAGCAACAAAAGAAGAGTTGAGTAAAAAGATTGAAAACACCAATAAAAGGATAGAGGAAACCGCACGGAAATGAAGAAGGACAACCGATCTTTAAGCCAGAAAATTGATGAAACTAATCAGAAAATGGAGGAAACCAGCGAAAAGATGGAAGAAAAATTGGAGGAGAATAACAAGAAAATGGAAGATAAGATGGGGGAAAGGTTGGAAGAGTTAAGAGAGGATAACCAACTATTACGGGAAGAATTACGGGAAGTTAACCAAGAGAATTTGGACAAGTTAGACGAACGAATGGAACTATTAAGAAAGGAAATGAACAAAGAAATCAAGGATAATAAGAAATCTATGACTAAAAGGCTGGAAGACGAAACCATAACTATAAATCAACAGATAAGAGAAGTTGATGAAAGATGTCGGCTGACCGAAGGACAGGTGCAAGAATTCAAGGAAGTGGTGAACACCAAGGTCACAAATCTTGAAGAATCTAGTCGCAAGAAGGCAGAAGAAAACCGAAAGGAAAGCCAGGAAGAACTCAGTAAAGTACGAACTCGAATTACGGAAAGATGTGACGGAAGGGAGGAAGCGATGACAAACATCACTGGTCAAGTGAGGCAGAACCAGGAGGACATGGAAGCAATTCGGAACCGACCAACCAGCTTCACTAATATCCCCATCAACGAGAACAGAGAATGGCTTAACTTCCGCCAATATAAAAGGAAGCCGATGGAGTTCTTGGCCCGTATTGAGGAATATATGGCCAAACATAGAATTAATCGATGGACCAATAGTCGCGAACTATTGGACGAATCATTCCGGGATATGACGGACAATTGGTGGATGGCGAACAGGAGCGAGATAAACGATTACCAGCAGTTTAAAAATTTGTTCAAGTCCGAGTATTGGTCAGAGACCACCCAGAATTTAATTAGGGACAACATCTGCCATGGCCGATACAAAACCCAGTTTGGCAATACCATGACTGCATACTTCCTTGGGAAGGTGTGCCTGGCCAAGCACCTGGAACCAGCCATACCAGAGGAATGCCTGGTGAATAAGCTTTCCTATCATTATGACGAAGAGGTCATAAGAGCTCGAAGGGGTAGCCAGATAAAGACCATACAGGCGATGACGGAGCTATTAGAAAATTATGAGAACGAAGAATATTACAGGCAGAGTAGAAGAAGAAATGAGCGGCCAGAAGTTCGAAATAATCCGTCATCGAACAATAATAATCAACAGATCAATAGTGGGTGAATGTGTACCAAGGAAACAGGTATAATCCAAATTACCATAATCAGCACCCCATCAACGGTAACAATAACAACAATAACCACGGTAATACAAACCCGAACATTAACCGAAATAATAACGGATTCTCCGGTCATCGAAATAATTATTACCCGAATAATAATGTAAATAGCCAGAGAAACCCCAACCATACCAATAACACCGAACGGTTTTACAATAACAATAAGGGTTACCCTAATAATAACAATAACAACAACAACAGGTTCTCCCGACCCCGGGTAAATTTTATACGTGCAGAAGGAAACAGCCAACGCAGGTATAACCATCAACGGCGGAGCAGCGTCCACGAGTACGAAGATCGACGCAGAAGCCGAGAACGGGACAACTCCAGTTATAATCCGCCAAGGCGAAGTACCAGCCTAGATGACTCGGAGCGGCATACAAATAGGGAACAAACATACGAACAGCGAACTGAAAGGCTGGCACCCACTCAAGGTTTTCCCACTGATGCCTCTGTTGGTCCAATTAATAACCAGGATGAGGAGAATTTAAACGGGAGGCGGCAGTAATAAACAATAAGGACCTTTTGCTGCTTCTATCGCCTGGGTACATAAAAGAATTGCCAAGAACAAATCATCACAATAAAATTACTATCATTCGGTGTAACAATTTGAAAAACATTCGAAACGAACTACTGGAGGAGGATGACACTCGCCTCCCTATTATAAACAATGAAATAATTTATATTAATGCAGAAATCGAAGAAACATTCGCACAGCTAATGATCGATACAGGTGCGAATGTATCTATAATTAACACAACAGAGTTGGAGAGAATCCAAGAAAAATGTGGTAAGTTATTGCCGACCTTACCTATAAATAACATAGTATTAATCGGTGCCACTGGTCGCCAAAACAAGTCAATAAGAAAACAAGTGTCATTGAATGTGATTAGTAAGGGTATAGCTATAAACATGATCTTCCTAATTGCGGCCGGATTACCCTTCAACATATTAGTGGGATGTGATGTGCTGAGAAGGAACTCGGCTATCATCGATTTACGATCGGAGAAGGTATCACTGTTTACCGGAGATCTGACCTGGACGGCCGATTTAGTCGGTAGCGAGATAACACTTCCCAGCCGTATCCACCAGCAAATACGTAGCATTAATTATACGAATACTAACACCATTTCTAACACCATAGTATACGACAATACAGTATGCGGAGGTGATTGTCCGCGCCCTCATAAGGGCGGGTTGGATTTCTAGTGGCGATCGCATGTGCCATGATGGCGGAGGCTCGAGAAACGGCGGTCGCTGTAGCAGATTTAGCGTTACCCAGGGTGCACCTCTTGGAGGCCTGCTACGTTACACCCCTCGTTGAAGCTCTAAACAAAGCTCTTTTAAACCTCGAAGTATGGTCAAGCCTCAACAAAATGGAAGTTAGTACCGATAAGACAGTGTCTCAACTCTTCACCATGTCCACTAGGGCCCCGGTAATCAATTTAAAATTCATGGGATCACCTCTAAGACAAGTATCGCTGTCCAAGTATCTGGGAATCAACCTCGACAAGAGACTATCTTTCAGCACCCATGTCACAAGTACGGCCGAGAAGGGTCAGAAACGTATCAATATTCTCAAGAGACTAACTGCTACCAAATGGGGAGCCACTCAAGATGTTCTATCTACAGCCTACAAAACATACGTCCGTCCAGTACTTGAATATGGCTCGGAAGTCACCTCACTTGCTAGTAACACCAACCTAAATAAATACGACGTTGTCCAGAATAACGCTCTAAGAATTATAACCGGAGGAGCAAAATCAACCCCAATAGCGGCCATGCAACTTCAAACTGGCATCGAACCTTTAGATAGCCGGAGGGATAAATGCACGCTTAAGTTTTGGGAAAGGGCTAAGAGAGTGGATGGGAATCACTGGAATGGATACAAAAGTGCAACCCAACGACTCAAAACCCAAACTTCGCCTCTAACTCACGCTGAAGCTCTTATAAGCAAGTACCAACTATCACTGGACCGTCGGGCTCCCATACAGTACTACAATGCAGTGGCAAACGCTTTACCTGCAAAGCGGCTTGACCTAATCAGCCTAACAACCAACAAGGCCGAAGCCAACCCTATCGAGCTCAAGTCGTACGCCATAGAAACCATCAACCTTAGGTACCCTTCGAATGATTGGCTCCACATATACACTGACGGCTCATTCCTGCCTGAAACGAGGGGAGCAGGCGCGGGATGGTTTTGTAGCCTCTTTGAGAATTCAACAGCTGTGGGAAGAAACGCTAGTAACTTCGATGGTGAGGTGTGCGCAGTCTACGAAGCTTCCAGCCAGCTACTAGCCAAGACCTTAGCACCAGGAAAAGTGGTATTTTTAATCGACTCCCAGTCCACAATTCTTGCGCTCACCAGCAACGCTCCCACCGACTGCCTGAGAACAATTCAATGCCGCGCGAAACTTGCAGAGCTGATGTCAACCGGATGGATCGTTACCCTACAGTGGGTGCCAAGCCATGTAGGTATTCCTGGCAACGAAAGAGCCGACATCAAAGCCAAAGAAGGAGCAGAATCGGAGCAGCCGGACGTGCCGCTTACTCTCAGTAGAGCCAATAACCTCATCACCTCAGTTATAAACACCTCCACACAAAGAACTCTAAAAACCCTGGGTACTGGTAAAAAGTGGGAAAGTCTTGCCACTGTAGGACCAATACCGAGACACCTGGACAGAGCTGAGGCCGTCGCCCGTTTCCGCCTTACTACCGGACATGACTACTTGCAAGCTCATCTACACCGCATTGGCCTAGCTGAGAACGAAACCTGTCCGCTTTGCAACTCCGGAAGAATGGACGGAGAACACTTACGGGACTGCCAAGCACTCACGTACCCGACTGACGACATAACCAATCGCTACTGGGAGGCGCGACGTCGAATGGTTGAAGAACCACGTACGGGCGTTGGCTAAAGTAAAGTAAGTAAGTAAGTATACGACAACACGGACGAAGATTTATGGTCCCAAAAAATACAGGAGATAAGGGATTTCCGAAGCGGAATTAATAGAGAGAAATTACCCATTACTCAAGCAAATCAGTTGATAAGGATTTATGAGAAATACCGCTCAGTATTTTCAGATGAGCCAGGCAAGGTAAGAAATTATCAATGTACCCTTCAATTCCGAGATACAGTGGAGTTTAATAGAAAATCCTACCCTATTGTGCATTCACGAAAGGAGGCTGTGAGAGCGGAAATCAACCGAATGATTAATAGCGATATTATAGAACATAGCCAATCCCCATACACCAGCCCTATTGTCGCTATTCCCAAGAAGAACGGCCAAGTCCGGCTTTGCTTGGATGCACGGGAAATAAACAAAAAAATCATTAACGATAGAACATCGCCCGGTGAGATCGAGGAAATCCTGAAACGCTTCCATGGTACCCAATACTTCAGTACCTGGGATACGGTGTGCGGTTACTGGCAGGTAGATTTACACCCACAGAGTCGCCAATATCTGGCTTTCATATTCGAGGGACGCAATTACCAATTCAAAAGCTTGCCCTTCGGATTGGTAAACTCATTTGCCATCTTTGTGACCTGCATGGACCAGATATTGGGACAAGAAGCACTTCAGTTTACCACTGTGTATGTCGATGACCTACTAATAACATCCGAAACGTGGGAGGAACACTGCTACCGTGTGGAACATGTGCTTGAGAAATTATCTGTCAGTAACGTCACGCTGAAGTTAGAAAAATCCAAGTTTATTGCCAGAGAAGTGCAATTTTTAGGATTTAACTTGGACGATCAAGGAATCTCACCGTCGGCAGAAAAGGTGGAGGCAATCCAGAAATTCCCGGCACCCAAAAATAGGAAGCAATTACAGTCGTTCCTGGGACTCTGTAATTATTATAGAAAGTTCCAGGAACAATATTCGGAATTAACCGCGAGGTTTCAACCTCAATTATCATCCAAAAACAAATGGGTATGGTGTAAAGAACAAGATGGGATTTTTCAACAAATTAAGGACAAATTTCTGGCAACTATAATACTTCGCCACCCAAACTTTAAATTACCATTTTTCATGAATTGCGATGCCAGCAACATCAGTCTGGGAACGACACTATATCAAGAGGACGAGAAGGGTCAACATCAAGTAATTAGCTTCGCGAGCAGGTCTTTGAACCAGTGCGAAAGGAATTACACGGTGACTGAAAAAGAATTATTGAGCGTGGTATTTGCTTGCGGTAAGTTCCGCACTTACATTTTGGGATACCCTGTTACAGTCCGAACAGACCATAAATCTATTTCGTTCTTGAAAAGCTGCAAACTGAACCATGGCAGGCTAACGAGGTGGATACTTGCCCTTCAAGAATACCATCTAAAATGGGAATACATCCCAGGTAAAAAGAATATAGTAGCGGATGTGTTATCCCGTGTCAATGTGGAAGAACAAACTTTCGAAGGGGAGAAGGAAAGTGTGCTAAAAATATACCATCTTCTTAGCACCAGAGCCGATTTAACAACAATATTGACCAATATGAGCACCCACCAACAAGCGGACCCGAAATTGGGAAACCTCAAACTTCGACTAGAAGAGGGAGACGAAACCGTTGCTCAATATTACCAAATAAATAAACAAATAATGTTCGTTAAAACATCCTTGAAGGAAGAGATCTGGAAGGTGGTTGTTCCAACACAGATCGAAAGGGAATTGATAGTGAACTACCACATACGTTACGGGCATATGGGCGCCCTCAAGGTAATAAAAGCTCTGGAGGAGAGCTGCCAAATAAAAAACATAAATAGGAAAGTCCGAATGTATATAAAAGGTTGTAATATCTGCCAGCTTGTAAAAACAAATAATGAGAAGAAGGAAGGTGTTATGATCCCAATCACCTCCCAAGCAAAATTGGAGAAGGTATTCCTAGACATTTGCGGACCATTTCCCCGTAGTGGAGGTCGACACCAATATCGGTACCTAACCATCATAATGGACCACTTCACAAAGTATGTTAAGCTATACCCTACTAATCGAGCGACTACCCGGAAAATTCTGGGGATACTAACGGATAAGTACATCCCACACCTGGGGAAACCATCTTCGATCATTACTGATCATGGAACCCAGTTTAAGGGTGGAAAATGGCGAGATACATTATTGGCAATGGGCATTCGTACATAGAAGACCTCGGTCTACCATCCGAGCAGTAATCCGGCAGAGCGGGTGTTACGAGAAGTGGGGAGGATCCTAAGAACTTATTGTCACCATCAACAAAAAAGGTGGCAAGACTATCTAGAAGCCACGGAGGAATTCCTCAACTTGGCATACCATCCAGCTATAGGGATAACCCCATACTCTGCTAGGTACGAAAAACCACCCCCACGAGTGATAGCAGATATCCTCGAGTTCCCGATAAACCATGTTTACAAATTTGACAAAACTAAATTCTACAACAAGGTGGCAGAAGACCAGGTAAAACGGCAAAATAAGTATCAAAAGGCTAGTGGTAAATTAATAATTTATGAAAAAGGAGAAAAAATTTTGTTAAAAAATCGTGAACTACCCAGCACCCTGGAAGGAATAACGAAGAAGTTATTGCTGTTATACACCGGACCATATGTCATATCCAATGTGAAAAATAATAATACTTATGAAATAAAGGAAATAGATTCAGAAAGGATAAAGGGTGTATATAACCAGGCTTCCATGAAAAAATATTATGAGTAATTGAATGTATAGAAGATTAGAAGAGGTCACGCGTGCAGTATGCGTGCAGTTGGAAATGCGATGTTTTGGATCACCCGCCGCATAGCCCGGACCTCGCGCCCAGTGATTTTCACTTGTTCCTTCACCTGAAACAATATCTGGCCGGAAAAAAGTTCGATGACGATGACGAGGTAAAAGAAGAGGTCATGACATGGTTCAAAGGGTTGGCGTCAGACTTCTATGACACGGGGATACAAAAGCTGGTTCCCAGACTTAATAGGTGCTTGGATAATGGCGGTAATTATGTAGAGAAATAAAGATATATGTTTTTACGTAACTATCAGTTAATGATTTGTAAATAAATATTTTTAGACCAATTACGACCTTTGTATCTTTACTTTCCGGACACACCACGTATATAGAATATCCAGATGAGAATCAATTCAAAGGCACTATTAATTAATATAATCACAAGAAAAGTAAGCATAAGGAAAAAATCTGCAAATAATATATATACTACAAATATAAAAACCCAGAAAATTAAAATGTGAATAACAGAATTACCCAGGTAAGATAGAAGCAGGCAATTAAGATACCCCGACAAAGAAACCATACCAGAAGAAACAAAAGCATACACAGCGAAATGGTACTGAAGAAAGAAGAAAGAAGAAATTAAAATGAACAAAAATACTGAAGAAAGAAGAAAGAAGAAAGAAGAAAGAAGAAAGAAGAAAGAAGAAATTAGAATGAACAAAAATACTGAAGAAAGAAGAACGAAGAAAGAAGAAATATAGAATGACCAAAAATACTGAAGAATAAGAAACCTGAGAAGATCCACTAGAAAAAAGGAAGTGAGACGACCCATACCAAATAGAAACCCCATAGGGAGAGAACCCAAAAACCCCAAAAATAAATGAATGTTCAAAGAGAAAGTATAACACCCCAAAAGACCATATCACAATGTAAAACTGACAAAAACCAAAAGTGTTAATAGTATTAAGTAACAGTGCACCCAAAAAAGTTATTGTGTAGTTTATATGAACAAATCTTCACAGTCATGGTTAAATATTTCATGTTGTAAAGCTAGAAAAGGACTAGTAATAATATTAATAAATAACCATGGACAAGTGTAAGTTATTGAATTATAGCCAATAAACTTTGAAAAGGTACATGAGTTGCCGTACAAATGAATAAACTTTAAGTGTTTTTTGAACAGTATCATATTTGATATGAAGTAATAATATTGCTAATGAAATGCTACTGAAGTTATAAGAACATTCCATAGAATGAAATAATAACCAGATAGCTAGTGTTATACTTTAAGACGGGGAATACATAATTAACATTGGGAAATACAGAGCAGACTGTCAATAATTAGTTTTAAAGAAAGTGTTAACCATTATATGGAACCAATATGTTATGTTCCTGTTCCATATAATAACTAGACAAATAAGATTTATTAGTAAGAGATATTATTGTTATAAGATGTTATTTTGTTGTTAATTTAAATTAGGAATGCCATATCTAAAGGTAGATATCATTCCCCATGTTATAAAATGTTTTTTAATTATGTTACTAGGTGTAATCAATACACATAAAAGGTATTATTCAAGGTACCAGTTTGGATAGAGATAGGTGTTATATTTTAATTGTACAATCAATAATCACTGTTATACCAGTCAAAGAACTAATTGTTAATAAAGTATATAAGGAGAAAAAGTCAGAGAAGGGTATAAACTAACTACATTAGTAAAAATGTTGCAAATAGCAATACATCAAATCTAGGCCATATAATGAAATTAAACTGCAGGATAATTAATAAATCTAATCTTATAAGCCAGTTAAACTGACAATATTTATGCAAGATAAACCCAACATATAGTATACCATGTAAATAAGACTTTATAAAGATATGGTCAGTAGATAAGTAAAATTACTGATTTATCTAATAAAATTACCAATAAAAATGGCATGGACTAACTGACATTATCAGAGGAGGATTCATAGACAAATGAATTGTATTTAAAAACAATCATTAATAAACTAAATTGCAAGAAATTAAGTAAGAATAGACAATTATATCAATTTCAGATTTAATAGAATAATAATTATATTAGGGAAAATGGCTATTATTTGCTTAGACAACAGGAAATATCAAATTAGGCCTACCTTCCAGAAATGTAATAAACATAATTTTTTAATGAAAACTTTGTAACACTATATTAATTATTATCAAAATAAGCAGAATAGAATAAAGAAACCGAATATGTATTTAGTATTTCGTACAGTTAATTAATAACGAAATTATTTTCTGAGTATAATGAATCAAAATAAAATGTATCGGAAGCTAAGATAATTTGAAACAATGTATAAGATATATTAAATAGGCTAAGATTTTCAGGAGACGAAGAAAATGAGAACAGTTCATTATTATACGTTGACGAGTGTACTTAACGTGATTATTTGCTAGAAGTAACCTAATGGCGATTAACACTATAAACCGTGTTCGGTGAAAATTTTCATAAAATATTATTTTGAGTTGTTTTTTAATTGTGAACCGGTGAAGTTAAAATATGAACAGTGTAACACCAATAAACTGAACCACATAAGACTAATTAATAGAAATAACACCAATATCACACCATTTACAAACGAAAAATCGAGGTTAAACCCGACACACATAGACCAAATGAGATATATCCAATAACAACATTTTACACCAAGTGAACTATTCCACCATACACCAGTGACACTCAAATACATCCAGGACAATCATATACAATTGCTGAGACCATTTACACGGAGAAAAGACATCTTTATTTAAATAAAACTTTCGTCCAAGTTATACGTTCATTACGCATGCGCCAGTCGGCCATTTTGGGAATCGTCTTCACCTCACGTCAGCTGTAGAGAACGACTTTCTGATGCTGCTTTTGGTTTGAATAAATTTCATATGTAAACTTTTATTATTTTTAATTATAACATTGTATTGTTTAATATTAAGGCATTTTATAATTGTAAGTGTTATACTTTCCTGTCCATAACCTTCCCTGGCTATATCTTAAATAACCGTTTAAAGATCCATATTTTTATAATACTAATGTAAACTATTTATATCGACCTGACCTGAGTGAGTCGATACTACTTTGTAACATCGATCCTTATCGAACTATTTTATTAATAAACGTGCTGTTTTGTAATTTGGATTTCGTTTTTCTTTAAAAAAGCTTAACAAATAAATTATTCAAGCATACCAACTAACCGAAAGGCGGTATATACAAAATAACGAACGCTTCAAGAAGAAGAAGAAGAAGAGAGCCGTATTTCGACTAGATTTGGAGTTAACCAGATTGTCCTTTAACAAATTTACGGAAAGTGACACTATTACAAAAATAAACATAATACCACTTCATTTCCAACTACAAACAATAAACTCGATTAGTTCCTAAATATTAGGATTAAAATTAACACAAAAAATATTTTTTCGGAAATTTTTTTTTTTTTGAAATACATTAAAATTTTTATTTCAAATTGTTACAACAGCAATCACACAGATTATTTTGTTTTATTACAAAATTGGGTAGCCCACCAGTGGGGGCTTAACAAAGACACAAGGAACATTATCAACATTCCTACACATTCATACTTATATATATTATAATTTGTTACAATATTCATAAAAAATGGTATGTCTAATCGCAGTGTCAGTACCAATTTTAAATATCGAGCTTTTGGTAATATTTCCACATTTCAATATAGTTTCATATTGATCATGGTATCAGCATATTGTTTATTGTAACACGTTTCAAGTTATTTTCAATTACTCTTAATCCTTCTGTGTAAAAACAATAATTTACGTCAGCATATTAATGTTTTACATATATGACTCACTAATGTGATGTATCATTAATCACATGTTATTTACAGTAACAATCAGCTTAGCAGACCGCTGGGAAAGGCGCCCTGCTACTAAGATTAACACCACAGGTTCAAAGTACAGGATACGTATCACAAAATCAAGATGTGTCTTGTAGCTCCTTAGGTATATTCCGCCTTTAGAATTGAGTACCTGTAATGGTGTCCACGGCCGGCTGAAACTTTACTTGCATGAAGCGCGGTTCGCTTAGACAGCATGCGATAGTTGCCTTAAGCTACTTCGGTGGTAAATAAAAATGACCATTTTCTATTTAGTATTATAGAATGACATTTTTTATTTAGGAAATAGAGTAGTATTCCTAAAATAAAATCAGTAATGTAGTATGTAGTGACATGTCTTTAAGAATTATCAGGTTAAATATCGTTTCCCATTGAGACGGTTATACGTATTTGAAACTGTAAGTTAATGTAACTAAACGGTAAAATTACATAAATTTAAATTTTGAAGAAGCCTGTAGAAACATTATTGGAAAGCCTGTTTACCCCCTCCAACGGAATACGTTGGTCTTATTTGGGATGCATAAGTATAAAACAAAGCAAAGTGGGCTGTCATCTCTTCTTCATAATATAACAACAGAGGACTATATATAGCGTTAAATCCCTTGAAATGCACACTTATGGTTACACATGGACTCAATAAGCACATTCGCATAAGGGCGTAATCTACATACGATTTATACTTACCTTCCCAAGGACATTTCACCAACTGAATGGTTAGCAATGTTTGTACCCACACATCACTATTCTTCGTGCACGCGCATAAAAATTATCATTGTTTTATATTAATTATAGACTTCCTATGTCTGTTAATCGTAATGAGTATGATTTAAGGACGTCAACGTTATTAATAAGGCTATGAGTTTATGTATTCCCTGTGACTGTCATAGGTTAGGAATATACCATACTGCCCTCAAAATACCTTAAGCGGTTAGACAAAAGAGCAAACTACAGTTCTATTGATAAAAGATATTCTGAGATACGGTCTTTAACAAAAAAAAAAATATAAACATTGGAAAGTTCATGTGGACCATTTTGCAGAATGTACCATCATTAGGACTGGACACAGGCAATACATAAGTATTTAGTAACACATATAGTTAGTATTATTATGGATGGAATATACGTGTTGAATCTAAGAATAATATTACACGAATGTCTGTAATAGTTATTACTAATTTCTGTATGGATACTCACAGGCACTCACACGGAAAATAGATATTTTCTTTGTATCAATTATTTCTGTGTTTCCCATACACAGGTCTTCATGGTGACAAATATTTTTTCGAGACGCCATCCACGATAATATTTGTGTTTTAATAATATTTTGTCTTAAAGGTCTAATTTCACAAAACCCACCACCATTTAGTAACGCTTGACCATTTCTAAAGTAAAGATATCGTCTATTGGCAAACAACTTATAGCCCACTATATATTATTTTAAGAAAGAACCTCTCATGTTTACGACCAGCAATCGTTCAAAACTTATCAGACTGCAAATTCCACAAGATTACAATCGAACTATGTGCCACTTCAAATTCTGGGCTTAAGAGGAACAGCGTGTTACAATTTACATTACAAAGACAACAGCATAAATGCAGTGAAAAAAAAATTCATCCACAATAGGAATATTGACTCACGATAATAGAAAACAAGATAATTGTTTTCATTTTGTTGCATACACTGTTTTGTAGTATAAAGATGATTTACAACGTTGTAAAATAAATGTAGCATTTTAAATTCGTCATTACATAAACTGTTAGTGAATTCCTGAAAAGTAGGTGTAATGAGTTATTATTTAGCCGTTTGGTGGAGGTATAAAACTGTTCATTGCACCCACTGGAGAAAATATGTACTCGGCGGAGTGTGTGTGTGTGTGTGGTAGGGAGTATGCTCGTACTACTAGGGAATAATCATTTATGGCCGATTCTAAACGTATCATAAAAAAAGAGAATAAATTAAGATAAAAAATGAAATTAACTTAATTCTACTTTGATTTCTTATGGTTACGCAGTTTGTTTAAAATAGTGTAACTGAAATTAGCTTAACAGTTTCAAAAATATTTGGCTCTAAGTATTTCTACTCTTTTGTTATATATTCGATGAATCATTACTAAGACAGAATAATAATATTTTAATTAGTTTTTTGGGTACATTGGTTAAATTATAAGCCTGCTTATTGCTAACTTAAAACTTACTAAAATAGACACGCATACATGTTTAGTCCTGATAGTTCGTTGTACAGCAATTCCAGCAATATGTTTTATGCCTTTTAAATTGAGAAGACTCACTCAAATTAGGTAGTCTGATAGTAGGCTAATACGTTACCCTGAAAAACTTTATGCAATTTGTCTACTTTTAATTAGGGATCTATGCACAGTGCAGAGTGGGATTGTAGTTTAATGCTAAACTAAATTACCGTTATAATCAGAGTAATTGTTTAATTAACAGAGAATCAAACGTAGCGCTCACATATGTCAGCAATTTAAATAAGGCCTTTTAAAGATTTCCTGTGTTACTGTTGCAAACTCAAATTCAGATTTTACTAAAAATGACAGGCCAATTTCGATTTCGATTTACGTTACCTGAATTAAATTTTTATTTAATTTACAGCCATAGAACAAACTTGAATACAGTTTCAGTTTTTGCGTTCTTATGATATTTTATTGTTTCTTTCACAAATAAATTAATTTAATTTAATTTAATAAGTGCTGTAATAATAATACTTACATAAACACTAGACGCAAACAATTATCTAGGAGCGACAAGTAGAAGAGAATTTGAAGGAATTTTTACTAATAAAGAAAAGCAATTGCTAGAATTTTAAAGCTAGGAACGGCAAAGACACTTAAGCGTTGTAAAAATGTAGTATATTCCCATAAAAGTCGTCGGTTTTTTAGCAGAGAATATAAACTGCTGCTAAGTACTCTAAGTATTACTTAGATCATAATTTTACGATCACAAGGATAGCGATATTTAAACAGTTGTATACATTTTTCAATGCCAGACAAATTGACACCCAGAAATTTTACTAACATTTTTGATGAAACAAAGAAAGAGTCGTGTTATTTCAGTTGTAACTATATAATTCACCAATAACACAATAACATCAAATAATAAATAAACGACTATTTCAATAAAATTACAATAATCTTTAAATTGTCCTTAGTCTATAAACTTTCTTTCACTGCTTTTATACCAGATGTTACCGTTTCAGTTCGGCGCTCTATATTCAATTCGGTGGGATTTGTATAGCAATTGTTTGGCGCAATAAGATTTATGAAAGTCTTGTACGATGTTGCCGATCTCTGGACAATGATCGAGACTGAGGAGGCGCAGCAACACCCAATAACAGCGACAGCGTTTCTAATTGCGTCTCCCAGCCAAACGTTGCATACTGCACGTAGCCTTCGTTATGTGGTCTGTGTGTTTTGTTGCCTATCGTAACGGCGTAAGAGTAAAACCTTCTCTTTTGTTGGGAACGCGATTCTTTGATATGCTCTACGGAGTACATTGGGCAGGTGGAAATAGATCACACGTGCGAGTTATAAACCGAAGAGTCAAGGAATGGAAGAATAGGGTCGTCATATCGGTAGACTGTGGTAACAAAATCAGGGTTTGTCCAATATACGTATTAGCAAGACCGGACAGTTTGGAATATTCAGAGATACAGAACAAGGTATCAATATCAGAAAAATAGAACGAAAACTTATAAAAAGTTCTGGAGCTTTACAAATGTCTACATCACCTTTACATCAGAGGTAAACATACTGTTACGGCATCACGAACAATCTACGTGTTTATCGAACGTTCCAGAGAGATCCAGAATGTAAGCGTGTGGTGTACGTGCTACTAGACGCATTTTGCGAGAATCTTCTCGACTGTGCCGGGCTTCGCTCGGGCGCACGGCTGTGTCAAGGCCGTAGTTAATTACGTAGTTCACACGAGAGATAAGACGCAGTTTGGAAGCTTCTGGTGTATGAGCGTGACTATAAATGCATGGGGTAGCGGCCTTAGTTTTCAGTATCAGTTGCGATTTTGGATAGTGCGGTCCGAGAGTTATAGTACCGATATTACTGTGTACGTTCAAGTGGTTATTAGTGAAGTATTGTGTTTTATAATCGGGCGGTATAATTACAATTTATTGTAATAGAATTGAGTTTAAATATTAATGGACATTTTATTGCGTGTGAACAATTTTCATTTGATTTGTTGTAGACACTGTGTTGTTAATTACGAACTGTTTTACTGTAACAATTAAAGGTGTGATTAGTGACTTAATTGGTGTCTTGTACTTATTTTGTTTCCACTGTACCTACGACGATCGAGTAGACCGTCGTAACAATACGTTACCATAAAACGTGCACTCACCAACACACATGATTATTCCCGTGTTGGGAATAATCACGAAAAACGGTCGAATATAATTATAACAACAACGTGTATGCCTATAATCATTAATGCTGCGGTCGCTGTACTATTATATTTTATATATTTCAACTGCCTTCGTCTGCAACCGCGAAAAGTATCCCCGAGTAGAGGACAGGACCTGGATCTCTCCAGACAAGATTGCATTGTCTTCATTAGACAGCGCATATTCCGCTATACCAGACTCCTGCGTTTGGCTCAGATGGCTGTGTTCCTTGTGTTCACCTAAGCGAGTGTCCATGCTGCATTTCTTAGTGCCGATATATACTTTTTCCCAAGAACACGTCATTGCAAACCGAATCCCTGATCTCAAGAGCTGTTGGATCTTCTGTGTCGGTAGAAAAACAGTACGCACCCCTACGTCGCTCGAGCAACATCCCGATGCTGTCAGTTGCACTCCTGACATATGGTAAGAACGTCAAACCGACCACCTGATGTTCCTCTAACGCTTCCATTCAGCTAGATATCCGCGGCCGCATGGTTCTTCTCTCTACGTAGCACAGAATCATGGCTCTTCTCGTTTATGTTAATTTATCAATGTGTATAATTAATTAAAAGACTCGTTGCAGCATGCCGGACGAAGAAACACTACTCTTCTGAAAGTAACACTAGGCAGAAAGGGACGTAGAAACTTTGAAAGCGGTGTAATCCGGAAGAATACGAAGCGTAACATATACACATGTTCGTATTCGTCTTACAAAAGTCATTAAAGCACATAATGTTTGCCATATAGCATATAAAACGAACTTGTATTGATAATACCAAATATAAGAACATGTTTTGACACATCTATTATATAATTAAAAAATTGCGTGGAGCGAATGTATTATTAAAAACTACAAAATAGTAACATTTGTAGACAGACGGCCGCTCCACAAATCACACACGAACAGTGTTGACGAATCACGTACAGCGTGTCATTGTTGTGGCTGTACGTGCCTCTCCGTCAGACGTGATTAACGCGCTATACTGGCAATCCCTCTAGCCCTCTAGCCTCCAACTGACATTTCTACGAGCAACAGAAAGACGTGACATACGGGATTTCGCAGTCTTGTGTTATAACTAAATTGCAACTAATGTGAGTTACAAATCATGCAAAATAGATCCATGCTTATTGTATACAGTTTATATAAAAACTAAAAATATAAACGGTTTACAAAAGATAACATGTACAATGAATATCTTATTGATATCCTGTACGTACACGGTGGACTATGTTGTATTGTATTCTTACAATTAAGGAATAATAATTTATGGCTGTGTATATTCGACCTAAAGGAATGCCACCTATTTCGACACTGGGAAACAAATAGCTGAACCATACAAACCGATACTTATTATTTTCATTAACACTCCTATGTAACAATAACAGATTTGTTACTAACGGCGACATACTGATACCTTTATTCACTAGGAACGTCTATCATCATCATCAGATACATATGTCACGAAGTTAATATTTTCGATATTCCTGGAATCAAAAAACGTTATTATCTTGTCACTTTAAACTATAATATTCCCTTGACACTTCATTTTACTGAAGTCTTCTTTGATGGACAGCTGTCCACAACAGACATATTTTTAAACCAATGTTGCCTGTGAGGCGAAATATTTACGTCAAACTTTCAGGTGAATTTCGCAACGTCTAGGAATGTACAGCGTTATCTGGACGTTGCCGGATAGCAGGCGATGTGCCTCCTTGTTAAAACCTAATAAACATCACGTTTTGCAAAAAGGAAAAAATGTTGCAAGACTTATTTTCTAACATCAAGAATTTTAAGTAATATCACAAATCGAAAATAGAATTGATTAAAAAGATGAGAGTAATATTAATAGCTGTGCTTCGTGGAAACGAAATGTAGCCGAGATGTTCCAAGAGTTTTCTGCACAAATTTGAGAAGTATGCTTATTCTTGTTTTGTATGTTGGGGAACCTCTTATATCCACAAACCATTGCATTACTATGAGGAAACAATATCACCTTTGGTGTGCCTAGATCGGTTAGCATAGTAAGGTCAATGATTCGCTTATTGAAAGCTTTGTTACGGCTGCATAAATAACCATTAAACATAACAATATCATTTTCTGTTAAGGTCCATTATGAAGAAGACACAAATGACGACTCAGATAAAGATGACTGTGACAATGAAGCAGCAAGGATGAAATACTTGAACTTTCTGTCAACCTACTGGATACTTTAAAATTAAAACAATCTTATAAGTTAATCTGGAATTTTTAAAATAACTAAACAGTTATATTAATAATAATTATTATTATATTAATAATATTGCTACTTTTATATTAAAGATAAAATAACGGTGATGATGAATATTTTTATTTTTACCACCGATGCGTTGTGCTTATGTCTGTGTGCTGTGTGTTTGTGTGCGCGCGTGCTCATCTGCGTGTTACATTGAGGTTATATCTCTGTTTAAGATTGCGAGAGGGAGAGGAAGCGCGATAGAGTGTAATAAGAGTGTGAGATTGCTGTAGTGTGAGCCCAGAAAGAAAAAATGGCGAGGGAGAGAGAGAGAGAGAGAGAGAGAGAGAGAGAGAGAGAGAGAGACAGACAGACAGACAGAGACAGATAGAGATGGAGAGAGAGTGAGAGAGTATGAGTGAGAGAGATTATGACAACCAACGTATACATAAACTTACATGAGACTATGGTACTCTGTATAGAGCAAGTTCTAGTAGCTAAATAACATTGTACAATAATATAAAATTAAGTAATAACCATTTTCATATAATAGATAAGTTATCGATGTTGTTGTGTGTGTAATAGTTTATAACTCTGCAATGAAAGTTGCTAAATCTATACCGTTATCTGGTACATAATTCTCTAATCTATTTGAGAAGGATAGTGTTAATAGAGATGGCGAGAGCTTTAGTGTGCCATGGTAGAAAGAGACCAATGAGAGAGAGAGAGAGAGAGAGAGAGAGAGAGAGAGAGAGAGAGAGAGAGAGAGAAAGAGAGAGAGAGAGAGGAAGAGAGAGAGAGAGAGAGAGAGAGAGAGAGAGAGAGAGAGAGAGTGAGAGAGAGATTTTGTTGACATATTCATAATTTTACAATATTCTATAGTACTCTGTACTATAATTTACAACAATATGATTATAAGTATTATCCAATTTCACTTGATAGATATGTTTACAATAAACTTGTGTTTGTAATATTATGTAAATTATCTTATGTGAGTTCCTACATTTCTACAGCTCTTGTGTAATTTAGAATTTTCTAAATTATTTATTGTTTGTAATACCAGTAGTGCGTGAAACATGTTAAAAATAACTTTTAATAATTACATAATTGAACATCCCTTAATCTGTATTTAGCTATAATATAGTTTACTATGCTATATGTTGACTGGTATATGTATAAACTTTTCTGTACCAATTCTAGTGTCTAATTATTGTTTATTTATTTTATAATTAATTAAAAATTACCATTACATTATAAGTAACTTAAATTGTAATATTGTATAAATTAAGTTCTGTGATATTATAATTTTCTCGTTGACTTTAAATAAAGATTTGAAGATGTACCTCAACTCCATATATATATATATATATATATATATATATATATATATATATATGTATATATATATATATATATACATACATATACATACGCACGCACACCCGTGTGCACACACATACATACATTCACATACACAAACACGTTCACTCAAATAATCGTTCTGTTGTGTTTGACATTTCTGTTGTATTCATACATAGGTCCTGATGATGACAATAAACATTGTCGAAACGTCGACACAAATAAGTTAAAATTTGTTGGATTTCGTTGTCCATGACGTGTCCGTTACTTAACTAAATATAATTAATTCACTACCGACTGGGAACACAAAGGTTTTTATTGGTAAAAACGTAAAAGTTTTATCTTATAGCCTTAACCAGTTTTCGCCTTTAAAAAGCTTCTTCAGTGGCTGCCACTGGGAGCACAGTTCGTCTTGTTGGTTGACGGTATCGACTTTTGAAAGATCGATATTGTGTGTGTGGGGTGTGATATGTTCGAGTAATACGTGTGATTTGAATTGTGTTTGTTTGTTTGGGATGTCGTTTTTCTGTGTTTTCGTGTGTTTGTATATTTTCAAATTGTTCTAGAGTGTCTAGTTTCCGGCCTTATGTGTGTACGTGTAGAATGTGTCCATGTTATTGTCGATGTTTTTGTATGTGTGGTTTGCTTCAATGAGGTGGTTTGGAAAGGTGGCTTCTATAGTGGAGTGTAGTACCTTTGTGTGTTCAATGTATCTTTGTTTGAAGCTACGTCCTGTTCGGTCTATGTAGAATTTCTTGCAATCAATCAATGTATTCTTTCTGTATTTACTTGTTAACACGTAAAATTTTAAATGTAATTGAATATTGGAACCCGTTTAAATTCTTGATCTCTGTTTTATAAGGTCAGCAGAATTCATGAACGGGTTACTAAGTAGAAAAAGTGGTTGAATCTAAGTGTGTATAGTTTGTATGCAAAAAATTTGAAAAAGAATATTTACTGCAGTAATGTAGGCTATATAATTTATTCACCAGATCGTTTAAGTACTTCGTTACGGGAAGTGCTTCCAACTTGCAATGATCTTCGGTGATATAATGTATCAGCGTGTTTGTGCCTCTAGGGAAACCCACAGCGTCCATCACACAACACCATTTATCACCGAACTAATTCGATTTTTTTACATTGCTAGGCCTCCTTCTTTAACAGGTTTACGTTTTTGGTTGAATGAGCAAGACGCTATTATTGTTTAATAATTACTTCTTTGTGGTTCAGTAACAGTTTAATAGTGGTTCAAGTAAGATTAATAACACTACGCCTAATTCAAAAATTTAAGAATTATCGATAGTTCAATGCGTGACACTGCGTGTGTTAAAAATGTTTGTATGGAATAACGCCGTATGTCTCTTTACAAATGCCATATATTGACACAGTACCCACCACATAAGTTTTCCGATTCATAGATTAACTTTCAAAAATATACGTACAATTTTAACTGAATTTTAGTAAATTTTAGGGATTTATATTATATAACATTCAACAACATACAACACTAGCAACAATAGTATATTTCTGTAGGGGTCTAGAAAATAGGGTTTTCCCGTGCGTGCGTGACAAACATTCAAACAGCGGAAAATCATTTTTGAACGTGTAATGAACGATGTTTTTCATTGTACCTCTCTGATAAGAAAACAAAGAAAATCATCACATTATTAAAAACCTTTATTTTGAAACATGAACAAACAGGTATATCTTTAATTTGTACTATGCATAATATTTTTTTCTAAAATTTGTGTTATTATAAATATGCAATCCTTTAGCATGTACTTCATTTTTGCTTTCAGGGATTTGGCTTTTTAGGACGAAAAGCAAGAAACGTTTCATTAATTACGGTGTTAACTTTTTTTGCTGGCGCCATTCGCAGAATAGACGGTATTGATTTTCATATCTTTCGCTAGACTCCTTAGGCAGTAATTCTGCACTTACTTTTGCTGCTTCAAGTAATATTTCTTCTTTTGGAGAAATGAGTTTAAAATTATTTTGAATAAGAATTAAAAAACAATTACAACACAGAAGCGTTGTTTAGCGTCGATAAGGAAAATACACAAGCGTTGTTTAGAGTTATTAAGGAACTTTCATTAGCATATGTTATTAAGTCAGGAAAGTAGGCGGCGTTATTATATTAATGACATGTAAAGCAAGAAAATAAATAATAAATAATTATAAAATGTAGGCTGAAATTAAAAACTTACATAATTCCGAATTTAACATAGTGCAATATTTGACGAGTTTATTCTACTTTAATAAACATTATAATTATTTTAAACTAAATTTAGTACTATTTTGTGGTTGAAAGTTAGCGCACGGAAAACACTTTCCGGTGCGCTACACAGACATGTAAACATGGTGTTTTCAAACAGGTATAACTGAAAAGCATTTTTGTAACACTTTGTGTAGTCACCTTATTTAACGTCCGTTCATAATTGTGTTGGTAACAGCACATTACTTGGGTAATAGCGGATCAAGCATTATCGTCACGTAGTGTTCCACCATCGGGTTTCAATCAATCAAATAGTTTTCTTGAAGTGAAATTACACATTGTAAACCACATTTAACAAGGCCTGTGCCTGATTTTAGCAAATAAAAATCCGACTTCTAGAATTACAATAATTCATCATTAATTAAAATTCTTCAGGTCGTAGATATAAATCAATTATGTTAGGCCTACCAGATTAATAGAGCTTATATTACGCGTATAAAGAAAGTAAGGGAGCATGCTATATGAGATCGAAGATTTTCAGTTTTGGTAATAAATCATAACACGAAAACAAAAAGACTTCTTTATCAATGATAGTAGTAGTAATAGTAGTAGTAGTAGTAGTAGTAGTAGTAGTAGTAGTAGTAGTAGTAGTAGTAGTAGTAGTAGTAGCAGTAGCAGTAGTAGTAGTAGTAGTAGTAGTAGTAGCAGTAGTAGCAGCAGTAGTAGTAGTAGTAGCAGCAGCAGCAGCAGCAGCAGCAGCAGCAGCAGCAGCAGCAGCAGCAGCAGTAGTAGTAGTAGTAGTAGTAGTAGTAGTAGTAGTAGTAGTAGTAGTAGTAGTAGTAGTAATTAATTTAGTGCTGTTATGTGAGAGTGAATTTCCATAGTGAGTTAGAATAGTAGTTTAAATTATAATAGAATGGACGCTCTGCTCACTTTTGGAACAATAGCAACAGCAACAGAAAGTTAATTAAAGAAAAAAAGCAGAATCTTGTTGAGTTCAACACTTCAGAATTTTATACCTGTAAAATAGGATATTTAAGCTAAGAGCAAAAAAGCTGATGATAACTAATAAACAAAAATAAACGGGCAATTGAACAAAATTTACATCAATGAACAGAAAAGTCTGTTCGACGTTATTCAATGAAGTGTGTCGTTAAGACAGTGTACATTAATTTTGTTAAATAATTTATATATTTGCTTTTCAATAACGTATACAAAGAGGTACTTTTGCTTGTTTTAAAATTGTATTACAAATATATAGATGCTTTTTATTAAAAAAATGTTTTTACGCTGTACAAATATGTGCTTTCTTACTAGTTTGAATTAGAAAATAGCACATGCAATATTTGATATATACTCCTAGCGCAAAAATGTAGTAACTTGGCAGAAAATTGCTTAGGTTGCAAGGGACAAATATCTTAAGTAAACTGTAATCTTTAAAAACAATTAACCTCGCTGTTGTGAAGCAATTCTGTTTCTGTTACTACAGAGGTAATACAAGTGAAAAATATTACAAGTCGAGTTACCTATGAAGAATCAAGCATCAATTTAATTAGCACATATAATCTTTTGTTATTAGGCGGTCCAAGTTTAATGCAAAAATTAATACAAAGTTGATTTAGAACAACAGTTTTAACAGAACCATTACTATTTACGTAATACATAATGTTGTAAGCTTTAGTTTCCTTATCTGAAACCATATAAATTAACCTTGTTTCGCAGCAGGGAGCAGGTGTTTTAGCGTTTATGAATACTGCAAACTGTGTATGGTGAAGTACACTGATATTGTACCTCAGGGGTTAGTAGGGGCAACATGTGATAGAGACAAATATTTAGAGCACAGGGTACTACCTGTAAATTTGTCAGAGCATCGCATCTCCCCTAATTACACCTCCCGGTATCCTTACACCACACACACACACACGCGCGCGCGCGCGCGCGCACGCACTCGCGATATAAAGTGCACTCGCACTTACACAAACATGATATAAATGATAGACAGGTTTTTGGTTTGTGGCTCTTACGTTTACTTGCAATCTTAAAATACGGCTGTAAGGCTACAGTACTTCTTACTTGAAGAGCAAGTGGAAAATGTACACAACTACTCGAGAATCACTAACATAATTTTTAAGATTATAGTGTTCAGAGATTTTCTAAATGGTCCAGAAAGAAACACTAAATATTACTTTTCTAAATGTAATGATAAAAACGAACTGTAACAATTACAATATTAAAAGTAATTATCTGATACATTTTTATACTGCTGTATATCGTTTGTGTGTGTGTGTGTGTGTGTGTTGGGGTGGGGACTATTTTTATTATCAAGAGCGAGGCATCACCTGTTTGGTAAAATGTTCATTGTTGCAGTTTTTAATAAACTATGTTGTTCAGCAAAGTTTTTTAAAAGTAATTGCCAAGTTTTTACTGGTATATACGCGGAAGTCTGACACGTAAGTTAAAGGTTTACAGTTTCGTGCATAGAAACAAGAACAGTTTATGTACATACCTTATTTATTATTGAAAACAGTTACAAGTTAGTATAGTAAACAAGGCAGCTAAAGCTGTTGCTTACTTTGTACTGATTTAATAATAACTAATATTTTAATTTTTGTTTAATTTACTTTACTAAAACTACATAGAATTAAAAAGCAGACAAAAGTGAAAATGCAAATAACATATCTGAAACTTACAGAGAGTAAGAAATAAACACCTACTCCTATTTTCACTTCAGTAGAGAGTAAAACATAATAATAATATTAGTTTTGAGTGGCGCCGTACTTTAACACGGGTTTTATAATTGGACCCAGTAACAGAATAATGGATTACGTGTTTTCCGTAACGACTTTATTCATGACATTGGTATGAAACAAGTCAGCAGAATGTCAATACTAAACATTGTCGTCAATTCTTGGAATCAATATTCATTAATGAACGTAAGGGGAATAGTGCCTGCACAATCAAAGTTAGTAAATAACTGCGTATCCCATGTACGCATTTACGCTTGCATTATTAAAATTAATGAACTATATTTAAAATATACGTTACACTACGTAACACTGCACGTTCATTCGCTTGCGCGCGGGCATACGTATGGACAAACATTTCTGTATGTTAATATATAGCTTATAGTGTTTGTGACATTACATTTTATTAGTCATAGGGGCTTCGAAATGGAATGGAGGTGTATTCGTTTATGTAGCGTACGTAACTCTAATTAAAATTAAATTTTTTTAAATAATCACATTGATTTCAGTAGAAAGTAATCTCAAACGCAGAAACGTTTACATATGAACTGTGTCCAGTAGTTCACTGTATTGCAGAAAGGGATAAAGATAAATATATAGATAGATAGATAGATAGATAGATAGATAGATAGATAGATAGATAGATAGATAGATGGATAGACAGAGAAAGAGAGAGAGAGAGAGAGAGAGAGAGAGAGAGAGAGAGAGAGAGAGAGAGAGAGAGAGAGAGAGAGAGAGAGACAGACAGACAGACAGACAGACAGACAGACAGACAGACAGACAGATAATAATGAGAAAAGTACTCAAACACAAGGGGTCACACGCGAAGGCTTCCATAGCCAGACAAACGTTGGCAGTCATAAAAAAGGACAGACTGACTGTTAGCAGTTCTTGTCTTTTCTATTACTAAATTGGATAATGAGTTCTCAGATACACATTGTACTTGAGACAGATATTATTGCTTTTAGTTTAGGGTTATGTATAATATAATCTCTGATAATGAAAGGTGGCAGACGCACTTGTAAATGTGTAACAATAACAATTTAAAAATAACGCAACATGGTCATCCAATCTAATAACATTGTTAGAGAGCCTTGCTTTTTGAGTTTATGTTTTTATCTGCCAAAATTATTTATTTTAATAATACCTACTACAAATTTTGATGCATGTTGTGAAGATTCGTTGTGGCTTGAAACCTATCCTTTCCAAAACGTTTAGCCGTGTAAACGTCTGAAACACTATTCCTCATGAAACAGCTGCTTTCAAAGGCTTCCTTCAATACACTCCTTACACAACACTATGCAGAAGAAAACTAATCACTTTTAGTGAAAACAAGATTGTTTTGAAGGCATAATAAAATAATAAACTTTGAAAATTACTAACTTAATGTGATACACGCTTGTCATTTGACTTGACCATTCAATACTTATTTCTTGCGACAGTAATTAAGTTTCATTTTGATGACAAGGTGGACACTTGAAATTGTTTATTACCTAGTAAAATGCTTTTTGATATTCCAATAATGATAGTCAATATACATTTACAGGAATACTCAATATAGTATTTCAATATAGTACTCAATATAGGAGTACTCAACATAGTATTTTCCACTCTCTAGAATAGGAGTTTGTACGAGCCATTTCCATTGTCTTACCAGGAACATATACAGGTCTATGTATACTGAAGTTGTATTTAATGGGGTGAGTAAAATTAAATAGAATAATCAATCTTTTGTATACAGTTTTATTAATAATCACAACAAATATCTACAGACAATTTTGCTAAATAAAGAAATTATTTCACATTAAGTGTGAAAGCTCAATAATTAAAAAAAAGTAGTAGTTTGTCTCACACACATATTTTTACAATTTGTTTATGTTTTTTCGAGTATCGTAAGGTCGTGACTTCACCACGACATGCCTAGAACATTAGTGATTAGTCGCAGTAAAGTCTCATGTAGCACTTAGTTATAACTTCGTAGGAGAATAAAAAAATGCATATTGTAGTTTCACATATGTTTTGTTAAGAAATTCTAACAATTGGTTCAGACTGTTACGTTATTCTAATAAGCCTATAGGTTCAGCCTACAGGCTGTAATTCTTTTAACTCTATTTATAGTAGCCTAACAGGAATATAACCAGTTGCCCCAATAAACATTGTGTGTTTTTTAATCCCTTATTATAACGCAATCCTCATTAACACCTACATAAAACAATAAAACCTTTACAGTTATACAATACCGTATGTAATAGAAAAACACCAAGTTTATTTAATTTAATTCGGCTACTCGTTATAATACATTAACATATACTATAACTTGAACAAACCTTTTTCCGAAGTAGCTTCCTGAACTCTAGCCGTTCTCTATTTAAAAAGAACAACCTGAGGTCACCTGTGGTGTAAATGTAAGCCAGAGGCCACCAGATGATAACCGATAAAGCCGTAATGTTAATAATCGAGGGGGTTGTGGATGATTACTTCGGCGTTTGTACTGTTTTGTGTTTTGTTAGACGTACTGGAACACTGTGCCTACTTTCTGAGTCAGAGGTTCGTGACAAGCTTCACGTGGTCTTCACATCTTATCCACTGCATTACATCGTGTCAGTTACTAAATTATATTACAGATGTATTATTATAATATTATATTACCATATAGATTACCTTTATCCAAAAATAAGTAAAATAAGTAGATGTCAAAGAGAAATGTCTGAACCCACTTCAATCGCAATTGACGAACGTTTATCAAATAGAACTAATCAAATACCCCAAAGTTTGCCCATGCAATTTTCCTGGCAGTATTCCTTATTTTATTTTCAGAAATTAAACGTAACGAATAATTTCAACATAAAACACTTGGTTACGTATTCAATAATAATTATTTAGGATTCTTCGTAGGTTCTACTCGTAAGTGAAGCATTATTATAAGTATGACGGACAAATTTTTTATGCAAACAACGGTTAAAATAACAGGTAAAAAAAAAGGTACATGTAAAGTCACTAAAAGATTTTCCGTTTGACTATGAAAATACTGCTGCATGAACATTAATTACAGGTCTTATAACAATTCTTAGTAATGTAATCCTTCTTCATTATTATTAAAAACAGACAAAATTATTTTATTAATTTTTCTAATGAAAACCTTTATATATTCGTATTTTACAATATTTTTTATCTTATAACACGCAGCTGTATCATGGTCGTTATAAAGTGTAATTACATTTTAGCAATGAATATACTTGAGATTATATCTGAAATATCAATCGCAGATTATTATTTGTGTCTCTAATCAAAGCGGGCATTAACAGGATTGCCAATATATTACCAACATGAGAAGAAGTTGGATATTCTTTTGATAGACGGTTTAGTGATGAAAGTGAATTTCTAAACATCAAATCCTTCATGACATAGAAATATTTTTAAGTAGATGTATTCTTTAAAGTTGGAACGGGGTTTTAAAATGGTCTAAATATAGTCTCTTTAAATTTCACCATAGTCTATAATCAAGTGACTCACTTATGGTCGTCATAAATTAATTACTAAAAGTTTAAATCGATCCAACCATACACACTTCATTAGTTACAGTTTGCATAAGCCATACTTAATCGTTAAAGAATGATATGGAGTTTCATTTATTTATAATGCAACTAGTTACAAACAGTCAAGCAATTTTATTCTAAAAATTATTGTACCAGTGTGCAGAATGTGCTCCCATTGCCGCACTCTTATTGTAGTTTACACTTCGTTTATGTATAGATATTTCTTTAAATATTTTACTTTGCTACAGCAGCTCGAACGGTTTTTGTTTCTGAAATCGCAGAGCAAATCCAGTATTAGCAAGATGTTGGTGTATCTCATTATCTTGATATTATGAAGCCTTGGTTAAAATTTTAAAATTTGTCTGCAAACCGTTTTAATCTCCTTAGTAACTGTTTATCTTGTGCAGGTTACCATAGGTGTCATTGTTCCTTGCAAAGCACAGTGCATCAATAATATTGCAAGGCACATTATTTTGATAAGTTTGGATTATTGCACTGTTGAATTTCTTTGTGTAACCCCAAAGTTTGCACACCTCAAAACACACACAGCTTTCAAAACACACAGCGTCTTCCGAATGAGTACTACATTTTATTGAATTTTATTTTAAGTTCTCCACATTGTTTCTTGACATGATACTTTTATTTGAGCTTAGCATTTAGAGACATGCCCAAATACTTTGTTGAAATTGCGCGTTTGTTATTTGATGATTGATTGAAATAGGTATATGTTCTATTTCCCTGATGGTAAACTTCAATGAGTAGATTTTGCCTTTTTCAGATTAATACAACATTTTTTTGTCCGTTTAGCGACATTATTAACTCCTTTTGCTTCTGCTTCTGGTTACTTCTACTTCTACAATGTTTCTGGTAGCTAATAGTACCGTGTCATCAGCAAAGTGGCCTTAACAAGAAAGTAAATTATCGTCACGCTTTTATAGTCATAGACGTAAATAACATCATGGGTGTACAGTAGAACGTTTTGTTGTAATCGACATTAACCCTTTCGCTGCTGCGATTGAGTACACTCGATGTTGGCAAATCACGCCACTACTGCTGCCCTGTAATATATTCTATTTTGAATTTGCGCCCTTATTGCAGTTATCGAATTAAGTCGATTTCGCTGATTTGTGCTGCCATCTGTTGTCTACTATTTGTACTACGTTGAACATCTGTTTCTGTATTGAAAAATAAACTAATATCGATATTATTCGTTGTTTTCGTTTTGCTTATACTTGCATAACCTGTAGTTCAATGCGTGCCTTGTTCTTTTTTTATTTTTGAACTACTTTATTTGTTGTTATTTCTGTGAAGTATTAACTGGTTATTTTTTAGATTACATTTAGTGTTTAGTGTGTGCGTGTATAAATTCGTTTGTGATTTTTGTTAGTATCTTTTCGTATGTTTTGTTGATATTTACTGCGTACGTGTAGTACTTACAAGATTTTTTGGCCTACATTTTTATAACTGTTTGAATATGTCTAATCGTGAATCCCTTGCTGAAAAAGGAATTTTAGATTATATTTATCAATCAGATGATGATGTACGTCTGAGTGATAGTTTTTCAGATGATGATTTTGGTGACGACATTGAACCACGTGAGAGTGTAGGTGAAATAAACAATTTGGCTTCTGAATTTTCATGGGTTGGTGGCGCTTTTCGTCCGATAGTTCACGAATTTGATGAAAGTTCATCTGGTGCTGCTTGTGATCTCCCTAAAAATGCCGATGAATTATTGTATTTTGAGGTTCCCCTCTCAAGTGATTTTCCTGACATAGTTGCCAGTGAGACAAATGAATACCATAAAATGTCTGTTGAGGCATACCCTCCAACACAATATTCAAGGCTCCATAAATGCTTTGAAACTTCAGTAAAGGAACTTTATATATTTATTGCTGTCACGCTTACCATGGTATGCAACAAACATCTCACAATTCAGGAACACTGGTCAACACATCGAGTTTTACATGTGCCAAATTTTGGAGAAATCATGGCCCGAGATCGATACCTTCTTCTCGTGAGCATACTGCATTTCAGTAATAACAGTCTCCAAGCCCTTTCAGACATACTATTCAAAATTAGAATAATAATTGACTATTTCAGAGCAGTTTTCAAAAAATATATGAAACCATTCCAAAATCTGTGCATTGGTGAGAGCCTAGTACTGTTCAAAGGCAGGCTGGTTTTCAAACAGTTCATAAAGACGAAACGATACCGTTTCGGCATTAAATTGTTTGTGTTGTGTGATACAAAAACAGGCTTCATCCTTGATTTTATAACATAAACTGGACGAAGTACAGAGATAGCAGACACATACAATTAGGGCATATCAGGGGCAGTTGTTACAACATTATTATCTCCGGACTATCTAAACAAAGGGCACACAGTTTTCGTTGATAACTGGTACACAAGTCCAAAACTGTTTTCTACCCTACATGATAATGGTACTAACGCATGTGGCACAGTCAGAAAAAAAACGGAAGAACATGCCAACACTGACAGAAAAATTGAGAAGAAATGAACTAGAAGCAAAACATATGTCTGACAACAAAATTATGGCAATAAAATGGTACGACAAGAGAGATGTGTACACTCTTACAACCATGCACACACTCAATTTCCAGCCAACTGGTACACGAGATTATAGGATAGGTAGGGAAGTTCTGAAACCAAGTGCAGTGTTGGAATATAATAAAAACATGGGAGGAGTAGATAAAGCTGACATGCTTTTTAGTTCAATTGGCTCAGTGAGGGAAACTGTAAAATTGTACAAAAACTATTTTTTCATATTCTGGACATGGCAATTTTAAATTCTCATTCCCTGTACCAAACTAATAGTGAGAAAATATTTTCACTGGCAGATTTTCAGCTCAAATTGATTACTCAAATCCTAGTGAAATATCACGTTAACAGAACCAACAAAAGAAGGCATGCAGCACTGAGCAGCGATTCACCACTAAGACTGACTGAAAGACATTTTCCATCATACGTACCCCTCACAGAGAAGAAAACAAGTCCTACCAGACACTGTCATGTATGGAGTAATACGAAAAGAGGATTGAAAAAAAGAAAGGCGTCCAGATATGTGTGTGCTAAATGAAATGTTGATCTGTGTGTTGTGCCATGTTTTGAAGAATATCATTCTTTGAAAAATTATTAAAATTTACAATATATGCAACATTTATAAACATAATATATTTACTTAATAATAATATATACAACTTTTAAATTTATAAGTGTGAATTAGTGTATATGTTGTGAAATGTAAATACACTGAAGTGAAACGTTAAGTTTATTAGTTTGTGTTAATAAATTCGGAATTTAAGTAACAAAAGTGATAAATGATATACATAGAATAATTTGGATCCATTGTGTATGAACAAGGATTGATTATTGGTAAGTACAAATGCTTAAAAATCAGTTAAATATAGTTTAGAAAGTTTAGTTACGAAACACATGTGAACACAAAATTTAGCCAGCACTGGGGTATAGGGTAGATCACTTATGTCAGTAGCAGCGAAAGGGTTAATAATATAAATTACTTTTATAATCACTGACTACCATGGCGCGGACACGATGAGCCGCATATACTTTACACTGCTATTTAAAAATTTTCCAAAACTTACAAGATACAGAAAAACACCTTCAAAAATTTCAATACATTTTTGAAAAGTAAACTCAAAGTACGTAAACTTCTTACAATTTTAAACGCTTTAATGAATTACTAATTGTGAATACAAGTAGGCCATATTATTTGTTCATGTCTTGTTACGGAAAAAAATGGTTCCGGAGAGTTTTAAATGTCTCCATGTTGATTCAGTCTTTATGTAAAAAATGAAACCCTAGTGTTGTAGGTGTTGAAGATTTAGTGGGCTTCGTTCAGACTTATGAGAAGTATAAATTATAAACTGAGGAAATACATTTTCCTATTTACTAAAATATAAACCCGACTAAGAAAAATATACAAACTAATAATATTGTCTCATTGACCGCCTAATGCAGGAGGTCGGGTCTGTACCTTCTTTACAGCTCTTTAACTGAACCTGGACGGTAAAAACCATATTAATGGCTTGTTTGATAATAATAAATTTTCCCCCTAATTATTCAAGACTCTTACACCTCTCATTTCAACATAAGTGCATAGGCTTGAAGAGTTTTAGCAGAATCAATGCAAATATCAGTAGACCATTTAGTGCAGTGCGCAGTAAGTGTTGCTATTGTTTCGACAGTCACACAGATCATCATAGATACAGTGGAAACAGAATAACTGATACCACTAACGTCTCTACTTATAAACTTTAGTTAATCACAAACAACGATTATAAACCAACAAAGCCTTCCTATAGAATAAATCAAGTTGAATCAGTACAACACACAATAAATGTCAACTTATTACAGTTTTGCTCTAATTCAGACAGTAATCAATTTCCGTTAATCCGCAACAATCACTTGATCCGCACTGAATAAACCGCCAGTTGTAATTAAACTTCTAGGAGCTTTTAAGCTCATAAGCTTATATACACCCCGCAGAGGTTCGAGAATAATATCCCATTCTTCCCATGGCGTGCTGAGATAATTTACGCACTCGAAAAAATCTGGAGGCTAAGTCAGTGTACAACCTTGACACAGATGTGACTGATCCATTGCGTCTGGAGCAGCCTCGAATAGCATGCACTAGATTAGTCGAGATATTTTCAATAGCGTTACGTAGTTGTCGTAATAATATATTTCTAGCTGTACATATCTCTTGCCGTTTTACATCTAACGGTGATCTATCAGATGTCCCAAAGAGAATCTACATGCAGTAGTATAGTATATCTTGCAGATGTTATATTTTGTTTTAACATCTAGAGACTTCAGATAGAAAGAACTTCGTTAACTTGAACATTAGTACGCAAAACCAACCTTTAATTTATTGTTAACCGTGAATCAACAAATGACGAAAGGTTATGAATATTGGTCAATATGTAGATACAATTTTAAAACGATGTATGCCGACCGCGTCGTTGTCCTGTGTACCTCCCCAAAGACTGGTCTTTCCGAGAGAGCGGAACCTGACCCCGCGACACTGCCTAGTCAACATCACTCTGGCGCTCCGCGTAATCTTTGTCGTGGAGCAGCTATAGAGGCGTTTTGATGAAAAACCTATTCTTCCGTGTTATATTGAATGTCGTATTTAGTTATAATTCTTCTCAAGAGTTTTGGTATACTTCGTCTTTGTTCTACCTTTCTTGACTTGCTTTTATACTGATTTTTTATGTACTCAATCAGCTGTGGTTTGATGTGAACAATAGGGAAACTTCTATCACCTCCATGTCGACTACTGCCAGTGGAATGCAAGGTAATGAATTTCGGTTGATCTCCTTTATATTGCAACTCAGCCGCGTAAACGTTAGTCTAAAAATTTAATAATGTAAACATTAACAAAAGTTGTGCAAAAGGAAAATAAAATTTACACCTTAGGTTTGTTGAAAGGCACAAACCGAACGTGTGTTGTTGGATAAAGGAAGAAAGTTTTACTTCTATTATTGAAGATATAACAATAAAAAGGCAGACATTGTTGTTCAATGTAAAAGTTTTCCTCCAATGCTCCATAAGGTTCTGAGAATGAAGTAAAAAAAATCAATAAGAATTTGTTTGATATATAATTTTAAATGTCCTATTAAGTTAATATTACCTGTATATAAAGAACTAATAAAATAATTTGTTGGGTTACTATTGTAGCATAACAAAATTATCACATGAAATTTTTAACTTAATGCAACATAAATAAAGAAGAAAAGGTCCATAGGGAGTGAGAAGAATGAATTGTTTAAAGATTAAACTAAAGAAACTGTACATTAAGTCAATAAAATATTAATAAGAATAAAAAATAACAAAGAAAACTATTTGTCAAAATAACTTACTATGTAAAAACCCAATAAACCAGCAGTATACCCAGTAGATTGGGGAAGCAGTAAAAAGGAAAGACAAGAAAAAGGAGATAAAAAGGTGAAAACAATATTAATAATGGAAATTTATAAGGTCAAGAAGCAGAGAAACCACAAGACAAGAAATTTACTAATATAATAATGAAGAAAGGACAAAATATGTCAAGATTCCTACAAAGAGCCTAGAAACAAGAAGAGCTGTTCCAAAAATGTTAATAAAGGAATACATACCATTGAACTAAATTCAAAACAAACATATTTAGACCCCGTAACTCAAGTTACAAGATACAATCCAATGAAAACCGAGTTGTAAACTAGATACAAGTATTGTATGTAACAACCAAAAGACTACCAATAGTGTAGTAACAAACCAAAAACTACCATAGTGTAAAAACAAAAGACTACCAATAGTGTAGAAACAAACCAAAAACTACCATAGTGTAAAAACAAAAGACTACCATTAGTGTAAGGAATATAAGGTGAAATACCATAAAAGTTAGAGACTACAGTGAGTGTAGAGAATAACCAGCGACACACTATAATAAAAAATAGTGTAGGAAATAAAAATTATTTAAAGGGGCTGCCAACATTGTTAGTGATAAGAGTTTTTTTTTTAAATTAGATATAAGAAATAAGATTACCCATTTTTTTTTTTTAATTACAGTTAAGTAAATTGTGAGAAGGACAATAAATACCAAAGGACAGTTCACAACTGAGGGTATAACCAATAATAAAATGTTTGTTATTTATTGTTAATCAAATAATATGTTAGATACAAGGGGATAATAGTTATAAGATGTTTTTAATCACAGTTGAATTAATACCAAAAGAGACATAAATACAAAAGACAGTTAATGACTGACAGTATTACTAGTAATAAGAGTTTTTATTTTCTAATTAAATTATGTCCAGGGAATAAGTAGGATAAGATATTTTTGTTATAATTAAATAAGATAATTAAAAATGATAAGAACAAGATATTTTGTTATCATTGGATGATACAGTTAAAAATAATAGGCATAAGATATTTAGTTATCATTAAATGATATAGTCAAAAATAATAGATATAATATGTTTTTGTTAAAATTAGGTGATATAGGAAAAATAGTAGATAATAAGATGTTTTGTTGTATTTAAAATCATGTTAACTAATTTTCAAGTTTGTAAGGCAGAGAGGCAAGTAGGAAATAGGAATGTTATCATTTTATTTGAAACTGTAAACCATATGAAAGGTACCAAGCAGATTAGCTAATACACCACTCTAGAAAAAACAGACCAGTAATGTAAACCAAAACTATCTATCAGAGAATCAAACTACATAATAGGGGATAGAATTCAGTCCATACAACACAGAAATTGAAAATGTAATTAGTACAGATACAATTAATAACGAATGGAATGACAAAGGAAAGAAAATTAACTTCTTTTGGAAACAAATAATACTAGGCCTATAATGGTAATCAAATCAGACTAAACAGTAAATTAATCCATATTGAAGTGTTTTAACAACAAAATTGTTAACAACAAAAGATAATCACAGAGTTATTAATATTATTCCATGGAAATATTATCAGAAAAAACACTTAAAAACCATTTAAACACTAAATTTGTACAAAATATGAGGCCTACAATAATTATAAAAAATTGTAATTTTTAGGCTTAAATGAACTTGAAACAACCCCAGCTATATATCCAATTATGTAAAATTAATTAATCAATAATGCTGAATAATTAGATTTTTGTAAAATTAAGAAATAAATGAAATACAGTAATAAATAAAAAAACTTATTATGTATATTTAGATGATGAACCAAATCTAAGACATGTACTTTTATAAATAAACAATGGAAAGAGGAAAAAGACATATCACAAATTACCCTAAAACGACGACGTTCAGAGTTTAGTCTGTTGTTAATCGTTAATACGACCAGTTGAGAAATTACTAACAGAAGACCGAAAAAGTATGATTTTGTGCAAAACCGTGAGTGTAGCTTTGAATAGTGTAACAGAGGTTAACTAAATAAAAATAACACTAACAGATAATAATTAACACCTCACTAATTCAGAACAACAGTAATAACACCATCTATCACGAGCACAAGAAATCAACGGCCATTTTGAGAAGATTTTAAACCGTATTAGCAGAACACGAATACACACTTTTGAACGCCGGACACTTAACCAGTAAACCATCCCGAAACGACATCGCAGGAGAAGAGAAAACACTCTACACTACATTCCAGGACAAATCCAACTTCGCAGAGAAGGGAATACGCATTTATTTCTGTGGGAGAAGCTCAACCAATTTCAGCAGTGCATAGCAGAGAAGTCGAGGTGACGGCGGCCATACTTTATTTCCGAACGAACCAAGTTCACCGCCTGCTTGAAGTCAATGACGTCATTTCGACGAATGGTTCGATATTACTTTTCATAATTGATAATTTACATAATAATATTGTTTTTTCAGCCATAATGATTTATTTTAAAAGTTAGTGTAAGAATTGTATATTGTTCCTTGCCTTCTCTGACCATTTCGACTCGCTAAAAGAATCCTAATTAATTAATCTTGTAAAAAATATATTTTGTCAATCTTGTTCGCTACCGACTTGAGCCGATATCAACTAATGCCTTGGTCATGCGCAGCCTGAATGGCGCATAATTTTAAATGTCAATAAATGAACATCATTATTCAGTTATAAGAGTTTGTATTTATTTGTATAGTGAATATTAGCTATTTTTTCTTCTAAAAAAAAATAATTTACAGTGATAAAAATAAATATTGGAGAGGAAGAAGAAGAGCAAAGTCAGCAGAGAGAATCAACAGATCTAACTACACAATTAAATTATTAATAGAAACAAATAGTTTCGAACTACAAATTCATACCTATTAATTTTAAGTAATTAAAACACACACACAATTAATTAATTATTTATTAATTAATTGAATTAATTAATTAAACAACAAAAATATATATATAAATAAAATTTTATAACTTACAAAAATTTTTATTATCAACAAATCACACTTTATTATCATACATTATTTATATTTAATTTATTCTTAGTAATTGGGAATAATTACCAATTGGTGAATCCAAAGTAGAGCTGTGTCGTCGGCGAGTTCAACACCGAGATTCAGACAACATTTATTAGTATCACAATAATTCTTGCTATCTTTATTTTAAATTTGTAAATTATATTACAAATTGGCGTCCAACTAAAGGGCCTAAAATAGGAGCTAATAGAGTTATAAAATAAGGACGATTGTCCAGTTTCCTATTTTTAGCTCGGCAGCGGTCAATAGGTCGGAAGAAGGAGCGAGATGCACAGGAGGGCTACATCAAAAAAAAGGGCTGTGGAGGCCGAACGGGAGGTAGACATGGAGGATAAAGAGGCGACACCAGTGGAAGATGTGGAGTCGATGTTACCGCCAGCAGAACCAAACAAGCCTGCACCACAGGAGAAATCCACCCCAAAGGAACATACAAAATTTGATCAAATGATGGAGATGTTACTCAGAGAATTTAAAACGACGAAGGAAGAATTAAAGGAAGAGTTGAGTAATAAAATTGGAGATACCAGTAAGAAGATGGAGGAGAAGATGGAAGCAAACAGTAAGAAAATAGAAGAGAAGATGGAAGAAAATATTCAGAAAATTGAGGAGAAAATGGAGGAAATAAAGACTGACAATAAACAGTCGAAGGTGGAATTAACCCAGATAAGCCAAAAACTGGAAGAAACCAACAATAGGATGGAAGAAACAAGTCAGAAAATGGAAAACAATAATCAACAATTGAGAGAAGAATTGAAGGAGACGAACCAAGAGAACATGAACCGGTTAGACGGAAGAATGGAAATATTAAAGGAAGAATTGAGCCAGAAGATAGCTGAAAACAATGAAACAATCAGCAAGAAGGTAGAAGAGGAAATAACGGTAATCGAACAAAAGATTACAAGAGCTGACGAAAGATGGAATCAGACCGAACGAGAAGTACAGAGTATCAAAACAGAAATAAACACTAAGGTTAACAACATTGAAGAAACAAATAGGAAGACGTTGGAGGAAAAACTAAAAGAAACACGTGAAGACTGGGAGCGAGTGCAGGACCGATTCACAGAAAAATGTGACGGCATTGAAGCTACTGTGACCAGTATCAACAGTCAGGTGCGACAGAACCAAACAGATATAGACCTGTTCCATAGTCGACCGACAAGCATTACCAGTTGTCCTAACAACGAGAATCGTGAAGGAATTAACTTCAGATTTTATAAAAACAAACCGATGGAGTTCCTAGCCAGAATCGAAGAGTACTTCACCAAACACAGAGGCAATCGCTGGAGGGAGAATAAAGAAGTACTTGACGAATCGTTCAAGGAGATAGCAGATAATTGGTGGATGGCGATAAGAGACGAAGTGACCGACTACCAACAATTCAAAAGGCTATTCAAAGGCAAATATTGGTCTGAATCGACACAAAATATCGCTAGAGACGGGATCTGTCATGGAAAAAATAACCCGTATGGAAACCAGACTCTAACGGCGTACTTCTTGGGAAAGGTGTGCGTGGCCAAACATCTAGAGCCCAGAATACCGGAAGAATGCCTGGTCAGCAAGCTCTCATACCATTATGAGGAAGATATAATAAGAGCTTGAAGAAACAGTCAAATAAAGACTGTACAAGCAATGACCGAGCTCTTAGAAATGTATGAGCATGAGGATTACTACCGCCAAAGTCGCAGGAGATATGAAAGGCCGGAACCAAGAAGTAACACCAATAATTCGAATAATAATAATCGGCAGAATGTGGGCAACAACAATAATTATAATTCCGCAAATCGGAATAATGCCGAATACAATCATAACACCCGTAATAACAATAATGTACCCAGATTTAATAACAATAATAATAATAATCATGTTCCTCGAATTAATAATAATGAGGGCAACAACAACAATAATAATAATAATAATAATAATAACCGTCCACAAAACAACAACGGTTATTATAATAATAACCGTAATTATGTTCCAAATGGTCAGAGGAACCCCAACCCCTCTAATAACAATTATCATAGTAATTATAACAGGAATTACCCGAATGGAGGTAATAACAATAATTAGAGGACATATCGACCCCATATTAACTACATCAGAGCGGAAGGCAGTGGACAGAGGAGGTACCAGCCTCAACGAAGGAGCCGATATTATGAGTACGAGACCTTTCAAGGAAGTCAGGGAAGTAATCGTTACAGAGAGTACGAGCCCAGACGCAGTTCCAGCTTGGACAATCAACGAAGACTACCTGTAACGGAAGCCCAACAGGACGATCGTGCTGAACCAAACGAAGCAGTTTCAGGACTCCAAGCTGATGCTTCCAACGGCCTAATCCGTAATGATGCGGAACATTTAAACGAACGGAGGCAGTAATAAACTCCAATAACCCTTTACTGCTCCAATCTGCTGGGTTTGACCAAGAAATAAAACCAAAGAAAGAAAGAAAAAATTTTACAATAATATACAATAACTATTTGAAAGATATCCGTAAGGATTTGCTAGAAGAAAACGAAATTAACATTAATAATAATGACAATGAAATAATATATATAATTGCAGAAATTGAGGGTATTTCTGTTCCTATAATGATAGACACTGGAGCAAATGTCTCTATAATAAATCGTAATGAGTTGGACCGGATACAGCAGGAATGCCACAAAAACTTACCGGTACTACCTATTAATAATATTGTACTTGTAGGAGCTACCGGCCGACAGAACAAAACCATAAGAAAACAGGTATCCCTAAGTGTCAACAGTCAGGGCATTAGTGTGGATATGATATTTCTTGTTGCAGCCGGATTACCTTTCAACATCATGATAGGATGTGACATATTGCGCAGAAACTCAGCAGTTATCGACTTGTGCCGAGGAAAGGTATCACTCTTTTCTGAAGGTTCGACCTGGGTAGGGTAGCCAATTTAACTAACAACAAGATGCTAGACTCCAGACAACTTCTCGACCACAAAAATAAGGTGAATTACATGTCAAACTACTCGACAAACAACAAGCCAGTACATCAGGATTCGGAGGATAACCTATGGCCACAAAAGATTCAGGAGATACGTGACTTCCAGTGCCACAATACTACCGAGCAATTAGAGGAAAACCAGCTGAATCGATTAGTCAACATATATGAAAAATATCGAGCTGTATTTTCGGACGAACCTGGAAAGATCCGGAACTACCAATGTCCCATACGATTCAGAGAACCGGTAGAATTTAATCGAAAGTCGTATCCCATTGCACAATCTTTGAAGGAAGCCGTACGCACAGAGATCCAGAATATAATCAGTAAAGATATTATCGAGAGCAGTCAATCGCCATACACTAGCCCAATTGTGGCTATACAAAAGAAAAATGGGAAGGTAAGGCTTTGCCTTGACGCACGTGAGATAAATAAAATGATTATTAACGATCGTACCTCACCTGGCGAAATTGATGAGATATTGAAGAGATTTCACGGAACGAAGTTCATTACCACGTGGGATACCGTTTGCGGCTATTGGCAGGTGGAGTTGCACCCAGCAAGCCGGCAATATATGGCGTTCATCTTCGAAGGGCGCAACTATCAGTTTAAGAGGTTGCCCTTCGGGTTAGTGAACTCAGTAGCTGTTTTTGTCGCCTGTATGGATCATATACTCGGACCAGAAGCGCTCCAATTCACGACTGTCTATGTTGATGATCTCCTAATAACATCAACCAATTGGGAAGAACACTGTTACCGTGTGGAGCATGTCTTGAAGAAGCTGGCTGAAAATAATATTACCCTTAAACTAGACAAGTCCAAGCTTATAGCTAAAGAAGTACAATTCTTGGGTTTCCAGTTAAACGGTCGAGGAATAACACCATCAACAGAAAAAGTAGACGGCATACAACGATTCCCTATACCAAAAAACAGAAGGCAACTACAATCATTTTTAAGCCTGTGTAACTACTATAGGAAGTTCCAAAATAATTATTCCGAATTGACGGCCCGGTTTCAGTACCAGTTATCGTCCAAGAATAAATGGCGATGGGGTCAAGAACAAGACAAAACCTTCAAATCAATTAAGGAGAAGTTCTTAGGAGCAGTAATGCTCAACCATCCGGATTTTAACCGACCCTTCTTTCTAAACTGTGACGCTAGTAACATTAGCTTAGGATCAACACTGTACCAAGAAGACGAAGGTGGAAACCATCTAGTAGTGAGCTTTGCTAGCAGAACCCTTAACCAGTGTGAAAAGAACTATAACGTGACGGAAAAGGAACTGCTAAGTGTAGTCTTTGCCTGTGGGAAGTTTCGGACGTATATCCTCGGATATCCAGTGACCGTTCGAACAGATCACAAATCTATATCATTTCTGAGAAGATGCAAGTTAAGCCATGGTAGATTGACCAGATGGGTACTTGCCCTGCAGGAATACGATACACAGTGAGAGTATGTTCCTGGAAGTAAAAATGTAGTAGCCGACGTGTTGTCGAGAGTAAATCTGGAAGAACAAACGTTTGAAGGCGAAAAGGAGAGCATTTTGAAAATCTATAATATTATTAAGGACAGATCCGATTTAGAAAAGATAGTGCAGGACATCAGCAAACACCAGCAGTCCGACCCGAAGTTAAACCACATTAAACTTCGTCTCTCCAACCAAGATGACACAATAACCAAATTTTATTGTGTACATAACGAAATATTATTCATCAAAACATCCCTTGATGAAGAGATATGAAAGATCATGATCCCTACTACAATCGAAAAGGATATCATCCTGGACTATCATCTACGTACGGTCACATGGGAGCCATGAAGGTGATCAAGGCGATAGAAGAGAATTGCCATATAAAAAATATAAATAGAAAGACGAGAAACTACCTCAAAACCTGTCTGATATGTCAATTGGTGAACACCAACAATGGGAGAAAAGAGGGTATGATGATACCAATTACCTCACAAGCCAAACTGGAAAAGGTTTTTCTGGACATCTGTGGTCCATTTCCCCGCAGTGACGGACGCCATCGATACAAATACATTATTATCATGATGGATCACTTCACAAAATTCACAAAACTGTACCCTGTGAACAGAGCCACCACTTTGAAGACTCTAGGAGTAATAACAAATCATTACATTCCAGAGATAGGGAGCCCGGCATCCATAATCACCGACCATGGAACGCAATTTAAGTGTTGGAGGTGGAGAAAGACTCTAAATACGTTGGGCATTAAGACATACAAGACATCTGTCTACCACCCCAGCAGCAATCCAGCGGAGAGGGTACTGCGAGAAGTCGGAAGAATATTACGGACTTATTGCTATAATCAACAAAGGAAGTGGCAAGAATATTTATTAGCTACTGAAGAATTCCTTAATTTGTCATATCACCCCGCTATAGGTACCACGCCATACACGGCAATGTATGAAAAACCGCCTCCAAGAGAAATACAAGACATAATAGAATTCCCCATGAGTCAAGAATACAGATTCAATCGAATCAGATTCTACAATAAATTGGCAGAAGACCAGGAAAGGCGCAAGAACAGTATCAAAAGGCGATTAAGAAAATAATAAGCTATGAAGTCGGAGAAAAGGTACTACTAAAAAACAGGGAATTACCCAGTACTTTGGAAGGCATTACCAAAAAGTTGTTACTGCTGTATACCGGCCCATACCTGATTATTAAAAACAATAATAACAATACGTATGTATTAAAGGATATCATTTCAAATAAAGTAAAAGGAATTTATAATCAATTATCGATTAAAAAATATATAGAGGAGAGAGGAAAATTTTCAAAATTCTAAAGAACAGTAAGTACAACTTACACCAAACATTCGAAGAATTATGAATAAACGAAAAGAATTTTGAAGAAAAAAAATTTTTTTTTTTGAAAATTCAAAAAATTTGTGAGTACAACTTACACCAAACATTCGAACAGTTATGAATAAACGAAAATAATTTTGATGAATAAAAAAAAAATTTCAAAATTCTAAAGAACAGTACAACAAAATATTTGAAAAACTACTACGAATAGGAAAGAAGTTAGTTGAATAAAAATATCTAAAGTTAAAAAATAGTAAACTCATATCATTACTCATACGAATGATGAGAAATAACTCTTAAATACGAAAAGAGATTTTGTAAGAAAGAGATACAAGATTCTAAAAGAGTAAGAACAAATCACACTCATAATTTGAGTGAACTCTTACGTAAAAGAATTTAAAGGTAATGGAGTACAAACGTAAAAACTCTCTCTCAAACTCTCCAGAGACCCAAAACAAAAAGAACAGATTCCAATAAACAAAGGAACAACCAATGTTAAACAGCTGGATAATTTAATGTTACCCGAACAATATATTAACAAATGTTAAAAATGTAGAAGAAGAAATGTAACAAATCCTCATAAAAACCAGTGTTAATAAAGAAAAAAAAACCCCCTCAATAAACTATCACAACTATAAAAAACCATACTATATTTTGTATGATAATAGTGACTATGCTAACAATGACCACTATTATAAATTATGTAATTAAGACAAAAATGATACAGAATTCAAATGAAAAAGAGAAAAGAAACCAGGATATCATATGATTTAATCAAAACAACTTAGCCAAACTCACAAAGAAAATAATTTGATAAAGATGGAACAATGAAGAAAGACCAACTAAGTAAAGACCAAATATTAAGACCAGAAACCAAAAACCCTGGTACTATTAATGATAATATTGTTGTAATAACCACTGTTATAGTGATAAGTAATAAAGAATTAATTAATGTTATGCCATGAGCAATAAAATAACTCATTGGATACTAGATGGTAGAAAAAATATATACAAATGCTAATCACTATGTAAACAAGATGAAATGATGAAACGACGAAATGCGTATTATACCACATACCTAAACCACATAATATAGAATAAGCTTTAATAGAGAAGAAGAGTCAAGTGTATAAAAGTATTAATTGATATAAAGTATTATGAAGTGAAGAATCTAAAGATGTTTATTTTAGTCAAAAGAGACTACTTTTACTGATTATTTATTTTTATGACTGGATGTAGAAAATGCCATCAGTCTTATATTTTGAGCAGAGATGATAATAACTCTGGACTCAATTAATTGAAGTATTGGACAGCAGGGATTGAAGCCAAAAGTGCCACTCTGAACTGTTCCAATCAATATGTTAGGGAATGTTAGGGAGTAAACATACTGGTGAGGAAGCACCAAATAAAAAATATATAAAATGATAATGTTATACACAAGATTGAGGATTACTTATAAATGAAGAAACAAACTAATGAAGGAGATACACATCATCTGAGAGGAAGCAACGGTGGAAAAAGAAGGTATGTGAAGTGAAAACATGTAATCACGAAGAAAATATGGTAAATAAAAAGAATTAGTAGTAATTATTTCATCCATACTAAGAGTATGATCTGAACTAATCACTTTTACAGGAGAGCATATGTAGCATAACAAAATTATCACATGAAATTTTTAACTTAATGCAACATAAATAAAGAAGAAAAGGTCCATAGGGAGTGAGAAGAATGAATTGTTTAAAGATTAAACTAAAGAAACTGTACATTAAGTCAATAAAATGTTAATAAGAATAAAAAATAACAAAGAAAACTATTGGTCAAAATAACTTAATATGTAAAAACCCAATAAACCAGTAGTATACCCAGTAGATTGGGGAAGCAGTAAAAAGGAAAGACAAGAAAAAGGAGATAAACATGTGAAAACAATATTAATAATGGAAATTTATAAGGTCAAGAAGCAGAGAAACCACAAGACAAGAAATTTACTAATATAATAATGAAGAAAGGACAAAATATGTCAAGATTCCTACAAAGAGCCTAGAAACAAGAAGAGCTATTCCAAAAATGTTAATAAAGGAATACATACCTTTGAACTAAATTTAAAACTAACATATTTAGACCCCGTAACTCAAGTTACAAGATACAATCCAATGAAAACCGAGTTGTAAACTAGATATAAGTATTATATGTAACAACCAAAAGACTACGAATAGTGTAGAAACAAACCAAAAACTACCATAGTGTAAAAACAAAAGACTACCAATAGTGTAGAAACAAACCAAAAACTACCATAGTGTAAAAACAAAAGACTACCATTAGTGTAAGGAATATAAGGTGAAATACAATAAAAGTTAGAGACTACAGTGAGTGTAGAGAATAACCAGTGACACACTATAATAAAAAATAGTGTAGGAAATAAAAATTATTTAAAGGGGCTGACAACATTGTTAGTGATAAGATTTTTTTTTAAATTAGATATAAGAAATAATATTACCAATAAAATGTTTTTTTTAATTACAGTTAAGTAAATTGTGAGAAGGACAATAAATACCAAAGGACAGTTCACAACTGAGGGTATAACCAATAATAAAATGTTTGTTATTTATTGTTAATCAAATAATATGTTAGATACAAGGGGATAATAGTTATAAGATGTTTTTAATCACAGTTGAATTAATACCAAAAGAGACATAAATACAAAAGACAGTTAATGACTGACAGTATTACTAGTAATAAGAGTTTTTTATTTTCTAATTAAATTATGTCCAGGGAATAAGTAGGATAAGATATTTTTGTTATAATTAAATAAGATAATTAAAAATGATAAGAACAAGATATTTTGTTATCATTGGATGATACAGTTAAAAATAATAGGCATAAGATATTTAGTTATCATTAAATGATATAGTCAAAAATAATAGATATAATATGTTTTTGTTAAAATTAGGTGATATAGGAAAAATAGTAGATAATAAGATGTTTTGTTGTATTTAAAATCATGTTAACTAATTTTCAAGTTTGTAAGGCAGAGAGGCAAGTAGGAAATAGGAATGTTATCATTTTATTTGAAACTGTAAACCATATGAAAGGTACCAAGCAGATTAGCTAATACACCACTCTAGAAAAAACAGACCAGTAATGTAAACCAAAACTATCTATCAGAGAATCAAACTACATAATAGGGGATAGAATTCAGTCCATACAACACAGAAATTGAAAATGTAATTAGTACAGATACAATTAATAACGAATGGAATGACAAAGGAAAGAAAATTAACTTCTTTTGGAAACAAATAATACTAGGCCTATAATGGTAATCAAATCAGACTAAACAGTAAATTAATCCATATTGAAGTGTTTTAACAACAAAATTGTTAACAACAAAAGATAATCACAGAGTTATTAATATTATTCCATGGAAATATTATCAGAAAAAACACTTAAAAACCATTTAAACACTAAATTTGTACAAAATATGAGGCCTACAATAATTATAAAAAATTGTAATTTTTAGGCTTAAATGAACTTGAAACAACCCCAGCTATATATCCAATTATGTAAAATTAATTAATCAATAATGCTGAATAATTAGATTTTTGTAAAATTAAGAAATAAATGAAATACAGTAATAAATAAAAAAACTTATTATGTATATTTAGATGATGAACCAAATCTAAGACATGTACTTTTATAAATAAACAATGGAAAGAGGAAAAAGACATATCACAAATTACCCTAAAACGACGACGTTCAGAGTTTAGTCTGTTGTTAATCGTTAATACGACCAGTTGAGAAATTACTAACAGAAGACCGAAAAAGTATGATTTTGTGCAAAACCGTGAGTGTAGCTTTGAATAGTGTAACAGAGGTTAACTAAATAAAAATAACACTAACAGATAATAATTAACACCTCACTAATTCAGAACAACAGTAATAACACCATCTATCACGAGCACAAGAAATCAACGGCCATTTTGAGAAGATTTTAAACCGTATTAGCAGAACACGAATACACACTTTTGAACGCCGGACACTTAACCAGTAAACCCTCCCGAAACGACATCGCAGGAGAAGAGAGAACACTCTACACTACATTCCAGGACAAATCCAACTTCGCAGAGAAGGGAATGCGCATTTATTTCTGTGGGAGAAAATCAACCAGTTTCAGCAGTGCATAGCAGAGAAGTCGAGGTGACGGCGGCCATACTTTATTTCCGAACGAGCCAAGTTCACCGCCTGCTTGAAGTCAATGACGTCATTTCGACGAATGGTTCGATATTACTTTTCATAATTGACAATTTACATAATAATATTGTTTTTTCAGCCATAATGATTTATTTTAAAAATTAGTGTAAGAATTGTATATTGTTCCTTGCCTTCTCTGACCATTTCGACTCGCTAAAAGAATCCTAATTAATTAATCTTGTAAAAAATATATTTTGTCAATCTTGTTCGCTACCGACTTGAGCCGATATCAACTAATGCCTTGGTCATGCGCAGCCTGAATGGCGCATAATTTTAAATGTCAATAAATGAACATCATTATTCAGTTATAAGAGTTTGTATTTATTTGTATAGTGAATGTTAGCTATTTTTTCTTCTAAAAAAAAATAATTTACAGTGATAAAAATAAATATTGGAGAGGAAGAAGAAGAGCAAAGTCAGCAGAGAGAATCAACAGATCTAACTACACAATTAAATTATTAATAGAAACAAATAGTTTCGAACTACAAATTCATACCTATTTAATTGGAAGTAATTAAAACACACACACAATTAATTAATTATTTATTAATTAATTGAATTAATTAATTAAACAAAAAGTATATATATAAGTAAAATTTTATAACTTACAAAAATTTTTATTATCAACAAATCACACTTTATTATCATACATTATTTATATTTAATTTATTCTTAGTAATTGGGAATAATTACCAATTGGTGAATCCAAAGTGGAGCTGTGTCGTCGGCGAGTTCAACACCGAGATTCAGACAACATTTATTAGTATCACAATAATTCTTGCTATCTTTGTTTTAAATATGTAAATTATATTACACTATACTATAGTAAAATTTTAGTATTACTCTTAATATTGGATTAGTAATACGGAAAACTAAGCGTGCAAGAAGATGAATAAGAAATTTGCAAAACTTTTGACAATTTTCGTGACTGGTGGGAACGTTTCTTTGCGGTTAGTATTTGATTTATCTTTGCTTACGTTGATTTTCCACTTCTTAAGCCAAAGCGTAATGTTGTTAGGGTACTTTGCAGTTATGATGAAGGAATTGTAGGGTCCTGATCTGTGGCAGGTATAGCCCTGTCATCGGCGAAGTTGCTATAGTAGCCTAAGCAGTTGTAGGCAAATAGAATAGTGGCCCTAGAACGCTATAGGCCTACTGTAGCAATTCAAGATTGTATGGGATGTAGATTTGAGTACTCTTTGTTGTGTTTTACGAAGAAGTATCTGTCTTTAAGATAAGATCTTTCTCGTATATACAGTAGAACCAATTCTATTTCAAACTTAGTGATTGTATTTAAGGGCATATAACTCCAGGTGCCTATTGCATGCACCATATAAATCCTCCGCCGTTTGGGTTAGTTATTCTTTGGTTTTATGAGTACTTTTTAATTATGTGTGCCCTGGAAATGACACTTGTAACAGTCCCAGTCAGTTTGATACTTAAAACGCAAGACCTTTCTCCTTCGATGGTCTTGCTACTTAGGATTAAAAAGACTAGAATATCAGCCGAGTATAGACCATAATTGGATGCTGACAGTATATGCTTCCAGTTAATTCTCATAAAAATGCAAAAGGTATCATATCGGTGGTCTTTTCTGCCCGTGGGCTAGTAGCTCGGTATTCCTATGGTGACAACGCTCCAAGCCCAGAGCAGCTAAAACTTTATTGAGTTCCCTACCTTTTGGCATTGTGAGTCATAGATCCGCACTGCTGGTGTTTAGTATTAGTATTCAGCATCGGCCACACATATAAAACGAATTCCCAAAGTTTTAAAGTACTTCTCCAATTCGTCTTTTTTATTGCATGCTTAGGCGGACAAGAGATGGCTGAGGCAGTGATAGGTCCAACCAAACATTGAAGTTCTGTATTTCTTGCTTGTATATGTGGTTTTCTCTATAAAAGTGTATTTGATAATGTTTTTTGATGTTGTTCCGTATGATGATAGCTGATTCCCATGTGTCCTGTCACTTGGATGTATGGTATGATGTACACTGTAATTAGAGTGATTCTTAAGTGTGATTTGTTAGTGAAATGCTTTTCCGATGTCATCGTAATATCTATTTTCTGAGAAATAAGGAATGTTCCCAGTTCCTGCCTATGCTAGTAAAGGTTGTTGGCGTTCCGGCATGGTTAGCCACTATTTTGCATATATTAGCCATTACGACTGTTTGAGACCAGAATTTTCAGCGATCTGAGCAAGATGCTCATCTGTTGTGTGAGGCTTTCATCATGATTTTGAACTCCTGCATTCAATATCTTGATGCCCTTGCGTTCTACACGCGTGTCAGTCCGCGGTACACAAAACGTTTGTGTAATTCGTATTCATAAAGGGCAATGGGATTAGGTGTCCTCTGCGTCAACTTTTTTTAACGTTTTGAGCGTGCAAGACCCCGTGCTGTACATAGCGCTACTTGGTATTGGCTAAATGGATAGATAAATACTTTTAGGCTGTCTTTTGATGTATGTGATGATATGTATGATATCCTTGGTAATTTGTACGGTGACTTGTTTACAGTTTGACACACTTTACTTTATCGTCTCTCTCTTTACATGGTCAGTCTTCAGTAAAATTATTTTTGGTATACTTTACACACGGTTAGAGCTGGTATCAAAAGTGTTTAGTGTGGCCATATCCTTGAAAGTGTTCTTCATCTTGACATCCACATCATGGGACAAAGTTCTTAGCATGTGGTTCCTTAAATACCACAACCGTATTCATAAGAAGCCTTATATTATATATCTCTACTTATATCATATATATCTCCGGTTGTTTTAAATCTACAAAGGTTAGTTTTTTATATTATGTGTTTGTTTGTCTAATGTGTTATGCTGATAAGCTCGTGAACCAGTTTGCTTAAACTTGCCTCAATCTCGTTAATGTCCGTAAAGTAATGTATATTTTTTCAGTACTAATCGGAAACTAGGCTCAAATTTCGGTTTGTCGGTGTAGTATTGCGTACGGCTTTCATTTAATCTTCGATGATTTTTGTATACAGTACGATTTTATATTGAGAAGAACTTAACTTCCGATTCATAAATCGTTTACAGTCTGTTTATTTTCAACAAAAATAATTTGTAGTAGCTTAGATTCCACGGTCCTGAAAATATTCGTGTTGTGTATTTTACCTTCTGCAAGGGAGGCTGGTTTATCTTTGGTTTGCGTATCTGGCTCAGGTCTCCGTATCGCTTATTTTTATTGATACAAAGTTTTACTACTTCATCACACGTCATTTGTGTAGGCGGATGAGGATGAGTATACTTGATTAGAAGGATATTGTATGACTTGTTGTGGTGGAACCTAATAATGTGTACCCGCCATTACCTTATACTGCTTATTTGGTGTTTATGCATGTACGTTTTACTTTGAATTGTTGCTTGGTTTGTTATAAACCGGCATGAGTACTTTGTTAATCAGTAACAAACAGATGTCTACTTAGTAGGGACAAACAAACAGTAGTGTATAAACAAAATGTGCAGCACAATAGACAGGCACAAGCAGATACACAAAGTAAGAAAATATAACCTTAAGCTGAGATATAAAAAAAGTACCGTCAAAAAGTTACAAACACTCATTTCTTACTACACGATAAAATTTTTCTCATAACCGTGCGCGATTTAGTAATAAAAAACGCGAATAGAGTAAGTAGATTTTATATTTCTGTAGCCTACTTCCACGTATTTGCCAATTTCGTAATGACTGAATGCTTTAATAAAATATTCACCTAAGCAATAACAAGTTTACAAGTCATTTGCTTTTAAAAAGTAATAACTATTAATTTCATAATTTGTTCTTTATCCAGTAGAACACTTATTTTGTCAAAGGAAATATATTGTCAGTAGTAGAACGTATATAGGCTACGTAAAGGGTTTCAAAGACTCTAGGCACTAAGTAATCATTTCTTCTATTAATGTTACTGCACATAAAACAAAACAGTGGATACGTTTTTCCTGTTGCAAGAAAAATGCTTATGTCAGTAGACAACATGTCAGGATAAAGTATCGGATATAAGTTAAAATAAGTATGAAACTGATTAGTTATATGTATGTAGCTGTGTAGTTATGAAACTGTGTACTTAAAAAAAGTTTGCGTCTAAACAAAATGTTGCTTTGTCACTGAAATAATAAATCTTATATATCAGGAACGATTAAATTAAATTAACTGAACACGCTGGAAGATTGGCGGGAAAATTCTAGGCAGTTTGCATAAACGTTTCACATTTCACCTACATTCATAACTCAAGTTATCAGCAAAGACATTTGACTTCCAGCTAATTATTCCAGCGTTACCTATCATTGCGATTTATGCCTGACGAGTAAAAATTATATTATTAGTTAAGGGTATTTAATACCGGCATAGGATTAATTACTAAATTATTGATAGCTAAGTTAAATCTTAATGATTTGTTATTTAAATTGCAGAGTTGTTACAAAATTTCTTTGTAAAGTATCTTATAACTTAAAAATTTATACGATTTCACTATTTTAAAATACTACTATAAATAATTTATATCACTATAAATTATATTAATAATTAAAATATACTTATACAGTGTTTGAAGTTATACAGTACTAACTGTGTCGAACCTTCATATTGTAAGACTGGACTGGTCTTGATGTTACGTTGTAAAACAAAGTGTTAAAAGAACAATCAGAATACAGACCATTTTGAATCTAAAATGGAATACTGTTGGAAATGAACTTACCCATACCGTAAAATGTGACTATAACTAATTACGCAGTCCTCTCTCGTCTCCTTTGCATAATTAAATAGTCACCGTTAAAGCCAGATGTGTTTGCAATTCCACCAACTTTTGTCACTACTTATTGCCACACTGCTAAATGCTTCGTTCTTGAAGAGGCCTGTCGGTGTTTCCACCATCTTCAAGTCTTAAAACGTTTCTTTATTTATAATCAAGGTTGTTTAAGACATGGAGATCGTGGAGACACCGAAAGGCCTCGTCAAGAACGAACTATTTAACAGTGTGGGGCAATAAGAAGTGACAAAAGTTGGTGTTATGATGGCTGCTAATAAAACTAACAAAATTGACAATGTTTTCAATTAGTTTTTCAAATATGATTTAATGGTCAAATTAAAAATAATTAATTAACTATTTTTAATTTTCTTACGGCGGTCTACTGGATCGTCGTAGGTACAGTGGAAAACAAAATAAGTACAAGACACAAATTAAGTCACTAATCACCAGCTTTAATTTTCACAGTTAAACAGTTCGTAATTAACAACACAGTCTCTTATAACAAATCAAATAAAAATTGTTCACACCCAAATAAATGTCAACTAATATTAAAACACAATTGTACTACAGTATACCGTCCGATTATAAAACACAACACTTAACTAATAACCACTTGAACGCGCACTGTAATATCGCCCAATAATAACTCTCGAACCGCACTGTAAATATATCACTGCTATACTGAAGTGAACGTCGTTGAGCACTGGTATTTATAGCCAACCGAAAATCTAGACGATTCCACATACTACGTATTAGCATTAACTATAACGTAATTGCTTGCGCACTTGACACAGTGAAAGCGACCGGGCGAATTCTCGCACCGTCCAGCAAATGCGTCGACAAGCACACACGCCACACGCGTTATATTCCGGATTCCTCTGGAACATTCGATAAACACGTAGATTGTTCTGTGATGTCGTAACCCTGCCCCCTCCTTAAACCTGTTCGTCCTGAATTGGCAAACCGTCTCTGAAGTAATACTTAGCTAGGCGATCTAGGTGGACGACTTTGAACTTTCGCTGAACTTCCTGTTGATTCCGATAAACAACATCGTTGATTCTTTTTTTCACAGTATAGGGTCCTTCCCAGTTAGTTTGCAACTTGGGTAAGCGACTACAACGGCGCTTTGGGTTGAACAACCAGACCTGATCTCCTTCTTGGAAACCCACACTGTTGCTGCGAATGTCATACCGAGTTTTTATTTTATCACTGGCAAACTTCAGCCGTCCTCTTAACAAGCGATTCATTCCTCGTAGTTGGTTTTCTAATTGCGAGGAATAGTTCTGTGGCTCTTGGGACTGAGTCTCATGTGATCCGAACATCAAGTCCTCAGGAAGACGAATCTCCCGCCCAAACACCAATTTTACTGGAGTCATGCCGGTTGTGTCGTTTACTGATGATCAATACGTCATAAGGAATAGTGGTATACGTTGGTCCCAGTCTGTTTAGTTCTCGTGAACAACTTTCGAAAGATGCTGCTCAAGTGTTCTATGGAATCTCTCAACCATCCCGTCCGGCAGAGGATGCAGAGGTGTTGTCCTGGTCTTTCGAATCCCGAGTAGACGGCATAACACTCCTGAACACTCCTGATTCGAAATTTCTTCCTTGATCAGTATGGATTTCCATAGGGGCTCCATAACGGCAACAGAAGTTGTGAACTAACGGCTTTGCCACAGTGGTAACCTCTTGATTTGGAATTGCGTAGGCTTCCACCCACTTAGTAAAGTAGTCACCTACAACCATGATGTAGTGGTTTCCATCGTCAGTAACTGGGAATTATACAGCAATGTTTAGGCAATTCTCTCGAAAGGCAATCCAACGTTATTCTGTTTCATTTTTCCCCTGCTTCTGGTTTGTGAGCCCTTGTTTGCAGCACATATTTCACACGTCCGAACCCATTCTTCTACGTCGTGGCGAAGATGAAGCCAATAGAATCGCTTCCGTATTTTGTCAAGGGTTTTGTTAACGCCAAGATGGCCTCCAGATGTTCAATCATGCATCTCCTTCAAAACAGACTGCACTTTACTTCGGGGAACTATCAACTGCATACCCACGTCTCGTCCATCTGCACATTCCCAAGCCCTTTTCAGCAATCCGTTTTCAAAGTTGAGAGATTCCCATTGTGCCCAGTAGCCCTTCAGCACTCGTAACCATGGCAGATATCTTGCCAATCCGGGCGGCGACCTTCCTCTTTTGCTGTCAAGATCGGTCCAATGTCTTCATCAGTCATCTGTTCTTGTCGACAGTCCTGTGTTGTCCAGCCGTCTGCCAGGAAATCTACAGTGATGACTTGAACATATTCGGTTGAGTTTTGTTCTTCCTTTCTGTGGCAAAGTCGGCAGTCTTCCGGGCACGGCCTTCGTGATAAGCCATCTGTATTACCATGCAGGCGCCCCCGTCAGTGTTGTACCTTGAAGTTGTACTCTTGCAGACGTTCAATCCACCTTGCAAACTGTCCTTCCGGATTTTTAAATCTCAAGAGCCATGCAAGCGCGGCATGGTCGGTACGTAGTGAAAACTCTCTTCCATAGAGGTATTTATGGAAGTGCTCCAACGCTCGGACGATTGCCAGCAACTCTCTCCTTGTAACGCAATAATTTCTCTCCGGTTTAGAAAGTGTGTTGCTGTAATACGCTATTACTCGTTCTTCACCGTTTTCCACTTAAGACAAAACTGCTCCTAGACCAGTATAGCTTGCGTCTGTGTCCAAAATATACTTTCCTTCGGAAGCAGGGAAAGCGAGAATTGGCTGCGAACATAATGCAATTTTCAAAGTCCTAAATGCTTGCTCATACTCTCTTGACCACTGGCAGTTTCGTTTATTTTCCGTTAGCTCATGTAGTGGCTTAGGAATAGTACCGAAGCCTTTCACAAAACGTCTGTAATATGAACATAACCCCAGGAAACTCCGAAGTTCGTGTTTACTCTTCGGCACTGCCAAGTCTCTTACAGTGTCTACTTTATTAGGATCCATGCTAACACCCGCTGCCGAACCAGATGGCCCAGATAGTGTACTTCCTTCTGGAATAGAGAACACTTCTTCGGTCTCAGCTTAAGTTGTGCACCGTGAATTCTAGTTAGAACCTCTTGAAGGTTTTCCAATGGTTTTTGAACGTCTTCCCGATGACTATGACATCGTTCAAATAAACAAGGTACGTCTTCCATGTCATGCCTTGGAGTACCAGGTCCATCAATCTTTCAAATGTTGCCGGTGTATTACAGAGTCCAAATGGCATGACGTTAAATTGGAATAAGCCACTTGGGTTCGAGAAAGCGGTCTTTTCCTTGTCTTCTTAATGAAGACCCACTTGCCAATATCCACTCTTCTGGTCCAATGTGGACAACCACTGTGCTCCGGACAATGTGTCGAGTGTATCGTCAACGCGAGGTAATGGATAGCAGTCTTTCTTTGTAACGTCATTTATCCTCCGGTAGTCTACCCATAAACGCAATCCACCATCTTTCTTCGCTACCAGCACCACATTAAAAGACCAAGCACTTACTTAACGAAGGTTCGATTGTTCCCTCTGTCAACATATCCTGTACTAACCGAGACATTTCCTCTTGCTTAGATAATGGAGGCCTTCGAGGAGTTTGGCGTAACGTTGTTGTGTCCCCGGTATTGATGCGATGTTGTACAAGAGAGTTTCTTCCCAGTGACTGTCCCCGAACTGCTAAAGAATCTTTGAATTCATACAAAAAACCGTCTGAGTTCTTTTACCTCACCACTTGAGAGGTCGTTAGAAGATCTGTTCAATAATTCTTGCAGTTCCTGTGGTAATTTGGAATTATCCGAAGCACTGGATCTTCGTTGCGTCATTCCGGCTACCCAGGCCACAGAAGTCAATTTGTCTAGGAGCGTATTGCTTTGTAAAGTGATAGCTTGATCCAAAATATTCGCCACTCTAATAGGTACATTTCCGGTTTCGTCAGGTTTTACTAAACTTCTGGCAATTAGTATGCCCGGTGTGCTGACTACCTGGGGTTCGAATATAGAGCACTGGTTGCCCGTAGTCTACCTCGGTTCTAACCATGATGATCTTTTCGGAGTTTGGCGGAACAGTTACGGCCACTCGGTTTATGACATCCATCGATTTTTCTAAAGTAGTCATTGTGGAGAGCATTACCTCTTCCCCTCCGATTCTCAAGACATTGTCTTTGAAGTCGACTATAAATCCGTATGCGATCATAACGTCCACACCAAGAATTGCTTCATTCACAATCTCTGCAACCAGTACTTGATGATTAAACTCAAGTCGACCGAGGCGTAGGTATATCTCTACTTTTCCATACACTTTTACAGGCCGTCAAATAGCTGTCCAAATCTAGGAAATATTACAAAATAAAACAGAAATTAATTTAATTAATACCTTTAGAAATTCGAAGAGATTCATTTTTAAATGGGTTAAGTTAACATAATAATTTAGTAATAATAACCAAATAGTAAAAATAAAAACAATTAATAGATATGAAAAAACTAGCAAGCTTACTGCATGTTTGATGATTACTATTTTTGGCTACAACTGGAAACCTCCAACATCCTTTGTTAGAAGAACAAGCCTTTTCAAAATCATTTCTTTTCTTTTCAGTATTTGTGTAAGTAAGTAGAGCACTATAAATAATCATTTTAATAGTTTTCTCTGCATTACGATTGTTTGTGTCACAATTATTTAAGCATACATTTTCTAGTAGATTGTATGTTATGGATGTAGCAATATGTTTTTAGTTGTTCACCTGTAAAAGTGTTTTTTCGTGTTCATAGCAAAACTTACGTGGAGTTATAAACGTATAGAATATAATTTTCGTTACCTTAGGAAAAGTGTTTACCTAAGTGTTTCCTCGTTTTGGTTAAGAGTGAATTTTCCAACTTCATTTTGACTACGAATGTTGTCTTTGGAATTGTCAATTCGTGTCTAAACTTTTCACAATTAAGTTTTTAAATACCTGAATAAAACCTCCAATTTACACAAAGTTAGATAAATTCTCTTACATTTATACAAATTTTATTACAACAGGTTTCATTGTCTTGCACTAGCTCATTCCTCCGTACCTCTGACGACATTGAATATTGTTACGACGGTCTAACTGATCGTCGTATGGTGCAGTGAAAAACAAAATACAATACACCAATTAAGTGATTAATCACCACCTTTAATTATCACAATAAAACAGTTTGTAATCTCTTACAACAAATCAAATAAAAATTATTCACACGCAATAAAAATGTCAACTAATTATAATGTCAACGAGTCTCGCACAATTATAAAACACGTAACACTCCGCCACAATACCGCGAACCGCACTAAAATAAATCGTAACACTAACTAAAAACTAAACACTGCTGAAGTCTTGTATTTATACCCCGCTGAGATTCCAAAATATTCCATAATACGTGGTTACTAGAAAACACTGGAACCTAATTGATTGCTGCCTTGAACATAGCGAGGGCGGACCGGTATGTTCTGGAAAAGTCTCGTTGCGGACGCGTGACAAGTGTCACGTAATTGCCCTTCATCTCAAAGTAGCAGCAATATGTACGCACACACACATTACAGCTGGACTCCGCTGGAATAGGCGAGAAACCCGTAGCATATTCTGCAATGTTGTAACAATATAAATATTTTTTTAAGTTTTTCTGTAACGCTGGGTTGTACCTTTCTGTAACGGTGGGTTGTACCTTTCTGTAACGGTGGGTTGTACCTTTCTGTAACGGTGGGTTGTACCTTTCTGTAACGCTGGGTTGTACCTTTCTGTAACGGTGGGTTGTACCTTTCTGTAACGGTGGGTTGTACCTTTCTGTAACGGTGGGTTGTACCTTTCTGTAACGGTGGGTTGTACCTTTCTGTAACGGTGGGTTGTACCTTTCTGTAACGGTGGGTTGTACCTTTCTGTAACGGTGGGTTGTACCTTTCTGTAACGGTGGGTTGTACCTTTCTGTAACGGTGGGTTGTACCTTTCACTTTTAACGACGGCAACAACCACGTTCGTGCATTGTTTGTACAAACGGAGTCCGTGTACAAAGCTTAGGCAAAAACGGAAAATACTAATTTATAAAAATGTAATAGAATATGCCTATTATAGTTTAAGCAATAACCTAAACAGAATTAGACATATTATTAAACGAATGAAGCCCAGTGTTGGCTTCACTGCTTTCCTGATAAAAAGGTGCGTGTAAAGGCAACCGGCTATTCTATCTCTGCTATTCCATTTTAGTGTGACACACATGAACGTATTTTTATTATTTTTTAAAATCATAATCATTATTAATTTTTGGAATTTCAGGTCTCAACAGAATAGAGAAGTTATTTGAGTCAAACGACTTTTAACTGTAATTTGTGACCAGACGTTGTGCGACTATAAACAGTGTTCATTTCACATCTTTTTATTCAAAATAGTTAAGGTAACTGGAAATAGTAAAATTCATAAAATGGCAAACCTGTTAAAAGTCTAGAATACACGGGATTATATATGCTATGATAACCAAATAAATTTTTCGTAGACAGTTGCTTAAGGGGAACATTAACATTACTTCCCATTTCCAAATATAATTGTCAGATACAAATTATAATTTTCGTTAAAAATGTTATAATACCTTGCGTGCACGTTACTTTAGTAAATTACAGCGAATACTTCGGTGTTTTGAAAAAATTACATGAGTTAGGGCCTACATTCAATCCGTTTTATGACTTGGTTTATTAAATTTTTGTTAGTTTAAGTTGTCTCAATTGAACAATTAACATATTTTGGCAAACAATACCAGTTTGGCATATTTATACCAGTATACACTGAATGTGTTACATACTATTTCAAAATTTAATACTTGTTTACTTTCTACAATCTAAATATTTCGGCAAGGAAAACACTTTTTTAAGGCACAAGTGCAATCCTACCTCAGCATGGATACCCACGAACCGGTTGTCGATAATCCAAGAAACCGGTTCCGTGGTTGTATACAGACATGGAAGCCGCGATAAATTAGAAGAAACGAGTCTCCGAGGACAAACCATCGCCGACTGAGGACAGTCCCATCATCACTGTCGATGTCATCGTCGATCCGCCAGTCGATGAACAATACTAGCTCCAGAAAGAACAAGCTGGAAACAGCGTATCAACCTTTAGTAAGTCGACCCCAATGACAGACGTGTGGATAAAGATCAGTGAAATCATGATCCTCGTTAATCAATGTACATACCTCTTGCGTGTACAGAGCACGATAGCGCATTACTTTGCACCCCTGATGAACTTATTGACTGCTACCTTATTCTCAAGGTAGTATTTTGGACCAACTATCCTTGTGATTCCTCCCTCCCCCTCAAAAAAAAAAAATAAAAACGGGACAGCGCCTTATCCTCGAAGCACAAGGCGATAAGTCTTGCATTATATCTTTTTTAATGACTGAATTACTTTATACTTCGACTGCCAGCTGCAGCTATGCTTCCATTAATTCCAAATCTATAGTAACATCTTGATGCAAGGCGACTACCAAGTGAGTAGAAAGAATCGATAGTTATTATGAGTCTGCAAGCTGGAAACATTACATAAGATAATCACTTTCCACCAACTTAGACATGCTGTTTACAAAAATCACTGAAACGGATGATTAACAACCGCTTAGCCTACCTGGTGGCTTGAAACACAAAGCTGCTGATCGTATGCTAATGTAAATACCTGACACACTATTCAACCACTGAGCAGACTGGTATATTTATAGAACGCAAATCGAAACCCAGTCATGGGTTTCATTGAAAACACGTAATTGCTGCATTCTTCGACTTGGACAAAGGATTATATATAACGGAGTGGGTAGCGCGTTTGTTGAGGGTGCCCCCCATTCGTGGACATTGTTCAAAACGGCAATCGCCTACACAGTCAAAGTGTATGCTGGGTCGAAACTCTTTGTTTCTGTGAACACCGAGGCGAAAGAAAATTTGTTATCTGTAAGGAACTGGTAAACTAGTGAAATAAATATGTATAGTAATTCTCAGCACATGAACAAAATGTAATTGTACCGTGGAATGCTCCAGTGGGAAATTAGCCTGTAGACTGTCAGATTTCTTATTTGAATAAAATTACTAGACCGTTTGTATCTAGTTGCAATGAAGTTAAATAAAAAAAAAAATTTGTAAGGATTCAATGAGTATCCTAACTGCCTTAGACAATTCGGTCACAGTAGATACGTCATTGCAACAAATAATACGTAGCGTTAGAAGACCTTGGTTTATCATTCACTTTTATTGATACCCGGGTCATATAGGAATAGAAGGTAATAAATAAACTGAAGCTGCAGGGGGACACGTTGTATACAGTCTACGAATTGCTGCTATTACCATATACCTGACGACCAAAAGTAGCTGCCACAGCCAACATTATTATTAATGTGTGCCAGCAGATGTGGAATGGACGGCAGACCACATTTTCTGTCGTGAAACAGAGCGTCCGTAAGTAGCAGGTCATTGCAGTCGTCGTGAACGAATTTGCATCATCAGACTGTGAATTGGGCACACTAACTTGACATCTATGTACCTCCTACAATAACAGGAAAAACCGGGCTCCACTTGTGGCGGAGCACTTACAGTGGAACATAAAACTGAAGACTGTAGTCAAGGAGAACCGAGGCAAAGACACAGAGAAAAGGGTATCCTGAAAGAAGACCTCAAACATGAACAGTTGGCGATAGAAAGTAATCTGTCCTTTCTAAAAGCAGGAAGAATTCTGTATTGGTTCTGAGTACGTTGTTTTGCGTCTTAGTGTGTACAAATTTCCGCTTCCGTTGAGCAACTACAACATAGGTGATAACAAAACATACTGTCAAGCAGTATTCTATTCGACGTTGTTAGGCTGAAGGCTTCACATGACGAACTGCCAAAACAGAAAAATGGCGCAAAATATAGGGATGTGTGTGTGTAAATATACATACAATACCATATGATACCCTGAAAATTCATTTGGAAAGGTGTGTAATTAACACGTTTATTTGTGTTAATAATTTACACATATACATTAATCTCTTTATGAAATTTAAACAAACGAGGTTTTACGTATTAATTAGACAATGTGTTTTACAGCAAAAGTATCAACCACAAAAATTGTATTGTACCTCTACTGTACCATTACTGTATTGTGTGGTAGTGGCAGACGCGCCAGTAAGACAATACACGACCGATAACAATAAAGACCCTTCGAAAATGATTTTCTGAATTCACACTAATCTAATCTGATAATACTAAAAAATATGTAGTATGACCTAAGATAAATCTTGTTAGCATTATCTAATTAATACAAACTGGAATCTCATCAAAAAATAAGCATGTAGGGCTGTGTTAAGAATGTTTATTTTGAGAGTCTTTTAAAATTAAGCGATTAATACATATAGTTCAGAAACACACTAATACTAAAATTTCACAATTAGCAGCAGTATATTGAAACATTGCGGACAGTCGGCTGGTGATTGTAACCACCGTTCATTTATCCGTTATCTGTTGTTAAATGACAGTGAAACATCAGTTAACTCGTATTGCAATATCTAGAAAGTCATAAAACAGTATTTTGTTTCTGAAATAACGAGGAAAAGTAAAGGAAATTTTCAGTGAACAGTGTTTAGTACGTTACCACGTATGCAACTGAGAGAACGGGATTACCTGCTACGTGTATGTGAGTAAGAACTTGTAAAAAGTAAATGGAAGTTTACGCAGTCGTGCGTATATCGATTAGTCGCATGGAATGAGAGACTAATTATTTCATCCTATTGTATAAAAAATTGCAGCTGTAATAAGTTTAATTTTTTATAGAGAATTTACACTTGTCTGAATGTGGAATGTGAGAAGGAAACGGGATAAAAAACGCATAAGGGAAAATCAAATCAAAATTTAGTCAACAAAGTTATGTGTGTGTGTGTGTGTGTGAGAGAGAGAGAGAGAGTGAGAGGAGGGGGAGAGAGAGAGCGCAAAATTTTGTTAACAAAGAGGTTGCAGAAAGAGAATGTCGTTTTGTTATACCAGGGTTAATTGAATATTACACATGTCAGAGGAGAAATTTCATTTTGCCGAGATTTGTGCCGTGTGTTAGCGGCCTTAATCCATTGTTCCACACGGCAAATCGTATCACAACAGAATGTAACTCAAACGTGCACGGTCGCAGTGCGCCTACATACGACCTGACATATTTCGCACACAATTCACTGCTATATTACAATTCTGTTTTCAATGTGTTGTCTTCTCATTTTGTTCCTTGTAATACGTTTCTGCATTTGCTGGTGTAAAATTGTCTAATCTTGTACGTGAACGAAGTTTCCCTCGTTTGTAGATTTAACCGTAAATCAAAGACGTAAATGTAACTTAATAACCTTGTACATTCTTCTTGTATACTATATACTTTTATAGTTTTGTCTCGTTCTAAGCAGGACGTCCCTTAGTTTTAATTATAACAGCGCTGGTATTAATAGTTTTTATTACTTCAGGTTATAAGTACTACATACTCTACTGTGGAGAATAATGAAATGTGTACAGATTTTTTTTGTATAAAAAACATTCATCACTTAATTATTAAAATTATTATCCGGTGCCGTGTACTTTAGAATTCTTCATGCCGATAGGTGTTAATCGCTCGACTAGACGTTTCGCGATCACCTCTGGATGTCACCTTCAAAAAACTGTCATGGTCGTGCGGTTAACACCTATCGGCGTGAAGAATTTAGAATACCACGGCCTTCCAAACCGGATAATAATTTTAACAATTATGACGTTTCTGAAAACCTAAGAAACAGATTGATTTACCACTTTTCCCTAAAAACTTCAAATGGTATAGTACATCATCCATTTCTACTACTACAGCCATGTGTACTTCTAACACAACTTTGTAATGAAAAATCTAAAACACTAAATTTTAATAATAGTAAATTTTAATGGATTTTAATTATTTGAAGTGAAGGTTTCAATATAATTACTTATTATTGATTGAAGAAATTCTAAAATTCTACAAAATTTGTCGACGACGAAATGATATTCTTAACAATAAGTCAAGCTTGGTCATAGTTACTTATCCTTTCCTAACAAGAAGTGTTAGGTCTTCCGCGTTTGCTATGTAATAAAGTAAGGAACTCTGTAGCTGATTGATAAGCTTTATTGTTAAACTTTGACAGCGTAACTAAATACAAGTACTGTCACATATTCATGAAATAAATTTTAATTGTATTGCCTTATTGCACCGAGAAAGTACTAATAGTTGTGCACATGATTAATAAGTAATTTCAATGCGTTTGTTGAATACGCATACTATTTCTTACAACAGTTCCTACATCCTATCCGTATCGCCTGTGGAACCTAAAAGTAAATCCTACAATATTCACGCAAGATAAACACATTTTTTAAAGAAAAATAAGAATATTACCTTCTTTATACTGTTACGTTTTTACAGTGCTTAATTGAAGTTGAGCACTACTTGTAATAATAATATTAAAAATTAAGTACACTTTAGGAAAATAGATAACGTGGTCAAAATTACAATCTTTCAATGTGATTATTGTTCAAGATTTCTGATATCTACACTACATAATTACTTATTGTTGGAAGCCATAAACTAAGTTCACCAAGTATTTAAAATATAACGTAAAACCTATTTCAATATTTATTATTTTGGAATTTGTGTGAATTAAGAAATCATCAAATTTCTCAAATTTCTTTTGAACAGACGTAATGGTGAACACCATTTTCAGACATTGTTATAACCGTATACAACTAGTAACACAATCGCTTTCAATTACTTAATGTTTACGCAAGCAAAGCTGCTAAAATTCAAGTTATAACCCTCTACTACATTTATTAAAATTTTTTTGAATTTTTAAGAGCAGGTGATGGATCCTGATTATATCATTTTACATTTCAATCCTGATTAACGATATAAAGCATTCTTCAAATGTAGCTAGATTAAAATTTTTTCCTTCATATATAATCAAATACTCATATTTTACCAGCGTCCTTTTACCACAGTTTTCAATCCTTTTTCTGAGTCTGTTTTGGTTACTGATCGTACCGAACTGTTGCACAACTTCCTACAAGGAGCTTGAAGTAAAAGGAATGAAACTAGATCCAGAGTACTGAAACGCAGTCTCATCGAAATACTTTAAACTATACATTGAAAATCTAAAAAGAAACAAGGATTTAAGAGACGAATTACAAGTAAAACGTACTTATGACAGTATACGTAATCATTTGAACTTACATAAGACAACTGTGTCATAATTTTCAAAGGATGACAGAAGACCGAATGCCAAAAGAGGCGCGACATATAAAGCCATTCATAAAAGAGACATTGGTCGTCCAATGATGAGATGGGTATGAGAACAGGTTTACATAACCTAGTCTTTGACGTTAAGACGAAGAATAAAAAGTCTTTGACGTTAAGAGTAATAAGAAGAAACCGTCTTACAATATTCTCAACCATACCCGTACTTTGCAAAGCATGGTGGCAGCATGCAATCTGTCAAGTGTAAAACTGATGAGCTTTACTTATAAATATTCTCTACTCTTAGATTCTACCAATGTTATACAGTTCCGTTTTTGTATATGAAGGTATCCCCGTGATATACCGTTTTGTTTGACGCCTTCTTTAAGTATTAAAGTACCAAATTTACTCAAAATCAATTAGTAATTACTGTATGATAGCTTTTGTATTTCCACTGAGTAAATCATTAATAAACCCAATAAATTTCCAGTAAAACTACGACGTTTTGTACATTGTGAAAAGGTAAAAATGTATCACACTTCTACATATACTGTACAAAAATATTTTTCATTAAGCATGTAAACATTTGTTTGTGTCAGTGTATGTGTGGGGCCACGCGCTTGTTCAAACGTCTTTGTATGCTTTTGAGTTTTACTTAAAATACTACAAAGAGCTCTCAGCATAGCAAATTTTGCTTTAATATCACAGGAAGAGTAAGATATATTACATGTCAGGAATATAATTTAATTTTGTTAACGTTAGAACAAAATCTGAAAGAGGTTCAGATTTCTTTGTTTTCTGTTGAAATAATTGAATTTTGTCTTTCGCAAAAGGGTGACTAAGACACAAAATTTGGTCCTCCATATTTGTCTTATTATTTTCCTCTTGCTGCAGTCTATTTAATATCTGTTCTGTTTGTGGCAAATGTTTTCTTTTAATTTAAAATGAACTTTGTTTACGTCGTTTCCTTATTATAAATATACAAAATTTAATTATAGTAGATATGAAACATATTTCAATGAGTTTAACTTTCATTTCATTCCGAAAATTACAAAACATGAAAAGGTTTGCAAAGGTTTAATTTGAAAAGGTTTAATTTCCGATTATTATATTTGTTTGTACTAATAATGTAAGTACTAAAATTAAATAAATAAGAGGGAAACCGGTAATACAAGTAAACAAAATACAATGAAATTATAAAAACAAAAGGAATATAGATACAAATTGATTTTCAGAAAAAAACTCAATAAAACTCACAATAATTAATAGTCTGCTCAGGTCCAATCAAGCCGAAAAGAGTTGCATTGAAGATTGATTAAAAACAGAATTAATGCTATTTATTCTTTTTCGTATGAAAAAAGGAAACCTTGCATAATACAGTGCATGCACACAGCGAGCCGACACTCAGACAAACAAAAATTTGAAAACCAAATTAATTTTTTCATTATTACACATTTTTCACCTAAACTATTGCACATAATACAACTTTTTATACATTCACTTTAATTTCTTATTTGACAATCGTAGTTTTAAATATGTGTGTTGAAGGAAAATAAATTAAATCCGCTATATTTCAGGCCTTGTTTAAGCATATGACACACCAATTAGTTATGGAACGAGATGAAGCAAAAAAATATTTACACTATCGAATTTCATGATTTAGCCTCGCCAAACGTTAAAACCTGTACATCGTAAATGTGTAAATCTCAGAATAATTATTTCGTAGTCTAAATCAAACAAAAATTAACATTAAATATAATTATTTCACTACGACTCGGAACACAACACTTTTTATGGGTAAAAACGTAAAAGTTTTACCTTACAACCTGAACCGGTTTTCACTTTTAAAAAGCTTCTTCAGACGTTTGAAGCTGAAGAAGCTTTTTAAAAGTGAAAATCTGTTCAGGTTTTAAGGTAATAATTTTACGTTTTTACCCATAAAAAGTTTTGTGTTCCGAGTCGTAGTGAAATAATTATATTTAGTTAAGTAATGGACACGTCATGGACAACGAAATTCAAAAATTAACATGTTATTAATAACGTATAAAACTATCGTTATTTTAAAACAGGAGCCAACAAGGCATAGGAAATTATGGTTACATGTTCATTTTGTGAATAAAACAAAAATTATAGTATAAAAATGAGCAGTTTCACTGCAATGAGATTATCTTATTATTAACGTTTATAATAGACAATACGTGTAGGTTTTTATAAATTTTTTCAAGGAATATCAAATTGTTGTTAATTGTGTTCAGTACAATATAATTTACTAAACACTATTATATGTTTCAATTGTAGGTTCAGAAATTAAAAGAATTATTATTACCTATTCAAAATCTCCACGTAAACATGTTATTACGAATATTGGAGTTTACACAATATCCAGTATCAAATGTATATTTAAAAGTGACACGCTACACACAATACGTTAAATACAGCCGTTTTATACAGCTTTCAGTAAACTGCTCAATAATTTCGTTGATTGTAGGTAGGCCGAGGTCGTTAGAGATGCCAGATGCCACGCAGCACTTTGGACTAAATCATTTCTATAATGGCGATGTTGGATATGGAAGCAGTTCCCCAAAACTCTACGCCGTATGTCCACCCACGGTTCTGAAGACAGTGTTATAACCAGCACATTATTTGTCCTTACTAGTAGCGATTTTTTGTCTAGAGAACAATAGTGTTGCAAATCTTGTTTTTCAGTTAATTCCTCTTCTAACAAATATTGTTGAACCATGCGATATGTTTGTGTAGGTAGGTGGCTATGTATTTTAAACGTTCGGTTGGCGAGATATTTTTTGTTTATCTGTACAGTTAGTACTTGGGCATTTTGTGACTGTGATGTCTGCAGATTTCGTTTCGTTTAATTGGATTCTCTACTTTTTCGCCATGTTTTTTAACGTCAAAGAGCTTTCAAAGAAAAATTGTTGACTTCACTTGCTCTTCATTTATACTAAGGATCAAAATATTGGCAGCGTAAGTAGAAGTGATAACAGTATTGCTAGTAGACATATGTTCTGCATAAAGTAGATAAAAATTTAGAAGCAGAGCACATCCTTTTGGAACTCCTGATGTTATTCAGAACTATCTACATCTATTTTCATGGCACACAGAAGTGTGATTTTTCTGACTAAAAAGTTTTAATGATAAACATAAATTCAAGCAAGTTATTTTTAAGTGTATGGAGTAATTCTTGTTGGTACACCTTATCGAATTATTAGCTGACATTAGAAAACATCGATAAACAAGGGCTTTATTCTTCAAAGGTTTTAATTACTTTTGTCTACTACTCAGCATACTTGTTCAATCGTGGAATATTCTTGTGCTGTGTAGTGTAAATGTAATTTTGACACTTGTTTAACACAGACAAATGACTCAGAGGAGACCGCTGATTTATTTGCCCCCGTCAGTAGGGGTTGAGAGGCAAATATAGTCGTAATCTTTTCTGACAATCTGACATCCGACTTAGAAAATTCAACAATTAAATCCCAGGATTTTAAAGGGTTGGTCAGTAATAATAAACATTAAACAATAGGCCTGAACAAATACGAATCAGACAAGAAATATCTCAGCATCTCAGATGTGAAATCATTTACTACAATGTTAGTGACTTCGGTGCCAAGTTTTACTAAAGCTATGGGAGTTAAAACATGCGACGGTAGTATGTAGATTTAAAAAGAAGTGATAGAGCATCCAAATGAAGTTTCATAGTTTTTGGCAGTTCCTAGTATTTTGTAGGTCTAATACTCGATAATAGCAAAGTTCCAACAAAACATCATACGTACATGAATTATCTGAGCTATGTGAAGAGAAGAACACTAGAGGATAAAATATGTAACACTGATATTTTCAGAAAACTAAAACTTCCTCAATACAAGATTTATGAACGTGATCGTAAATGATTACGTTGTGTAGAACCGATAATGGCTAACATATTTCCTAATCAAGGGTTCTTTATAAGCCATACAGAAAACGACTTCTTGGAAAACCAAATAAATGCTTGAACTTGCTAACTGAGTGACACCTAATCTTTGAAAGGTGGTGTTAGTGATTATGGTGACGATTACAATGATGTTAATATTTATCATAAAAATTGGCGATGTCGTAATAAATATATTTCCAACAAAAAGTATATTGTTATTAGGTCTAAATACTTAGAAATTTTAAACATTTAAGTTTGTGCAAGAAAAACTTGTTTTTATTTCTTTACATTACTAGCAGAAGAAAAATAGAATAAACTGTTGTGGAAAGAAACAAATGTGTAATGGGAACTTTGAATGCCTCTGTAGCATATGTTTTCTTTCTGAACATAGTAGTAGATAAGTACGTCCAAAAATCTAACTTCATTTAATCTACAGAAACCACATTGAGGTAAAGAAAAAGAAAGAACTCAACAGCTCTCACAAAAGTCAGACATATAAAGAAAGCAGCAGCTATCGAGTTATCGACAATCGAAGTTGTCAAGGCAATTGTAATTTCGCTTCCCTCGTTCTGCTGTACACGTTCGCTTTTCCAAGTCACGTAATGACGACAATTTGTGTTACTGATTTCGTTTCTTCCAAATGTACAGATTTTTCTTTCCACCAACCCAAAACAACTTTCATCTTCAGTAATACAGATGTCTCTTTCATCTCAAATGTTATAAGCCTCGTGCACGTTATTACAGATATAGACATAAATAAGAATTGTTCTGTATTTGCAGATACTTATGATTATCTATCCTTTTGAAATAAATAAAATTATTAAACTGTTGTTTCAATATACTAAGAAATTGGTATAACAGAAAATAACTATAACGTTTGAAAGGCGTATGAGAAAATATATTGAATTTAAATTGAGCAATTTAATTTTGAGTTATTTTATAGTAAATTTGAAATTGGTTACTTACTGTTAGATCTTAAAAATGTCTACCTATCATTACGATTTCGTGCTCTGCCACTGTGTTGCACTACGACCATGTTGGTTCTGAATAGCTCTTTCCTCTTGTTCTATTGTTTCATATTCTTACTATAATACTCCTATTATTCTTTGTAGAAGTATTCTAACTTTTTTCTCTACTAAAGCAAATGGTTTTAAGGTACATAAATTGTTTTAAGCCATGGCGCAGAACCAATTTGCAGAGGATTTATAAAAGATTATGGTGAGTAATGACGGACTATTAAAGTGAGTGAGTGGAAAAAGGTTATGAATAAGCCCCTTTAGAAGAAATTATATACGGAAATATTATGCACCTAATTCTGAATAATACACGCAACACGTTGCAAAACAACTATTTGAAACCAAACAAGGGTTTCTCGGACTATAAAGTTATAGAAAGCAGTTTAGCAGGTGATAGGAATTTTGTACAGAAAAATATCAATAGGCCTACTATAATCTGGTAACTTCAGAGTATGATCTCCGCTCAAAACTTGGATAGATTACAGAATATGAAAAACTTTCTTGATTCAGTTACTGCCCTAGTCGTCTTAGGTTACTGCAGGTATAATTCAGAATTCTGACAGAAACAATGCAAGTTCCAATAAAACTAAAGAATGCAAAAAATAATACAATATAGTAAAATAATGAATTGTTGCAACTACTTATCATTCTTAGCTGCAAACTGCAAGTCAAAACTTGTGAAATTACTAACATAAATTCATGTAGCCATTGATTTCAAAGTCGTCCCGTATCCTCTTGCCATGCCTTTTTGGGAATTCTGTTGTCATCCTTTGGGTCTCAATAGCATCTGTAATCAAGTTATTCTCAGTTGAATTTAAGATACTGATCAAATTTGAAATGTTAGTGGAATGTTTTGTGTAGCGCCAAGCCGTTCATATAGACATTCCGGATTATATTCCAGCGCAGAACATAGAATAAAGATGTCTTTTGAGCTCCGTGAGAAATTCATCCTGTGGATGTGAGTAGGCCTACTTAGAAAAATATTCTGCTCTAATAGTAGGAGGATCGTTCGTAGTGCTACGCACACTAAACATTTCGAAACTGGTCACATAATGCAGATTATCCTGCCAACTCTTTAATCGTTTGTGTGATACTAAAAGAATCCATTATTACTTGTTTACCTAATTTCCTTAGGACAAACTTACACCTTTCCTGGTCTAGCTAGGCGAATCCAATAACAAGGTACAGAAATTTCATTTCCAGTGCTTAAATGTTCTTTTCTTGTTTGAATAACGTTAAAAATTATAATCATCTTCTAAAAATAACAAATATAATTAACAGAATATTAATTTAATAATAGAATTAATTTTTTTATTCATTCGAGTTTATGCCGCTATACTTTTGAATGTCCCACAAGTGAAATAATTTTTTTTACATTTTTAAATGTCTTTATATAAATATATAGTCAAAAGGCCTTGATATATGTATGTACATCTTAAACTAAGATAATTATAAACGTTGATGTTTTCAACATTTTGATTAGCGATAGTTGAGTATACAAAGCGTTTTCAATATGAATTTCTCCCGAAACTTTGAATTTAGTAACGTTAAAGTAACGTAACATACTTTGAATGCTACAGAGCATCTTTATCTGAGCTTTGTTTATTTGTGAAGACTACTTTGTATGCCTGCAACCACTTACTGCTTTGTGTATAATGAGACTGGATCTTTCGTGCCTTTGTATATTAAAGCATCATGCAGTTTAAGATTAATTAAATTTTATCTGTTACTGAAGACGTGACGTTTAACCTCAATATATCATAAAATTTTCGGTGACACAAACTTGCTTCTCACAAACCATGAAATATGCTTGTAGTTTATTTTACTGTTTTATTTTCTTATATAAATAGATGTAATCCTTTGGGTACTGCGTCAATTGGTTAGACCTATTACACAGTTATTTAACAATTTGTTCTTACGAGAAGTGGACGAGTCGTGATCTTACAATGGCAGGATTATTAATTATACGCCAGAGCAAAGAATTGTCACAATTTTTAATGCAGTAAAATAATTATTAAAGCACCCTTACTTAATTACTACTCTTTTTTTATACAATTATCATATACAAAGAACGGAAATGTTTTTTTTATTTATGGTTTGTAAGCACTGCATTATAATAAATAAAATTTCCTTGTGTGCCTCTGGATAATAAAATTATACCGGTATTAATTACTGTGTTAACATATTTTGACATATGTAATTTCATTGTCACGAGGGTATCATAGACATTGAACCTATAGCAATTAGTTGTAATTGAATAGCAGAGAAATCATATATGTTCAACCCCAACGTGTACAAAACTTTACACTCCTGATATAGTTCTCCCATTTGAATAGTCGTGCTCATTACACGGTTACTAAATTAAAATGGTTCAGAAAAACCTGGAACCAAAGATAAAATATTTCCTAGTGGTCTACGAGTATCACTGAAAAAAATGAACAGGTTGATAAGGCAAGAGAAAAATTCTTTGTTAGTCGGAACAGGCATCGTGGAATGACATGCGCGTGGTTGAAATAAAACAACCGTGCTTCATTGCTTTAGAGAAATTATAGAAACTAAGGAAATGTTGGCAGAGAAGTGACTAAGAAGATTGCCAGAAGGCAAAATGCTGTTGAATAAAGTTGAAGGGTAGCGTAAACAAGCAACTCGTGAAATTGAAAAAGAAAGTGTTACCAGTTTCCTGACAAAGATTACTAGAAATATGAAAGTAGAGTATGCCTTCTAAAAACAACTACGTACTAAAAAATGCAAAAAAAATCAAACAGCATCAATTTGCAAAGATGACGGAATGTGCGCAACAGAAAACCTATAAACATCTGAACATTTTGTAGAACGATACGACCCAGGGAAGCCCATATGACCCAGCAACAGACAGAAGACGAATTTGTAGATATAACGTGCAAATGCAGCAAGTGAAATTGTAAAAAATTATGAGTTCTAAGAAGGTTTACTCCCGCGACCTTGAAACTACGCAAAGAAGGAGCTACCAGGAATTACCAAACACAACCATTGGTTATATACAGCATTTCAAAAGCCTTCTGTGAGGTGCTTCAGACTGCTTCACAACATTCCTTGTTGTAGCACAAACCTGGTACATGCTCGCACTTACAAAACACATATATTTTACACTTATAAACTTACACACGTATAATCAGAACATACTTTCGAACTGTTAGTGATAAAACTGTTATGTAAATAAGGTAAATGATTAAAATAAGGAATAAATCTACAACTGCTGACATACTAGTAAGCCTGAATTTGCATATAATAAAATTGCAAATATTCTGCACATAACCTCGTTACATGAATTAAATTTTAGTATTTAACGACTTCCCTTTGAGTGATTCTTTATTTCTGAAGACGGAACATATGTTTCGAAACGTCTAAAACAATCGAACGCAACACGAAGTCACACGACGGATAAAATACGGTAAATATTATACAGATTTTGTCAATAATTGACTTGGATACCAATTCAAACATGTTTTTCAAGTCAGTCACAATACTATGGATTTCATACGCTAAAGTAAGTTTCGTAACAGCGCAAGCCTACACGTGAAGATAAGGCAGTAGCTTTCGAGTTTCCTGATGAGCGAATATTTATGAATAAGTTTCTTCTATTAAGTAACAATAATAAGTAAAACACGGGACTAAACAAAAACTTATACAGGTGTAAAACAGGCGTTTCTAAACTTCTCGAAAGATACTACAATTTAGTGGCAAGTGTTTATTTATTTTGGCTCATCAGTTACAGAACCGAGTTACCCGCATGAGACTACACTGGAAGGAAGATTGACATTTCTGTCCAGGTTTTGAAAGCTTGCCTTAACTTAAACGAAAAACATTCGTTTTGTCACGAGATTAAAATTGTTAATATTATTCATAAAAGACTTCTTTACATCTACTGTAACCTATCCCTGTCGTATACAAAGGAACTGTGGTCAGTAATAGGGAATCTTCTATTCATTTCAATATTTCAAAACCATGAGGCTCTTTAAAGGAGATACTAAAATACGTAAATTGTCCACCTTACATAAATTCTTGAATTCAGATCTCCTTACCCATTCAAAATTTTGACAACAAATTTATAATCAGAATAATCATCGATCTGACGATGAGCTGTAAAGCTTGAAAGCGCTAATCGGAATCATTTTTTATAGTGGTATGCAACAGTGATTATTCTGTTTGTGATTATAACCACTAACACCAATTTCTTAATTAAACAAATTTATAAGAAACACAAGTTTACCGGCTCATTACTCGTTTCACTATTTTGCTGTAGGCTATATACATTGATTTGCTTTGATATACTGATATAATTCTAGTCCACAGAAATCTGGTTAACACCTGGATGTTGTATAAATTCTTTGAGTAATAGTGTGCCGGTGTTAATCCGGCCGTTTGCAAAGGTTTCAGAAACATTTGGTCTGATTGTAAAGTAGAGCTAATGCGGGCGACCTTTGTTCGCCTCGGTTACGGCTGCGCGCGCAACTTGTAGAATAGGGGAGCAGTCTCTCCGTTGTTAACGGCAGAGGACTCCTTGCTTCGCTCCGAGATACATCAGCTTCGCTCTCTCTTCAAACGATTACGACGCAGTTTGTATCCGTCTTCATGGTTGGCTAAGGCTTAAACGACTCCCGGTAAGAATTTCATTATTTTTGTCTTTATAAGTAATTATATATATATATGGGGATAATTAATAACAATATGCAACCGTATAAAATACGTAATTATGTGTGTGCGGCCCGACAAGTTTTGTATTAAGAGAAACTCATTATTCACTGATGTACTTAACGCTCAGAATATAGCCCATGCTCCTTTTATTATTTTCTGTAATAGTGTGAGAAGTTTTGCAAGTGTCACTGTCATGATAAAGGTGTACAACATTAAAATATTAAAGGCCAAAACTTAGTGCGTAGACAGAGTATGAACTGTCCAGGCATGCAATAGACTGTCGGGGAGTTATTTAATTGACTGAACAGTAGAGAGTTTCTTTGTGTGAACTTCCTTAGATGAATTTTTATTAATGTTAAAACATTCTTAATGCTGTGAGTGCCTTGCAGTTGAATTTTTTGGTCAAATTACGATTATCACTCATCACGTGGCGGGTTAACCTGAAAAGTTTTGTCGAGGCATGTGGCCAGTAAACTGATAACTTCACTATGGGTTTTACATTTAAGGGGTGGGGTTTTCCTTGTTCTTTTGGGGCCGTTTCTGGTGTTTAAAAGGGTACTTGGTTTTTGTCTGACATGTTGATGCAGCTGAGGGCAGGTTGTATTCCTGTCTAACTTTGTCAACTACATGCGGGCGCGCTGCCTCAGCTGCTAGAGCACAACCGCCTTATTGTTATATTTTCATTTTAATTATATTTATATAGCCATTCGGGGTTAATAGAAAATAATTTGTTTTTTTTGGACATATATTAGTTGATTTGGCTCCTTACAAAAGGGCTATACTGATTGTTTTTCTTAATTGGCAAACACATGTTGATTAACTTTCACTTGTAGTTTCTGCTGTTTAATTTTCGTTAACTATAAAACATATACTCATTATGTTTTGGTCAAATATACATTGTCTAAATTTTTCTGAAATTGTAAAGCCTCAAGTGACTAATTTTTGATTGTTAGAGTACATATTGATTTTTAAATCCTCCGGAATTTGTGAAGTAAAGTAACTGTTTGAAATCAGATGATGTAGTTCTGTAAAGTTTATTTAATGCTGTGGAAGGAACCTAAGGTTCATACACTCATGATGGGTTATTGATCAGTGGAATGCTATGCGAATGGGCGGTCCAGTTTTATTTATGCGTTATGAGTTTTCATCATCCTTTCTAGGGGTTTTGGCTTTTATGTAATTTTGCAAAAAGGGTGGTTGATGGGCGAATATGTTATCTCTGCTGGGTTCGGAATATTGTAGTTACACTGCTTGCGGGGCGGGTGCATTCCTGGGGCATTCGTGTTAGAATTGATGTAATTGTGAGTTTGTGTGCCTTATGTTCTGTGTGTGTTATGTTTTCCGTGTCTAGCTAGCCACAAGATGGGGGAGAATCTTATATATATATATATATATAAGACATTCTTATTTATATATATATGCATATACTTTCTGAATTTATACACACTTGTGATGCTATTATATTTATATACATTTGCTGAATTTATACACACTGGTGATTATATCATATTTATATATGTGTTTACTGAATTTGTACACACTTGTTATGTTATACACATGTTGTTTTGCTTGTTATGCTTTATATTTATATATATGTATATATTTACTGAATTATGCACACTTGTTATGATGTACACATGTTGTTTTAATTTAATATTGTTAAAGCAGGGCTTAAATCATTCGTGATAATTATGATTCATGGGGGGGACAATGATGTACTAGAGTTGGCCTGCATGTATGATTTCTAAGCATACAATAAACTTGTTATTGTTACATTACAGCTGAGTTTCATTGCAAGTCCCGTCATACTGGACCCGGCACGATTTTTGCTTCTCTAGGCTCCAGCCTAGTCCTAATTCACTTGTGGCCTCTCTTTCAAAAAAAAAAAAAAAAAAAATTTTAAACTAAAGAAGTTGTTTTATATTAAAAAAAAAATACATAAAGAGAAAGAGGGGTTACAATAGTGTTTTTTAATAATTATCGTGCACACAGAAAATTTTTAAATTCATAAGAAAACTATTTCTTCAAAAATTAGTAGATACTGACAAAATCTGTTTAATAGTCTGAATGATCAGCATTGATGAATGAAAATATTTATTGTTAACAGTTGATGCTCTGTAAATTATAGGTAGAATATTTATTCTCTATTTTATTCCATTATTCTGTATTGTCTGTTTCTGCCTGTGTTGATTTTTATGATATTTTCTCCGATTCCTTGTGTTAGATTTTTCTAAACAATAATGTCGACGCGAGATGACACAACATTTTTTTACATAGAAGAAACATTACGAAATTATAAAGTCACACTATAAAATAAATTTTAAAATTATGAAACGTTAGTTATTTTTCATTTTGTATTACACACATAGATATTTTTTCTAAATTTGTATTTTTATAGCCTACATATTACATAACTGGGCATAATTATTGTGGCTGACGTTTTCAAAATCAGCTTTATTTTGTTAAATTTGAAATTATTTCAGTTTCATTTTTAAAAAACATTTACCTAAATTGTTACTTGTCGTTATAAGTGACTAATTTTAACTTCAGGTTTATGTTAAAAATAGAGCCAAAAGCACGCACTAATAACTTGTAACAAATTGAAATGTTACGTTGAATATGTTGTACTTAAAATTATAAGTCTTCAAACATTCCTTAAAAATATTTATTATTTTAACACTAATATAAAAATTCGTAAACGTTTTGTAAACCTAAACACATTTAATTAAATATTATCGTATATCGGCACGTGGAAGGAAATCAAATTCAATTGTAAAAGAGGAATGACAATCATTTTTTTTTACGTAGTAGGCACTTAAAAGGACGCACTTCATCTCCTCTCCTCTCTCGGACGACATCGAGCGGAGTCAGCCGGAAGGAACAGTCGAAGAATAGAACCGCCGCCTTTCTTGCGTCTTCGCACTCCCGTTCCGCGCCAGCGATGGATTTCGCTGGGCCGGCAGCCGAATCTACAACCGGTGCCGAAAGAAGAGGAGGACTGTAGTACGCCACGAACAGCAGTCGCAGCCGCCGAACATCTTAGCGCTGCACAACCAACATCAGCATTCTCGCCACAAGGTCCTTTTTAGGGACACCAAAAACACTAGAGGGTACGGTTGGCGCCATTTGTCATGCTGCAAGCCTTTTGTCCTGTGACACTCTATAAAATCATCTGCAAGGGCACACCGTTAAAAACATATTTACGAACACGCAATTTCGGAGAAAATCCGTTTTGTGGTAGAGTTATTGCTCACGGTTAGCGATCAATTTTAAAGCTCATTTCACAGCTTCGTTTTGCAATTACGTTTTAGTGATCTTTCACAGATATCTTGAGCCAACCATATTTTAAGCTAATTGAGAGCTTACGCTAAGAAGTTTTATTCTTTGGCAAAGTGAGTTTTTTTTAGGGAAGTTAACATTATCGGTTACACAGAAACATAGAGAAATTTTCTGTGTAACAGGGTTATGCCAATACGTAACTGCTACCTTATAAGTTCCTTTTTCTACATTGTACCGATGTGTTAGAGATGTAACATATCTGTTTTTATGAGAACTTGCTTTACACATTTTCTAAGAATACACAATTTCGGAGAAAATCCGTTTTCTGGTAGAGTTATTGCTCACGGTTAGCGATCACTTTTAAAGCTTACTTCACAGCTTCCTTTTGCAATTACATTTTAGCGATCTTTCATAGATATATTCAGCGGGCTACATGTTACGCTAATTTAGAGCTTACGGTAAGAAAGCACTTTTTTTAGGGAAGATGAAATTATCGATTACACTCAAACATATAGATAAAATAGAAAAGTATCTACAGGGTTATGCCAATACGTAACTGCTACCTAATAAGTTCCTTTTCCTACATAGTATCGATATGGTTGAAACGTAACATATCTGCTTTTTATGAGAATTTGATTTACATACCAGTTTTACGCATTTCCACTGACAAAATGTTGATAGGTTTTACTATGACTCCGGTGAAAAGTCCAGTAGAGTCAACGTCTTTACAATTGTATAATTACTGTAATTAAAATGCTACGTAAAAAGCGTTAAGATAACCCTTAATTTGCTCTTTACAAACTGCGAAAGCGACAGCGTTTTATTTTGTGCGCCGTCAGTTTGGATCTTGGTTCTAAAGGAAGTGTCCAGTAAAAACAAAGTTACAGATAAATTGAAACATCTTGTAGCAGGTATCAAGTTTTAATTACCTTGTAAGAGATATATCTCCCGCAGTTGATTGTGATGTCGAAAATAAACTTAATAAATTTAAACATATGTGTTGGAAAATCCATAGACTCTTAAAATGTAAAACTAGGGAAAACGCTAACCTTAAGTTTTATAAGACTATGGCTGTACCAGGGGCGCTGCACAGTGGGGCCGAATGCCAAAAACTGGCCAAAATATGAAGGCATTTATAAATCGATCTAGAATTGGTACTTATAGGTTTTGGGGTCGCTGATTCCGAATCTGAAATCCAAATTTCAAAAAACAAAATGGCGGATCCCAAATGGCGGACAAAATAGTAAAATATCATATTTCTCCCCCATAAAGGATTGCTTATAGGTTTTTGTGGTCGCTGATTACGAATCTGAAGTTCAAATTTCCAAAAGCCAAATGGCGGTTCCAATATAGCGGACAAAATTGGAAAAATTAATTGTTTATTGCTTTGTGGGGTCAATAAATAATAAATATTCAAAAACAATTTCAGGCAAAGAATATAAACAGATATTGATTAATAATGTTAATATATTTAAAATTAATTATTGAATATTAAAAATTAAGATAATTTACAAGGGACAATATATAATTATTGTGATAATTAATATTGTAATTGAACATAGACTTACGCGAGTTAGATAAGTAGCCTATTAGAAAGTAAATGTAATAATGAAGAACAGGAAAAAGAATTAGGATGTATGAAAGAATAGGATGGTGTATTTTAGAAAAAAAGGTTTGCTCAAAATATTTTAAGTTAATTAGGAAAACCAGTGTAACACAAAAATGCTGCTAACTATTAAAATATTTATATACAATACTGTAATTATATTATTTATTCAGAATTAATTCTGATTAAACATTTATTTTAAAAAGTATTAAAAATTACTTGAGAAATATATATTGTATTACGTCCAAGGAATATAAATGTTGAAAAAAATGACATTTTTATCGTTTTAAATTTTACTAGGCCTAATCTATGCAAATAAGTTGATGTTAAAAAAAGAAACAGAAATTTTCAATATCAAATGAAATCAGATATTCCATACAATATTTTGCAAAAAAAAATAAAACTCGAATTTTTTTACCAAAATATCTTACTGATTTTCGCAAAAGGCTTAATCAAAATTTTCTTTTTTTCATAAACTAATTCGAGAAGTCTGCGGTTTCTGAAAAAAATATTAATAAAAAATTGTTAATTTTTTTACTTTTACACATTTTGTACGTTTGGGGGTTTTCCGAAGAAAGCGTTTCATGAACAAATTAAAGGCAGTTTTGCAAAATAAATTTTGCTCTTTGTCTAATAAGCCTCCGATAGACGCGCGCTATAGAGCGCCATAACGCAATGCGCACATTCGACTACACTTGTCTCATGAAAGATCCCATGCACCTGCTATGATTTGTGAGTGCCTAAAACTAGAGGCAGGTTTTCCCTACGTAAGCAAATCACCACATTTTAAGCGAGTCGAGACGTTCTATCTCGTTTTCACTTACATAGGGTAAACAGTATGCTTCACGACATATTACGACATGCTTTACTTTTCGTGAAGATTGAAGAATATAAATTTAATTTTCTAAAATCTGTGGCTGTTGTTGACAGATAATATAAATAGTTTACTGCAAAAACCTTTATATTTCAAAAGACATAGCAAGTGAAAATGAGTTTCACGGGAGGCATCTCCTGTTGTTGGTGCCACGCGACTAACATAGCGTTAAACAAATTAACGTTAGGCCTATATATATTTTAGATCCATGCTTCTATACGTGTATATATGTATTGTGCTACTTTAAGCTACTGGTCATTAGTTTTGTTCGTTAGTACATAGTTAATAGTACATAGTTAAGTAACTAACTAACTATGTACATAGTTAGTACATAGTTAACTTCACATAAAATAGGTTTTTCCATCCAACTCTGCTTGATTATATTACTTTTTTATTATTAAAAACATGTTTTCTGCATAAGTAATGTAATTATTTTACGAGACAAACATTTACATATATCACTTTGCTTATTTTTTGTTAACTTTAATGAAACATATGTGATGTCTACGTACTTTTGGCTAATGATTCCATTTTATAGAATTAAAATCGGACGATTTATTGAGTTTCTAGGACTTTTAACAGAGACGCAGTGTCGACACACCACTGCGTGCTGAACTTGCCAGGTCTCTTTACAATTGTTTTTTTCAGGGTTGGTGAGAGATTTTTTCGACCATTCACCTGTACACGCTGAATCCCGGACTGTTGCTCTAACCATCCTTATAATTCAAACGACCTAAAATGTAACTTTATTTTTCGACTTTTGGCCAGCTTTTAGGTTTTTATCCCCACTGTATGGGAGTGAGACCTGGGTACTTTCACAGAGAGACAGAGGGAAGGTTATATCAGAAAAAATGAAATTTCTCAGGTTGGTGTAACCATTTGGGAAGAATTCGATCTCCTTTCCAAGCTTGTAATGAATTGTAAATCCACAGGATATCTTAGTTTGGAGCGTCCGAAAATGACGAAACAGGCAGTGTAGCCTAATCCGTGAAGTGGAGATGATAATGAATCTTGATTATACTAGCTTAAGATTGGGTTACTTTTTCTAAACGAAGAAAAACTGAAACAAAATAATTTTCTAATACGTGTTAGAGTTCTCATTATCCGTCTAACTGTACTTGACTTTATTTCAATTATAAAAACTATAAACCAATACCGTTATTATTATAAGATTTAAAATCTCTAGCAACTGAACTATGCCTTTACGTAAGGTTCTCTTCCATAGCATTAAACATAAGTATATATGAATGTGAGTGTGCATGAAAATAATATATACACAAAAATTTTACACCGTATTGTTGGTTTTCTTGTAAATGTATCAATTTAATACTCCAATTTTGATATTACATAATTGAGTTTTCCATAAATCATTCTTGATAATCTCCAAGATAAGATTCAATTTTGATATTACGGGTCATTCGAGAGGCTAGTTGGCGGTTTCCGTTTTGTCGGATTGTGGGTGTCCTGATCCACTTGGGGAAGGATCTTCCTCGTCAGTTGAGGTAAGTGTAAATAGTCCATTTTGCACGTTGAGTGCTTCAGGAGGCTCATGCGTGGGTATGATATCGAGTGCCACTGCTGATGCCAGCACAAGCACACAAACAAACAACTGAAACGAAATAAAAAACTTAAATAAATTTCAGAGTATGCAGTAAGCATGCACAGTATTTTTACATTCGTATTTTTACTGAAAACAAATATTTTTAGTACTTTCTATACTGTATCGCAATAAATATTGTTTTAGACACACACCAATCACATAGTTACTATAGGCCTATTTATACACTGTTGCAGCATAGTTACATAGGGTTATTGTGGCACCTAATTTGATTGGATTCACTCTGTACTTAAAGGCCGCCTTACTGTGATAATATAAGAGGAATCTTCCAGTAAATTCACTGTGATGCTTTCAGAGAATAGTTGGATTGGATTTCCGGTGGTGCTTGAGAAGTTGTTATTGTCAATAAACTAGAAGCAAAATATTTTCAACACTAGTTTGACTGGGTTCGGTGGCAGTTGAAGACACATATCTCAGCTGGATACACGGTGGTACTAGAAGCACTAAGTACTCTGCGTTTAGTTTCGATTGAGCTCAGGTTGGTACTTTGGACACTTGTTTCGATTAGGTTCTCGGTGACAGTAGAGACACTAGTTCAAATAATTCACTACGTTACTTTTCGGTTCCGACTGAGTTCACGGTGGTCATTTTGGACGCTATTTTCAATTGGATTCACAGTTGGATAGTGTTCATTGTGGCACCTAATTTTGTTTGGGCTTGCAATGATAGTCTTAGACACTAGTTTGGATTGTATTCATTGTTATAGTTAGAGACAATAATTTGATTGCATTTGGGGCGGTAACTGACGGCAGTTGTGTCTGTTAAATTCACTAAGCATTCGAAGTGACTACGAAAAGATGAGAAATAATTTTAATTTATTGCTACACCACACTTCCTTCAGCAAGGTTGCAACGTGCGTTCAGTCAAGTTGGAGACCATTTTGTTGATTTATTAAAGCTATAATTTTACCACGCTAGCAGCCAACGATATTTTAACGACGATCTCAAGGATCACGAACTTGGAACACAGAAATCAATTATGGAATTCCAAAGAAACGAATACACACATTTTATTTATTCTTAAATGAAACAGAATACTTATAGTTCAAAAGGTCTCCTAAACAGTTGGCCAGTAGCCTCTGTCACAAATAGTGATAAAGTCACCAAGTTATAATAGAGACTACAATAACCCGCAACACTAAAGAACAATTAAAAACATTTAATAACAAAAATCTATTATAAAAATCTGACGATATTAAAAATAAACTCTCCGGAATGAGGAAAACAAAAAACCAACAAACGTCATTATTGAAACATTCTTAATTTAGTCAGGAAATAGCACACTAAATAGACTATGGACTACGGGCGCGCAAACACACACACTTGCCCTGAAATTATGTTTTACGTTTAAAAATTTCTTGTTTGTACTATTTTCAAGTAAGTTTAAACAATTTCTAAGTAAAAAGTAAATTAAGTAAATCAGTAGTCACAAAACAAAAATGTTTACCACATTTGCATAGAAGACAACAAAAAAGCTGCAGGAACAACCCAGTAAATAGAAAAACATAAACACAAAATCTTTTAAAGTACACAGGGCTTAACGAATCTAGTTTTTTTATTACTGGGGAAAAATTCTTTGAAGAATTAATAATAAAATGAACAAGTTTTACTTCAATGAAGTCCATTTTTTACAAATAAGAACATAAATTAAAAATTTTAATGCCAAATGAATGTAAATTAAATCACGGGACACATTAATATAGAATGTTGGAAATTGTAATAATGCATATGAAGTCTTATTTACTCTATCGTTTACTAAATACTTATAAACCATCTTAATGTAATCACATTGACTACAGTGAGATTACCTATGAACACAGTTGAATTAACTCGCAACTACTTACCCAAATAAATTTCGACATGTTCGGACGTGTTTCTTCTTTAAATAAAACTAAATAATTTTTTCAGCTTTTATATATGAACTCGATGTGTGTGTGTGTGAGTGTGCGCGCGCGAGCGCGTGCGCTCAAGTTAGAAGAAATGTGCATGCTTATGCGAGCAAACAATATAATTTCAAGGTTATTTTTTGTTTTCTGGAAACCATATGTTCCAATATGGAGACATATTTCGTACTTTGATAAAGTACGTTATCAAACGTACATGTCGCATATGTGACACGCACATGTGTCAAACTGACATATCGATTCATCTTTTATGATAAATCTTATCAGAATGATCACTGTTGCACACCACTATATAACAATTATTCCGATTAGCGCGTTCAAGCTTCACAGCTCATCGTCAGATCGGGAATAGACAGGAAATATGTGAAACCCAGCCCTTCACCCCTCTCCACCACCCTGCTCACCCACAACAAACTAAAAATTAATGACCCTTCCCCACCCCCTAAACTCTGTCTTCTGTGGGTGAGCAGGGTGGTGGAGAGGGGTGAAGGGTTGGGTTTCACATATTTCCTGTCTATTCCCGGTCTGACGATGAGCTGTGAAGCTTGAAAGCGCTAATCGGAATAATTTTTATATAGTGGTGTGCAACAGTGATCATTCTGATTGTGATTTCAACCACTAACACAAATTTCTTCATAAATCTTATGTCAACTCTTTTTCAAATTTGTATGCATTTATCGGCTATCAAGGTATAATAAGTGACATGTTTACTCTTATGTATGACACTATAGTACTTGCCCGTTGAATGCCATACACTGTCTGAGAAAGGACATACTATTATAAGAATATTGTCTATGATAAAGATCTCCTAGACGTAGGAAACAATCCAAAGTACATGATAGACAATAACGTATGAAAATACCTGCGGTAACTCATTTTTCATGTTTTTATATGTTTATACAACTAATGAGAATTACGTAATTAGTTCAACTAATGAGTCTTTACCAAGTCGCCTAAAATTATGTAGATCTGTTTTAACTAAATATTTAGCAATATAACTTTAAGAGCTGCTCAAGTCGTTCTTATGAATATCATTTTCAGATGAATGTTACACACTGTCTTACAAATGTTGTATCAGAAATTAATAGGCTAAAATGCTTCCTGTTAATTATAAAGATCTAATCAACCATTTTGTAGCTTTAAAAAGAGAGTCTCATGGTTCATGAAAATCTATGACAGCAATCCCTAAACTTATTATTATGCAAAATGCATAATTATTTTACTAACCTTCATGAAGATGATTATTTAAGACCTGAAGGTAATATTTCAAGAATTTAACAGAATGAAGTAAATACAACTATTATATTAACGACTCGGAACACAATTTTTTTATAAGTAGAAGCATAAAGTTTTACCTTACAGCCTGAACCGGTTTTCGATTTTAAAAGGTTTCTTCAGACGCTGTCCGTCCTGTTGTGGGCGACGGAATCGAATTTCGAAAGATCGATGCTGTGTGTGTGGGGTGAGATATGTTCGAATAATGCGTGCGAATTGAATTGTGTCTGTTCGTTTAGGATGTCGTTTTTATTTGTTTTCGTGTGTTTGTATATTTCCAATTGTTCTAGATTGTCTAGTTTTCGGCCTTTTGTGTGTACGTGTAGAATGTTCATGTTATTGTCGATGTTTTTATAGGTGTGGTTTGCTTCAATGGGGTGGTTTGCAAAGGTGGATTCTGTAGTGGAGTGGAGTGCCTTTGTGTGTTCAATGTATCTCTGTTTGAAGCTACGTCCTGTGTTAGCATATGACACTTCCAACATATTAATATAAACCCTCACTGTATCTACTTTTTTGTTGGTGAAGTTGATATTACCTGCTTTGGATTCATTAAGTTTGATTCTCCACCGTTTGGTCCGTGCACAGACTTCTACGATAGAGCTCTGGACCTTGTGCGCTGCTGCTTCAACCTCGTCGCCCACTGTAGGATCGCAGTATCGTCAGCAAATGTTGCCACGGTAACTTCCTCACAATTAGGCAAAGCCCTCGTGTACAATGGGTCCCAGCGCACCGGGTGGGCCTTGCGGAACACCCGCCGAAATCCTCTTCATTTCTGAGTACTCGTTCCCACGCTTAACACGAAAATATCGGTCCCAAACGCATTTAAACAAAAATTATGGAACAAATCTCTATAAAATCATCTGTAAGAACAAACCGTTAAAAAACATATTTACGAACACACAATTTCGGAGAAAATCCGTTTTTTGGTAGAGTTATTGCTCACGGTTAGCGATCGCTTTTAAAGCTCACTTCACAGCATAATTTTGCAATTACGTTTTATTGATCTTTCATAGATATCTTGAGCCATCCATATTTTAAGCTAATTGAGAGCTTACGTTAAGAAGTTTTATTCTTAGGCAAAGTGAGTTCTTTTTAGGGAAGTTAACATTATCGGTTACATAGAAACATAGAGAATTGTTCTGTGTAACAGGGTTATGCCAATACTGCTAGAATATGTTCCATATTCTACATTGTACCGATGTGTTAGAGATGTAATATATCTGCTTTTTATGAGAACTTGCTTTACACATTTTCGGAGAACACACAATGTCGGAGAAAATCCGTTTTGTGGTAGAGTTATTGCTCACGGTTAGCGATCGCTTTTAAAGCTTAGTTCACAGATCCTTTTGCAATTACGTTTTAGCGATTTTCATAGATATATTTAGCGGGCTACATGTTACGCTAATTTAGAGCTTACGGTAAGAAAGCACTTTTTTTAGGGAAGATGACATTTTCGATTGCACACAAACATATAGATAAGGTAGAACAAAATATCTACAGGGTTCTGCCAATACGTAACTGCTACGTTATAAGTTCCTTTTCTACATAGTACCGATATGGTAGAAACGTAAAATATCTGCTTTTTATGAGAATTTGATTTACATACCAGTTTTACGCATTTCCACTGACAAAATATTGATAGGTTTTACTATGACTCCGGTGAAAAGTCCAGTAGATGCTATGCCTTTCCGATTGTATAATTACTGTAATTACAATACTACGAAAAAAGCGTTAAGATAACCCTTAATTTGCTCTTTACAAACTGCGAATGGGACAAAGTTTAATTTTGTGCGCCGTCAGTTTGGTTTTCGGTACTAAAGGAAGTATTCCGTACAAACAAAGATAGAGATGAATAGAAACATCTTGGAGCAGGTATCAAGTTTTAATTACCTCGTATGAGAAATCTCTCCCGAAGTTGATTGTGATGTCGAAAATAAACTTAATAAATTTAAACATATATGTGGGAAAATCCATAGAATCTTAAAATATAAAACTAGGGAAACCCCTAAGCTTAAGTTTTGTAAGACTATGGCTGTACCAGGGGCGCTGCACAGTGGGGCGAATGCCGAAAAGCTGGCCAAAATATGAAGGCATTTATAAATCGATTTAGAATTGGTATTTATAGGTTTTGGGGGTCTCTGATTCCGAATCTGAAATCCAAATTTCAAAAAATAAAATGGCGGGTCCAATATGTTGGACAAAAATAGTAAAATATCATATTTCTCCCCCAAAAAGGATTGCTTATAGGTTTTTATGGTCGCTGATTACGAATCTGAAGTTCAAAATTCATAAAATAAAATGGCGGTTCCAATATGGCGGACAAAAATTGGAAAAAATGAATTGTTTATTGCTTTGTGGGGTCAATAAATACTAAATATTCAAAAACAATTTCAGGCAAAGCATATATACAGATATTGATTAATAATGCTAATATATTTAAAATTAATTATTGCATATTAAAAATTAAGATAATTTACAAGGGACAATATATAATTATTGTAATAATAATTATTATTGTAATTGAACATAGACTTACGCAAGTTAGATAAGTAGCCTATTCGAAAGTAAATGTAATAATGAAGAACAAGAAAAAGAATTAGGATGTATGAAAGAATAGGATGGTGTATTTTAGAAAAAATGATTACTCAAAATATTTTAAGTTAATTAAGAAAACCACTGTAACACAAAAGTGCTCCTAACTATTGAAATATTTATATAAAATACTATAATTAAATGATTTATTCAGAATTAATTCCGATTAAATATTTATTGAAAAAAGTATAAAAAATTAATTGAGAAATATATATTGTATTACGTCCAAGAAATATAAATGTTGAAAAAAATGGCATTTTTGTCGTTTTAAATTTTACTAGGCCTAATCTATGCAAATAAGTTGAGGTTAAAAAAAAAAGAAACGGAATTTTTCAGTATCAAATGAAAACAGATATTCCATACAATATTTTGCAACAAAAAATAAAACTCGAATTTTTTTACCAAAATATCTTACTGATTTTCGCAAAAGCCTTAATCACAATTTTCGTTTTTTTCATCAATTATTTCAAAAAATGTGCGGTTTCTGAAAAAAAATTAACAAACAATTGTTAATTTTTTTACTTTATACATTTTGTACGTTTGAGGTTTTCTGAAGAAAGCGTTTCATGAACAAATTAAAGGCGGTTTTGCAAAATAAATTTTGCTCTTTGTCTAATAAGCCTCCGATAGACGCGCGCTATAGAGCGCCACAACGCATTGCGCACATTCGACTACCCTTGTCTCATGAAAGATCCCATGCACCTGCTACGATTTGTGAGTGCCTAAAACTAGAGGCAGGTTCTTCCTACGTAAGCAAATCACCACGTTTTAAGCCAGTCAAGACATTCTATCTCTTTTTCACTTACATACGGTAAACAGTATGCTTCACGACATATTACGACATGCTTTACTTTTTCGTGCAGATTGAAGAATATAAATTTAATTTTCTAAGTTCTGTGGGTGTTGTTGAAAGATAATATAAATAGTTTACTGCAAAAACCTTTATATTTCAAAAGACATAGCAAGTGAAAATGAGTTAAACGGGAGCATTCTCCTCTTGTTGGTGCCACGCGACTAACATAGCGTTAAACAAATTAACGTTATATATGTTTCAGATCCATGCTTCTATACGTGTATATATATTCCATATATGTTATATATGTATTGTGCTACTTGAGGCTACTGGTCGTTAGTTGTGTTCGTTAGTACATTTTATAAGCTTCACATAAAATATTTTTTTCCATCCAACTCTGCTTGATTATATTACTTTCTTATTATTAAAACATGTTTTCTGCATAAATAATGTAATTCTTTTTACGAGCCAAACATTTGCATATAACACTTTGCTTGTTTTTTCAACTTTCATGAAACGTATGTGATGTGTACGTATTTTTGGCTAATGATTCTATTTTGTAGAATTAAAATCGGACGATTTATCGAGTTTCTAGGACTTTTAACACAGACGCAGTGTCGACTCACTACTGCGTGCTGAACGGGCTTCTTGCGAGAAGGTCTCTTTACAATTGTTTTTTTCAGGGTTGGTGAGAAATTATTTCGACCATTCACCTGTACACGCTGAATCCCGGACTGTTACTCTAACCATCCTTATAATTCAAACGACCTAAAAGGTAACTTTATTTTTCGACTTTTGGCCAGGTTTTAGGTTTTTGGCCCCACTGTGCAATGTATGAGAGTGATACCTGGGTACTTTCGCAGAGAGACAGAGGGAAGGTTACACCAGAAGAAATGAAATTTCTCAGGCTGGTGTAACCATTTAGGAAGAACTCGATCTCCTTTGCAAACTTGCAATGAAATGTAATTCCACAGGGTATCTTAATTTGGAGCGTCCGAGAATGAGGTGGTTTCCGAAACAGGCAGTGTAGCCTAATCCGTGAAGTGGAGATGATGTTGAATCTTGATTATACTAGCTTAATATTGGGATACTTTTTCTAAACGAACAAAAACTGAAACAATATAATATTCTAATACGTGTTAGAGTTCTCATTATCCGTCTAACTGTACTTGACTTTATTTCAATTATAAAAACTTTAAATCAATATCGTTATTATTACAAGATTTAAAATCTCTAGCAACTGAACTCTGCCTTTACGTAAGGTTCACTTCCATACCATTACACATGAGTATTTATCAATGTGAGTGTGCATGAATATAATATATACTGAAAAATTTTACACTGTATTGTTGGTTTTACTTGTAAATGTATCAAATTATTACTCCAATTTTGATATTACATAATTGAGTTTTCCATAAATCATTCTTAATTGTCTTCAAGATAAGATTCAATTTTGCCAATACGTGTCATTCAAGGGGGGGAAGAGGGGGGGATTGATTTCCGCCTTTGGGCTTGTGTCCTGGTCTTTTTGAGGATTGTCCTGACTATTGAATTGTGATAAGTGTATCCAGTCTATTTTGCACGTTGAGTGCCACTTCATCAGTCTCCTTCGGTTGTTGGACGCCGAGTGCCACCGCTGATGCCACCACAAGCACACAAACAAACAACTGAAACGAAATACAAAACTTAAATAAATTTCAGAGTATGCAGTAAGCATGCACAGTATTTTTCATTCATATTTTTACTGAGAACAAATATTTTTAGTACTTTCTATACTGTATCGCAATAAATATTGTTTTAGACACACACCAATCACATAGTTACTATTGGCCTATTTATACACTGTTGCAGCATAGTTGCACAGGGTTATTGTGGCACCTATTTTGATTGGATTCACTGTCGTAATTGAAGGCTGCCTTACTGTGATAATATAAGAGGATTCTTCCACTAAATTTACTGTGATGCTTTCAGAAACTAGTTGGATTGGATTTCCGGTGGTGCGTGAGAAGTTGCTATTGTCAATAAACTAGAAGCTAAATATTTTCAACACTAGTTTGACTGGGTTCGGTGGCAGTTGAAGACACCAATCTCAGCTGGATACACGGTGGTACTAGAAGCACTAAGTAGACTGCGTTTAGTTTCGATTGGGCTCAGGTTGGTACTTTGGAGACTAGTTTCGATTAGGTTCTTGGTGACAGTAGAGAGACTACTTCAAACAATTCATTACGTTACTTTTCGGTTCCGACTGAGTTCACGGTGGTCATTTTGGACACTATTTTCAATTGGATTCGCAGTTGGATAGTGTTCATTGTGGCATCTAATTTTGTTGGGCTTAGACACTAGTTTGGATTGTATTCGTTGTTATATTTAGAGACAATAATTTGATTGCATTGGGGGCGGTAATTGACGCCAGTTGTGTCTATTAAATTCACTTAGCATTCAAAGTGACTACGAAAAGATGAGAAATAATTTTAATTTATTACTACTCCACACTTCCATCTGCAAGGTTGTTGTACCATGCGTTTAATCACGTTGGAGACCATTTTGTTGATTTAAATAAAGCTATAATATGAACACGCTAGCAGCCAACGAAATTTTAACGACGATCTCAAGGATCACGAACTTGGAACAGAGAAATCAATTATGGAATTCCAAAGAAACGAATACACACATTTTATTTACTCTTAAATGAAACAAAATACTTATAGTTCAAAAGGTCTCCTAAACAGCTGTCCAGTAGCCTCTGTCACAAATAGTGATAAAGTCACCAAGTTACAATAGATACTACAATAACCCGCAACACAAAGGAACAATTAAAAACATTTCATAAAAAAAATCTATTATAAAAAATCTGACGATACCAAAAATAAACTCTCCGAAATGAGGAAAACAAAAATCCAACAAACGTCATTAGTGAAACATTCTTAATTTAGTCTGGAAATAGCACACTAAACAGCCTACGGACTACGGGCGCGCAAACACACACACTTGCCCTGAAATTATGTTTTACGTTTAAAAATTTCTTGTTTGTACTATTTTCAAGTAAGGTTAAACAATTTTTAAATAAAAAATAAATTAAGTAAATCAGTGGTCACAAAACAAAAATATTTACCTATCAGCAGTGGCACTCCATGTCCAACACCCGCAGGAGACGCGGATATCTCACAGGCAAATTTCCATGCCAATCCGGCAAAAAGTATCATGAATGATTTATGGAAAACTCAATTAAGTAATGTCTAAATTGTCGTAATAAATTGATACACTTACAAGTAAAAACAACAATAAGGTGTACAATTATTTTCAGTATATATTATTTTTATACACACACACTTTGACAAGTATTCCTGTCTAAATGCTATGGAAGTGAACGTTACGTATAGGCAAAAATCAGTTTCTAGAGAATTTAAATTATTTTAATATTAACGATACTATTGATTTAAAGTATTATAATTACAATAAAGACAAATACAGTTCGACGGATAATGATAACTGTAACGTCTATTAGAAAATTATTTTGCTTCAGTTTTTCTTCGTTTAGAAAAAATATCCAAATCATAAGCTAGTAGAATAAAGATTCATCATCACCATCATTATCATCATCATCATCAACATCATCTCCACTTCACGGATTAGGATATACTGCCTGTTTCGGAAACCACCTCATTCTTGGACGCTACAAACTAAGATACCCTGTGGGTTTACAATTCATTGCAAGTTTGGTATAGCGATCGAATTCTTCCCAAATGGTTACACCAACCTGAGAAATTTCATTTCACTGATGTAACCTTCCATCTGTCTCTCTGTGACAGTATCCACGTCTCACTCCGATACAGCGCCACTGGTACAGCCATATGTCATAAGCTTAGTGTCTTCCCTAGTTTTATATATCTTATTTTGCAATGTAAATGGTAGACTTCAAGTTGCAGAGGCAGTTACGCAGTTCAGTAAGAATCCTACTGCTAATTAGTTAAATGTTTAAAAGATAAACGACAAACTTTAAAAAGAGGAAAGACGAAAACTTTTGTTTATGTAAAGAAATATCTACCCTACTTTGGACTGAGAATGCAGTTAGAAACTTCCTCTTTTTATTCAAAGGTAAGCACAGAAGTTTATGACACATTTATGGGAAAACTTATGTATTCATAGTAAATGTGAACATTCAGATCACGCATAAAGTGGTCTATACAACATATTGTCAGGAGGATTATATTGTTATATTAATAGCTAGCGGAATGTTGTCGTAATGTAGAATTATTCGCGAATATACTGTATTAGACGCGCCTTGAGCCTATAACTTATATAGATGGGGATCCAGATATTACTGTAAGAAATACTAAACTGTTACATTGAAAACGCTTGTTACGCCATAATAGAAGAGATTATGCCATAGTTGTTATGACGTTAGTAACATTACTCTCAATATTAATACCACTTGATAACGTATCAAAGTTTTGAGAAATATATCTTTAAGGTTGGTATACCACGTGCATATCACACTCATGCGAGACTGCAGTGTACACCTGTACAATAACTACATGGATACTAAGAGCTGACGAAGCACTAAAAACTTTTAATATATTCACCATTACTATAAATGCACTATTAATTTATTATTGTGTTTCATTTTTTTTCACCGGTGTTCTTAAAAATGCACAAACATTGCTAAAGAGTTGAATAGCATTATATAGCTTACCTACATTAAATTTAGTAAGAAACATACCACTACACTTTAAACTTACACTGTTTACACTACTAAGCTTTTTTAAAGTTAAATATTTAACGGCTGTGTGCCATAACATTACATTTTCAAGTGCCAAATCTTTGTGAGTTTATACAAAACAACTCATTACTTTAAAGTAAGTGTGTAAGTAAGTGTGTTTCAACATAAACTTACAAGGAATTCCATAATTGATAGAAGTGTAAGATATTTTTCGCCAGCAAACATCGAAGATACATGTATCTGATAGAAAACTTATGACGGGCGTACGTGCAAACATGTTTATTTATTTATTTTCTTCTTCTTTGTCTTCGATAAATATATTTTTGAGATTGAAATTGTAAGAAATGAATTTGCTGCTAATTGCCGCGTTCTAATCGCTTATTAAATAATATCTGAAGCCGCGCGGTGCCATTCCCCAACCCTGTAGGTCGGTTGCGATTTTTCTTCGTACAAAACCGAAAGAATATTTCTAATTTTGTCCAGTACTTTGGAGGAGAAAGCTCAGGCACTGATTGAGACTACTCTTGAGTGGCATGAGGAAAGGAGGAATGAGAAGTTGCAGCATAATGCAGTAAGTTGAAAGTAGAGTAGGAGATAAAACATTAAGATGCTGGTGCAGAGATTACTCCAGCGTGTAATGTTATATCACACATCGTCTCCTCAGCAGTCACCTTCACCCTCTATCATACTATACGTCGTGACAGGTCGGTATATATAAGTATGTATATAAGTGACATTGTGTTTCTATTCGGTCGCTGGTTGTTTTCTACCTGTCTCAGTATGATTCGACTTATTTTTATCAATTAACTGTCGAAATCTAAACATTTTGAAGGAGGCTTTAATTTAAACCAGACATGAAGTTTCCAGGAAGATGAACCTCTTGGACTATAGAATGATTTACGTGATTACGCCAGTTGCGTAATGTGCTGTTGATGTGTAAGGTATTTCCATTCTTCTTCTTCTTCTTCTTCTTCTTCTTCTTCTTCTTCTTCTTCTTCTTCTTCTTCTTCTTCTTCTTCTTCTTCTTCTTCTTCTTCTTCTTCTTCTTCTTCTTCTATTACTAGCATCTTACACCTTTGTGATTAATTCACTACCCACATAAAATTCATATGATAATTAGTACGGGTTCACTCTTTCCCGTGCCCGCAGTATCCTTTCCTTTCCTTTTCCTGGCGTTACAACCCAGCTTGGGTTTCAGCCTGCTCAATGACTTTCTTCCATTCCGCCCTCTCATTACACATTCGTCTTTATCCCCTCACGTTCATGCATCTCAAATCATCCTTCACGTCATTCAACCATCTCTTTCTGAGTCTGCCTCTAATTCTGCTTCCTGCCGATTTCCAATCTGCCATTTTCTTAGTCATTCTTCAGTCTTACGTGGCCCAGCCACTGAAGCCTCCTACTCTTAAGCACGGCAGTATCACAACCTGGTAAAACATATCTCCGGGTCGCCGTCTCCAGAAGCCTAAACTTAAGCGGATCACTTCCTCCTACTTGACAATGGTCCATATTGCTATCATAGGGAGTGGCTATCGATCTTCCGTCTAGTCCCAGGATCACGTCGACAAGATCACAATAAAGTAGAGTCTTGACTGAGAGAGACTAAGGCTTCAGTGAGAGATATTTCTAATAATGGGAAATAGTGAACTATAACGCACATGCAACCCGAACAAAGAAAACTTTCCTGAAGTTCTTTCAAACTTTTAAGACATTTAAAATAATGGTGATAACAGGATTTAAGAGTGTTTGCTTAGACAGAATTACCAAAAAATTCCACTTTGAAAGTGGTGATATATAAGCTATAGATATAAGTGGTAGATATATGGTTTATAATATAGCTTACTAAATCATTAAACGTTTGTTCGATATCTAAGAAAATAAACAAAATTGTGGGTTTCCAAGAAGGAGATCAGGTCTGGTTGTTCAACACAAAGCGCAGTCGTGGTCGCTCACCTAAGTTGCAAACTAACGGGAAAGAACCCTATACTGTGAAAAAAAGGATCAACGATGTTGTTTATTGCATTCAACAGGAAGTACAGCGAAAGTTCAAGGTCGTCCACCTAGATCGCCTATCTAAGAATTTCTTCAGAGACGGTTTGCCAGTTCGGGAGGAACAGGCTTAAGGATGGGGGAGTGTTACGACATCACAGAACAAGCTACGTGTTTATCGAATGTTCCAGAGGAATCCGGAATATAACGTTCATGTGGGGGGCGTTCATGTGGTTATTTGTTAAGTGTTGTGTTTTACAGTCGGACGGTATATTGTAATACAATTGTGTTTTAATATTAGTTGACATTTATTTGCGTGCGAACAATTTTTATTTGATTCATTATAAGAGACTGTGTTGTTAATTACGAACAGTTTAACTGTGAAAATTAAAACTGGTGATTAGTGACTTAATTGGTGTCTTGTAATTTGTTTTCCACTGTACCTACGACGATCAAGTAGACCGTTGTAACAATATTTACTATTTCCTCCTCCTTATATGGCGCTAAATCCTGAAGAGGCTTCTGGCCTCTTCTATCCTGACTCTCCAACTCTCTCACTCCGTAGTAAAGGACATCCATCCTCGTACTCCCAACATCTCTCTTCCATCCACAGCGACAGCATCTTCCCATTTTTACTTTGGAGAGCCTTTTGGTCTTTTGCCATCTGTACTCCCCATAAGGACTCTTTTAGGTGTTCGTTTGTCCTACATTCTTCTGACTTATCCAGCCCATTGCAGTCTGCTCAGTTTTACGTACACTTCTACAATTGGGTATTTATAGTCCAACCCGTGCAAATGCAAACTTTCCTGAAAAGTACTCTTACTATTCGTTACCTTGTTAAATACATTATATTATTTGGGAAATACAATTTTTTGCGTGCGATAGATAATGGTGTAGAAAATAAGTGAATAGATAATTTCACTCCTGAATTAATTCTAAGGGTTATTTTTCTAAGGTAAATAAACTTGTTGATTTGTATCCAGGGAAAGAATTGTTGCATAGATTATTAAATTATAGTGAATGGTTTATTTTCTATAAACCTGTCAGTTTCGTGGCTTTCGTAAAAGAGCAAAAAGTCAAATATAGTGTTTGTGTAGGTTTTTATAAAACTTTACATATTTTAATCAAAAATAGACGATTTATCGCCAAAAGCAAAATAATTTTTATTCGTTAATTCTGATAGGTATAAAAGGAAACAGCTACTTGATTAAGGGTATATGAACATTTGTTTTACATATTTTCTCCGCATTTTCGTATTGTTCCTAATGCAAATTTTTCCTAATTTTTTGCAAAAATTTATTACTCTACAATAATAAAATTGAATGAATTAAGGGAATGAATCACTGACCAAAAGCGCTTTGCAGGTTTAAGGTAAATTTTGTAATAAAATATGTATAAAGTGAATATAATAATTGAATTTATATTTTTATGGAGTTTCACATCTCAGTTTCTACTCATATTACATATATTATATATATACTTATAGTCAATTTTATATCAGTATCAAAATTATATCAGTTTACATTATAAAATATATTTTTTCCCACGTTACAACATTACTCTATCTTAGCAATACTATTCTGGTTACATTAAGAACAATGTTTAGACGTACAGTGACTAATTTATGTTTACTGTATAATATAGAGAAATATTTATACTTCTGTTTAACACTAACCTTATAAGAAGAATAATCATCAAATGAGCGAGTGTATGATCTACACGATTCAATGCTTCCTCAAATCTTAAAATATATCCCCAACTTAAAATACAAAGAAATTTCAAATAACGTTTATTCTTATATCATATTGAACTTACAATGTCTTTCAGTCAATGGATGCGAGTGATAATTGAATCGAATTTATAATTTAAAAAATGTATAACATTAAGCTTGAGTTAAATGTTTCCGGCATGTAGGATATTCGCTGGTAATTAGCTCTGTTTATTTACACTGCTGATCCGGCCAACTCGTTCCGTTGGCGCTAGCATTCCGTTTCGTAGCGCTAGAAGCCCTTGTTGATCACTAGTATCTTGCTCACAGTTCAAGGTATTACGGTGTTTCCGGTTCTCTGTGGCGTGTATTTTGATTTACGCAGCGGTGTGTTCAACACTTGGGGATATGCTCAGACACAATACTATGGAGTTCATACGCTAAAGTAAGTTTTGCAACAGCGCAAGTCTACACGTGACAGATAAGGCAATAGCTTTTGAGTTTCCTTATGCGCGATTATTTCTGACTAAATTTCTTCTATTAAGTAACACTAATAATTAAAACACGGCACTAAACAAAAAATTATACAGGTGTAAAACAGTCTACAGAATTTACAGGACTAATTTGTCCTGCGTTTAAATAATATTATCTAATGTCAACTGCTATAAATTATAGTGTAGAAGCTTTCAGATGTTTATAAACTTCTCGAAAGATACTACAATTTAGTGGCAAGTGTATATTTATTTTGGCTCATCAATTAAAGAACCGAGTTACCAGCATGAGACTACACTGGAAGGAAGATTGACATTTCTGTCCAGGTTTTGAAAGCTTTGCCTTAACTAAAACGAAAAACATTCGTTTTCTCACGAGATTAAAATAGTTAATATTATTCATAAAAGACCTCTTTACATCTACTGTAACCTATCCCTGTCATATACAAAGGAACTGTGGTCAGTAATAGAGAATCTTCTATTCATATCAACATTTCAAAAACCTAAGGGTTTTTAAAGGAGATACTAACAAACGTAAACTGTCCACCTTACATAAATTCTTGAATTCAGATCTCCTTACCCATTCAAAATTTTGACAACAAATTTATAATCAGAATAATCATCGATCTGACGATGAGCTGTGAAGCTTGAAAGCGCTAATCGGAATCATTTTTTATAGCGGTGTGCAACAGTGATTATTCTGTTTGTGATTATAACCACTAACACAACTTTCTTAATTAAACAAATTTATAAGAAACACAAGTTTCCAGCTCATTACTCGTTTCACTATTTTGCTGTAGGCTATATACATTGATTTGCTTTGATATACTGATATAATTCTAGTCTACAGAAATCTGGTTAACACCTGAATATTGTATAAATTCTTTGAGTAATAGTGTTTTTTAATAATTATCGTGCACACACAAAAATTTTTAAATCCATAAGAAAACTATTCATTCTAAAATTAGTAGATACTGACAAAATCTGTTTAATAGTCTTAATGGTCAGCATTGATGAATGAAAATATTTTTTGTTAACAGTTGATGCTTTGTAAATTATAGGTAGAATATTTTTTCTGTATTTCATTCCATTATTCTGTATTGTCTGTTTCTGCCTGTGTTGATTTTTATATTTTCTCCGATTCCTTGTGTTAGATTTTTCTAAACAATAATGTTGACCCGAGATGACACAACATTTTTTTACATAGAAGAAACATTACGAAATTATAAAGTCACACTATAAAATAAATTTTAAAATTATGAAACGTTAGTTATTTTTTCAATTTGTATTACACACATAGATATTTTTTCAAAATTTGTATTTTTATAGCCTACATAATATAAAACTGGGCATAATTATTGTGGCTGATGTTTTCCAAATCAGCTTTATTTTGTTAAATTTGAAATTATTTCAGTTTAATTTATGAAAAACATTTACCTAAATTGTTACTTGTCGTTATAAGTGCCAAATTTTAACTTCAGGTTTATGTTAAAAATAGAGCCAAAAGCACGCACTAATAACTTGTAACAAATTGAAATGTTACGTTGAATATGTTGTACTTAAAATTATAAGTCTTCCAACATTCCTTAAAAATATTTATTATTTAACACTAATATAAAAATTCGTAAACGTTTTGTAAACCTAAACACATTTAATTAAATATTATCATATATCGCCGCGTGGAAGAAAATTTAATTCAATTGTAAAACAGGAATGGCAATCATTTTTTTTTACGTAGTAGGCACTTAAAATGTAGTTGTTAATTTGTCTAAGGAGCGGTTATTTACTTAACATATGGAATACAATTTTTACCTAAATTGGCGAAAAATGTATAAAAACTGGAAAAATGTTTAAAAATAGAAAACAACAATTATGTTGCATTGTGTATTGAGAGGCTACAAATATGCAGATAGTTGCTTAATGCTGAATTGAAGGAGAAGATTGTGTACTACCCTTTTACGGCAGGCGCTTTAGTACTGCGATAAAATCCGTTACAATGCTTTGAGACTTTAGTGAGTCTCGGGACATCCATCTCCTCGCCGCATTCATTCATCACCCACAGTTCCTTCAATACCTCTTCTTGAGATAATAACGCCGGCTACTATTGGTTTGAGACTTAATATACAACTGAGAACTGAGTGTAACTTACTTGACACATTTACGAGGACAAGACTTATTTCGAAGTAGGAAGTAGTAAAGTCATTAACTTATGTCTTGACCACCGAAATTAATACGAGCGTAGAAGTGTACGACTTAAGAATGATATAGAAGGAACGGAAAGAAAGAGGTACAAATTTGTTAACACCTACGATATAAAGTTTGTAAGAGAAGACATAGTATTACAATCTGAAGACTTGGAACAACAGATAAGAATATCGAATGTAAGTTTAAGAAATGCATAATGTAACTTTATACGAAACAGTTACGAAAGAAAATTGCCAGATGAAGATTATGCACATGAAACTTTCTGTAAGACAATAATGACGTGTGAAATGGGATTCCAGTAAACGTACGTTGTGAAGTACTGATTAGAGCCACAGTATTCTTGATAAAGGGTAGGAACAATGTAAACATTTGGTAGCTGGAAATTGGGAATTGTAGTAAAAATACAGGAGACTGTGTACGCTTGAACGTAACATTAATATCTACAGACTGAATAATAACAATTTATTCTGAGGGGAAAACTAAATATGAGAGACAAAAAATTAAAAACATCAATCAAGAAAATAGTGTTTGGAAGTGCTAATAATTTTCCAGAACTAGAAACAAATATAAATCATTGTTTAAGCGGTGTTGGGTTTGATTTAAAATCTCTCATGGAAACATTCATTTTACCTTTTGGTAAAATATTCGTTTCAATCATTTTGGTTAATTACTATTATCGTAGTATTCATTTGCCATGCATTTTTCAATTTTAACTCTTTTTCCATTATTTTTAATTTAATTATTTTCCTGATGCTACTGTCTAGTATCTGTAGGCTGCTTATATATCTTATATATGTGTTTACATCCCACAATATCAGAAAATGTCTTTACTTATTTCATTTTTTGTCTTACTGATTTAATTAGTTACCAAGAAATATATGTCTTACGTTAGACTCAAAAATGTAATACTTTAACAACACGCTCCTATGCACATTTTAGTCTTCTCTAAAACATTAAAAAATAATCTTTTAATATCTACTTCATTAATATACATAATTACTATTAATTTTATGACACTATGCAAAGCAGTTAATGATTTTCTTCTTCTAGCATCTTGTCTTTAAACTTTAAATTTTATGAAACTATAACCTCTCTATAGAAATATAAGGATTTTGATTTCAATGAAGAAGAATTTAAAAACTACAAAACTATATAGGCCTACGTGCAAACATTAGAGAAACTACCCAATGTAGCTTACGTAATGTAGACGTTTTGAAAAGAAAACAGCCGAAGAAACATATGAACGGTAAAAGTATTTCGTTTACTCATGTGTCCAAATCAGAGAATTGAATCGCAACTCGCTCGTCGTCCACACACGTACACGTTAGAAGCGACAAAAATGGAATTCATTGAACTCTATCTGCGTTGTTGAAAAAACAAAGTACCTATGTAAGGTTTCAGTGAAAACCATAACCAAGGTCTTTCTTTAAGGAACGTTAATTTATCAATGTCTAATTATAAAACTTGACCTTCCATCCCCACGAATTTTTTATATTTTATAAAAAAAGTAAAAACCTTTTTAGAAATAATAAATTTGCTATATACAAGCTAGTTCCATGCATCCTAGCGCATTTTTTTTCAAGGAAAGATGAAAATCTGTATAGACATTAGGAACCCCGTAGTTCCTAGTGGTGTGGGACTCTGTCCACTAAAACACCTCCCTTAATGCTTCAACTGAGCAAGCTCATCCAGCAGCTTCTCCTTCATGTTTCCTTCACGGTTGATGGGGTAAAGCCAAGTGGCTAATCCCAAGATTATTCTGTCTTTCTCTCACGTAGAGTTTTATGGATCTACACATATTAGTTGCTTTCTATTCTGACACCAGATCATGTGTCTTCTGTCTTTTGAGTCGCCTGAGGACGTGTGGTGCTTCTTCCACCATCTGTCGCATTATTGGGTTATCGTGTATCTAAATCCTCTGATCATGTTTTGTTGTTATTTCGTTGACATATTCTACACTAAAATCTCTATGTAGGTTGTCGTTCCTTATATTTCGAAGGCCATACACTATGCTTCTGAATACTTTGTTCTGAAAGGTTTGTATCTTGTCTAAGTTTGTTTTCTTTGTACAGCCCCACAGCTATATTCCGTAAGTCCAAACAGGTTTCAGTACTTGTTTATACAACAGCAGTTTCTTTTCAAATGTTAGTTGCACGTTTCTCCTTAACAGTCAGTACACTTTTCTGTATTTAATGTTGAGCTCCTCCTTCTTTTTTTACATGCTCTTTCCATATAAGCTTTGTATCAGCGTCATACCTAGACACTTTTCTGTGTTAGCATATGGCACTTCCAGCCTATAAATATAAACCCTCACTGGATCTACTTTTTTGTTGGTGAAGTTGATATGACCTGCTTTGGATTCATTAAGTTTGATTCTCCAGCGCTTGGTCCGTGCACAGACTTCTGCGATAGAGCTCTGGAGCTTGTTTGCTGCTGCTTCAACCTCGTCGCCCACTGTAGAATCGCAGTATCGTCAGCAAATGTTGCCACGGTAACTTCCTCACAGGTACATAAAGCCCTCATGTACAATAAATACAAAATGTGTCCCAGCGCACTGCCTTGCGGAACACCCGCAGAAATCCTCTTCAATTCTGAGTACCCGTTCCCACACTTAACACGAAAGTATCGGTTCCAAACGCATTTAAACAAAAATTATGGAAAAAATCTCTATAAAACCATCTGCAAGAACACACCGTTAGCAATTACGTTTTAGTGAGCTTTCATAGATATCTTGAGCCAACCATATTTTAAGCTAATTGAGAGCTTACGCTAAGAAGTTTTATTCTTTGGCAAAGTGAGTTTTTTTTAGGGAAGTTAACATTATCGGTTACACAGAAACATAGAGAAATTTTCTGTGTAACAGGGTTATGCCAATACGTAACTGCTACCCTATAAGTTCCTTTTTCTACAATGTCCGTTGTGTTAGAGATGTAACATATCTGCTTTTTATGAGAACTTGCTTTACACATTTTTGGAGAATACACAATTTCGGAGAAAATCCGTTTTGTGGTAGAGTTATTGCTCACGGTTAGCGATCACTTTTAAAGCTTAGTTCACAGCTTCCATTTGCAATTACGTTTTAGCAATCTTTCAAAGATATATTCAGCGGCCTACAGGTTACGCTAATTTAGAGCTTACGGTAAGAAAGCACTTTTTTTAGGGAAGACGAAATTATCGATTACACTCAAACATATAGATAAAATAGAGAAGTATCTACAGGGTTATGCCAATACGTAACTGCTACCTTATAAGTTCCTTTTTCTACATAGTACCGATATGGTAGAAACGTAACATATCTGCTTTTTATGATAATTTGATTTACATACCAGTTTTATGCATTTCCAATGACAAAATATTGATAGGTTTTACTATGACTCCGGTGAAAAGTCCAGTAGATGCTATGCCTTTACAATTGTATAATTACTGTAATTAAAATAGTACGAAAAAAGCGTTAAATCAGTGACCCCTTAATTTGCTCTTTACAAACTGCGAATGGGACAAAGTTTAATTTTGTGCGCCGTCAGTTTGGTTTTCGGTACTAAAGGAAGTATTCCGTACAAACAAAGATAGAGATGAATAGAAACATCTTGGAGCAGGTATCAAGTTTTAATTACCTCGTATGAGAAATCTCTCCCGAAGTTGAGTGTGATGTCGAAAATAAACTTAATAAATTTAAACATATATGTGGGATAATCCATAGAATCTTAAAATATAAAACTAGGGAAAACCCTAATCTTAAGTTTTGTAAGACTATGACTGTACCAGGGGCGCTGCACAGTGGGGCGAATGCCAAAAAGCTGGCCAAAATATGAAGACATATACAAATCGATCTAGAATTGGTATTTACAGGTTTTTGTGGTCGCTGATTCCGAATCTGAAATCCAAATTTCAAAAAAAAATGGTGGTTTCAATATGGCGGACAAAATTGGAAAAAATGAATTGTTTATTGTTTTGTGGGGTCAATAAATACTAAATATTCAAAAACAATTTCAGGAAAAGAATATATACAGATATTGATTAATAATGCTAATATATTTAACATTAATTATTGTATATTGAAAATTAAAAATTAAGATAATTTATAAGGGAGAATACATAATTATTGTAATAATAATTATTATTGTAATTGAACATAGACTTATGGGAGTCAGATAAGTAGCCTATTCGAAAGTAAATGTAATAATGAAGAACAAGAACGAGAATTAGGGTGTATGAAAGAATAGGATTGTGTATTTTAGAAAAAATGATTACTCAAAATATTTTAAGTTTATTAAGAAAACCACTGTAACACAAAAATGCTGCAAACTATTGAAATATTTATATAAAATATTATAATTAAATGATTTATTCAGAATTAGTTCTGATTAAACATTTATTTTAAAAAGTATTAAAAATTACTTGAGAAATATATATTGTATTACGTCCAAGGAATATAAATGTTGAAAAAATGGCATTTTTATCGTTTTAAATTTTACTAGGCCTAATCTATGCAAATAAGTTGAAGTTAAAAAAAAGACAGAATTTTTCAATATCAAATGAAATCAGTTATTCCATACAATATATTGCAACAAAAAATAAAACTCGAGTTTTTTACCAAAATATCTTACTGATTTTCGCAAAACCCTTAATCACAATTTTCGTTCTTTCATCAACTAATTCAAAAAGTATGCGGTTTCTGAAAAAAAATAAAAAAATAATTGTTAATTTCTTTACTTTATACATTTTGTACGTTTGAGGTTTTCTGAAGAAAGCGTTTCATGAACAAATGAAAGGCGGTTTTGCAAAATAAATTTTGCTCTTTGTCTAATAAGCCTTCAATAGACGGGCGCTATAGAGCGCCACAAAGCATTGCGCCCGTTCGACTACACTTGTCTCATGAAAGATCCCATGCACCTGCTACGATTTGTGAGTGCCTAAAATTAGAGGTAGGTTCTTCCTACGTAAGCAAATCACCACGTTTTAAGCCAGTCGAGACGTTCTATCTCTTTTCACTTACGTACGGTAAACAGTATGCTTCACGACATATTACGACATGCTTTACTTTTTCGTGAAGATTGAAGAATATAAATTTAATTTTCTAAGTTCTGTGGGTGTTGTTGAAAGATAATATAAATAGTTTACTGCAAAAACCTTTATATTTCAAAAGACATAGCAAGTGAAAATGAGTTAAACGGGAGCCTCCTCCTGTTGTTGGTGCCACGTGACTAACATAGCGTTAAACAAATTAACGTTATATGTGTTTAGATCCATGCTTCTATACGTGTATATATGTTCCATATATGTTATATATATATAGTGCTACTTTAAGCTGCTGGTAATTAGTTTTGTTCGTTAGTACATAGTATAATCTTCACATAAAATAGGGTTTTCCATCCAACTCTGCTTGATTATATTATTTTCTTATTATTAAAACATGTTTTCTGCAAAAATAATGTAATTCTTTTTACGAGCCAAACATTTGCATATACCACTATGCTTATTTTTTTTAACTTTCATGAAACGTATGTGATGTGTACGTATTTTTGGCTAATGATTCCATTTTGTAGAATTAAAATCGGACGATTTATCGAGTTTCTAGGACTTTTAACAGAGACGCAGTGTCGACTCACCACTGCGTGCTGAACGTGCTTCTTGCGAGAAGGTCTCTTTACAATTGTTTTTTTCAGGGTTGGTGAGAAATTATTTCGACCATTCACCTGTACACGCTGAGTCCCGGACTGTTACTCTAACCATCCTTATAATTCAAACGACCTAAAAGGTAACTTTATTTTTCGACTTTTGGCCAGGTTTTAGGTTTTTGGCCCCACTGTGCCCTGTATGAGAGTGATACCTGGGTACTTTCACAGAGAGACAGAGGGAAGTTTACACCAGAAGGAATGAAATTTCTCAGGCTGGTGTAACCATTTGGGAAGAACTCGATCTCCTTTCCAAACTTGCAATGAATTGTAATTCCACAGAGTATCTTAGTTTGGAGCGTCCTAGAATGAGGTGGTTTCCGAAACAGGCAGTGTAGCCTAATCCGTGAAGTGGAGATGATAATGAATCTTGATTACACTAGCTTAAGATTGGGATACTTTTTCTAAACGAAGAAAAACTGAAACAAAATAATTTTCTAATACGTGTTAGAGTTCTCATTTTCCGTCTAACTGTACTTGACTTTATTTCAATTATAAAAACTTTAAATCAATATCGTTATTATTACAAGATTTAAAATCTCTAGCAACTGAACTCTGCCTTTACGTAAGGTTCACTTCCATACCATTATACATGAGTATTTATCAATGTGAGTGTGCATGAAAATAATATATACTGAAAACTTTTACACCGTATTGTTGGTTTTACTTGTAAATGTATCAATTTATTACTACAATTTTGATATTACATAATTGAGTTTCCCATAAACCATTCTTAATTGTCTTCAAGATAAGATTCAATTTTGCCATTACGGATCATTCAAGGGGGGGAAGAGAGAGGGGTGTATTTCCTAGTCCTTTTGAGGATTGTCCTGACTTTTGACTTGTGGTAAGTGTATCCAGTTCATTTTGCACGTTGAGTGCCACTTCGGCAGTCTCCATCGGTTGTTGGACAACGAGTGCCACCGCTGATGCCACCACAAGCACACACACAAACAACTGAAACGAAATAAAAAAATTAACAAATTTCAGAGTATGCAGGATTCGTTATACGACTATCCTATGGATAGTACTTAATTAATAAAAATAGATTATTGCAAATAACGAATGATGACAAACTGGAAAAAACATAACGAAAATAAAATTTAATTTTTAATTAGTAAACTAATTTTGAAGTTGTAAAAAAGTTATTAATAAAAAATTAGTAAATATACAAATATTGTGACAAATGTTTCGAAATAAAAATTTATTTTTTGTAATTCAAATGCAATAAATTTTTATAATTTTATAATTAATTAATTTCTTGTTTTAATTTGATTGACACGTTGTTTATACGTTGTTTATACGTTTATACGTTGTTTATACGTTATTTATATGTTTATTTTATTCTATTCTATTCTATTCAGAGACTTCAGCGCCACCACGACACTTTATATTACCGACAACTGTTAAAATAAACAGATTGCCACCAGATGGCGACCCTTGTTTTTTAAATGTAATTTTTTTAAATTAAATTTTTAAAATGTAAGTTTTAAAATGTAATTTTTTAACGAAAACATTAATTTTAAGGTATTTACTTATTTTTCGTCATTAGAGGGAAAAATAATCTTCAAAATGGCGTATCAAACATTAATTTTGATACACTATTAAGGGAGATATTTCATACCGACAAAAAACCACCTTTGAGAAATAATATATAGAAAAAAGTTTTAAAATGTAATTTTTTGAAAGAAAACATTAATTTTAAGATATTTACTTATTTTTCGCCGTTAGAGGGAAAAATAATCTTCAAAATGGCGTATCAAACATTAATTTTGATACAGTATTAAGGGAGATATTTCATACCGACAAAAAAACACCTTTGAGAAATAATATATAGAGATTAAATCACTGGACACATTAATATAGAAAGTTGGTTATTGTAATAATGCTTATGGAGTGTTATTAACTCTATCGTTTACAATATACTTATGAACCATCTTAATGTAATCACACTGACTACAGTGAGATGGAGTTTTCGGCCACGTTGCATTTGTATTTTGGTAGCCCATTCATTACTTGTTATTCATATAAACGTCAAGAATAATGTGTGCGTTAAACGCTATTTAATTAAAAAACACTGCTCTTTAGCGAAAGAGTATAAATTTTGTGACAACGAAAACAAGAATCTTTAAACTTAACATCTTAACACGGTGTACTTTTAAAAAAAATCTGTTTTTTTTACAAATAAAATTATCTCACAATAAGGTGTTTATTTACATAGTAAAACTGTTCTTGTGTGCCCTTTCTTTCTTTACCTGTTATTAATTGTACTTGGTTTATGGCGTATAGTATTGCATACCTCCTAAATATACCTTCTTTACCGTTGAAATTACTTTTGTTGTCCATCTCTTTCTTTGTTAATTAATACACGTAAATGAACTTTTGCTGTTAACACACACACACACACACACACACACACACATGCATATATACACATCGGACGTACGCTTTGTTCCGATTGTCGGCCCTGATACCGTTTAATTCAGTTTACGACCTAGAAGGCATATTGCGTCAGGACGAGTGTTTCTGAGGGAGAAAGAGCCACCGGTAATGAGCGGTATGCTCCAGCTCACAACTTCCCAGAGCCGAAACTCGTGGCCCATCTGGCGGGGTTCAGGTAACCAATCAATAACATATCTATCGAATCATAACAAAAATTTTACAAGCTTCCATGCTATACGTGTGATCTCTCTTTTTGGGAGCCACACAGATTACCTATAACGAGGGTGAAGCGTGTTAAGACCAACGTGTCATTAATGTAACGTGCGCGTTATCGTATAAACCGTGTGTTTCAAGATTACATAAATAAAAATACAACAGTAACAATTCAAACATTAAATAAATAACAATTCAAGATAAATCGTATTGTTACTCTCATTCATGGACACATTAACAAGTTAGAGTAGTGTGTAAAATGGCTAGAGGTATTCTAAACAATACATTTAATTTTACTTAAACAGCACGACATTAATTTAAATCAGAATTAAAATTAATGTAAATAAAATGCAATTAAAACGACGTCATTCAGAGCACTATAGTAGGGGAAACATACATTCCAACAGGTCGTAACATAGAAATCAAATGCCGAAACTAAGTTTTCGTAGCTACAACTGTTAACACTATTGTATATACAGCACTGAAATTTCAAAATTATAAGTTACCAAAAGTTACTAACTACATTTCAAAGACTGAGATTTTGCTAGAAAACCTTGTAAATGTGGAATTCGGCGATAATAGTTCTCTCTGGTCGTCAACAAAGACACTTACTGTGGAGAGTGATCTAGAGTCGCCACTGTACCCTCGATGTCGAAGACGTCGTACCAGATCCAAAGATTCCTCCCCACCCTCTTTATTTACCACCGTCGCCGCAACCACATAAGCTTACCACGGAAGGGGAAGGACCCCTTCTCCATCAACTTGAAACGCAAGCAAACAAACGTGCTACGCCTCTATGGCATGTAAAAACATAAACAGCTGATATACAACATCACGTTGTCCAGCTGGGGCCTTGTGGAGGAGGCGTTTTGATAGCCCGACAAACGGCCGGGGGAGGCCAACCACCCGAACTAAGTCGGGTAAAGGCTCCTGCAGCGTCGCTTACACAGACCCGTCCCCAACGCTGGACGTACGCTTTGTTACGATTATCCGCTATGATACCGTCCAAAATTTTAGCTTCGACCTGAAAGGCAGCTTGCGGCAGGATTGCTTCGGAGGGAGAAAGAGCCGCCGGTAATCAGCGATATAGCTCCAGTTCACAATCTCACAGAGCCGAATCCCATGACCTAGCAGGCGGGGTTCAACTGTCCACGCAATAACTTATCATGAACTTCACTAACCCCATGAGGACAGGGGTATGCAGCGTGGATGGTACTAGGGTCCACTGCACTTGATATTAGTTACAACCAGTGGGACATGGATGATTTTCCAGTGCAGCTACATTCCCAGGAATGAAACAACCCTGGATCCCGTTTCCTATACACTCACCTAACCTTGGTGCCAATCGGCCCCCTTCCAGCTGAAATACTAGTTCATCGTCACGTCACGATGAGGCAGCGTCTGTCAGGTGGAGATGGGAGAAGTCGGGGGCACGTGGATGGCGGTGTAGGGCCTCTAGGAGGAAAGGACAGAGGTTAAAGCAAACAGACTACGGAAACAGGAGTCAGCGTGTGTGAACACAACGGAATGGATATTTCATTTCTACCCACCGACAGCACGATTAATTATTTTGCTGTATTAATGTTTCATATAAAGACACCTCTTATATTACTTTCACGTAATTTAAAAAAAAAAAATTTGAAAACTCTAAATTTACAAACATTTCAAAACCTTTAATGTACTTCATTTCATAAATGTAAATTGAAACAAATTCATACAGTATATTAATTGAATTAGTTTAATTTCATAAGTGCTTTCATAGTCAGATTTTAATCGTTCAATTATTAAATTCCTAAACTTTTTAAGGCATTGATATTTACGTTTATTTACAAAATTGTATTTATTTTATTATAATTTTTAAAAGTTTACTGGATTCAAGATTTATAAATGCTAAATAAAAATAGAAACTTATGTATTTTGAAATATCGCTTTCCACAAAACCTTTTAAAATTAACCTACAGCTCTTCAACCTATCACACGTTGTTGACACATGCGCGAGCATGCGCACAGACACACACATATCTACACGTGCGCGCTACCATAAATTTGCTAAGGGTGCGTTAGTAAAAATAAAAAACACATTTCTATTAATTTTGATTACAGAAACCTAAATTACCTCTATCTGGTCTAAGGTACGAATAAATTCTTACAAGTATTCTGAGAAATAGTTATGACAGAAGCAGTACAACAAATGTAGATGAAGCGGCAATAGACATTAATTATTGAACGGAAATTTTACGTCGAAACATGGAAAACACTGCCATAATCTGTGCAAAATATTATATATTTTTATCAGTCCAACTAAGCTTCTTACGCAAGTGGTCAATTGAGTTGGACTTTCAATACGCGTTTGCGATCACCGTATAATGGATCGTGGTTACCAGTTACTCTCATAACCAGTGGTTACTTGTGCGACCGATATGGTGTTTAGGTAATTTACCTTACCTGGTAGTTCTATATTTTCAGAGCAGGCGTACTTCGCTAAAAATCCTTAAATATTAATAACAAAAGTTATATAAATTTTCTAAAAAAGAAAGCAAATAAAAATATTTGACAGGAAACATCAAGCTTTTCTTCGTAACTAATACACTTTGTGAACTGAATATTTATAAAACTTATTATAGTTTGGTAAATTCTTTCCCAGGAGAAAAACTCTGCCTGAAGTACGATACTTTCTGATCCATGTTGACGCTGGCTACGACACTCTGCGCTGTGCATATTATTATCACCGTCTACAGTCGTCAAAAGGTGATCGAGGCATCCCACTTTGACGAGAGGAGGCAAAGCAAACTCTGTACGAAGATGCATTGTAAAGAAACGAAACCTCAGTCTGTAGGCTCGGTCTATCTGACGTGCTTGGTTCGTGTTACCTTGCATGACACGTATACGACATACTGCTATTACGGGAAAGTTTCTTAAAAATATTAGACAAATACTACAATTAAAATCATTAATATTATAAATCAATATCATATTTGATAACTAATAATTAACATACGTATGACATAAATTACTATTTTATTTATATAACTACATACAATACTTTTAAATTTTTATTACATTTGTAGATTATAACTTCCGGTAGTGCAAATTGATTCTGCGTAGCATATGTAAGTTAAGTAATAAAAACTTTGTACGAGACATTTACGCTGGGAGTTGAGACACAAAAGGGTTTGGTAGACACAAATTAAGAAGAAGGAGAAAGAATAGAATAATAGCAAAATTTGTTATATCTGTGCTGACAACATAATTTTCCAACGTAATTATATTATTTGAAAAACTTTGCATTGTAAGGTTTTCACCACGCAAAATCTGAATGCATAAAACTATAAGAGTCCGTGGTTTCAATAAATGCCTCTTTTATGCTTTCCCCACACAACGTTTTATTTTTTTGCTCGACCCAGACACAGACCAGGTGTGCTAACAGTTTGTCCTTTCAAACGAGAAAATTAAACGGATATGAGGCGACGGCTGTTGCACTAAAGCACTGAAAAGCTTTTACACCGCATTAGCCACTAAAAGCACATTTTATACATGTTTGTTTTTAAAAATAGTTTTCTAACTATGTTAAAATTATTTTTAAATTAACACTCAATATTGTGTGAAGTGAAATGACCTATATTTTCCGCTGTAAGTAATTTTATCTATCCGTTAATTTTTTTCAATGTTGTTTATGTCCCAGCGTTTTCCAGTGATATTAAATTTAAATAATTAATTAGAGAACTCTCTGTTCCTCTTAATTCGTCATTACTTACACCAGTGTTATAAATATACAGTTCAGTTGAGTCTAAACTAAAGGTAGATTGGCACAAAGCTTACAATTAAGATTATTATATATCAAAATATAAAAAATTTAGTAAAGCGAACTATAATTCTTGATTTCCACTTAACATTTTGCAGAGATTTCCTCATGCCTTTCGATGACTAATATTATCTAATTTTATCTCAAGTTCCATAAAGATGTTTTTAAAGTTTTTAGCATTAAGAAACGTTTTGAAATAACTACTTTACGCAACTTTTTATTGCTTTTAGGGAACAATTATGTTTACAGGTTTTAAAGTCACTTATTCGTATGATTATGTTGCTTACTAAAGATTGTGGCTTAATTTTCTTAGAATTTTAGTACGTAGGCTTTCACGGCCGGTGTCATTATAATTATCTAAAACTTCCGGGCTGAAAGGCCGTGGTCGAATGCTTGATCTTCTACAGCTAGAAGATCAAGAAGATAGCTGTAGAAGATCAAGCATTCGACCACGGCCTTTCAGCCCGGAAGTTTTAGATAATTTTCTTAGAATCCTTTTCATTCTGAGAGTCTACTAAATTACAGGGTAGGTCAGGGAACCGCCAGTACGTTTGGGTTAAGATCAAGTGAATACAACCCGTGTATCTACTGCTGAGCATATCAGCAAACAGACTGACATAGTTTTTTACTATATTTTAATCAGTAGGAATGATAATTTAAATGCGCGCGCACACGCACACGCACTCACAATGTAGTTCATCATAATGTACGTGCGGACTGCATACTCTTTACCGATAATGCAGTATAGACCATGGACCCAATTGACTTGATAGAAGATATTGGTGAAAAAGAGACTGTGTTTTTCCTGATCCTCGCTGTTCAAAATAATTGTTTTGTTACGTCGTTGATATTACCCTTTTCCCCATAAGCTTATTAGGATTTAAATATTATAGTGCGTAGACAAGTTGTAAGATATAAGCTTAACTTTACACATCAGAGAACGCAAAAGCAACCATCAGTTTTGACAGGTGTACGCGTATATATTGGATTCAGTGTCTCATCACTCGCATCTTTCATTAAACAATATGATCTTAATATGATTTTCCAGTGCAGCTAGGCCTACATTCTCAGGAATGAAACAACCCTGGATCCCGTTTCCTAGACACTCACCTAACCTTGGTGCCAATCGGCCCCCTTCCAGCTGAAATACTAGTACATCGTCACGTCACGATGAGGCAGCGTCTGTCAGGTGGAGATGGCAATATGATTTTACATAGCAGGTTTTAATATTTTCAATATGTTGGTGATTTGACCTTGCAGCTCAAGTTAATAACTTGTAATATTTAACCAGAAGTAACCAGATGTTAATAACTGTTATCAATTGATATTGCGAGTACGAATTCATCCTGTCTTCACGACTCAAAGAGTTTAAACAAATAGTTTTAATTGTCTTTTATACTACCAGAGAATGTTACCAATTTGTCGTCACATGTGTTTATTCAGTCAACTCCTTCAAAACACGCTTTTCTGTTTTACAGGTTCCATATTCACTTGCCTTCTTTGCTTTCTGATAACCAAATTTATAGTTGCTAATAATATTAAATTCAAGAGAAAATTATATTTTGCTAAGAGAAGAAACCATAATGAAATTAAAGGTTAGTCCGTTGTCCCTCGAATGCATTTCATAAATTTTACTACAATTCATTTATCGCTTTGAGTCTTCAACGAAAGCATTATTTTCTACTAAACCATAAATATGTGTGTGTGTGTGTGTGTGTGTGTGTGTGTGTGTGTGTGTGTGTGTGTGCAATGTTAATGCAAAATCAAACCCGATTAAATATATTTTATTATGAAATTTGAAAAAATATAAGAGGGGAAAGACAGTGTACGGGGTGTATTTGTTTCTTTACTTCTATCCCTTTTGGAGAACTTAGTAACACGTAAAGGTAATTGGCTTAACGGCAAGCAGTCTGTAGCCTGCCGCCCTTTCGTACGTGCCCAGTGTGTCGAATTGTAAATCCACCACCGAGTTTTACACGTCAATACTGCTGAAATGTACGTGTATATTGACTGTTCAATACTTTGTTTTACGACAAATAATCGTACAAATTGTTATCAACTTTGAGCAGTAAATTGTTAAAGTATACGTAACCTGAATTATGAGAACCTGAAGTATATGTTACCAGATTGTTACATAAACAGCAAACATTGACGCTCTTCATTTGAAAAATACAAACAAAATTATAACTACTCGCTATGGAACGTAATGGCTTGTTATAAATAATACCTGTAGCTGAAGTTAAACTGGATCAATAAAAATAAAAATAATGTTTTAGTCGTTAAATACAAGAGAGAGAGAGAGAGAGAGAGAGAGAGAGATAGAGAGAGAGAGAGAGAGAGAGAGAGAGAGAGAGAGAGAGAGAGAGAGAGAGAGAGAGAGAGAGAGAGAGAGAGTGTGTGTGTGTGTGTCTGTTTATTGTGTACTATAACGATGTAAATAGTTAACTAAATGAAGCCTGTAGAAGGGTGATCAAGAGGTATTTACGAATAAAGAGGCGGAGACAGAGGATACCACATATACGTGGTATTGAATAATATTTTACTTGAAACTTTCACAAATACACGCTAATTTACAGACACCACTCACTCTGCAAGCTGAGTTTTACACATCAATACTAATGGCGATACCTGTTTCTACAAATGCTAGTGAAACATGGACGATAAGTGGGAAAGAAAAGCAACATAGGCCTATACAAACCGCTCAAATTAATTTTGTAATGCACGTGATGGTTATCGTCAGTGATTGAATCGTAATTATCATATAAGAGCCGAACTGGGTATATTTTCCCTTGATGATAAGATAGAAGAACGAAATCAGCAGTGGATGATGTGCGCCTACAGAATGTACCACCGCCACCAGAGGCTAGTAAAGCGCTCTGTAGATGACAAACCAGTTGGCATAAGATCTGTGGGTCGGCCCTGGAAGAAATGGCTACAGTGCAAACGGAACAGGTTATAAGCCTACGCCGTGAAGTGACGACGACGACCACGAACAGATAGGTTGATAATTTCGCTACTTTTGAGTGTCGGGGCGCGTGACGTATATGTATCGGCAGCACGTAGAACAACAGGCAATTACATACAAGTTACTAATATTTTATGGAGGTATGGTATTTCGGTCGAACTTTATTCGTGGTCTAAACAAATTAAAAATGGTGCAACGGGTCTCGTAAACTGATAGCTAAGATCCCCGAATAGTCTAATGGCCAGTATACAATCTAGGAACAACACTTCACGACTCCGTTAGACAGCAAAAAGAAGACTGCATCACGAACGGCAAAAAAGTTTATAAGAAAAAGTTAGTGTAAAATAAAATTCACAATACTCAATATTAATACTCGAAAAAGTATAAATTGTTTACCTTTGACAAGGACCTTACAATATACAATGTACAATGTAGACTTTATAAATGAATGCTTGCATATATTTTGAAAAAAGTTTGCATATATGTAGAATTATCCACTTATAGTATGCATAATCTTTTGTTATTATGCCAAGCATTAAACTTCATAGGTAGTGTAAGTACAATGGTCATAATATATTTATTACCTTCGCACCAAAATGTGTAAAATTACGTCACTTGACAAGGTGCAATATTGGCATTTTTATGTACGTAGCGTTGCAACACATCAGTCAGAAGCGCCATGTTACTAAGAAGACTGTGTTAAATTGTGCCCCTTATGGCCTATTAAAAACCTTAATAGGATCACTATTAAAAATATCGGTATGGAGAACCATACGTGACTTCCATATTCTAAGATTTATATTTAAAATCATTTTCGAAATGAAATATTACCTAAATATTCCCTAAAGACGAAAAGTCTGTCTATGAATCGTTCCTCTGTAAACACGTGCAGTTACACTGCCCAGCGATCCACAGGAAGGAAATCACTATCCACGCTGGACACTTTTTCGGCTTGCATGCGTTATGTTGGTATGGGTTCGGCACTTTCCATTTAAAAACCGTGCAAATGTAAGAAAATAAACATGAATGAGGCCAAAAATAACGCGAACTGTGTGTGTGTGTGTGTGTGTGTGTGTCTTCACTGCCTTTTCATTGCGGTAGTCATAATAATAAAATGGAAACGTAAACAGTACATAACTGAGAAAAAAATACATAAATGAAAAAACTATAATTTTATTGCCTGGCAACAAAATTATTTTATTTTTAACAATTAACTTACCATTGTTTGAAAAAGTTTAAATGAATTTTCAAGTACTTTACTCTTGTTAAAACGTAAAAGGTTGCAGGTAAACTACCCCTTCCCCTTAACCGATCTTCACCAAAATCAAAATAACTTACCTAGGGTCCTCTACAATTCACTGATGTATGCAAAAAATTATTTGATTATGTTTGAATTTGCGGCTGTTATCGTTTGCCATAGAAAATACGCTTGATAAAAAAACGTTGCAGGTAAACTACCCCTTCCCCTTAACCGATCTTCACCAAAAACAATAGGTCTTGAGTACTCTACAAATCAGGTCTGTATGCAAAAAATTATTTGATTCTGTTTGAACTTGCGGCTGTTATCGTTTGCCATAAAAATACCCTTGTTAAAAAACGTTGTAGGTAAACTACCTCTTTTCCTTAACCGATCTTCACCAAAAACAATAGGTCTTGAGAACTCTACAGTGTAGGGCTGTATGCAAATAATCTTTTGATTCTGTTTGAATTTGCGGCTGTTATCGTTTGCCATAGGAAATACCCTTGTTAAAACACAAAACGTTACAGGTAAACTAGCCCTTTCCCTTAACCAATCTTCACCAAAAACAATAAGTCTTGAGAACTCTACAATTCAGTGCTGTATGCGAAACATTATTTGATTCTGTTTGAATTTGCGGCTGTTATCGTTTGCCAAAAAAAAAAATTTCCCTTGATAAAAAAAAACCGTTGCAGGTAAACTACCCCTTTCCCTCAACCGATCTTCACCAAAAACAATAGGTCGTGAGTACTCTACAAATCAGGGCTGTATGCAAAAAATTATTTGATTCTGTTTGAATTTGCGGCAGTTTTCGTTTGCCATAGAAAAAAAATCTACAGACAGACACACAGACACACAGACAGACACACACACAGACACTTTTCGGAAAACGACTTTTTTTCATGTTTTGAGTGTAGTAGAATCAGAATCTGCAATAATCCCGAACACGATTTTTTTTGCCATCACCATACTTCCATTCCTTAAGGAATATGAAAGTAAAAACTTAAACATTAATGAATGAAACGGAACTTGGTAAGTTTTGTGTAGTGTACTTAGCTGATAATACATTAAACTCTCCACTGCATTAATGTAATGCATTTTTGCGGCGTATTGAATAATAATAGTGGCGAGAAAAAAGACGCTACTGTCGAATAAACGAAAAGGAATTAAATATTTCTGCATTGTCTATAAGATACTTCCGGTACGAGAAAGTAAGTTGCTCACAAAGGGACAGTAATATTTTTTATATAAATAACGGTGCACAACCAAACAACCTATATATATTCTTGATATTTTAACTAGTAAGCCTACATGTGAAAAGTTAATAAATAATTTTTTATTAGCAAGTATTAGCTGTTGTATCGTTAGTATTTTTTTAATCGCATCCAGTTGATAAGTGTACTTGAATACCTCTTCTCCAAGAGTACCTTCAACAATATCTTTAACCTGAAAAATGCCCCTAACAGAAAACTTGAGTCAAACTTTATATCGTTACTACACTAATTTTAAGGTGGAAACCATTGATTTTATGGTGAAAGGTAAAGGCCATTAGAGTCAAAATGAGTCAACTGCGTAGCTTTCAGAAACATTCCTGTTATCTTAGGTGGTTCCAAAGGTGTATCTGATACAGTAGTAAAATGCCATAACCCGCAAGAAAGACAGAAGAAGAGAATGCAGAATCAAATTACAGTTCTCTAACTGAATGCTACGTGTTTGCAATACAGTCGACACCCATCATACCGTGACTTGGAGAGAAACGGACGAACAGATACATTGACAAAACAAAGAGTTACAACAACAAAAATAACTATTAAATAAATGTATAAACCGTTTGCCATACTTTGAAATTAAACACATTATTAATCGGGAATCAAGAGAATTGTACACAAATCAACCAAGGATTATGTGAAGGAAATATTTAGAAAAACCTTAATGGACAAGACGTTTCTAGTGTCGAAAGTACAAAAAAAAATGTTGTTTAACTTTTTCGGATGAGTACATGACACGACTGTCTCACTGCCCATTCCCACCGGGTATCCATCTTACCATCACTAGAGTGTGTTTACTGTTCCGACAACTACATTATCAAGGAAGCTTGAACCCCTTTGAAATTTTAAAATAATCAACAAATATTGATAACGCTATATTTGAAAGCGATAATCCGGCAGATAATCTGTCAAGGCGATAACAGAAAATAAATAAAATTCAATAGAAACACAAGTAGATCTGAGGGTGGACAAGTTCTGGTTTCCAGAGATTCGGGAATAATATACACGACCGGATTAGAGCAAGTAGTCACTTGCACGTATAGACTGAAAAGTCTCAAAAGAATCAGTACCTGTAAAAATAGATAATATAAATATGAAGAGAAAATTGTCACCAGTGAAAATGTTATTGGATCAGTTAAATGTGCTCGACCGCCGCAGTCACAACGAGACTCACTAACGAACAAGTACTCATCCAGTATTTGAGTGCAGTCATAGAGTCTGTGTACTTTAAATTTTATCCAGTTTGACGCTACCTACGGAAACGAATCGGTTGTTAACGTTTATTTAAATCAAACTTTTTTCTCGGCTCTTTGTCTTGTCTCCATTCGATTTGGCATCGATTATCCTTGAAGAGTAGTTGTAGATTCCACCTACATATTAACATAGTTCTACTGGAATAATTCTTGTAAGGCCTATCAGTCATCCTGCAAAAACACTGTGCTTTCGAATCTAATATAATATCCTCTCAACAATTATGCTTCTAGAGAATTTATTCTTATTTTAATGTGTATTAAGATGCATCTAATGATTACTACTAAACACTTTATTAGTTTTTTTGTAGTTGCATTAACAGTGATCCGTGAATTAAAATAAACAACGTTACTAATATGTATTTACATACACATTTGTTATTCCATAGTGGATTCTTTTTTAATGACTAATACAACAAACGTCAACATTAAAGGTTTTTGCATTTTCAACTGTAACAGTGTAGGCCTACTGTATACTTTGAATAGATAGCAAACAAAACTTTAGACATATTCAACAATACTCAAAGCCTAATGTTAGTTTTTTTTTGGTCACGTTAATAGCATATAGTAACTTTTCTTACTTTCACTCACAATGTCTCTTCAATTCAAACTAAAAAGGTTTATTTTTTTATAGCAGTCTAGTATAAATTAAATCGTAAAACTGCCGCCCGCTTATTCACATAAGCTGTATAGCGCATGTTGGAATTGCTTACATTGTAAATTTAATAGATATTCTTGTTCGCTGCAGGTTTATGATTATTTAATCTCGTTTTGTAACGGTGAATCTCGTCGTCTCTTCTTAAGGACACTAAGTTGTTACGAACAATTGAGTATTTATTCACAAAGAATTATATTTATTTATTTATTATCAAATACCCTTATACCATATTGGTGTCGGGTTACATCAACTACACATTTTTTCCATCTTACTCTATCCATTGACAATGTCTTCGCTTCACTCCAGCCCAAGTTTCTTTCTCTCAAAATGTTTCCCATCATTCCATCCCAAGTCAGCCGTGGTCTTCCTCTCTTCTTTCTCCCCCCTGATTTTGCCTACCAAACCTTTTTTTACCATTCTATCACTATCCATTCCCTGCATGTGTACCCATCAGCATAGTTGTCTCTGTTCAATAAAACCCAGAATTGATATCATTTCTAAATCCTCTCTTATTTGTGTATTCCTAACTCTATTCTTCCTTGCTACTCCTACTATTCTCCTAAGATATTTCATTTCTGCCTCCTGGATTTTACTTTTTTGGCTTTTGGATAGCACCCACGTCTCACAGCCGTATGTTAAAACCGCTCTATATACTGTTTTATACACACTGATTTTCGTTTTTCTTGATATCTCCTCCTTATTTATAAATCTATTGTTTAGTTCATAGTATACTTTTATTGCCTTTTCAATTCTTTCATATAATGCGGGTTCTTGATTCCCATTACTATCTACTATAACCCCTAGATATTTAAATTGTTTGACTAGTTCTATGTTCACTCCTCCAATCTCTATATTTATTATTTTCTCCCCCATTACAATTACATTTGTTTTAGTCTTAATTTTTTTCATCCCTTTTCCTGGAGAACTTCATTCCATATATTCAAATTACCCTGTAACGCCCTTTCACTTGTACCCATTAGCACTACATCATCCGCAAAACCCCTTCTGCTACTTCTATACTTCGCAAGTTCCTGTATCCAACATGCATTTTCCTAACATTCAGTGAGCACTTCTTAATAATGTCGTCCACGTACAAGTTGAATAATTGTCTTAATCCATAATTTGTTGTAAAATCCTAACCACCTCATATTCTACCAATTACATAATTTACATTATTTTTGTATAACCTCTGTACTACCTCAATTATTTAACTCCTTATTCCTCTATTTTTTAAAATTTCCCATATTTTTGTTCTAGGCACACTATCGAAAGCCTTCTCAAGATCAATGAAAGCCAAGCATACAATTTATCTTATTGTATCGACTTCTCAGCTACCTTGTTGCAGAGTAAATATGTGATTCTGCACACTTGTCCCTGATCTAAAGCCACTCTGCGATTCCTCCAAACTATTTTCTAAAATTGGGACCAATTTATTATTAATTATTTGCTCATAAACCTTTACAATTGTATTTAACAGATTGATACCCCTATAATTATTACAATCTCTTGCGTTACCTTTCTTAAAAATAGGAACTATCAATGCATCCTCCCATTCTCTTGGTATGTCTACACTTGTCCACGCTTTATTGATAATTTCTAAAAGTATTTCTTTCTCCTTTTCCCCATATTATTTATCATTTCTGCTGTAATTTTATCTGTTTCAGGTGATCTCCCACTTTTAAGTACTTCAATCACTACTTCTAATTCATGCATCGTTATTTTTCCTTCTTCCGCAACTTCCCCATCCTCTCTATCATCTTCTTCATTAATATCGACTTTATGATCATCTTTTTCACAAAGAATAATAATTACTTTATAATTTGCTAAATGAATATGAAACTATCTTGACTACAAAAGTTGTTGTAAAAAATGTATTAATGAATTATTTTTGAAATGCTATTTTGTCAGTTACGATTAACTTGCTTCGGACACTTTGGATTCCTGTATTATTCACAGTTCTACTATTTTTTGCTCTTTTATATTTACTTTTTTTATATTTGCTTTTGCTCGTGTGTTTTTTTCAGAATTAACTGCACTTATTATAATAAAAGTAACTGCATAAAGAAAAAAAAAGTAAGTAATTGAATTATAGTTTGTCAAATATGTGTTTTTAACATCTCAGATTTTAATCCACAAGTTGTATACTACACAAATAACTACATTTCTTAGTGATGGTGTAAAAGGTTGTTTTATACAGGTATACCCGTATGTCGCAATTCTATTGTGAGTTTGGGGGTGACTGATGCGACTTCTTGAGTAAGAGAAAACATACTCAAGAAGCGTAAAATATTCCCAATCAAGAAAAATTCTTCTATTTGATTATAAAAATTGCCAACATTTTTAAATACCTCTCACATTATTCAAGGTGACGCCCATACTTGTTGTAACAATCCGGGAAAAATTTTAAAAACATGTACAGACAATTCCTACAGTTACTAGGATAATTATTATAAATTGTTCTAATCCGTGGACAGTGCAAGCTATGCGATTAGGGTATACAGAAACTTTAGGGTGGCTGAAAAAGGTTTGAAGGATATTACTGCGAAGAATCAGTATGGTTAGACACACCATTTAGCAACAACCTTTGGCGGTGAAAGAGTATATAACCCTTCTCCTGAGAAATATCTACACCCCCGAAACAACCCTGAGGCCGGTCACAGTATATCAACTCACGTACTCATGCAGATCTATTATTATAAGGGATCAACCCGTCGCCTGAAGGGTCTGCAGTCGACGTAAAAAGTAAGTGAACTTATATTATCTATGTGCAATGAAAAAATATTGTATCGAACCGCCTAGAACAGCCGAGAGCGTCGTCCACCCGTCCCCCGGTTGTAGTGCAGGTGTTACCTCAGTCAAGGCCGCGCTCAAGTACTTTCTAGAGTCCTCTGGAGAACACTTGAATTACGCATTAAGTGCGTGCACATTGAGGACGGAAAATTTCTAGAAAGCGTGCGCTACCTATAAAAAGCCATAGCAGCCGGCTTGTCAGATGAGTTGTGTGAGCGATTTCTTTAGCGCGGATCGAGTGTTTGTCGAAGTATTGTGTGAAGTGTTATTGTGTTATAGTTAGTGTGGAATACTAATAGTTGACATTATTATTGCGTGTGGACATTTAACTGGTACTATTCTTCGAGTCGATTACAAATTGTTATTTGTAAGTCATTAAAACTAATTATTAGTGAATTCATTGGTGTCTTGTATTTTGTTTCCCACTGTACCACATCGGTGAGGACGTCGTAACAATATTATTTAAAAAAAAGACTCTATCAATCAGTGTAAACTTAATAGTAATTACGATAAAGAGAACTTTTAAATTGTAAGTTATTTCATTGTGAAAAAGTAAATTTTCAGTTATGTTGCAAAGGTCAACCTAGACAGATTAATTTTTTTACCTTGATTAAAAGCTCAGTAAACTGTCAGAAAATAACAACATTATTAGACTAATTAATACACTTCATTCCAATAACGTTATAATGTAACGTTAATAATTAATATATTAATAAGAAACGTTGTGTTTGGTTTTTGTTTCGTTAATGTTTATCGTTGCACCTCGATGGGCGTCACGTTTTAGTGTAATGTAAAAAATGAAACTTGGGTGTTGTTTATAATGTTTATATAGTTCGGGTATTTATTGTTTAAAAGGAATTTTAAAGTTCTCTGTTGCACTCTGATATGTTTACCTTTCCACTTACCATCGGTGAACGTCCTCATTCTTCCAACGTAGGCTCTGTTTCACGGAAAAGTCACAACACAATTCACAAAATAATTCACTTGGGCATTAGTATGCAGACAGCAAATAAAATGATGTTTGTATTTAATACTGGATTAAAATTTAAATATTGGCCGCTCGATTATCGTGCTGCCACTGTGACGATTTAAATTGAAAAAAAAAATAATAATAATAAAAATATAAAATGGGAAGTTAGTGAAAACCATTAAATCGCACTATTAAACCAAATACCCCTGAACTAACTCATAATAATAATGAGAATTAAAAAGGGAATTTAACTAAAATAATTAATTAAAACTGAGAAAGCAAAAGTCAAAAATAAAACTGTTAACCCTTTATTAAATTTATCATGCTATGACCTGTGTATACCGGATCCAACTTGCATACCGACCCGACATTAAATAATAAATACCTGTAAACTATAATGTAAATAATTAATAATTCAAAGTCACTAGTAGTAGTTGTAATAAATTCTGTAGACAAGCGAAGTCTCGATTGTTTATTTTGTCGAACTCTAAGACTGTATTACTAACTAAAAGTTGGAACTATATTATGGCGGAGTATTCACTCCGCGTCGTTACAATTTTCCTGTTGTAACAATGTAAGACTTATGATGCGACTTTCAATCTGTAAACAGCTCCAAGCGGGGCTCTGCACAAAATGTTTATTTTTCATTTTATTAGATTGTTAGCTTCCACTAACAGTGTGGAGATCTAGATCTATGTAACTAAGATGTAGTGTTTTTTTAAAACAAAGGTGTGAAAGAAGAAAATAAGTGTGTAAGGTGACATCTCCTATTAAAAAATAAAATTTGGTTCAAGTAAGTGTAATTCCAACATAATGTGAAACGAATATGTAAACTCCGATACTACTGTGCTATTACATATGTGATGTGAATAACTGTGTATAGTGAAGACTAAGACCTCAACTGCATTTACACTACCGCTGAGAAACAGGACGACTTCACGCTGGATGACACCATAACATCCACTTCATCATTAGTTGACTCCGAGGACATCCACTGGAAAGACTACCACGATGACAACCCACAACTAAGAGAGTACAGAAGAATCACGCGGCAGGACATGGACAGATAACATTTAACTAGAGGTGACGCGGAAGCTCGTCTTCCGTGAATAATGTATCTTTTAAAATATAAGTAATTTTAAATGAAAAAGACTTTTAAATGACAATCTCTAAGCGTTAAGCATTACTATGGTGTAACAAGTAATTTCAGAAATCATACGTTGTAACATAACTCTTGTGATGTAACTTTGAAACATCGCACAACTAAATGAAACCATTCTTCAAATGGTATTTTAAGTAATAATGTAATTGACTAAAGAATTAGAGTAAATTTGAAAATTCATAACTAGTTTAAAGAGACTCGGATCCGAGGTAACTACACAATCTGTATGATCATTTTTAATACAGAAACCCCCTTTACAATTTCTGTGTAAGTAAAGATTTTATTTGTAATGCATTATCAATCATACGTAAATAAAGGGGACATCTTTGTAACATACTAATTGAGTGCATAAATCAGCAAAATTCCCTCCGCTGTTTCCTTTTATTAGAGTACTTATAATTATTGTTAGTGATGTGTTTAATAATTTTTCAGTTTTTTACAACGTAGGCAGCCTGTACAATTGGCCAGAGTCAATTATCACGGGTTCCCTGGATTATAACGTAGCCGACACGTTATACCACCTTGGGAAACAATTGCTCCTTGAATGAACTTTCCTTTTACCTATTTTGAATAAAAATAAATACGACTCATTCACAGGTAAGATAACTATTACTTTATTAACATCAAATTGATTTAAATTGAATTCCTATGAAAACAATGAATAATCATTAAACAACAAAAAAAGTAATTATTTGATGAGAATCTTTCAGCTCAGGAATGGTAACTCTGATATGATATACAATATTATTGTTAACCTTATTTGGTTGATTTTGGTTATTATTACCAAAGTTCATGAGTTCTTTTAATTGTCGTGATACAAGTTACAAAGATGTTAATACTGAACAATATTACTTTATATAGAATAATTAACAATCAAAAAAATAATGTCCCAGAACAATTAATCCTTCTCGACGAATTCGCTTCTGGCGTCTAGTAAAATTAGGTCATCTCATTGGTTGAAAAGTCTTTAATCTCAACCCCAAACGCTTTAGTAACATTAAAACTTTTAATTTTTGGCGCCCGTTTTTGGGTTGGAGAGTAGACTGTGACGGTTCATTCCTTTTTGGAAATGATAGAAAATTTGTTATTGTACATAACTTTCTTATGACTTGTCTGATTAATAAATGAATGGCCTCATTATTCTGCGGATACTTGGGTCGTTCTATTAAGTCCAAACAAGCTACAAATCCGTTCATAAATAACCTAATTCACTTCACAAAATTCACTTATAGTGGTTCTTAATATAAATAAGTTTTTCCACTTTATTTCGATGTAATCTTATTCTAATATTTATAATTAGGTGTCTAGAGTCCATTTCTCTCACTAATTAATTCTAAATATTAAGATATCTATGATTTTAGCAAAATGCATATTTGGGGTGTAAGCCATACATGTCCTAGCACTTGTATATGCTTATTTTAACAATATATCTTATTCTAATATACCCTTCCGGTATTCAAATGGTACTTAAGATATTTTTACACATTTGTTGAAACTTTATTCCAGTAAATGGTGCCTCATTTATTCATAGAGCATTGTTTAGCTACACCATGCTATAATTTCGTTAATTTGACATTTTTATTTTGTCATTGTTAGTATTTGATACATGTATATTTATTTATTAAAGTGTACCTAGACATTGTACATTGTCTGTCTAGTGTGTCTACTAACTTCTTGATGGTTTAAATATCTTTAAATTTCTGTAGAATGGTTATTTGCATCTAGTCCTACTGGTCAAGTATATTTGTTTATCATTAAATTGTTATTAATTTACTCATCTAATGGTTGTTAAATATACCCATAGAGGAATTGAGTATTCTACTTACTACTGGTAAACTATTTTCCTCTCTATTATCAAGTTTTAATAGTGTTTTTTGTGTAATTCTGATAGTCATTTAGTTTTTTGGCTAAATTGGTTTATTGTTTGTATCAATAATTTGACTTATATAATTGTGTTTCTCAGCTTATACTGTGTTCATTATCGTATTCATTTGTCCTTATTTGGTTTTTGCTTTGACCAATTACTTTTAATTGCTTTATCTAATTATTATGTGTGATTTTATGTTGTAGGTCCTGCTCAAATGAGGTTATGTGTTACTGATTTGACAACAATATGCATCTTAATTTGTTCAACATTCTGCTTAAATATTATAATCTTATTATGACATGTTATTACTATTGTCTATTACTATGTTCTACACATTTTGTACACATTTTATACTATCTGTTTATACGACAATACTTAATTTTTACTTATTTATGTCACACAACTTATGGGTTTGTATACATGGTTTTGTCTCTCTATAACAAACTGTTTTATTTACAACACATTAGTTATCATATTATTCATATTTTGTCCTGTGTTATTCTGATATTCAGGCATATATCTTATCAAGGATTCTTTTTTCAGTAGTCTTTTGAGCAATTATTTCTCTTTTTATTCTCAATATATTGGTGGTCTTATTAAGCATGTCTGTGTTACAATCTTGGTTTACAACTCGTACACTGAATGTTTGTGTATTTTATTTGGTAATCACTGATTCTATTTGTTAACACTTTTTTATCTCCCTCTTCTATAAACAATTCACTTTTATTATCTGTGGTGCTCATTTGGGGTAGTGTTATTATATTATGTATCGATGCACTCATATAATGTATTCACTATCATTGTTTGTGGCTACTTATTAAGTTTTCGAAACTTGATTCTCAGTCATTTTGTCTTCATTATATCTTTCCTATTTGTATGGTATTATAACTATTAATCTGGCAGTCATTACACTTATCTTATTTTTTCTTGGTCGTGATGCCTTCCTTACTTTGGGAATGCTGGTGTCTTGTTCTTGCTACATATTCTTCGTTATTCATGATACATTTCTTCTTCTTCTTCTTCTTCTTCTTCTTCTTCTTCTTCTTCTTCTTCTTCTTCTTCTTCTTCTTCTTCTTCTTCTTCTTCTTCTTCTTCTTCTTCTTCTTCTTCTTCTTCTTCTTCTAGTTATCAGGTTTCTTCTTTCATAGTTAATTTTTATCACTTACAGGGTATCTTTTGTTCCTCACTTGTATGTTAACTCATATCATAATTACAACATAATTATTTATATCATATTCATATTTATTTGTCACAATTCACAATTATTTTGCTTACATTATATGTTCACTCACTATGGTGATAATTTATTTTCCTTAGTTGATATGTCTCCTCATTATTATGATAATTTTTAATATGTCTCATCACTATTATGATAATAGTTAATATGTCCCATCACTTTTATGATAATATTTAATATGTCCCCTCACTATTATGATCTATTGGGCTTATGTTGCTAACGTATTGGTTTGGTCTTTTATCTTCTATTGTCCTCCTATCACTTTGATGATACTTTTATTATAGTTCTTCTTTCTTCTGCGTTGGCTTGCTTTGACATTATTCGTATATAGATACACATTTGGCTTTATACTTCAGTTATTCTTTCTCATTTTTGATTACATATGTTCGTGGTACACTCTTATTCGACGTTTTATATTATTTATATAACTACAATTTTGTTACGTTACATTGCCTTCCTATAAGAATTGATTAATTCTGAATCCTTATACTAATTTCATGAAGAATTTATCAATTGTTGTATTCTTTTGCATATTGACTCTTCTGTTCTTCTTATATTCTTCCATTCTCTTTTATGAATCATATTTGTATTTATCTCCATGCAATTGTCTTCCCTCGGCTATTTAATTCCCTAATTCCCTAACATATTTTAGCTGGGGCAGTTCAGAGTGGCTCACTGTGGCATACGTCTCTGCTGGCCATACTAACTACAAAAAAATTCAGAGGTACATCAACTCTGTTAAAATATAAATGATTGCTGGAATAATTCTTCAGTCAATTCATCTTACAAAATAAAAGTAGTCATTCTTCCGACTATTAATAAATATCCTTGGGATTACTTCACGCAGTTGCGGTTTATACATAATAATATTCTTCTCTTCTTGATTCATCTTAACTTAATCTTCATATTTTTCTGGGATAGTTCGTTTACAGTTCATCATGGGTATTTTCTTATGATTTTCTTCGTTAGTATTTTATCTTCATTATTCTTCGTTACCAACTATTCTTTCTTTTGGTAGTACATTCAACGTCACTTTATAATCTTCTTCATCTTCGCTATCCACGTCTCTGTGTCATATTTTATTTAGTATAGGCTCTCGTTTTGTTTTGTCTCATGTCTTGTGTATCGTATATCCATCTTATGTTAATAATATTCACTTGCTTCTGTCTTCCAACTTCTTATGTTGATTTCATTGTAGATCATCTTTTTCTTTATATAGTAGTACGGGCAAGATGTTATTTACTAGTTGACTGGCTCTTGGAAATTTTTATTTTGTTCATGCCAAGTTGTTAATTGTCCGTCTCGTATTATTCTCTATTAGTAGTACGGGTAAGATGGTAAATTACTGTTGACTGGCTCTTGGAATTTTTTATTTTTTTATTTGTGCCATAGATGGTGTGTGTCGTTCTCGTATGATTTTTCTTATATATATTTAGTACGGGTAAGATGGTAAATTACAGTTTTCATCATATTATACATCATGTCTTTGGTTTACATTGCTATATTATTATATTAGTAGCTTGTCAACACTCGTTTTTATATTCATAATTATCATTTCCACACTTAGTATCATCATTAAGTAATTTCCACTATAATATTCTCGGGTTTTTTACATTATTCAATTCTCAATATACCTCTTAATTGAGGTCTGATTGTAATTACCCATGATTCTCTTTGTTATAGGGTCCTGTATCTCATAAGTATTATTCATATTATTCTTGGTTACAGTATATGGTAGATTGGTTGCGTTGGTCAGTATCGAAATAATCCGTCCCTTTTCTCAATGTATTTTTATTCAGTTTATCCGTAGTCACTTATTTCATCTGTTCTTGTTGTTCGGATTTCTTCAGTGTTGAGGCTTCTTTCTGTCCTTGTCACGTACCTCACTATCATTCGGCTCTTCCATTTTGCTGCTACCAAATCTTCGTCTACTTTATGTTCCTCCGTCTTCTTCTCCTCATTATCTTTGATACCCATGTATTTAATGTCCTCCTGGTTCATCGTTTTCTTGTGATTAGCTTTTGATATTTTTATTGAGTTCTCTTTATAATTTTTAAACTTCATTAATTCTTTCTGTTCGGTAATCAGGGTTTTAAATGTGTTAACTAACCCCCTCCTAATTATCACCATTTTTTCTCGTATAATTTTCACCTTCTTGGGATGCCTCCTTCTTCCAGGTATATTCACTTTAAATCCATTATTGTTTATAATCCTCTTTGTCGTAATATTGTAATTCTCTTCTTACATCTTTATGAAGTCCCTTTTATACTCCTTCATATAAATTCCTTCTCTGTAGTCGATGATTGGGAAGTTAATTATATTAGTTAGACCACTTCGAGTCATCTCTAATATTTCCTTTGTAATCCTCACTTTCTCAGGACGTATTATTTCTCTTATTTTCATCTTCTTCTCTTCCGTTTTCTTAATTATTTGTGTTTTATTTTCTCCATTATCTTCGGGTACCTCTTCTAACTCTGGTTTATTGTCATCTATCTTCTGGCTGGGTTGTTCCATTGACTGGTCCCTCTCCTTTCTTAATTCTTCTCTGAATTTCCTGCCATCCTCCTTGATTGATTCTACAGATTTATTTAATGTTTCTCCCAATCTATTATAACCATCGTCTATTATTTTACTTAACGCTCGGTTATCTTCCTTCAACGACTCCAATGCCCTCATTATTTCCTGCATCTGTTCTTGCGTGATGTCTGGCATCTTTGTATCCTTGTAATGCAACTGCTGTCGAATTAGGTTTAATATATATGTATGATTTATTTATTTTGTTAGATATTGTCGACCTAATTCGCTGCTCAGACGTTGGGCGCCACGTTATAATGTAACGTTAATAATTAATATATTAATAAAAAACCTTGTGTTTGGTTTTTGTTTCGTTAATGTTTATCGTTGCACCTCGATGGGCGTCACGTTATAATGTAATGTAATAAATGAAACTTGGGTGTTGTTTATAATGTTTATATAGTTCGGGTATTTATTGTTTAAAAGGAATTTCAAAGTTCTCTGTTGCACTCTGATATGTTTACCTTTCAACTTACCATCGGTGAACGTCCTCAATCTTCCAACGTAGACTCTGTATTACTGAAAAGTCACAACACAATTCACAAAATAATTCACTTGGGCATTAGTATGCAGACAGTAAATAAAATGGTGTTTGTATTTACTGGATTACAATTTAATATTGGCCGCTCGATTATCCTGCTGCCACCTTGGGAAACAATTGCTCCTTAAATGAACTTTCCTTGTGCCTATTTTGATTAAAAATAAATACGACTGATTCACAGGTAAGATAACTATTACTTTGTTAACATCAAATTGATTTAAATTGAATTCCTCTGAAAACAATGAATAATCATTAAACAACAACAAAATTAATTATTTGATGAGAATCTTTCAGCTCAGGGCTGGTAACACTGATACGATATACAATATTATTGTTAACCTTATTTGGTTGATTTTGGTTATTATTACCAAAGTTCATGAGTTCTTTTAATTGTCATGATACAAGTTACAAAGATGTTAATACTGAACAATATTACTTTATATAGAATAATTAACAATAAAAAAAATTAACCTTAAATACGATATAAAAACTATCGTATCATGGTACAGTTGTACCATAGTAGGTGTACTATCTTCAGCTATTCATATAGGTGTAACATGCGTTCATAAACACTGCGTATCGAAATAATATTATTTGGTTAAGTACTACCAATGAATGGTATTTTATTGAATAGACAAATTCTCATTACTTGAGTCTCTTCAAAATGATTATAAGTTTAAAATTGGGCTCTTGTTGACATAGAACGTTTGTTCTTTATAGGTTAACTCCACCGGTTGTCCAGAGTGAGTTATTAAAATATTTTAATTCATAGTATACAAATCTTAAAACTATATATATAACACATATTTAAAATGATAGTATTGTTTATTAATGGCAATGATAGTTCTCGAAGGTTATTTTATAATTGACTTGGTTCAACGTTAGATGTAGTCAAGTTAGCCTCTATATTTATTCTTGTTATTCTCGATATTTGATATTATTTTGACTTCATGTATTATTTTTTTTTTAAATATCAATAATATGTTATTTAACCAATATAATTAATAAAATCGGGAACCTTTACTCATGTGCCTATCAATTGACAATTATTTACTAATTTAGCCATGTACAGTCCGTACTTGACTAGAGTAGTGTTAATATAAACTTTACCAATCGGAAATTATTATATTTCATTTTTTTAAATATTGTTAATAAATAGTACTCCCTGCATTTAACACTTCTCATCGCCCTTATTATACACTAGCGATGGTTATTATTTATTACAATCACTCGTCGCACTGTCACACGTAAAAGGTTAGTTACTCTGTTAAGGTTAGATTGCTGAACTATACTGGGGTTCTGCGAACTAATTTGAAAATCTTGTTGCTGACTGCCGCACGTTCCACTCGCCTTGATGGTCCCAGAACAATTAATCCTTCTCGACGAAGTCGCTTCTGGCGTCTAGTAAAATTAGGTCATCTCATTGGTTGAAAAGTCTTTAATCTCAACCCCAAACGCCTTAGTAACATTAAAACTTTTAATTTTTGGCGTCCGTTTTTGGGTTGGAGAGTAGACTGTGACGCGTTCATTCCTTTTTAGAAATGACAGAAAATTTGTTATTGTACATAACTTTCTTATGACTTGTCTGATTAATAAATGAATGGTCTCATTATTCTGCGGATACTTGGGTCTTTCTATTAAGTCCAAACAAGCTACAAATCCGTTCATAAATAACCTAATTCAATTCACAAAATTCACTTATAGTGGTTCTTAATATAAATAAGTTTTTTCCACTTTATTTCGATGTAATCTTATTCTAATATTTATAATTAGGTGTCTAGAGTCCATTTCTTTCACTAATTAATTCTAAATATTAAGATATCTATGATTTTAGCAAAATGCGTTCTTGGCGTGTAAGCCATACATGTCCTAGCATTTGTATATGCTTATTTTAACAATATATCTTATTCTAATATACCCTTCCGGTATTCAAATGGTACTTAAGATATTTTTACACATTTGTTGAAACTTTATTCCAGTAAATGGTGCCTCATTTATTCATATAGCATTGTTTAGCTACACCATGCTATAATTTCGTTATTTTGACATTCTTATTTTGTGATTGTTAGTATTTGATACATGTATATTTATTTATTAAAGTGTACCCAGACATTGTACATTGTCTGTTTAGTGTGTGTACTAACTTCTTGTTGGTTTAAATATCTTTAAATTTCAGTAGAATGGTTATTTGCATCTAGTCCTACTGGTCAAGTATATTTGTTTATCATTAAATTGTTATTGGGCCTCCAGGTGGTCTAGTGGCTAACGCGGGCGATTGATGCGCTCGTGGTCCCGGGTTCAATTCCCGGCGGAGGTTCCATACGGCGTGCACTCAGCGTCGTGAGGCAAACTGAGTAGGCGCTGAGATAACAGCACCGCCTCCTGGCTGTGAATACCGCAACTAGCGGCTGGTGGCGCGTAGTACTAGCCATACACCGTCACACTAACACAAAAGCCGCGCGGTACGCATTGGTCCTTAACGGACTGTTGAGCGGAGGTTTATTTTTTTTTTATTTATTTTATTTAAATTGTTATTAATTTACACATCTAATGGTTGTTAAGTATACCCATAGGGGAACTGAGTATTCTACTTACTACTGGTAAACTATTTTCCTCTTTATTATCAAATTTTAATAGTGTTTTTTGTGTAACTCTGATAGTCATTTTGTGTTTTGGCTGATTTGGCTATTGTTTGTATCAATAATTTGACTTATATAATTGTGTTTCTCAGCTTATACTGTGTTCATTATCGTATTCATTTGTCCTTATTTGGTTTTTGCTTTGACCAATTACTTTTAATTACTTTATCTAATTATTATGTGTGATTTTATGTTGTAGGTCCTGCTCAAATGAGGTTATGTGTTACTGATTTGACAATATGCATCTTAATTTGTTCAACATTCTGCTTAAATATTATAATCTTATTATGACATGTTATTACTATTGTCTATTACTATGTTCTACACATTTTGTACACATTTTATACTATCTGTTTATACAACAATACTTAATCTTTACTTATTTATGTCACACACTTTATGGGTATGTATACATGGTTTTGTCTTTCTATATCATATTGTTTTATTTACAACACATTAGTTATCATATTATTTTTATTTTGTCCTGTGTTATTCTGACATTCAGGCATATATCTTATCAAGGATTTTAATATTTTGTTTCAGTAGTCTTTTGAGCAATTATTTCTCTCTTTATTCTCAACATATTGGTGGTCTTATTAAGCTTGTCTGTGTTACAATCTTGGTTTACAACTCGTACACTGAATGTTTGTGTATTTTATTTGGTAATCACTGGTTCTATTTTTTTAACACTTTTTTATCTCCCTCTCCTATAAACAATTCACTTTTATTATCTGTGGTGCTCATTTGGGGTAGTGTTATTATATTATGTATCGATGCACTCATATAATGTATTCACTAACATTGTTTGTGGCTACTTATTAAGTTTTCGACACTTGATTCTCAGTCATTTTGTCTTCATTATATCCTTCCTAGTTGTATGGTATTATAACTATTAATCTTGCAGTCATTACACTTATCTTATTTTTTCTTGGTCGTGATGCCTTCCTTACTTTTGTAATGCTGATGTCTTGTTCTTGCTACATATTCTTCATTATTCATGATACATTTCTTCTTCTTCTTCTTCTTCTTCTTCTTCTTCTTCTTTACACTTCCTCTTCTAGTTATCAGGTTTCTTTTTTCATAGGTAATTTTTATCACTTACAGGGTATCTTTTGTTCCTCACTTGTATGATAACTCATATCATATTTACAACATAATTATTTATATCATATTCATATTTATTTGTCACAATTCACATTTATTTTGCTTACATTATATGTTCACTCACTATGGTGATAATTTATTTTTCTTAGTTGATATGTCTCCTCATTGTTATGATAATTTTTAATATGTCTCACCACTATTATGATAATAGTTAATATGTCTCATCACTTTTATGATAATATTTAATATGTCCCCTCACTATTATGATCAATTGGGCCTGTGTTGCTAACGTATTGGTTTGGTCTTTTATCTTCTATTCTCCTCCTATCACTTTGATGATACGTTTATTATAGTTCTTCTTTCTTTTCCGTTGGCTTGCTTTGACATTATTCGTATATAGATACACATTTGGCTTTATACTTCAGTTATTCTTCCTCATTTTTGATTACATATGTTCGTGGTACACTCTTATTCGGCGTTTTATATTATTTATAACTACAATTTTGTTACGTTACAACGTATATATATTTACTTCTCATTCTACGCGACACCTCTGTATTACATAGAACTTGGCAAGAAACGTGTTTAAGCTCGATTAGTAACAAAAAAAAATTGAAAATAAATTAAAAATTGTAAAAACTAAATAAATTTTAGGTTAAATAAATTAAGTTAGTAGTGTTACACACAGATCGAGTTGTGTAAATCAATTATTTTGAAATCGCGAGTTTGGAATGGACTGATTATTATTGTGTACCAGTTTAATCCACTGATAAATTTGTACTGTTTCTAGTACTGTTGACCTAGTAATTGCATGTGATAAAAGCTTGTATTAATTACACAGAACACAAAGGAAGATACAAGTATACATACAAAGTTGACTCATTAACCTCAGACTTTGGTAGTTAAAAACACAGTATACAGGTTAAAAATTGTCCAAAAAATGTTAGCTGCCATGAAAGATATGATAAAAGAACAACTAGACAAGAGCGACAAAAAACTACAAAATTAAGACTGAAAACAAAGGGAATGCAGAAAAATAAAAATGGAGGATTAAACAACAATTAATGACAGGAAATAAAGTATTCCTGGACACATTTCAAACAAAAATGTACTTGCTTCAAATTCAAATTGTTAAAAATTCTATAAGACTTGAACAAAATTTAAACGAACATGATAAAGCATGAGAAATTGAACAGACTCTCCACGAACTCAAACAAAAACTACCCAATTACTAAAGGAATCGATAATTTAGAATTGAGTGGTACTGACGAAGGAAATCGAATCACATATGCATACCATAACATGAAAGGACGATGAAAACTATTG